>OX439383.1:12313451-13513451 GCA_949319315.1 Zelleria hepariella | reverse complement strand
AATCCTAGATAGGCCCAATTCTGCTTCCATACGGGTGCGATTCTAGGTTGTATATGTATTAGAAAATAACACAGCGAGCGGTATCATCAGCATGACATTGTCATTTTAAGGTGGCATAGACTTCTTGTGTAAATCAAGAATAAAGTAGGTCGTAATACGCTCCTGAGGTACGCCATACGCAATTCCAGAGTCATTACCTTTATATTGGACGCAAAATAGGCGCAAGTAGAGACGTCGAGTTGCGGAAAACAGCCCGTTTTACCATTATCATTACAATGACCAATCATCACTTTCTGCTTTCCGTCCGGTATTGAGATGGTCATCCGTATTTTTGCTGCAAAGTTTAACACTCAAGATCCCACTCACCTCTCTCTCCAGACCAGCTCGTCCAAGAACTGCTGTATGATCTGCCGCGAGAGCAGCGAGAGCGTGTTCTGGAACATTCTCGGCACGATCCGCCTCAGGTACTCCATTATGTTGGCGTTGCTGTTCTTGCCGGGATGATCGCTCTGCGAGGAGGCCTGGTGGACGGTCTTGAAGCCCATAGAGATCAGGGTTCCCTTGTCGACGGTCAGGTCGGTGAGGATGGTCGAGGACATGTGGACCCAGTTGCCGAGGGGCTCTAGAATCTTCTGGAAGCGTTTCTTGTAGTTCTTTTCGTTTTCCGAGAGAGGCTCCACGGCGCGGAGGCGGATCTGTTGAGATTGGTGATTGGATGTTTGTTAGTGGAAGTGTATCTACGTAACATAATAGATAGTTAGATTATGGTTTATACTCGTAAGTCAGCAAGACGTTTAGCAAATTAGCGAGTATCGAAAGAAGTTATCGCTGAGCGCTGGCGAAGAGCTGCTCATCCCCGATAGAGACGTAACTTATTATTCTAGCTAGATCTTTGTAAGACTTTTCTGATTAAGATTACGCGTCTCGAAATAGGAGCTAGAAAATCTCGTAAAGCTAGGAATGTTGAAGCACAACGTTTGCCAAAATATAAAACCAACTCACCAACTTCTCAACCGGATCCAGTACGCCTAGCACCTCGACCTTGACCTGCCTTTGCGTGCCATCATGGCTTGTCGTGCCGAGCGAAATCACGCCAACTTCCACCTTCTTGCCGGGTCCACCCAGCAGCTGCATATGCTGATGAATAGCCGACGTGCAAATCGCTCTGAGCCATGTAAACAATCCTTTGACGTAAAGATTATCCACTTTGACCCACTGGACGACGTTCTGGACGTTGGTTTGACACGCCCAGTGGTAGACTAGTTTTAGGAGCACGCTGGGTGGATGGGTGGCCCCTTCGAAGATGGAACTGCAGAAGACTGAGACGAAACGCGTGGGGCAGCATTCGGAGATCCAGACGTAGCCGCCAGAGTATGGGAACTTTGAGACGTCCGAGTACATGCCTGGAACAAGGGGTCTCGTCAGTTTGGATGTAGGTTGGAGTGTGAAATTGGCGAAAGGAGTAGGATGGTTGGTAAAGGGTTCCGTGGCCGTGCAGATTTTTCCGAAAATGCAGTTAGCAGTTAGTGACAAAGATTTTGTACACCTCTGGCCATTCCGTGAATAATGTGCTGATGTTGAGGTCACCGGTGTCCTTCGAGTGATCATCATCAACTCCTGTTATCCCTTAAAAGAGTTTTCCATTCTGGCCGATATTACGCCTTCATCTCAAGCTCGCATGCTGTCGAGAGACGCGCGGTTGGCCGGCGGCGACGCGTCCTTGGCGCGCAGGTAGGGACACGCGTCCTTGGCGCGCAGGTAGGGTCACGCGTCCTTGGCGCGCAGGTAGGGACACGCGACTACTACCAGCGAGAGGAATGTCTTGCCTGCGGAGAGAAACTAGCGACATACCCAGCTTCAGCTTGTTCCCGGGGTGTATGACGCACCACTGCTCGGCGCGCACCAGCCCTTGCTGGATCAGCCACTCGGTGAACTTGGTGGGCGTGTGCATAAGCACGGACTTCACTTTGCTGTCGAGAGACGCGCGGTCGGCCGGCGGCGGCGCGTCCTTGGCGCGCAGGTAGGGACGCGCGACCACCACCAGCGACGGGAATGTCTTGCCTATGGAGGGAAGTAAAAAAGGTATTATTCACAAAGTATAAAACGTGGACGCCCGTTCACACGTGGCAGTGAACAGTGGAAGGGGAGTTGCGAGCCAATTACTGAATTAATCTACATAAAATTCTCTACAAAATAGGTGAACAATATTTTTTACTTGATCGATAATATCTAAGGAAAAATGGCGAGAAAAAGATTTTTTTGTTGCTTCGGTATACGCCCGAATTTGAGCGATGGTGCAACATCGCCCTGGTGTCGTGGGTTTTGGGACTACGTAGCTGATTGGGGTGTCAAAAGAAGCGTCTTGACAAGGACTTCACAATAAAAAAAAAAACATTTGAAAGTTCAAATAAAATAAAAAAACAGCCTTTTTTGGTCTTCGTTGCTCGAGCTATAAGTTAAACCGTTGGTCCCGGGTAAGCTATGTCAGAGGCCAAAGGGGCAGCCTAAAAACTCTGACACCAGGGGGTGGCCACTACCTCATACGATTACCTACCTACCAGTAAAGTAAGTACTACAGGGTGCACTTTAAGTCGATAGCGGAACTTTAAGTAGGCTGTCTACTGATCACTGCAAACAACTTTTACCAGGTGGTGAAAATAATGGAGCGAAAAAAATATCAGCTGTTTCATACATTTGGCGCAGTACTGAGTCGACCTTTTGTATGGAACAGCTGATATTTTTTGTGCTCCATTTTTTTCGCCACCTGGTAAAAGTTGTTTGTATTGATCAGTAGACAGCCTACTTAAAGTTCCGCTATCGACTTAGAGTGCACCCTGTAGTGTGTAATGTTCATAACTCACCCTGCAGCTTGTTGAAGGAGACCTCGCGCGAGTCAGCCACGTTCTTGTTGCTATCCTCCTTGGTCAGGTCAACGATAGCCGTGGCCTTCGCCGTGTTGCCAGTTGAAAGGCCACCAATGGCACTCACTTCGGACGGACGGACGTTTGTCACCACGCTGTGTACGTCTGTGAAAGAGAGGATTTGTGTTAAAGCATGTTTGAATCAGTGAAGTAACAGGAGATTGATGGTGTGTGAGTAGTGCACGAGCAGGGTGGCAGCAGGGATACTTTAGTTAGTGAAACGCCGTCGTAGGTAGTACAAGAGAGCGTGTATATTTGGGTTGTCATAAAATTTATAGCCTAGAGTTAGGTGCTAAGTCAGCGTTATGCGCTTATGTCGCAGTAATCCTAAAGCGTTACAGTAAAACCTTATAACTAATCATTTGCTTAAGCTACCATACTACACCAGTTGGATGGACCACACCATGTTTTAAGGCCCTACTTTAATTTAGATTAGCAACTTCATTCGCGCAAGCGGAAATCGTCGTCGTCTATATTTCGACCTCCGGTCTTTCATCTTCTTTGTCTTAGTGGGCTTCTTCTTCACCCGTAGCGCATTGCATCCTCGATGCAACTCGACAATGATCCAGCGAACTGGATACCAACTTTTTGACCTGCGCCTCTGTTATGTAAAAATTCCACTCAACCTCCGAGCGACAAAGAATACACAAACAAATCTAGTAAAAGTCTATGAATGACTGAACGTAGATAAAAGAACAAAAAAAAACCTCCGAGCGTCAAAACACTCGAAAATAGCCCTTATTGAAATGAACAATCTTTTTTTTTTACTATTCAATCCCTCTAAAGCAGGGGTACCCAATCTTTTTTTGTCTACTGCCCACTTTAAGAATAAATTATCGAGTCGAGAGCTCAGTCGGTGTCTAAGAGTCTTCCTAGCTAGGTAGATGAAATTATAAATCGACCCCAAAGCCCTACACAACGCTCCCCTTTTTTTTCTGGGTCTCTTACCGCCCCCCTTTAGGCCTGCAGCGCCCACAAGGGGGCGTTATCGCCCACGTTGGGAAAGACTGCTCTAAAGGGAAAGAAGAAAAGATAACTAAGTATCTTCAAATCTACTCACTAGAGGGCGCGAGGGTCTTGTCCTTGGTCTTGGTATCCTTTTCCTTTTCCTTCTCCTTGTGCTTGTCTTTCTTGTGCTTCTTCTTCTTGGGCTCGGGCGAGGCGGCCGGCGAGGGCGAGTAGTCGCGGTCCTCATGCCGTGCCTTGCGCGGACGACCTGAAACAGTTAAGGTGGATGAGGAATTGAATGACTACTAAATTGCAGGGTGCACTCTAAGTCGATAGATGAATTTTGAGCTGTCTACTAATCAATACAAACAAGTTGTACTAGGTGGCAAAAAAATTGGCGCGAAAAAAATATCAGCTGTCGACTCAGTAGTGAGTCAAATACAACGTGTTACAAAACATCCTAACTCTTTTTACAGGGTGTAACCTAGTGGTCAACAGGATGTCAAATCTGTAAAAAAAGTTGAAAAAAACAATTTTTATTTTATAACATCAAAATTGAAAAAAATTCAATACTTTTTTATTTTTGGTATTAGCTCAAATTTTAAAATATGTTTGTGTATGTCGGTGCATTTACATAGCTTTGAGTTGTTAAAACATTGTGAAAGTCCATGATAACAATATTTAAAAAATACTTTTCTCCGCCACAGCGTTCACATTTTATTAATTTAAAAATCAACGAAACATCAAAGAGCAAAAAAAAAATTTGATTGTGATCCCTATCGGGTGCTATTACTCGGTAAAAAGAGTTAGGTACTTTTGTAACACCTTGTATATGAAACAGCAGATTTTTTTTCGCTCAATTAACAACGCACAGTGGTCGATTTGTACGATTTAGGCGGCCAAAAGTCCATTTCTCAAAGTTAACTTATAACAAAACTAATTGATTCCCGGAAAAATAGACACCCCGACTGCCCAAACCCCACCCCTCCCCAGTTCCTAGAACTGCGTGCGCGCCCCCACAGGTAGTCGGAACTTGATCGTCGCGCAAGCTGTACGCGTTCGTTCTCGACACTCTTAGCGCAACCGATATTCTAAAGTGAATATTTCATTGGATATTATTCAGTTACAAGTGAAAGTGATGGAAGTCGAAAATTCAGGTAAGCTCCTTCAAATATAATTTAAATTAAGATAAGGAATATCAATATTTAGTGCAGTTACAACGTATCAAAGATCGCCCTTTTTCATAGAAAATATTATCATTTTTTTATTTTCAATAGTAAAAATGTTGTACTTCCGAGACCGTCCGAGTTAAATTCCTTATGGTTTCTAATAGTATAGCTCTTTGAGCAGATAACCACAAAAAAAAAAGCCACCACCTTTGACCACTTCGCGAGAAAAATAATAATTCATTAACTTAGGCAGAAAGTGAGAAAAATTCCTTTTTTGTTTCTTTTGCGTTAAAATTCCTTTTCGTTGTTCTAGGTTCATCAAGTTACTCGGGCATGGAGGTAGTAACTTGCAGATATCTTTTTGATAAGATGATTGAGGAAAACTCTCCATCAATAAACGACAAATTGGAATACTTACAAAATTATTTGTTAGTGTCTTACGGGGACTCCGACGAAGACAAAAAGTATATAAATCATAAATTTTCATATTTTAAAACAGAAATAAAAAAGAGATGGTCCAAAGCACGCAACACGCTAGAAAATTTTCTTATAAGCAATGATGCATGGTTAGCAGGAACGTTCGAGATGCCCATAAAAACGCATAATAAGTCAGGACGACCTAGCAAAACATTCAGTGAATGTAGTGAAAGAACTAAAAGGAGGAAAACAGAAGAAGTTCGCTCCTCTGTAGGCAAAGAAGTGATAGTTCACGCAGCGCAAGTAATTTTACAAAAAGAAGGAAAAAGAAACGCCTCGCAAGTCCTAAAAGATATTACAAATTCGCCTGCAGCCGCAAACGAATGTAAAAAAAGACATTCCAAATCAAGGGCACAAGATCCCTTTACGCCTCGGGAGGCACTGCGAATGTGCGTGGACGCTGATTTGACACGAAGTCAATATGAAATTGTGCGAGCAACCAACAGAAGCTTTTACCCGTGCTACGAATTAGTGTTGAAGGCTAAACAGGAATGTTACCCACCCAAAGAGACGCTACGAGTGACCGCTTCCTGTGCTGAAAGTGATCTACAATCTTTGTTAGATCACACCGTCACGCGATTATCAATTTTCCTCGAAGAAGTACTAATGACTCTTACAGAAACTGAGAGAAATTCCTTGCAGATTATCTGCAAATGGGGTTGTGCTGGTTCACAACAAGCTCAATACAAACAAAAGTTAATGAATGACGCCGACTCGGATGCAAATATATTTTTGAGCTCATTCGTGCCTCTACAAATTGTTTGCGGCGAAGACAAAACAAAAATGGTTTGGCAAAACCCGACTCCTTCTTCACCACGATATTGCCGCCCGATACGATTCAGATTTATAAAAGAGTCTACAGACATTACAAAAGATGAAATAAATTACGTTCGGGACAGTGTGAAGTCCCTAAAAGCCACGGAATTGGAACTGAATGGGCAAAAATTCTCGGTTAGCCAGTCTTAAAATGACCATGGTGGACGGCAAAGTTTGCAATGCGGCGACTGACACCAAATTAACGAGTAGATGCTACATATGCGGAGCCACTCCAAAAAACTTTAATGACTTAAGTAAAAAAACGAAATTCACCCAGAATCGCTTGAATTTGGCCTATCAACTTTACATGCCAGAATTCGATTATTCGAGAGTATTTTACATTTAGCTTATAAATTGCCCGTTGGGAAATACCGTGAAAAAAGAACCAAAGCAGAAAAGATGCTAGAACAACAAAAAAAAAAGAGATTCAGCAAAGATTCAGAGAAGAAGTAGGTATCTTGGTAGATATGCCAAAATGTAATTTTGGTAACACAAATGACGGCAATACTAGTAGAAGATTTTTTGAAAACCCACATCTGGCTGCTGAAATAACGGGAATAGACTTTAATTTTATTTATAGAATTAAAGTTATTTTGGAAGCCATATCAAGCGGTCACAAAATAGATGTCCCGAAATTTGATGAATACGCCATGGAGACAGCAAAACTGTATGTAGAGTTATATGGTTGGCATTCTATGACTCCTACCATGCATAAAATTTTGGTACATGGTGGAAAAGTTATAGAAAATTCTCTAGTGCCTATTGGTCAACTTTCGGAGGAAGCTGCAGAAGCTCGTAATAAGCACTTTCGCTCATACCGTCTAAACTTTGCTCGAAAGTTTTCACGCGAAGACTGTAACCTTGATATTTATCACAGGTTACTCTTGACATCAGATCCACTCATCAGTTCAATGAGAAAAAAAAAGAAGATCCGATCAAAACCATTTTTGCAGGAAACTTTGGAGCTTTTGCTTCCTGCAGAGCCAAATACAAAAGGCACTTGTGATAAATGCATGGAAAGTGACGGTGAGGAAGAATTGTCTTTTAATGAGTAACATAACAATTTGTATGCTAAACTTTCATAAAATATTGTCTTATTGTTTATGATTCGGTACCTAACATTGTAAGTAACATTTAGTATAATAATGTGGTAATAACTGTTGACCATTTAATTTTAGTATATACTGTATTTTTTTGTCATCCATATTTTATTTTCAATTTAAATAGGCATGCAGACTGTAGAGAATAAACATTTTTTTTTATGTACGGCCGTCTTTTACTTAACAAATTGTGATAATTCTTAACCCAAATATCAAAAACTACTAAGCCGATTTCGATAATTCAAATGAACTCAAAATATATATTTTACACCAAAGGGAGATTTAAAGAAAATTTAAAAACATTGGCGCTATTTACAAAAATATTTTCACAGAAATGTTTTTTTGTATAGAAAATAGCGATGCGCGATTATGAATGATTTGGAAAGTCGAATTATCTTAAAACACTAATGTTCATAATCGACTTCAAAATTAGCGATACACTAATCCTGATAATCGAATGAAACCACTAATTAGTAGTCGCTAATATCAAAACGCTTTTTGTACTGGCTGCATAGAAGTGTCGCTAATTTACGGGCTGCCAACCTAAGCGGCTACGACGGATAACCATACTGACAACATAACAAATATAATGGGAAATTAGGTTCTTTCTTTTTGAGGTATTGCACACATAAAACAATAATTGTAAAATAACGGTAAATAAATTAAGCCAATTAAAGTAGTAATTATACTTACCTAATCTAATACTTAGCTAAAAACCAAATCGGTACTTTTTTACGGAAGTTTCCAACCTAAACCTATCCACGGATGACAGTACTGACAACTTGACAGAAATAAGCGAATGAAATTAGCTAATAAAAACCGAATCGTTCCGAGTCGCGGCGGAAATGCCCGAGTTGGCCAAATCATTCATCGGCATTGAATGATTCCCGAAGTGACCCGAGTCGAGACGGAAACGAACGACCGACTCGACAACTAATGGTAGTGGTAGGTTAGACTGTTAGTTTTAGCTACTAATCTAAACGTATCATTCGACCGAGTCGAATGATTGCCCGAGTCGAATGATTTCATTAGTATCATTCATAATCGCGCATCGCTAATAGAAAAATACGCTTTCAATGAAACGAATAGGGATAAACATATATATTCACTCTAAAATACCAGATTAGCATTTGTTGTCGTATTTATTACTGAAATAAAGCATAAAATAGTTTTGGCCGCCTAAATCGTACAAATCGACCACTGTGCAACGATCTTTTTTCGCTCAACCAATACTCGGCAACCCCTCGAACGATTTGGCTCATGTTAGAACTTAAAAATATTTTTTTATTTACTTGGCTACCAAATTTCATGACGATCCGACTGAATTTACTCAAGTTATCGTCCAACAAACATTGATACATACATACATACAATCGGCGGATTGTTCCAGTAGACTCGACTCGCTCACCGGGTCGGACTTCGCCCAATGACCTTTCACTTTTTCTAAAAAACTATTTTGATAGAAGATTTGTATTATTTTCATTAGTGGCACTGCATACGGTATTTTGCCCATTATAATTAATCATATTGCAACTGACAGTGTGCAAAACCTTACCTTTCTTTTAAACATTTATAATAAGTTGAAAAAATTCACTCGGGACAGGACTTGAACCCGCAACCTCTCGCATACCGTGCAGGCGCTCTACCAATTGAGCCACCGAGTCAGCGAGCGGACACCGAGTCAAGTAACTGTCGATGCGAATTTCTTCAACTACAAATTTCATCTGCAAAGATGAACGCATGGGTGGTGTAGATTACACCAGGTGGCGCCCCCCGTCCAGTTGACGGAGACTAGTTGAAGAAATTCGCATCGAAAGTTACTTGACTCGGTGGCTCAATTGGTAGAGCGCCTGCACGGTATGCGAGAGGTTGCGGGTTCAAGTCCTGTCCCGAGTGATTTTTTTCAACTTATTATAAATGTTTAAATTATTCCCTAGCACGGGTTAGTGCTTTAGAAAAAACAAAAAGTGCTTACCTTTCTTCCCAGTTTTCGGTTCCTTGGCAACAGAAAGAGATCGAGACCGTGAGCGGATGATTTCAGCACTTGTCTTCTCCAAATCCTTGAGCACTGGCTGTCTGAAAATAGATACCCACTTGAAATAGACTTATTATAACTGTAGTAGTCACTTTAGTTAGCCCCGAACTGTGAACTCGCGACTTTACCACTCCCTGCCTCGTCAACCCTTTGACCGATGTCAAGTTCCGATCAAGGATACTCGAGTTATTGTCGAACAAACATTCATACAAAGGCTGGATTCTCGGCAATCCCTTGACCGATTTGGCTCATAATCGAACTTATATATTTTTTTGTCTCACTTACCCACCTTCCTTTCATGACAACTAAAGCTATAGTCGAACAAACAATCATACATTTAAACATACATACAAGCGCCGGAATGTTTCAGTAGACTCGGAGAACTTCCCTCGCTTCACTCGTTCGTTCAACAAATAACTTGCAAAGACAAATTCACAATTTTCCTGAGACATAGTATCAGACAGTAGAATAAATATACTTACTTCCCGAGCAACTGGTAAGCGGTGAACTGATCGCCGTTGTACACAATCTCCCCGCCAGTTTCCTTCACAATGCCATCGAGTTTGTTCTGGATGCTCTTGTACTCATCATCAGCGTTCTTGTAGGCTGCCAGCTGGGCCTCGGACAGCTCCTCCTCCCAACACTCCAGCTCCAGGGTCGGGACATCTGGACCGAAGTACGTACGCTTGTACTGGTCCGCCTCGATGATCTCGGCTTCTGGTATCAAGTCCTGAAAGTGCAACATTTTTTTTTATGCCATAAAATTGCCGCAAAGGCCAGCCTGGGGGCTAATTCTCGGGAATCTCGCATTCGACACATCTCGAAGGTAAAATCTCATGTCATTTCGATCCCGACTGCTCCCGACCACTCGAGTCAAAATAATGTGACATAATCGATTGCAGCGATATAATTGCCACATTGATGGCCAATCTTAGACAGCAAGAGTTACTAAGTACGCGCATCACACGTTTTTAACCGAATCTCAATTTTCTGGTCATCATAACTTATGTTTCTGGGCTGAATCTAAGACTTGAGTTAATAGAAATGAAAAAGCGTTGCATAAGAAGAAGAACCAAATTCAATGAGGAAAACGAAACTATTATTTATAAGATAGGGGTTTCCATAAATCTATTTGTTTTTTTTTAGCCAGTAAGAACTCTTTGGGGCAAAAATAAAAAGCCGATGATCGATCATGACGATACTAGAATTATTCCAATTGATATAAAATATGAAAAAAATATTGCTTTATTAATTTGTCTGACTCATTGGCAATACATTCATAGTATTATTGAATTAAATAATATAATTTTATAAATTTGCAATTTTTTAAAATAATTAAAGCATGCATGAATTAATTGGGTAAAGATTGTTAAATCAATCATTGTTTTGTAGTCATGCTGTCCCTTGACACAGGCCTCCTCTAGAGACTTCCACGTCCCTATCCTTAGCCAGCCTCCATCCTCGTGGCAAGTCATCCTCCCATCTAATGGCTAGTCTGCATTTTTTCCTTTTATCTTGTCATGGGTACCACTCTACAATGTCTTTATTCCATTTTTCTGCAGTTTCTCTCATCAAGTGTCCTGTCCTGGGCTTGACGCAGACTGTCAGCTGTCTTCCCTCTAGGTGAAAGTCTCGGACTGGCGAGACTGGCGAGACTGGGCGTGACGCAGACTGTCAGCTGTGAGCCGCTCCCCCTCTCGGTAAAATCTCGGACTGACGAGACTGGGCGGGACGCAGACTGTCAGCTGTGAGCCGCTCCTCCTTCTCGGTAAAGTCTTGGACTGGCGAGACTGGGCGTGATGCAGACTGTCAGCTGTGAGCCAATCTTCCCTCTCGGTGAAAGTCTCGGATTGGCGAGACTGGACGTCGCAGTCCGTTGCACAGACGGTTTCCTGGGTGAAACACTGCGATTCGCAACACCTGGCGTGTCGTTGGCTATCAGCTATGAGACGTACCTTCCGATCGCTGAAAGTATTTGACTCGACAGTCGGCGACCCGATAGATAGGGCGACCCCTGTCGCCGACTGTTGTGTTGCCTCAGGCTGTCGTGCTGTTTCAGACTGTTGGGCTGTCTCATACTGCCGTGCTGCCTGCAACTCTTGTGCTCTCTTCAACTGTCGTTTTCGGGCAGTCGTCTCACGATTATTTCTCTTTAGCGCTTCACATTCTTCTTCACTTTTTTGTAACCTCTGTGTTCTCAATCTGTGCAGAATTATATGACTAGTTGGATACATCTACATAATAATATATCAGTCTATTCTGGCACTAAGTTATAAATGTAATGATCAATCTCAATTTTTTCTAATTTTTTGCATTCCATACCCGAAGTGAGAAAGATATGCGGGCAGGCGATTAGACAGGGTAGACTTGGAAATAGGGTCCCATTGTCACCTTTTGAGTAAAGAACTCTAAAACCAGCCAAGTGCGAGTTGGACTCGCGCACATAATTTTGCCTTAGCAACAAATAAAAAAAGCATTTTTTTTGTGACAGATCTCAAATATGTCTCAATGTCTAGCTTATTGGTCCATATACTTCAAGCTAGATAGAATGATACAAGGCTGACTGTCACTATGTTGAATTATCTAGATTCTGGAGCATCACACTATTATGCTAGATGTGCTATCTCTTTTGTTGCTTGTTGCAATAAAGTTATTTCATATAATTTTAAACGTTCATACCTTCTGGCACGTTTTGAATCCCGAGAAAGATTGCTTTTTTTTCTGGCTGGCATCACAGATGCCTTCTTTTATACTATTTCGATTGCAGACTATTTCATCATGAACATAAAAGTGTGTTGTGTGTGCTTATTTAGTTAAATCTGCTGTAAATAAAAGAGTAGGATTACCTAATTGATACCAAAATTTTTATACTTCAGTCCATTTCATGATTTGGATTCAAACAGCCGTGTTAAAAAAAAAACCTTATGAATATAGCATATGTGTTATGTTATTCTGCTGTTTATCCGTCCATCCATTCAGCATCAAAGAGTAACATAGGTGCATCCATCTTTACAAACCTTTGCATTTATATTTCTCGTTTGGTGTATAGTTACATATCAATGAAAGTAGTGCGGTGTGAAAGCCCCAATTTTCACAGTTTTTTCAATATTGTAGCTAAAATGAGATATTTTTGTTCAGCAATTTTTGTTTCACGACACTAAAATAGTACTCTTTTCATTATTCTAAAAAACTTAAAATTATGAGTTCTCACTAGCCGAGTATTTTGTTCACTTTTATTAGCCCTCAAAAGTTATTAGATAGCATAAATGATGACCATGGCAAGTTTCACTGAAATGTAAAGATTACAGTAGATGAAGCGCTTCACATGATAAGTATTCAGCCAGCGTAGCATAAGGCTGGATTAGGCTGAACAAGGGGGTTATGTCACTCTTTTGTTTGACGTAGAGTGGGTTAGACCACAGCCTTCTTTATCTCTCAAGCCGTGCTGTGCAAGTCTGGCAATGTTGCTCGGTTCACTGATTACGCAGTGCACTGTCTGTCAGAAGCCATTATGATAGTACGACCAAGTTACCACTAATCCGAGTCTCACTAACTTCAATTCTGGCTGTAAACCATTAATTTTAGTCACATAATAATACGCGGCTAAATAACATGGCAGTTATGCCGTTTGTTTTTATACCATGTTTCTTGTAGTTTTAAGTTAGTTGGATAATATGTCATCTTCATTTGACGTGAGGATTTGTTGTGGCTATTATTGTGAGTGAAAAATAAGTAATTTATTAGATATTCATTGCTTTAAAACAGCCCAACTTGACTTGCCAGCTTAAGGTATGTTTTTAGAGTATTTTCATAGTTTTAGTTACGATTTGTAGTTACAATTTGATCCTATAGAACCAATCGTAACACAACATTAAATCATGAATTTATTTTCAAATGCCTCACCGGTGTTGTGTGGCCTGCTGTAAGTTGAATTACGACTCAAGTCTAAAGAGAGGAGAAAGACATTTATCTACGTTTTCTTTCCCACGGGATAACGATTTATTAAGTCGCTGGAAAAATAATTATTAGATAGTCTTACAAGACAGGTGATAGGTTCTCGCAGTCCTTAACTGCGAGGTTGCCAAACTTAATGGCATGGCTTGAGAGATAAAGAAGGCTGTGGTTAGACAGGATTTAAACCTCTTTCCCATTCATATGCTACACTTGCAGAAAGACTTAAACCGATGATTTTTTGGAATCATCTTCATTTAACCCTGGTGCAGAGTTAACTTCGCTAGAATTTTATTACAGTATAGACACAATTTTTAGATACAGTATTAAATGTAGCTCCATTGTAGCTCTAATCTAACACAAAATAATAAGCTCGAACAAAACAACACAGAAGTGCGTGTCGGCGTTTTCAGTAAAAGGGTTTTTAGAAAAGTTTTATAGAAATTTTGGGCATTCTAAGTTGAAAACCTGAAGCAATAATCTAGTAAGTTGGATCGGAGGTTGTAATACTATTTGTAAAGCTCCAAAATACGAGAAAACGATCGTAATGTGACTCAAATCGACGCCAAAGTAAATCGGAAACTGAGACCTACCTCTTGATCCACTTTCAACTTTTTCAGCTTCATGATGAAGGAATTGAGAATTAGCTTTGTTCAAGCTAGTATCACGCGAGCTTTTGTACCTATTCCACGGAAAAATATGACTCCACAACAAACCGCGTCCGGTCCGCCATGAAAATATTTCCACAGACAAGATAAATAAAATTTTGACGAATGGAATGAATGAATGAATGTGAATTCACCGCTAGAGGCGCTAGTGTAGCGTGAGGTTTCCGACGAAATGTCGCTGTTGGGTGCACAGATAACATTAGGGTGGGTCAAGGCGACCAAAAAATCCGATCGGCTATAACCCGTGCCATTAAAGAAACGATATATAAATGGCGGACACTCGCGCGCCCTCTCGCTTTAATCATATCTCCGTCTATACTCACACGTAACGTTAGCAAAGTCATTTTAGGCAGTCCTGATTAGTCACCTACGCTTGGCTAATAAAACACGCCAAAATACGTTCGCCTCTTATTGATTTTGTAATGTTTGTCGAGTTATTTCAATTTTGTAGTTTACGTTAAGTGTTGTTATTTGTTGAGGTTTTTATTATTTACTACGTTTTAATATTTTTGATCTTATTTTCATAAAGATTGTTGTTTAATCACAAACCCAACGTAGAACAATTACCTAATTAATAAAGAAAGCATCGTAAAACAATATTTCCTAACCAAAAATGTAAGAAAGTTTTAGGTATGAACCGAAATCGTATTTTCGTAACCTATTTTTCAGACCTTACCATAGGTACCCGCCGCCATTTTCATATCGTTTCTCTATTGGCACGGCTTATACCTACCTAGAAAAACGAGAACGGGCGAAACACAGTGAAAAACATTGGTTGCGCCTGGCACATGGTCGGGAGTGGTGGCGTGAGCATGAAGAGCCCTTTTCTCAGCAGTGGGTGTTAACAGGCTGATGATGATGAATTCGTTTAATCTTTTTCTGATAATGTTGCTGATTCGAAAACCGTTTCGAGGAATAGGTTCTCTTATAGTTTGGCGTATTTAATTTTGTGTGTGGGTGTAATAATAATAGGCAATGCACGTCTAGGAAGGTGATACGCAACTAATTTTTTACAGGCCATTTTTGTAGCAAAGAAGACCACTTCCTTCCACTACCACTTCTAGTGGATATGACGATTCTCACGCTGATGATTATTGTAAACTTCTGCAGGATGTGGATTTTTTTTTTCAAGTTTTATTTTTTATTTAGGCTAAATAAAGGCTACTTAGCTCTACAAGAAGGTGAATTAATTAGGGTTAAATTGACGGAAAAAAATCTATAAGCTATATTTTATTTAGGCTACTCGGTAGTCAAAATTTAGTTACTTACCTGATATCTGGCAATCCTGACTAATTGTTCTTCACATTGATTTTCCTCTGCATTTGAACAAAGTGTTACAGTGTCACATTTCTTTTGACTTTGATGAGCTCTCACTGATCTTTTTCTTTGAATTTCCTCTTTCTCTTCACTCTCATGGTTCCATGAAAATCGACTAGGCACCGCTTTTTGTTTAAGTCTAGGTGTAGCTGAAAATTTGAAAAAAGAAAATACCTGAAGGCTGATTTATTTCTTTGCAGTTCACAAGTTTTTTTTTTTTATATTTCATTAAACTGCTTAACTTTCCTCTTGTAGTATGTTATCAAGCAAAGCTCGCCCGAAAAATCCTCAACTTCAAACTTAAAGTAGCCTAAAATGCAAGTCTTTTAATTTTAAATAAAGTAAGAGAAGATATCAAGGGCTTGATTAAATCTGAAGTCTGTGTGTTTGTAAGTTTGTAAAAACAGAAGAGCGAAGCAAGTCTGATTAAAATAATAAATACCGAAGTTAACGTATAAGAAATTGTGAAAGTTTGTGTGCCAGAAGACTGTTTCGATATTATTGAACGAGCGAGCGAAGCGAGCGAAGTTCTCCGAGTCTACTGGAACAATCCGGCGTTTGTATGTATGTATGTATGTATGTATGTATGTATGTTTGTATGTTTGTATGTATGAATGTTCGTTCGACGATAACTTGAGTAATTTTGGTCTGATCGTTATGAAATTTGGTAGGCGGGTAAATGAAAGTAAAAGAATTTTTAAGTTCGAACATGAGCCAAATCGGTCGAGGGGTTGCCGAGATATCGGGTTGTTAAGTTTATATGGGGTCGCGAGTTCACAGTTCGGGGCGAACCACTAGTTATATGTTTTGTTACTGACAAACTTTGTTCACAATCCAAATACGCATTTCAATGCATCAGTTCCAAACTCAGACCTCAGTTGCTTGTTGGCAGAGAAAACTTTTATTGAACGAGCGAGCGAAGCGAGCGAAGTTCTCCGAGTCTACTGGAACAATCCGGCGTTTGTATGTATGTATGTATGTATGTATGTTTGTATGTTTGTATGTTTGTATGTTTGTATGTATGAATGTTCGTTCGACGATAACTTGAGTAAATTTGGTCAGATCGTTATGAAATTTGGTAGGCGGGTAAAAGAAATTAAAAGAATTTTTAAGTTCGAACATGAGCCAAATCGGTCGAGGGGTTGCCGAGATATAGGGTTTTACAGTTTATATGCGCCTGCGCGAATGGCGTTAGCAAAGTTACACGTCATATGTAACTGGGGTCGCGAGTTCATAGTTCGGGGCGAACCACTAGTAATATTCAGGTTGAGATAGCGCAAGTAGAAACAAATGAAGATAAATTTTCCAGACTTTTAGAGTCAGATTGAACTTTAAATTATCTAAATTGGTTTGGTTTCAATGTAAATTATATTAGTTTCGACGTTTGGGAACGAACATACCTAATACAAATGAAAGTGAAAAACAAAACATTACCTTCCTACCTACCACAGTCACGTAAAATGAGTGTTTAATTAAATAAAAATATGAAATTCATTTATTCACAGTATAAAGGGTGTTCATGATGTGCAATGGGAGGGCCCTCATTTATTCATCTATTTTTTAAACTTGTTCAGTAAAGTTATCAAGGTCAAGGTAAATCAAGTGTCCGAAGCAAGCATTCGAACTTCATCTAGGAATAAGAAAGATAATAATTACTTACGATTTTCTGTATTTGGATCTTTAGGTAACTCATAATCATCATCAGGGTTGAAATGTTTTTTACAAACACGCGAATGTTTTGAAGGGATGAAGTTGTCCCTGCGAATCGCTACTAACCACTGCTCTAAGAGAGTTTTATCTTTAGGAAATATGTGTCCTCCTTTTCTTTCCGAACAAGACGGAACTGCGCAACACTGCGGCATGCTCGATGGTTTTGCAGTAGGTTTTAGATGATTAAATTATGTATCGTTATTTTATTGTAAACCTTGTTTTCACGCTAGGAACAGCTGACTGTCCGTCCACAGAACTTCACAGACCTTACTCGCCAGTGGCGCCAACTAGTGAGCACAAAAACCACAACGATAGCCCTCATTTGATTCGTTAAACGTAACACGCTGCGAAAAGGCTCTTTTGCTAACTCAGCGAAGCAAAATAGCCTCTTCGCAGCTTGTTTGTGGGATAAAGATGTTGGTCATAGACAAGGTAAACATTAGTCTGATTTCATTGCCGCATGTCAATCGATTTGTTCACAGCGTCATTCATTCACTCACTCACTCACTCAAACACACACAGAAAGAAAAGAAACAAAACATAAAAATGATGAGTGACAGCCATTTGTGATGAAATTGTAAAATTTTGTGAAAATACGGTTTTCTTCACCAATAAAAGAAAGCGGCAATCATGGAGGCGGTTCCCAAAGCACCCATGTTGTTTTTCGAGCTAAAAGTGAGTCCGGAGAACACTCATTTCGGCCCGAAATTGAAGCAGGTAAGTAGGTCTTCTAATCCGATAGATAAAAGCTTGTTTCTGCATTTCTTTGTCTTCTCACGCTGTTGTTTGTTACTAGTACATTGCGGAGGCGTACAGGGAGAACCCTGAGAACTATAGCAATGAGATGCATCAGTTGGAAAGCCTTCGGTCAGCCGCCATAAGGCATACTACTGATGAGGCAGGACTACGTGCGCTATACCGATACTTCTGCCAACTACGAGCTATGCAGAGCCGGTTTCCCATGGCTAAGGGGGCTCCGGCGTCGGTCAACTTCGTATGGTAAGCACCAGGGACCTTTGTAACGCAATGGTGCCTCGATAGGCTCCCAGTTGTAGGCTTCAATTACGATTTATTAATGCTGTCTGTTTTTTAATGTTTGTCTACTGCAGCTAAGAATATTCTGATTCTAATTCCAGAGGATTAGTTCGCTGGTTGTAGGAGAAAAACAAGGAAAAACTGGTCTTGTCCTCCTACTGGAAACCTATCGACACGCCATTGTGTTACAGATTTTAGCCCCTGCTTGATATTTGGTATTCATTTCCGTAAACCTAACAACTCTACTGCCACTTATGTTATGAATAAGAAGAGCTAGCTCTACAAGGCTAATCAAAAGTGTAAAATTCTACAGCATTCTCTCCCTAACTTATGTAAGCTGAGGAGCCATACTATAGGAATATGATCCCACATAATTGAAATTCCAGGAAGGATATTCATGCTACCATGACTGGCACTTCAGCAGATATAAAGTTCGAAATGGCTTGCATTCTGTACAATATTGGTGCACTCCATTCCCAGTTAGGGGATGGTAAGCCCCGTACGTCTGCAGACAGCTTGAAAGAAGCCTGCACCCACTTCCAAAAGGCTGCCTGGGCCTTCCAGTGTGTCAAAGACCAGTATCCACAACTTCCAGGCATGGATATCTCCCCCGATCTCATGAAGCTGTATCAGGAGATATGCTTCGCTATGGCTCAGGAGTGTATTATGGATAAGAGCATTCAGGATACAAAGAAACCTGGTGTTGTGGGTAAGCACAAAATTTACAACTGGTTTTTGGCAGGTTTACCGTCACAATTTTTTCTGGTTTTTAATAATGCAATCCTATAATACTTTTTTGTAACACTACATGATTCGCTGAGAAAGTTTGTTAAAATTTTATTAGGCAAGTAATAAATCTTCAAAGTTTTTAACACTGACAAATGATATTTTTAGGTGCTGTAGCGATGCAAGTGTTGGCGTTCTACCGCAACAGTTTAGCAATCCTCGGACCTTCTGGCGGCACTGACAACATTCACGAAACCGTCGGTACAAGAGTGTACAACTTTTGGCACCGCTACCTCTCATTCAAAGCCGCCTACATCGGCAGCATAGTCTATCTTTACCAAGGAATGTACGCTGAAGAACAGCAAAAGATGGGAGAGCGAGTTGCCTTCTACCAGGCTGCCGTTGATAAGCTAAATGAGGCCAGAAAGCTATCCAAAAACATGGAGCCCACAGAGGTAATAAAAGAGGTGCTGACATTCACAAACGACGTAATGGAAGGAAAAAGGAAGGCTGCTAAGAATGAAAATGAGTTTATTTACCATGAAGAGGTACCAGATAAAGATTTGCTTCCCGATTTGAAGCCGGTGTGCTTAGTTAAAGCTGTTCCTATAAATTTTGACGACCCTGAGGTGAGTTCCTTGTTTTTTTTCCAGTTCAGTGCTTGTCTGAGTCATTCAAAGTGACGGTGATTCATTTTGACTAATAAGATAAGCTAATTTTCTTGTTTTTAATTCTGATAGCTACTGTAAAGTACTGTAATCGGATGTTTTGTAGTACCAACTTTTTACCAGTTAGTAAAATAAACTTTCTTAATTTCTCCATTTGAAGTGTCGCGTGAGCCGCGTTACCAGCATGATTAAATTGCTTGCCTAAAAATATTACCTCATTCCTTGTTTCTAGGTTCTAATTGGCGCTTAGTTTTAAACAATTACCCATCGCCCATTCCAGATATCCGGGCCCGATATATTCGCGCGTCTCATCCCGATGGGCGCCCACGAGGCTTCCTCCATGTACTCTGAGGAGAAGGCCAAGATCCTGCGGCACGTGGTCAACCAGCTCGACGCGAAGAACACAGAGATAACCGAGTTCATGTCCTCTCTGCAGCTGGACCAGCTGGACGTGCTGGGGACTCAGCAGAAGTAAGTTTCATCATCATCATTCCAGGAAGTTCAGCGGATCCTTCATGTCGCCGCTCTTGAGCCCTGGCGACTGCTTCATCTCTTCGAAAGACTCCCGAGAGAACTTCTGGGGCTTGACCTGGAAAGAGTTTGAATTTAGTTCATCGTCATCATCATCATCAGCCTGTTAAAGGCTGCTGCTGAGTAAAGGCATCTTCATGCTCACGCCACCTCTCACGATCCTGTGCCAGGCGCAACCACTGTTTTCCGGCTACTTGGGCTATGTCGTCGGACCATCTGGCTGGTGAACTGATCTCAAGTAAGTTTCATTGTCAAATTTTAAACTTGCAATAGCAAAACGGATAGGTACAGTCAGCCGCTAGGATAGCCCTTTTTGTTCGATTGGCGCCCTTATGCAACGCGCGGTAAGAGCTGCCATTGGGTATCTGTGACTGTGCGAGTAACTAAATAGATCCATGGAATGGAAAGGCATTTTATCGGCCCCAGACACCACGGATGAGTAACGGGAACGAGGAAGAAATAGATCGAGGCAGAGTTAATTTTCCCGCGATTTTAGCTGGATCTAGAGCAGTAAATGTACAAATCATAAGCCCTTACAATATTTCAAGAAAAGTGGAGTGCCTTTGTGTATATTTTGGGTAGAGAATTGAATGTAAATAAGTTTATCAGGCATTCACATTGTATTGTCGACGGGAGATAACATGTTTACCTATTTGTGAATCAGATTTCTACTTCTGCGAATCGACCTTGTTTTCAAAATTCTCCTGCGTCATCGAATTTCTCATATCAGATTTTGACTATTATTTACTCGTATCACATCGTCATGAAAAAATGTTCCGTTTTCATACCTTCCTTGTTCTAAAGACTACATAGCAGTAACTACATGAGGGTTCTGTTCTAAATAGCGCCGGTTTCTGAATTGAGAAATTCACTAAGGTAATAAGTAAGTAACTCTCTATTGTACACCAGAAAGAGTTTTACACTAAAAAAACTTCATAATAAAAGTACAAATGGCGGTCTTATGGCTAAAAGCGATCTTTTTCAGACAACCTTATGTATCGTTCTGTCACGTTCTTTATTGTGACATCTGCAGAGACAGAACTACACTTAAGTATTTGATTAGTGAAATCCTCAATACAGAAATCGGAGGTAAATCTACTAATCTAATCTCATGAGAGAATCGATACAGTATTTATCATCATTATCATCAGCCCACCTCTGCCCACTGCTGGGTATAGGCCTTTTCCCCCTCACGCCACCTCTCGCGGTCCCTCGCCATCCGCATCCATGGACCCTCCGCCGACACAACGACGTCGTCCGACCATCGGGCTACTGGGCCCTTAGCCTGTAACACAATGGTGCCAAAACCTTAGCCTGTAACACAATGGTGCCAAAATGGGCTTCCGGTTGACGGTTTTAATTACGATTTATTGATGCTGTCGGTCAAGTGTCGGTCCTTTTAATATTATTGTAGTACAGCAAAGAACATTATGAGTCTAATCCTAGAGGATTAGTTCGCTGGTTGTAGGAGAGCAACGAAAAAATCCCGGTTTTGTCCTTCTACCTAGGACGCCATTGAGACGCCATTGTGTTACAGGCTAAGGCCCCTGGTCTGCCTACCAATGAACGCGACTCTGTCGCTGCCCTTATCCACAGACCTTATGTGAAACAATCATAAACTGTTATTTTCTTTCTAGAATCCCTCAAGAGATCGTGGACCGATGCGCCGCCATGAACGCCAAGACTGAAATCATTCAGTCGCTCGTCGACTCCATGAACAACCTGGCTGAAATCATCAGCGATGTGGAGCATACGCTCGGTGAATGCAAGAATCTTATTCAGGTAATTGAAGCAATATTACGCATTAGGTACACGTGCTTGCAATAAAACATTACCACAAGTGATTGGCTCACACTTAGCTAAGGTTTCTAAATCTATATCTCCTAAACCTCTATAAGTGGATCACAACAGAAAATATCTGCTTTTTTCAACATGCTAGAGGTTACTTTTTGTTTTTTCTAAAGCACTAACCCGTGCTAGGGAGTATTTTTTAAACATTTATAATAAGTTGAAAAAAAGTCCTGTCCTGAGTGAATTTTTAAACTTATTATAAATGTTTAAAAAATGCTAGAGGTTGGTAAGCTGTCAGGATGGTAAAGGTGCTGGGCAGTCTTACTCCATTAAAAACAATATCCCAGGAACTGCAGCGCCGAGTGGTTTTCGAAAGAGGCCGGAGGGGTCTCTCCACCCATCTAGTGTGAGTGTTAGTGGCACTGGACGATGTATAAACCATCTCCTTAGAGGATGGGGGTTCAAGTCCCAACTCAAACGAGTTTAAAAGCCTCTCCCTCTCAATACATATTCGTAAGTTTCCTTAGCATGGGTTATTTCGCTAAAGAGTGTTCCTTAGAGTGTTTTGAAGTCTTTCAACAAATCCTAGAAAAAGTATTTCACAACCCAGCGGCCACGAGCTGTCGACACGAGCTATAGGGTAAAGTTTTAAGTAGAATGTTCACAATTTTACTCTACCTCGATTACCCTCGCACCGCGCGTAAACAAGGCATAAGACTCCGAGATGTTACCTTATCGGCTGCCACACTCAAAGACCCCAACTAATCCCCCACTCCACCCCACAGGAAGAGACAACGAAGGAGAAAGAGTACCAGAAGATAATCGGCCCGCGTCCGCCGTCCATAGTCCAAACCGAGCTCTCTCGCGAATTCTTCAAGTACCAAGAGGCCCATGCAAGGACTAACGAGAGCAACCAAGTGCTGCACAAGGCTATGACGCTCCACATTGCTAACTTGAGACTGTTGGCGCTGCCTCTGGACGAGCTGGAGGCGAAGATACCGAGCGTCGATAATATTGGTAACTCTTCTACGGTATACAGGGTGTTGTTTTGTAAAGTTACACCCGGCTCAGGGGTGATTATTTACACGACACTGATGCCAGAAAAGAAAATTATGTCAGTGAAAAATATCCAAAAATAATTAAATTGTGGCCGCCCGTACTATTACACTAACGCTAGCGGCGAGTCGGGCGCAACATCGCGCGCGCGCTTTGAGAAAACGGGGGTGTCCGCACGTCGCGGTTATTAAAGAACAACTTGAACAAGGTAATTTATGCATTAAAAATTTTTTAGAAAAAAAAAGAACTGGTTTTTAGTTTCAAGCGTTGCTCAAACTATCGTCCCTGACTCGGGTGTTACTGACCAAAACAACACCCTGTATAGTCAGTAAGGCAGTTATTTCTGATTTGTTAGAAAAGTGCAGTTTTTTATTGCACTTAGACCCTTAAAAAAATAGATGAATTTTATTGCTTGAGAGCATTGATAGTGTAATGTAGTCCTTTTACGCTATTATCGTACAACTTTCGTCCTATAGTAAACTTCAATATTTTTTTGGTTAGTAATTTTATAACTCTTGAACAAACGTTGTAATCTAAATAAATTCGACATATTTCTGCCTAGTTTGGTTTTAGTAAAGGTTTTGGCTATAACGCTCTTTAAACCCCCAAAACGAAACAAGGAGCTCGTGTTTCGTTGGAACCACTGGCGTAGGTTTTCAAGACACGATATTTTCGGTCTTCCAAATCTCCTCCCTACCTACTTTTACCTATTACAGTATTGGTTTTACTCTTTGTCAAGTTTATCCTCTTTTAAAGAGGGCCTCGACCGCGATACGATGCTCGAGATGCGGCGCGTGGTCGGCAAGGCGCGCGAGATGCAGTCGCAGCGCGACACGTGCGTGCGCGAGCTGCGCGAACAACTCGCCGCTGATGACGTCACCGGCGCACTGCTCTCCCGCGCCACGCACTCCGCCGATGAGATCTTCGCGCGGGAGATAGAGAAGCACACGCCCAAGGTAACTAAACTAGACGTGGAATAAGGTGACTAAAAAATAGATAATTGATTGTTTTAAGGAAAAAAAGAGAGTATTGCAAGGAAGACATTTATAAAAGCACATAGTTGATCTTCTAAGGTAAGAGAAAAAGGACTGTTTCCGGGATTTCTCAATCTAAAAACATGGGCATCAGATTCTGTGTTTTTGGCACGAAAGTGCAAACAGACAAATAAGGATGCAAAAGCACAGCTAAACGTGTCATCATAGAGATGCAAGATACGATTAAAAAGCATACAGTGAGTATCTAATATCTAAGAATATAGGGCTTAGTTACCACCACTCTCAAGGCGCAAAGCTCTCAGCGGCGCGTTGTCGGCAAGGCGCGCGAGATGCAGTCGCAGCGCGACACGTGCGTGCGCGATCTGCGCGAACAACTCGCCGCTGATGACGTCACCGGCGCGCTGCTCTCCCGCGCCACGCACTCCGCCGATGAGATCTTCGCGCGGGAGATAGAGAAGCACACGCCAAAGGTGAGATTGAAGAATATAATTGAGATTTATAGGAACCAAGACATTAGCTGCTGTTTTCAAGATACAGAGGGCCAGAAAATATAGTCAGGTAGAGAGGAGTTAGAGCCTAAAGCACATAGTTAGCTTCTAAGGTAAGAGAAAAATAAAAGTATCCGGGATTTCTCAATCTAAAAACATGGGCATCAGATTCTGTGTTTTTGACACAAAAGAGCAAACAGAGAAGGAAGGATGCAAAAGCACAGCGAAACGTGACATTATAGGGAAGCAAAATCAAATATAGAGAGTATCTAATATCTAAGAATATGGGGCTTAGTTACCACCCCTCTCAAGGCGCAAAGCACTTAGCGGCGCGTGGTCGGCAAGGCGCGCGAGATGCAGTCGCAGCGCGACACGTGCGTGCGCGAGCTGCGCGAACAACTCGCCGCTGATGACGTCACCGGCGCGCTGCTGGCCCGCGCCACGCACTCCGCCAATGAGATCTTCGCGCGGGAGATAGAGAAGCACACGCCCAAGGTGAGAGAGAAGAAACTAGAAAGAGAAAAGGTTAAAGTACTAGGAAACAGATACCGCATGCTAAGATATAAAGAAACAAGAGAGAGAATGGAGCAAAGGAGAAAGCTAGTGCCAGTGTTAATAGAGGTTACAAAACTTAATAAAAGTAACATGTTCTCAGTGTAAGAAAAGAGAGAGAGATAGAGATAGAGAGAGGGAGAGAGTCAGGGACAGCCATCTAAGACACAGTAAACTGTCTTTATCATCCCCTATCTATACAACTTCCAACCATAGTCGGTCAGACCCCAAGAATAACATCTGCTTATCGGGAATTACCGGCGGGATATAGTGAGGAGTATGATTATCCATTTTTATATCCATTTTACGGTTTCACTTACTTTTGTGCAGTGCTTACGAAAGTTAAAGTTTTAAAGTATGATTACCCGCTTCTCCTATAGTCATTTGACCTGGCCATCTGGTCTAAACCATTCCGATCTTTGTTCTAGGTGAAAATCATTGAGCAAAACTTCGCGGCGCAGGAGAATATAATCAACAAGCTGACGTCTCTCTACGCTGCTTACGGCGAGTCCAGACGTCTGCTTTCCGACGTCTTGAGAAAGAGGGAAGGACTGATTAACGGTAAGTATCGAACGTTGTATAAGAAGCCTGGGTGATGGAATTAAACGCTGGATATGCGGCAGAAAACAAGAAATGGAACTTTAATTAGGATTCAGTGTTCAGTACGTGGATTCAGTCAAGAGACACTAACACAATTTGATAGCCACGTTCATAGACAATATCGAATACAACCTTTTTATGTTTATTATATTCGGTTGTCTTTTAGAACTCGAACTTATTCGTCCTCCTTGAAAGACAATCGTATAGCTTGCACAAGAACATTGCTACAAGAGCAAACAAGTATCCAAGTGTTGTCATTCTCAGTACAGTTTAGATGGAGTAGGCTTGCCCAGCACCTTATACCATCCAGACACCTAAGTGATCGTGACGTAGCGTAATCGTAGCTTCCCATTAGTGAAATAATTTTAAAAATCGCATGAGTAGTTTAGGAGATTACCTCCTACAAACCTACATACATACATACATAGTTACAAACTTTTCCTCTTTATTATAATATAAGTGTAGATAGTGTTTCGCTAAAGAGTCCAGTTTTATCATCTCTGGGCTTATCCTTAAGAGGCCCCTTCGGGACCGTGGGAACTCAGCGACGGCAAAGCGCGTGACACTGTTTTCTATAGCTGTTTCACCCAGAGCGAGACGGGGCGCGGGAAAAGTGAGAGGCAATGCGGCTGTATGAGTCTACGTGCGTTCGTGTCCTTTCGCGAGTATCTAGTTGTAGTTGTAATGTAATAGATAGATCAATTTTCCCAAAAAAATTCGTAGTTCAGTTGTCATTTCTACATTTTATTAGGATTTTTTTTCTGACAAGTAGATCACTTTATTGATGTTCCCAAGGTAGTTAGACTCCAATAGACAGTGTAATAATGTCAGTAAATAACAGCTGAAAGTAACCCCTTTTTCGGCGTGAAAAACGCATCGCTCTAATTTCTTTCAGGCTATTTTTTTTAAATATAAAAACCATTTGCAAACCTCCATATTGGTTACCTACTGATATAAACCAAGTTTCAGCAAAATTCAGCTTGAAGTTTAGAAATTAAACCGGAACTACGTTTGTATGGGAAAATGGTGCTCTAACGCCCTCTTAACTTGCCCTTTTGTTCCAGCCCTAATAACCTCCTATGACACTTACGAGGAGCTGCTGGGAAAGTGTCAGAAGGGTCTAGAGTTCTACAAGAAGCTGCAGCACAACACCAACCAGCTGCTGGCCCGACTGAAGAGCACGTGCCAGGTGCAAGGGGAGGAGAGGGCCCAGCTGCTAGCCAACCAGACCGCTAAAGGTGAGACTTAGATAAGATAAAGATAAAACATTATTTATTGCCAAAACCAAAACATCACATACAAAGAACATTCAATGTTAGGGGGTTAGGTTTAGAATTATATCTAACAATTTTGACAAATGGGAAAAGCTCAGATTTATGCTTGTTACAATTAATGGTTCCCAGCGCTGGTTTTCAGCAATCCCCAGCTTTTGAGATGTTATTGCGAGCGTAAGTCTGGTTTTGTCACACAAATAAAAAAAAAACAATCTATATATATAAAAATGAATCGCCGTGCATTCGTCTCGCTAAAACTAAGAAACGGCTTGACCGATTTGCATATTTACTGTTTTGTTTAGTTCACCATAGTTCAGGGTAGGTTTAAAAGCAAAGAAATATGGGAAAAGTTAAAGGATTAGCTGAAAAAAGGAAGAAATACAAATTTGACATTTTGTATTGGAATCGCCATTTTTGACACGGAGAGTCAAACTATTTCAGGTGATACGAAGTTCACCGGGTCATCTAGTATTTTATAAATAAACAATAGCTTAGGACTTAAGCCACAAGAGTAGAGTAAGCGGTAGAGTCAACTTGCATGCTACTCAGCCAGTTTCGACAACTTATAAGGGTGTCAATCGAACAAAAAGGGGTATCCTAGGGTGTGGCCGACTGTACATTGAGTAGTCGGATAGTAAGCTAACCTTTTTTGTTATCTCTTTTATGTCTAATCGGCTAATCAATGTACGTACATCGAATAAACTATGAATTGTAGTTTTATGAAACGCGCACCTGTTAATAACATATTCCGACCATGACCTTATCTAATTGCCAAAACTAATGTATGTAACCAAATCTAATGGCCTAAAGGGACGATTGTAGATATTACAGAGAAAACACAAAAAATAAAGTTCTACTTTTTAGAAATAAATCGGTTCCGCGGCAGACCGAGACGGAGATGGCGGGACGACCTCACAACCTTTTTGCCAGAGGGTTTCAAGAGGCAGCCGAGAATAGAAAGGAGTGGAAGAAAAAAGGGGAGGGCTTTGCTTGGCAGTGGGACGCAAAAAAAATCTCAATTCAGAAACCGGGCCTATGCCTATGGCCCTGTTTCTGAATTGAGAATTTTACTAAGTAAATACTTAACTATCGTTCTTTCACGTTCTTTTGTGAGAAATCCGCAGAGGCAGAACGATATTTAAGTACTTGCTTAGCGAATTTCTCAAATCAGAAACCGGCAGTATGGAGGCTACAAAAAAAAACCGCCATTCTTATAAGTATTCCTTTGTTCACAGAGGCCCCGCCAGTGGTACCTTCAGTGAAGAGTAGCGACGTGGTCCCACCGACTCCCAGCGAGGGTTACACGCCCAAACTGAAAGACTATCTGCCTTACATGAAGAGCCGAGGATTCTGCAGAAGCCTTACACCGCAAGGTAGGTCTTTATCCTACGTTGAGCAGTAAGATTAGGTAGTGGCACCCTTTGTATACATTTTTAGGCCGGCCCTCAGAAATGGCTTAGCGATTGTTAACTAATTTTTTTTAAATACTTCAAGCTTTAAATAAGCATATCTAATAAACGGCTGAACCGATTTTGATAAAACATATCTAAGAACACTCGCTAGAAAACCTGCTTTCAAATAAAAAATACCACATCCAAGGCAGTTCAGCCGTTTAAGAGCTACGGTGCCACAGGTAGACACAGACACACACACACACACACAGACACATAGCGTTCAAACGTATAACGACCCTCTTTTTTGGTCGGCGGTTAAAGATAACCGGGAACGTTTAACATGTCACAAAAGAGCTCAGATATTATTGCCATTAGCGGTCACACATACAAGATCATAATCATAAGTCTCGATGGGGATTATTTTGAAAGAGTTTATTTTTAAGTAAGACAATACAGCTGGTTGTACATACAGTTCCTGGGGTCCTTTTCAACCGGCGAACGAAAAAACATGGAAGCGTTTCTTCAAGCTAACCCATCCTCTAAAATCGGTACACGCATCTACTCGCACAGACAGCTTCGTTAAACATATTTTAAACCTCTAAGAAAACAAAAAACTCCGTCATTGGTGGATAGTTTTCGCGCTATTGATGTTATTGGACGTATTATACTGACAGCGTCAAACTGACGTCTTCTCTAAGTCACGTCTTCTAGTCACGTCTATCGAACTACGAAAATCGTGAGAGGAGCCATCTGTAGACTCCGCCTATACGAGAACCATATGCATTATTTAGGACCTAAAGCGTTAGGTAATTTCTCAGGCCTAGTGAGATCTCCATGTTTTCGTCTGCTCGCTCTTTTCAACCCATTTTTTTCACTTTTTTTTGTTTTTTCTAAGGCACTAACCCGTGATAAGGAATATTTTAAACAATTATAATAAGTTGAAAAAATTCACTCGGGACGGGACTTGAACCCGCAACCTCTTGTATGCCGTGCAGGCAAAATTCGCATCGTCAGTTACTTGACTCGGTCCTGCACGGTATGCAAAACGTTGCGGGTTCAAGTCCTGTCCCGAGTGAATTTTTCAACTTATTATAAATGTTTAAAACATTTTTTTTTATAGGTCCGCCACCTGAACAAATAGCATCCGATGCTTACTATCCAGAATCTATTTACCCGTCGACCGTCAGACCACCACCAGTTGGATCCGAAGGTAACTGAACACTTTCATTTGCTTTGCACTTTTCAACTCTTCCATCTTAAGATTAACGCCCACACTCCTTTGCAGCTACGACAGACTCGCCGCCAATGAAATACCCAGACGGCTACGTCTTGCCACAGAATAACCAATACAATCCATACGCCAACCAATACGTTCCAACCGATAATGGGGCTTATAACGTAGCGAGTAACTACGGTTATCCCATGGGTAATAAGAACTACTATGATGGTAAAGTGGAAGATACCAGCGCTAGTACACCGTACACGCCAGCTCAGTATTCAAACCAACAGATGGGCCATCCGCAGTCCTATAACCCGTATTATTCCGGCAGCGCGCAAAATACGAATACGTTGGTAACTGACTCGCCGAATCCTAACTATAATCAGGCAATTGTGACCTCAATGCCCAACCAATACAACGTCCACAATGACATGTACCATCAGCAACAAGTGGTGCCTATTCCGGAAGCGCAACCAACTAGCTTTACTCCCCAAAACCAAGCGGAGTTGGCTATGAACTTCGGGCAGATGCAAGTATCGACCCCAAAACCTGAGCAAAAGTACGAAACGCCATCTAACTACGGAAATGAGTACTCGAATACATTTTACAGCGTTCAGTATCCTCAGGTGTCGACGCCCAATATGGCCACCTACAGTCATGCCATACAAAATTCGAACACCAACCTAGTACCGTCACAGGTGCCTACAGACTATAATACCTTGAACTATCCCTACGGGACAGTCGACCAAACCGTGCCGAACCCTAACTACATTCCGGCGAGTAACGCTCCTATGGCCAGTACATATACGGCGCCAGATCCGTACAGCTACGCTTCAACGAGCGGTGGATTCGAAAACAGTGGCCAAGGGTATCCCATATACACGAACGCCGATAGTTCATCCACATATTCGACTTCTATGGGTTCCTCAACCACGCCTAGTGTCCCACCTGGCTTCTCCTACCCAGAACCGGACAAAATGACAGCGGCGGCACTCGAAGCCATTGATAAGCCGATCAAATCCCACGTCACTGGGCAAGCCTTGTCATCGAACTTCTATCCAACCGGCATACCGCAGTATAACCCTAATGGGACACCTAACTTGACGAACTACTCCAATCCGACCGAACAAAACGTTCCCCAAGCGACACCATACCCACAGAACGATCAAACTAATGTGAACTACGCCCAAGTCTACCAAAATCACCCGGGTTATACCTTCAACGCGACCAGCGGGGGTTTCGACTACAATTACGGATCCCAGAGCACTTTCTCTTCATACAACAATCAGCAGCAACAGCAAGCGAATGTAGACCCTAACATCCCTACAAAAGATCATAATTGGCCTGCCCAAGTATACACTAGCGCTGGGATGTGTGAGACTGTACAATCACCGTCGGAAAATCCTCAAATGGTTCCACAAAGCTTGGACCAAAATAACCAAATATACTACAACTCCCCCTACGGATATCAAACGAATATGCAGTCAAATGATGTGCTGCCTACTAACCAACCAGTTTCTACGAACTACGGTGCCAATATGAATCAGTCTACTTATATGCAGTCGGGTCATGTACAAGATGCCTCAGTGACGTATAGTAATAATCATGGTAAGTGAATCATGTAGCTTTGAATGTAAATATACGTAGTTATTTATAACTGGCTTGGTGGTTTGGGACTGTAATATTTGATAAATTAAATATACATTTACTTACATAAGTATCGTAATTAACACTCTATAGATGTATACGTAAACCTTGTCAATTAAGCTATGTATTGCATTTCTTATACTAATAAACTCTTTACAAAACTAACACAAGTATTTTATTTCATATTTACAGTGTCTTCTCCAACAGAGAACGCTCCGGAACCCAACTTTAACCAATCACGGGTTGTCGAGAGTCAAAATGTGCCACAAGGCTACCAAAATGCCCAAGAAAACTATCAAAATCCAACTGGTAACTATCAAACAGAGCAAGCCCAATATGGTAACACTCAAAACGAACCTATAAACTACCACAATCAACCTACTAACTACCAAAACCAACCCACAAACAACCAGAATCAAACTACCGACCACCAAACTCCCGTCGCCACCATCCAGAATCCAGCAGAAAACTACCACAGTGTACCAAGCGTTCCACTTCAAGAAGTAAAACCAGAAGTAACACAAACTCCAGCTGAAGAACAGTTAGAGCCAGAAGCAAAACAAGAACTTTCTACTCTAGATCTCCTATCAGACATAGACTTCTCAGTAGAACTCAAACCGCTTGTGCCAGAAATTAAAGTGCCACAGATCTCGGAGACGGCCATCAAGAAACCTTTGTATCAACCGAGAGAGGACGTCCCAAAACCGCAACTAAAGATCGAAGAGGTAAGTAAAGTTTGTTTATTTCTTTGATACATTTTATTGTACACATAAAATACATATCACGATATAAATTAAATTAATATTAGGTACACACGACGGCACGTTGACCCTTAAATACTAGCACTCTACTCGGTTACTTTACCGGCGACTTTACAGCAAAAGTGTATACTCTAACGTGCTGTCGTGTGTACTAACTATCTACTACTAAGTATCTAGCTACTTTTTTTGTCCAGCTTCTCTAGCTCTCTGATCGTTCTTGGATAAAAGGAAATCGTAATCGTAATACTTAGTTTGAGGTTTTTTTTACACTTACTTATATTTCAGGTACCAATCGAAAGACCAGCAAAGAAGGACCTATTCTCGGATCCGAGTCTGCTAAACCAGTTCACGGAGGAAGTCAAGGGACTGCAGAAATTCGTCGATAAATTGTCCAGTAAAGGCGCTGGTGGCCTGACGGTGTTAGATGCTAAGTGGAAGACTTTCCAGGAGGTTCAGGTATGCAAACGTATTCTTGTAAAGAAAATCTAAATTTTAACTACGAGCCCCTTACGGTATTCTCGCACTACCGTTCGTTTGTAATAAGAGCTGTTTACACACAAAGACGTCGGCGGCGGCTGCGGTGGAGGCGCGGGGGAAGGGCCCGCGCGGCAGGCGGCGCCGCGGGACAGCACGCTACTTACTTTCGAATCTTGCATTGTCGCGAACGCACCTGCTTTTTACTGTACCTAGAGCGACCTACAGGGTGTTAAAAGACCGCCAACAAAGCGGGAAACCACGTATTGTCCTCATCATAATGAACATTTTTGCCCAAGGAACTATGCCTGGGAAATCAACGGTTTCCGAGATAATGAGGTTCAAAGTCGGACTTTTCAAAACTTTTTTTTTGCAGAAATGTATTCAGTATCTAGTTTTTAACATACCTTTTCAAGAAGCCATATCAAAATTATAAATATTTCTTACAAAAAACGACGTTAAAATTGCAACCCGCAATGTATTCTAAACATCGGCACTTCAAGCTTAAGTAACATAAACTTATACCTACGCTTGCGCAATATGACTTCCGTGCGTTACACGTCCATTGCGTAATAAAATATTTTTCAAAATTATAACCTAAAAAACCAAAATCATTTCCCAGCAATAATTGATCGAAAAAGTACTTTCTTTTGGTGTCCAGTATGCGTGGCTTTCGGGTCTGTTGGCGGTCTTTTAACACCCTGTATATAAATAAACCATCTTCACAATTTACAGTCCACTTTCATTCTCTATTACCTGGCGCGCGCAGTAAGACTGAGTGAGACCATTTCCACTATTATTTATTAAAAACTAGCCTTACCCGCGACTACGTCGTCCCCGTGAACACTTCTCCTACAAACTTATGGGCCCCGTTTTACCCTCTTAGGTCCACTTGCGTCAACCAGGATTAGCCATTTAACTCTGAGTTAACGTCAATAATTGTATGGAAATGTCAAATTAACTCAAGAGTTAGTTGGCTAATCCTGACTGGAGCAAGTCCGCCTAAGGTCCACTTGCGTCAACCAGGGTTAGCCAGTTAACTCTGAGTTAACTGGCTAATCCTGTTTGACGCAAGTGGACCTTAGGGGACGATTTTCAGGAATGCATTTTCTCTTTATATCCTATCTATCTAAAGGTGGTCTGGCAGAGACCGCTCTTAGTGATATGACCGCCCCTGTACTTTTAGGTTAATAAAACTCTTGTGAATGATGTCTGTCAGTTACTCTAGCATATTCTACGTACTGAGCTTTATTTTTTAACAAATTATGATCTTCAATGTCTTCACTTAAACTTTCGTAAGCGCTGCACATTTTGTATTACTTGTATTTATGTCGGTGTAGCCGACTAGTTTCGGTTCTCATTCGGAGACCTTAATCATGAAATTTTCTTAATTTTATGTTTGAAAAATTTTTTTTTTTATCAGAGCAAAGAGAACGCGATTCGCACCAAAAGGGCAGCGATGGAGCATTCTACGGGTAACATCGTCACCGAGGTGGTGCCCTACGATGATTCCAGGCTCAAGCTGAGGTCCAACTCGCACGCTTACATCAACGCTTCTTACTATAAGGTAAGCGAGTTCAAGCACGCGATGAAATTAGGCCATTTTCATTGGGCCGGTAACATGCCAGCGCTTGCATGATACATGGTTATATTGTTGTTTTGAAACATTATTTATTTCAAGCAATTGTAGTTACAGTTGTTTTATCTCACGAGAGCGGATGAGCCATACTTGTAGTTGTGATGCGTATAGACGCGCGCTTTTGTGTGGGTAACTTCATGCTGACGGTTTTTAATGGATAATTTTGGCGCGAACCGAGTAACAGTAGTGACTTGGCCGGCCACTCGGCCGAAACCGAGCGCTCCCGATCTGCATGTACATATTGTACGGTCGGCCACAATCTCAGATACCCCATGGCAGCTTACCGCGCGCGGCATAAGGGCGCCAATCGAACAAAAAGGGGTATCTGAGACTGTGGCCGACTGTACATTTACACACACTAGTATGGCTCATCCGCTTTCCTGAGATAAAGCAACTGTAACAACAACAAGCCCATAATAGTGTTAGTATAATCTTAAATGCTACAAGAGTTCAGTAGAAAATATAATAATGATAATAATACGTACCTAACTGGAGTCCTGGGGTGTCGCCCGCCTCCGGGGCAACGACACCGTCACAGCTTCTTCTCCAAGTGTTTAAGAAAACAGCATGTACAATATTTCATTATTTTGCTTTTGAATAAAGTTCTTTATATTTTTAAAGGCTGTTTTGCTTGCATGGTAGCAGGCAAATTAAAGAAAATAATAGTGGTCCATGTAGGTGACTAGCATTGATGGGTAGGGATTTTTTTCCCTTCGCGCCATCCTCCTCGGTCTCTCGCCGCACGCATCCACGGACCCTCGACTTGGAGATAGATAGATAGATAGATAGAAAACTCTTTATTGTGCACGAAAATAATTTACAAAGGAATTGGGTAGGCAAAGTTTTTTGTTCGAAAGTCCGTTATTGGCTTAAACTTATCTTTAGACAATATTAAGAAACTAATGTAAATATTTTTTATTTTGGTCCAGTAGTTTTGTTTTTATGCGCTAAAATGTTTTGTTCCTATGACCGCCAACAGTATGCAGACCGTCGCGTGAAGGTCATAAAACAGTATCTTTGAAACGTTGTAAAATCCAAACTACTGAACCAAAATAAAAAATATTGAAATTAGTTTCTCAATATTGTCTAAAGATAAGATTAAGCCAATAACGGACTTTCGAACAAAAAACTTTGCCTTCCCAATTCTTGGGAGATGTGCTCTGAAGAAGATTTTTCAATAATAGTGTCCTTGTTACAGCAACTAGCGCCCTGGTGCGTACCTCTCGTGATCTCAAGCTGCCCGACCGAAGACGAGCGAAGCACCTTCTGGAAAGCGGTACTAGAGACCAAAATCGCTTGCATCGTGTGCTTGCTTGCCGAGACAGAGGTGAGTTCACCTTTTTACCCTCACATCTTCTTCAGCATTTATGTGTCCACTGACTTACTCTGTAAGGTAAAAAAAAACGTAGGCCTTTGCATCTACGTAATGAGATGATTTATGCAGCGTCCAGTGGCACCCCCACTCACACTAGATGGATGAAGAGACCACTCGACGCTGCAGTGCCTGGGACATTGTATTTAGATGGAGTAGGCTTGCCCGGCACCTATAATAGCATCCTGACAGCTTAGTCGGCCTAGCCCACAATAAAGACAAGTGAATACGTAAGGACGTAATAGGTCTGTACGGCAGGTTATTTTCACAGTTTTTACGACAACACCGGTATTTCTTCAACGCTGAACCAATCGAAACACGACTACGTTACAGCCTTGTGGCCATGGACGTAATTTCAACTGTCTAACTATCACGGTTCATTGATACAGCCTGGTGACAGATGGACAGACAGACAGTCTTAGTAATAGGGTCCCGTTTGGCACCCTTCGGGTACGGAACCCTAAAAATCGTCTCTTGTCCTTTCTACCTGACTTAAACCACCCCTCCTCCCAACAGATGCAATGGCAGCCCTACTGGCCGGCGGCGAAAGGGCAATCCCTGGACCTGGCCGGCGGATGCCGAGTGACCCTTGAAGAAGTATCCTGCAGCGTGCACTGGACTGAGAGGCGGCTCACCGTCGCCTGCGATGAGACGAGATTTGACGTCACGCACTATCAGATCTCTGCGTTCCCTGCCAAGTGAGTTTAAGAGGATATCACAGTAGTGTTTTCTCCATACAAACGAATTCCCCGATTTCGTCCCTGGATAATGGCACTGGAGCAAAAAAATTTGGTATGCTGGGACATCTCCACTCCCGGCATGTCGGACTGTTTAGATTTTTTCGATAAATTATTGTTAACAGGAGCTAGGACCAACCGAAAATATAAAAAAATGCATATTTTATAGCGGCGGCTAAAGACGTCTGGTAAACCTATTTAACAAAATTAAATAAAAAAAAACAAAACAGTGCAAAATCAAGTAGTTTCTAGTGATAGGAAAGGTGTTTTTTTTTATCGGACAAGAGCTGAGAGAGGAAAGTGGGTAATACCTCAATTTCGTGGATTTTCTTCAGGTTCGCTCAGTATTTGCGCATGCGACACAACAACATTAGTACATTACTGCCGCGATCTGTAATGAGTGCGTTTCTGGCGCGCTTTTGATGGCCGACAGAGCGCAGCGTAGCGCAGCTCAAGGCCCTCACAGTGCGGTCAGCATTGCAGCCCTTGATGGACAAGCTGAAATGAAGGCCGAGACCGAAGGTCGAGGCCTTTATAGCGCGGCCAGCAAGGGCTGCAATGATGACCAAACTTGAGGGCCGAGAGCGTAGCTAAGCTAAGCTCGAGGCAATCATAGCGTGGCCAGAAGCGCACTCATTGCAGACCAAGGCTTGTATAGTGCTTTACTCAAACAATGCGAGTAATTAAAATATTAATTAGAATAGTAATTAACATAGTAATTTAATTAGCTTACCATTTGTCGTAGATTAAGTACTTTTTGTCGATTTTCCATTCCGCAAACTTTTTGTTGGTAAGCTTGCTTGTATTTTTCTTTTGACTTCGGTGGCAATAAATTTCCAATTACTAATTTCGCTTGATTTTGAATGTCCGGCGGTGTTAAACACATTAAATCCGAGGATTCGTCGCTTTGAGAGTTCACTTTTTCAACAAAAACACAGAAAAAAATCACTTCGAACAACGCGCGAAAAGTCGAAAACAATATGGCCGCGCTTTTTTTTTCTGTGCAATGTGTCGACTGCCAGTACCCATACAGCCTAATTCTAAATAAATACTTTTTGCACCTGATGTTTGAGTTCTATTTATGAAACAAAACTCGACATTAATGTTTTTCTGGCCGCAAAACACAAGACATTAATGAAATTCCATACAACTTTTCTGGCGCCTAATCCAAGTAGCCCGCAAGTCCGACTTTGCTCAAAGAAGGTTGTCGAATTAATGTCCACATTACGAGCTTTTTTGAGTAAATTTTATTTATGGAATTTCATTAATGTCGTGTTTTGCGGCCAGAAAAACTGTATGAAAATCCATTAATGTCGAGTTTTGTTTCATAAATAGAACTCAAACATCAGGCGCAAAAAGTATTTATTTAGAATTGGGCTGTATGAGTACTGGCAGTCGACACATTGCACAGAAAAAAAAAGCGCGGCCATATTGTTTTCGGCTTTTCGCGCGTTGTTCGAAGTGACTTTTTCTGTTTTTGTTGAAAAAGTGAACTCTTAAAGCGACGAATCCTCCAAATTAATGTGTTTAACACCGCCGGACATTCAAAAGCAAGCGAAATTAGTAGTTGGAAATTTATTGCCACCGAAGTCAAAAGAAAAATACTTGCTTCAAAAGCTTGCTTGCTTACCAATAAAAAGTTTGCGGAATGGAAAATCGACAGAAAGTACCTAATCTACGACAAATAGTAAGCTAATTAAATTTCTATTTTAATTACTATTTTAATTACTCGCATTGTTTGAGTAAAGCACTATACAAGCCTTGGTCTGCAATGAGTGCGCTGCTGGCCACGCTATGATTGCCTCGAGCTTAGCTTAGCTACACTCTCGGCCCTCAAGTTTGGTCATCATTGCAGCCCTTCCAGCTTGTCCATCAAGTGCTGCAATGCTGACCGCACTGTGAGGGCCTTGAGCTGCGCTACGCTGCGCTCTGTCGGCCATCAAAAGCGCGCCAGAAACGCACCCATTACAGATCGCGGCAGTAATGTACTAAAACAGATCTGTCTGTACTGATACACGCTCTTAACCGTAAGATCTTAACGGTCTTCAAGATTCTCAAAGAAAGAGGCTGTCAGTAAGAGTCGCAGCCCTAGGGGCCGAGTTTTTGGCTCCCAGACGTAATTCAGCACCGGCAGCAAGTTATTGCTTTGTGTCGAGTAGCAAAATTTTTGGTTTTTCTTAGTCCGGCCACATACAGACGGGATTTTTCGGTAACGGATAAACTAATGGGGATTCCGAACGCAGAAACTGCGTGAAAATCTATAAAAATTCCGGACGGAAAAAAACCGTATGTGTGTGGTAGGTCCATAGACTTTATGCAGTCACTGCGTTCGGAATCCCGATTCGTTTTTTTTTGCGTCCGGAATTCCGACTGTATGTGGCCGGCCTTAGTGAACAAAAGCAAGATGGCGCTTTTTGACGCCATTTTGCTTTACGTATCTAATGAAAGTAAGAACGCAGTTCTCGATCCCATCGGTTTACTAAAGCAGCGTGGTTGGAAAGCCCAAGCCCAAGCGGGGAAACTGTTCACTCTGACGTGCTGTCGTGTGTATTGTACATTATACATAAGCTACAAAAATAGTAACCCTTTTTTTTCGCTTCGCGTAGTCTAGTAAACGCCGGATGTTAGATTTTACGCTTTTTCACACTCCTTTCACGAATTGAAATTATCAAACCTCATTCTTTCCAGGGTCGTCTGCTCCCCCTTGGTTCTCCTAACGGACAAACTCCTCAGCAAGACATATGTCAAGGATATGTCGACCGCCTTGGTACACTGTAGTACCGGCGCCGGCCGCAGCGCCGTGGTGGCGCTACTAGCGGTAGTCATGTGCCAAGTGCGCGCCGGACAGATCAATTTGTGCGGTAAGTGCTGGGGGATAATGTTCAGATTAGCATGGTTGTGACATATGGCAAGGATATGTCGACCGCTTTGATACACTGTAGTACCGGCGCCGGCCGCAGCGCCGTGGTGGCGCTGTTAGCGGTAGTCGTGTGCCAAGTGCGCGCCGGACAGATCAATTTGTGCGGTAAGTGCTGGTGGATAATGTTCAGAGTCGCTTGGGAGTGGTTGTTAGTGATGCACTGTAGTACCGGCGCCGGCCGCACGCCGTGGTGGCGCTACTGTGTGCTTTGGGCGGATAAATTTGTGCGGTAAGTGTCGAAGGACGAGGCCTGCGCTCTAACAGTCTCGTTAGGATTGAATTTTTTCTTGAAATCCTGAAATTCTCACAAAAAATTCACGAATATGCCGCAGAAAAATTGCTCGCAACAAAAATCCTTATTTCCTTGATTTGTGAATAGATATTTAGACAATCTTTATCATGTCTTTAATGTATATCAGATTGAGATGGTCCTATCTGCTCAATACGTTGCACGTAGACGAAGACTTTCGTTGCAAAGTCGCCCGTAACTTGAGTGAATAGAGTGCACGTTTGTAAGCGTCTACGTGTTGTCTTGTGTACATACGTACACACGACAGCGCGTCGGCCCTTACACGCTGGCATTCTACTCGGTTAACTTTTGTTACACTTTTGTTGTATGGGCGACTTTACAACAAATACAGTTTGACGTGCTGCTGTCGTGTGTACGGTCGGCCACAATCTCAGATACCCCATGGCAGTTCTTACCGCGCGCGGCATAAGGGCGCCAATCGAACAAAAAGGGGTATCTGAGACTGTGGCCGACTGTACATTAATGTTGGATTTTTTTCTTCTGCACAGAAATGCTGGACGCCGCTTGCGAGAATCTGTGCAAGAATAGGACCAACGTGTTGGAAGACACCAAGTTCTTGGCAGACGCTTACAGGACGGCCCTCTTCTACGTGCAAGGGGTTTTGTGTTCAGGTGCGTCTTTGTCCTTCACCGCTGGTTTTGATATTGAGGTTTATTAAACTGCCTTGTGACAAAACGCGCAACCTAACTGTTTTTTTTTTTAATATAAAATTAATTTAAACAACCAAATTTGTACGCCTTTTGGCAAAACATAGAGCACATCTTACGAGTATTTTGACAATCTGTTTATAAATCACCTTTGTTTGAAAAATTTATTATTATATTATATTCTATGACATTGTAACAGGAACAACAGTCTTCAACGGTGAAATAGTCTCAGTGCCGACTGGCGCGTCCATCCTGCCACCAGTTACCCCCGTCGCCCCTACAGCCTCCAAAGACAAAGAGGTTAGCTTGATTGGATAATACTACGTGTTACAACAGGTCCTCCTTGACTCTTTTGCAGAGTTTAAAAAACTAGTCAACAGGATGACATTGCTGTAAAAAAAGTTGAAAAAAAAACACTCAAAATTGAAAATGTTTTTTTTTTTGTTTTATGGTTTCACTTCAAATTCAAACACATGATTGGTTGTGTAGGTGCATTTGCATAGCTATAGCACAAACATGTGTTTGAATTTGAACTACATCCAGGGTGTTTTGGCCTTCTTTCCGTGATTAGATTACCTTCTTTCCGTGTTGTCTTGCACTCGAGATACCACGCCTAAAGTATGCTACGTTTTTGTTTGAATCCGGTGAAACGTACCGATGGCAGATTCCATTGCAGAATGGCGACCCCGAGAGGGGAAGAGATCGGCTGCCCGTCTCGGAAGACATAGCCCAAGTAGCCGGAAAACAGCGGTTGCGCCTGCCACGAGATCGTGAGAGGTGGCGTGAGCTTGAAGAGGCCTTTACTCAGCAGCAGGCTTTAACAGGCTGATGATGATGATGACGATGAACTAAATTCAAACTCTTTCCAGGTCAAGCCCCAGAAGTTCTCTCGGGAGTCTTTCGAAGAGATGAAGCAGTCGCCAGGGCTCAAGAGCGGCGACATGAAGGATCCGCTGAACTTCCTCGACCCCTTGTGGAGTCTGAAGAAGAAGTAAGGTGCTTGGAGGCGTCTGTTGTGGGTAACCGTGTCTGATATTAAAGTGGGCTGATATTTTTTATCGATTTAACGGTTTCTCTTTCTTTCATAATGGGCGTTTTTCTGTCTGTCGTTTCCATATAAACCGCAGATTAATAGACAAAGTTTGACATGTTTGACATTATTATTGAGTCAAACTCAGTCTAATAATCTGTGGTTTCTGTTTAACCACAGATTAAAAAAGACAAAGTTTGACATCTATGACCGAGTTTGACATGTCAAACGCAGTTTATTAATCTGTTCTTTTCATATAAACCACAGATTAAAAGACAAAGTTTGACACGTCAAACTCGGTATGAATCTGTGGTTTCCATATAAACCACAGTTTAATAGACAGAGTTTAACATTTATTGCAGCGAAATTAGACACTAGGAAAAACGCCCATTGTCCGGATAGCCGATATTTCAGTCGACATCGTTTGGAAGTCTTATTCATGGAGGAGAGATGATCGCCGTGGCAATCGTTCTCTCACTGCGTGCTCGTGGACGTTGCGCCCGCGCGTTAAATCAATATAAAATAGTGCTTACGAAAGTTTAAGTTGTAAAATTGACAATCTTTACGAGCTGATATTATTTGCTTTGTAGGGTTTTAGTTGTCCCACCTCATTCATACTGTATGGAATACGCGTTACGAAAATGAGATTTGACCGTGCCTCCCGCACTCTTTCCGCCGCCCGAGTCTTAATTGTCTAACTTTTGAATCTATCGCGATCCCTTTCAAAGGTATCGAGATTATGATCGTGATTGCAAGTTTAGAATAAGTTTTAAATCACAATCGCTAACAGAACGGATGAGTCAAAACGCCATACAAATTGAATGATATTGAGTGAATGATTTTGCTATTTTCTTCACTCAATATTCTTAAAAATCGAGTCGCTAACCATCCCAATCGCTTTCAATGACAGTTTGTGTCAAATAAGTGCAGGCTGAAGTTCGTCAGCACCCTTGAAATGTCAATTTGAAAGGGATCGTGATAGATTCAAAAGTAAGTAGTATTTACCCCCCAGGGGGGTTACCCTTGACGCTATTGCGATAAAATTGAAAAAGTTTTAAAATTAATTTATTTTTAAATTCGCATAGTAATGCTTTGATTTTAAATACTTTGTAATGTTTATTTAAAGGTAAGTCTGTTTTATTCAATAAAAACACAAAATGCGTCTTATTTAGTAAAATATGAAATTTTGTAAATTGGGCCATATTGCGGCCGTATTGGAAAAATGCGTCAAGGGTAGAGGGGCTGGATTGCAATCGTTATTATCCTGCGAAATTGTAACAGTATTACGTACACGTACATTTTCAAATAGGTTTTTGGTTTTGGATTTTTCACTTTATGAAAAACTGTGAGATAAGTAGGAATTCGTTATTCGTTACACACTCGCTAAATAAGAGTGCGATATAATATTTTCAGTGATAGATCGTATTGTAAATTGATTACACTGGCTGGATATTGATCAGCAAAATTGTTAACTTGGAAAAAGGGGTAACATTTATTGAGGCTGAAAAAGTTATTCTGATTCCTGACTGAAGTATTTTTTAAATAGTGTTTAACTAACGTTAAAAGAAAGTTGCCAAGAGCGAATGCGACTTGCTCATAGAGGGTTTCGCATTCGATATTTGAAGTTTGCTCCGTATGTATTGTGAAATTTCCGATATCTCACAAGTGTCATGAAGTTTGGTTCCATTTGAAGATTTGATAGGTATTCCCCGGTGGTTTCTGAGTTGAATTGAGACCCCTCAAATTCGAAGAAATCGGGAAGATAATTCGAAGAAATCGGGAAGATAAATCGAAGAAATCGGGAATATGTAAAAAAGGGGTTAATTTATATCCGTTAATTAGATCAAAATTTTATCCTTAGTGTTACATTCCTATATACTTTGTAATAACTTTTATTCTCTGTCGATTATTTAGCTTTTAAAATATTTACGTTTTATGTTAGTCGCAAAATATGTTTTAGGTTTATCCACCACACGGGATTTGTATTATGAAAATGTAAACGCCATAGAATAATGTTTGTTTAGCTACCTACTCAAATATCACAATAAAGTTTTAGTATAAAAGTAAGATAGTATAAATTACAATGTTTTATGACTTACGTATTTATAAAATCAACAATGTTTATTCAATAAAATGGAAAATGTGATTAAAATTACATTGATCTTTTTCTTAATTCTTCAGAAACATATATAACCTACTGACCTACTTGCAAATATTTCCAACTAACAAACTTTACACTTCGGTAGAGGAAGTTAGCAAAAACCCTCCTTTTGGTTGGATGAAAAAGGGAAAAAACGGATGTTGTCGGGATAGCCGACTGGTTTCGTACTAAATTCTGAAGCATTAGTTAGATGATAGATAGCGCTCGCTCTGCAGATTGTCTTGAACTAGTGAATCAGATTTTTTTTACACTTGATAAAGATTTTCTATAAAACTACAAAAAAAGCTTTTCCACTTCATGCCTAAGCACGACTACATTGTACAGTCAGCCACACGCTGGGATACCTCTTTTTGTTCGATTGGCGCCCTTATGGCGCGCACGGTAAGAGCTACCATCGGGCCAATGGGTATCCATTGGCCGACCGTAAAATCCCCCGTGTACACTACAGCACGTCGGACTGTACACTTTAGTTGTAAAGTCGCCCGTAACGCAACCGAGTAGAGTGCTACGTGCTGTCGTGTGTACACACATTCTGCCGCGCTTACGAAAAGCGATTTTTTGCGAAATTGTGTTTCATACATATTTGAAATCAGGAAAACTGAGTTTCATACATACTTGAAATCAGGAAAATGAGCTGATTTCAAATATGTACTCAATTTCGCAAAAATCGCACTTAGTGCGTTTTTCGTAAGGGCGGCAGCATTGAATTTGGCGATGGACTGTAGTGGTTCAACATGGGCGAATGTGTACTTACTGGGGTCTTAAGCATTCAAAAGGCACCGATCTCGGCCACTACCAGGCCCCGGGCAAAAGGCCCAAGTCAATAAACCCCAGCAGGAATGAAGGGAAGTCTTCCGGGCCAGAGCAACAACGGCAACGGACTTGGCCGTTTCGCCCGTTCCGTTCGCCAGTCCGCGCCGACGCGCCGCAGTGAGCGAACGTAGTGTTTGTTTTTGAACGGCTCTCGGTTTACGCACGCGCGATCGCGGCCTACCCCACATTACAATTTGAGTGAGAGAAAAATACAGTTTTTTGTACGACTAAATAAATAAATCGCGAGTTCGCGAGGGTCGTGTTTTTTGTGACAAGTGGAAAACCTAAAGGAGGTTTTTTAGGAACTTTTCGTTGGCAAAAAAAGTGACAGTGACAGTTCACAGGGGGAGGATCCTCCGGAGGTGGATTTTGTTTACATTTTTCTGGTTTTCAACGCGAAAATACAGTGCAGCCGAGTGCTAACGATGGTGGGATAAAAGTACAAGTGTTTTTTACTTCCAAACCGGTGGTTGAGTGACTGGTTTACCATGGAAGGTTAGATCGGAACGATGCGTAAGTTTTCAGCTGGGGAGTTTCGCCTGGACTCCGCTGATTGCGTGTCGCTTCAGCGGATCCTTCAAGCTTTCAACTCGACGATTAGTGAGGAGCACGCCTGGGCGCTGTTTCACCAAGGGGCCCGCTGCTTTCAGCGCTGTTTGGCTGAAGGGTCCACCTGTTACTCGATTTCGGAGCCGCGGCATATCTTTCTGCATAAGGATGGAAGTGTGCATCCTAGCACGCTGCTTGAAGCGGGTGGTGAGTGTTGTTCTAAATTACTAATGCTGGCTTTGCATGACCGATCATTTCGTGGTGTAGAGCTCGATACACCTGTCTCTATCTCCCTTTGAAGATTTAAAAGAGTGAGCATTGTATCGAGTGCTATCTAAAATAGGTAGGTAGATCACGGTCATTCTGGGAATCTACCGGCGTTACGAACGTAGGTATAATCTTATCAGACGTGATGGTTTTGATTATGCAAAGTACTCACATACAATACAATACAATTTTGTGTTAATGACCTTGTGATAATAATAGATAGGTAATTGGGAACACAATTTGTCACGTACGACTTCGCACTTTGGCTGCCATTTTTTTGCGTTTTTTTAAAAAATATTATCATTATTATGTTTGTTTAGGAAGTCGTCAGAATATTCCATGATTCAGTCAAGATTCCTCGAGAAGTAAAGAATAACAATTTATGATTGATACGGTTCTCCCCCTATGAAGTTGACGAATATTTATTATCTCTTGGCTTCAACTATGACGCGTGTAGATAAGAAAAACACTCGCCAAAGCCACTGGCCAGGGAATCTCACCCTTATTTTGTCCGTTGTTTTAGCCGTAAATTCCCGTGTGAATTCCAGACAGAAGGGTGGCTAAAAATGACTCAATTATATGCTGTTTTCCGATCAGATAGGCTCAGAATTTCCTAGTCGCTAGCCTACGCTGCATGCTGCAGATTTAAGATATTATCTAACTATTTGTAGCGGTACTACCCACCTCTTGGTAATAAATAAATTGTTAGTACCACCAGAAAAAGCTTCGCGTTTACAAAACTTAGAGAAACATAATTCGGTAGGTCGAGAAAAAATTAGTACTTGTTTTTAAAGCTCTATTAGATTAAATAGAACATTTTAAGAATGCATTTTGGAGGAAAAAAATCTAAGCCTTTTATTTATATTTTTAATTAAATTTTAAACTTTCTCCGGATGTGACGTCATAGAAAACCAATTGTCTATGGTCAAGTGCTAATCTGTGGTCAAAATGACAACTGTCAAGTCTTATCTGTGGTTCATTGTTTTGTTTTGTTTTCGTCATTTTCTGGCGTTCTATTTCAACTGATTGATCGACTTTAAACACGTACCTAATTAACCTTGCTTTAACCCGGACACCGAACAAAATCTCTGCATATCTTGAACTTGGCTTCACACGTAACCAGACACCGAAACCTCTTCACTTCTTGACCTTGGCTTTACACGTACCTGGACACCGATATTTGCTTTCACGATGGACCCTGGCACTGGCAGATCCAAAGGATTACAATGCTTTGTTCCGGTGTGCCCAAATAATGAGCAATCAACTCCGGACAAAGTATTCGGCGGATATATGAACCACTGAAGTACGAATGGTGTATCCTAGCCAACACTGACTATAAAAAATCGAAGATAATGTTTTGTTGCGAAGATCTCAATGTAAGTAAGCTTTTAGCCATTGCCTTCCCCTTTACAGGGCCTGCATATGGTTACTTCAAACTATCTAATGTTTAATAAAGTCCCTGTCAGTGTTGATTCTACATGATATTCATCTACTTTCTTTTAATTGCAGCTTGAAACAGATTTGAAAAATTACCAACAATGGAAGCTGATGAACCAACAACCAAAAATGAAAACCAGCGCAAGATTCAATCTCAAACTAATAAGGAAAATATTGAAAATGAAAAAGAAACTACATACAAGATGTTCAGTAAGGCACCTACATGCACAAAGCTGCTTTGCAAGCCCAAGATAGGCGAACCTAAAAAAAAGGAAATTTGATGGCACCTATGCATGTTGAGTGCTCTACGCAGTGCAAAGTAAAAATGGTGGATCGAGCCGCAGGTGTACAGGCCATCTTCTAGACAGTCGGTCCAAGCAACGCAATCTAACTAGGATCCAGTGGCGAGTTATTACAGAGCCAGGAAAATTGAATTTTTTATTCCTTTGCACTTACAATTTTTTTTAGGGTAAATAAAACACTTCCAAAAATACATTGCTTTCTCTGATTCTTGTATAATCTCTTTCTTATTGTTTACCCAGTATTTAAGGATTTTGTTATTTATTTCAAGATGGGCTCGCTACACAAAAGCTCAATGTAGGCCTTATCCAATAACACTGGGCTGATGTAGTTGATGCTTTTCTGTATCTTTACCAGCCAGAATAAAAGTAGCAGTGAATGTTTGCAGGCAGCCCCCTAAAAAAAAGTTTTGTAGTTAGGTATACATACAGAGAAAAGATAGCAGGAAATATAATGTTTACAAAAATAAAGTACAAGTTGCTTCAGTAATGATTTCTTCAGTCTCTTGAATTTTTGCTAAAACATTGTACAGCTTGTTGCCTAATCTATGCTCTGACACTACTTAGGCCCTCACAATGCAGACATATCCCATAGCAGAATCAACGTATGAATGACAAGATATCCTGTAAAATAACTTTGCTAAATAAATAAAATTACTAATGATAACGTAAGAATGTTATGGATGATTTAAACTTATTTTTAAGTCTCCATCACCAAAAAATATTATTTCTCTGGCATAAACTGAACTTTGAGCCACTCTGGCCTAAACTGAACAGTTCTACACTATATGAATCATTTTCTGTTTTAGCGTCTAAACTCTAAAAGGTGAGACAGATTTTTATGTTCCTTTAATCAAGCTTGATACAATGTTGATTAATGTGAACCAACATGGTGACAAGATACTTACATCAATGCCTTAGCCCCTCTAATTTCAGCAATATTGTGGCTGTTATGTATTCTAGGATCATAATTATTTCCACATTAGGCAGATTGCGGGAGTCTGCTTTGTTGACAAAGTTATCGAGCCGCAGGTGTACAGGCCATCTTCTAGACAGTCGGTCCAAGCAACGCAAGTCTAACTAGGATCCAGTGGCGAGTTATTATCATCAGTGTCCAGTTATAAAAGTGGGAGTCACATTTGATGGGAGTTTACAGTATCCAGCTGAGCGGGAGTCACAAGGGATGGATGGGTTATAGGTCAGGATCGGTGCCACAATCAGTAAACGTTAACTTAACAAACAAGACTGAAATCGGAAACTTTAAAACAAAACAAACAACAACAAAAACCACAAAATGTTATGGCCGGCCCACAATCACGCCACACACCTCCGCGCACGCTTCGGCGGAGTTTCTTTTGTTTGTTTGTATAGAAAACCGACGCAAGGAGCGGCGTGTAAACACTTCTCGCGGAGGTTAGCGCGTGAATGTGGATAGGGCATTACTCAAACTTATCTGTCAAAAGTAGATGACAGATTATCGGAGTTGCCAGCATTAGCACAGTGCAAATTACCAAAAGTCTGCCGGCAAACTGTAATCTTATAATCTGCGCCGAAAATCGGCTATACCAAGACTAGAGCACTCTCAGACATTTTATTACAAGAAGCTAAGAAAAATAAACCACTGATCATAACTCACACAGCCGCAAACCGATTTTCCGCTGTTTTTCGGAGTTAAGTGTCTGGTTGCCGAGTGAGTGACGAAAGCAGTTTTGTGATTGCGCAGCATTTTAAAAGAAACAAAGTTGGTTGTACTTTCGAATCAATATCGGAACCGCATTTATTTATTTCAGTATTTCAGGAATTTTCTCTAAAGTTGGTAACACTATGATATTTCTCCGGCAAAAGGAACTACGTCACGACCGTCCAGCAGAGACAATATGATGAAGGTCAAATGAAATGAAGGTCATACATAGTTTTGCATATAAAAAAATAACTACATGCTTATAAATTTTTTCGATTACTGCAAATAGCTCCAGAAGCCTATTCCTCGAAATGGTTTTCGAATCAGAAACATCTATGATTTTATGGAGAAGCCAATTATTAACTGTCCCGATTTTGCAGACAAGATCTAGTCTAGCGTATCTGAAGGCACTTATCTAGCCTTTCGGGAGGTCTTTTAACACCCTGTACAGAGACCTATCTAAACAGTACCGTGACACACTGACCGATGGTACCGTGGCAAGGAACATAATGTGTAACTACTTTTAAAATTTAAAATTCCCCTGTCAGTTTAGCTTCAAATTAGCATTTCTCATAAACGGCTGAACCGATTTTGCTAAAACATACTAGATAGGTACACACTCGCTAGAAAACCTGCTTTCAAATAAAATCCAAATCGGTTCACCCATTTAAGAGCTTCGGTGCCACAGACTAGACACACTGGGGATGGGATTTTCTTGGGATAAAAACACGTTGTAGTGTAGACTTGTAGAGGTGCACTATGTAAGGATTTCCGTAAATCATTCCCTAAGGGAGTGATATGGACTACGCAAGTTTGTATGAGGTTCACGGGGACGAAGTCGCGGGTCAAAGCTACTCATGGTGCACCATCAAAAGCGAACAAAACAGGCCGACCGCTTAGTAAAACACTTCTAGGTATCTAGATACTTTGTGCTTTCGGTCTAGGCTTCGCGGGGCCCGACCGTGTGCAAGCAATGCGGTCTTTATCTCAGGCCGCCTATTTTGGTCTGTGAATTATCATACAAAGTAAGCTTTGAGGTGCCTTAAAGAGTATTCTTAGCCGCGATATAAAATCTTTACTCTTTGTACCATACGTGTGTTTGATAACAGATGGAAATGCATCTCTTGCCCACCATTGCGCATAGGTATGGGTCGTTTATCTGGCTATGATTACAAATCTACAATACAGGGTATTGGGTGAAGTGGAAAAGTAATACAGTAGCCTACTGGGAAAAATAATAAAAAAAAACCTTGTCGCTTCGTACCGCAAGCGCCTTTTTACTCGAAAAGTTCGTTGAAAGTCCGGATGGCAATCAGAGGTAAAAGTATAAACAGTAGATAGTAAGTGTTATACCTACCCATATCGTTTTCCTCTCGATTTTATCCATCAAGGTTTCGCGATTAGCAGAGATACCTACCAAGGAAAATGCACACATAATTAAGGCTCTACCTTCCGGGATCGTAGGATCCCAATCCCAATTTCCAACTGTACTTACCTATACATATATCTAAGCTTTTATCAGATTTCTCACATTTATCAAATTACTAGCACTAAACCCCTCAAGGCTTTACATGTCATAGAAAACCACTAAGCAAGCCATTCGACCACCGACTCATATCAAAATCTTACTTCAACATGAAACTTCTGACAAGCCAGCAGCAGAGCGATTGGCTGACAACCTGTGTGAATGCAAGTCATTTGATGTTTACAATGCAATTTTCAATTTGTCCAATTGCAATTTGGTATATTGCATTTACTGCTGCTGACCCATTTTGGCCAATTAGATCTTGTGAGCCGGATTTAATTCAATTTTGTCGCGGAATTGCTGCTAAATTGCCGAGTGCAATCAATAAAATAAGAAGGAATGCTGGTGCAGTCATCAAGTCAAGTTTGTATTGCCGACCGAGTTGAAAAGCAGAAATAAATAAGGTACATATCGGCATATAAGTAGATACTCATGCACATTTTGACAATTCGGGCTTTTAGCAGAGGTACCTATCCCCTCTTTGAATATGGTCCACGTTTTTTGGGGTTTTGCCTCCCAAATGCCTCCCCAAGTCCCCTGTCTTCAGAGGCTCCGCATTCTAGGTCTTTCTTGACCACGACTATCCATCTGGTTTTCGGTCTTCCGCTTGATCTCCGCTCCGACCGCTTCTTCCCCAAGACTCCATCGATTGGAAAGGTGTTAAGACAGTCTGCGAAGTTAAAAAGAAAGCATATTTTAACGATTGGTACCCACCTGTGGCTAAGAGGGAATTCATTGAGATAAAAACTTTCAAGGTTTTGCTTGAAACGAACATTGACATTATTTCTTCACATTTTTTTGAGGTTGTTCCGGAAAATTCTGATTAATTACGCGACCTTGCCTAAAAATAATAAACTAAGTATGTCGACTGACGACATAATTTGTAGGATTGATATTTATTTACAAAAGTGACAAAATAACGTATCTAATAAAAGCGTACAAACGACAGTCATAAAGCTTTTGTGTCGTTATCAGCTGTTTCATACATTTGGCGCAGTACTGAGTCGACCTTTTGTATGGAACAGCTGATATTTTTTGTGCTCCATTTTTTTCGCCACCTGGTAAAAGTTGTTTGTAGTGATCAGTAGACAGCCTACTTAAAGTTCCGCTATCGACTTAGAGTGCACCCTGTAGTAAAATACCGTAATAATTGAACAAAGTGTCAATTAAGCAAAAAGCATCATCTTTATTGCCAAGTTTATCATATCAGTGGCATTGTTGGCAGCCGATCCCAAAGTAATTGGGTTACCAGTTACTAATACATGGCTTTATTGTTTTCTCTTTGAGACCATGAGAGCACAAATAATAAATTACGACAGAATGCCTACCAGGCACATCTGTATTCTAAGAAGTTAGCCTTAGGAAGAAGACTTATCCTTGATTTCACCAAAGCTCCCCAACTTGTGCCTTGGCATTAGAAGATCGCTACGGGTCCAAAAAGCCATAAAAAGTAATGAAAACGTAGTACAGTGGTGAATCAATATGATAGAAGATAGAAAGACGTTTGACGTTATTTAGGTACTACCCACTAGTATACTACTGCTACTGGTAAACCGGGTTATTTCTCAAGGGGCAAGTTTTATTCTCAAAATTGAACTTTAATCATGTTGGGCCACTGAAAGAATGGTAAGTTTTGAGAACTCGAACACATTCTTTCAGGGGCTCAACTTTCAGTATGTGTGTAGGTAAAATAGGTTGAATTTGTTGTATCAATACTTAACAGCTAAGAAAAACATTCGTCAAACAAGCCGCAATCAGACTGCAGAATGCCTTCTGGTTTCATTAACTTTTTGTCATCATGAGACGGTATATGATACCATTGCCTTCGTATTGGCGCCACCTTATCGATGGTTTCCCAGTAATTAAACTAGCCTAGAAGCTTCTCCGCCACTTTTTTTCATACGCACGCATTGTAATTGTACCTACCTAACAGTATCTTCTCTTAATAAATGACCGTGTGAACCGCTTGCTTTGTTCCGGAATTAAAAAGTAGGTGTTATATCGTTGAAGTTTTTTTGGGAAATCTTGAATGGAGCTTATACTTTCTTTCTAAGCGGTGAAATTGAGTAAAGCTCTAAAGCTACTTTAGAAAAAAAAATGTTCTGTTTCCCATATCTACAGAAGAAAATTTATCGCTGTATTTGTTGTGAAGACCAAGGAAAAAAAGCGATTCCCAAAAAAGCATCAAAGATTTTTTTCCCTTCGGACCCAGAATAATAAAGTTTCAACGACAATCTACTCTAAAATGCCGACCACAATCTCAATAAAAACCATAAACTTTGGCTTTGTTTCGATTCGATTTAGTCCCATTTTGGGCAAGGGTCACGCATTAGTCCAACCAACAAAGGGATAAAAAACATGTCAACCCAGTTTTTTACAATCAATGGAATTTCTCTAAAATGCCTCAAAGACGAAATGATTGATGATGATAGTGCAGATTTAGAAGAATTCGCCAATAGTTTGTGTTAGAACGCGGTAGGTGCTTTTTTATCTACCAAAATAAATAGGTGTTCAGTGTTGGAATCCTTTTAAAACCCGCCGATAAATTGTGTCTTTGTCGATCGCTTCCGATGGCAAAAAAAATACAGCGGCAAAAACGTTAGTGGTCTCGAGACTCGAAAGTTTTTTTCACCAACTTCGGACTCTACGTGAGGGGCGTAGAGTCTATGAAATGCACGTTTTTTTGGACATCTTCCATTATTTGTCCAGGCATCTTCCATTATTTGTCCAGGCTATCGATTGTGGTGTCAGAGGGTAGTCTTGACACTTCTATGTTTATTTTCGACTGGTTATAAGAAGATAACAAACAGTTTAGGTCGCTGAGTAAATATTAGCCGAGCATCGGCTGCTGGGGACGTGGTAACGATATGAGGAGCTTGGATGGACAGTCGGGCACACAAGTCAGTGGATGCATTAAAAGGGTGTAGAATGGTAGAAGATACCTACTTTGGTGTGCTATCAATAATTCGGTACGCAAAGTTTTTTGTTCGAAAGTCCGTTATTGGCTTAAACTTATCTTTAGACAATATTGAGAAACTAATTTAAATATTTTTTTTATTTTGGTCCGGTAGTTTTGTTTTTATGCGCTAAAATGTTTTGTTCCTATGCCGCCAACAGTATGCAGACCGTCGCGTGACGTCATAAAACCGTATCTTTGAAACGTTGTAAATCCAAACTTCTGAACCAAAATAAAAAATATTGAAATTAGTTTCTCAATATTGTCTAAAGATAAGATTAAGCCAATAACGGACTTTCGAACAAAAAAACTTTGCGTACCGAATTGTTTCTAGTAAAGTAAAGCTGAGAAATTAATTTGTATTTTGGCCAAATACAAATGACAAAGTGTGTCATGTCATTAAAGTAAAAATTTAGGATGTACTTCCAAACTATCGTTGTCTCGCTTTGATTGTATTAATTAAAGCGAGAGAGCGAGTGTTTTAAAGTTTAGGTATCCTAAAAAAACAAGTGATTATCTATTCGCTACTGTCCGACGAGCACACATCTGATGTTAAAGGTACTTTGAGTTTCAAGAGCAAACTGCAGACTTAACTTCTCAGAAGTATATCTCTACTACCTACTTGACAGCTTACTTTACTGTTTCTATAACTGACGATAGATGATAACACTTACCAACAACCCACTACTTAGCAAGATATATAAATTGTTTGACCTTTTATAGCAGTGGTTCTTAACCTTTTTTGGACCACGGACCACTTTCATAATTTTTTTCTTAGTGCGGACCACCAGATCCAAGGTACATCGTGTTTCACATGAAATCGTTTCACCTGACCTAAAGTATGTAAGTAATTTGAATACAGGAAATTAATATGAGTCGGTTTTGGAACAATAGAACATACACGCGAAAACTCACCAATTTTACTAAAATTATTATGATGATTTAATTGGCAGTCGATAACAAAGCGCGCGCAGCGCGCCCGAAAATTCACCGATTTTACCCTTTTTAAGCCGCAAGATGGAAAAATCTGATAATCTTCTGTCAATATAATCAAGATTTCATTTGTTTGTAAAAGCGCGCGCAGCGAGCCCGAAAATTTTACTATTTAACTCTTAAAATTCAAGTTTTCCTTAGCATGTGTAGTAGGTGCGTGAAAAATGCGCGCAGTTTTTTCTCTTTTTAATTATATGGCGAAGATTTATTTAGCTATTATTTCACAAACGCACCCAGCGCGGCTGAAAATTAACTTATTTAAGTCTTAAATTTCATAATGGAGAATTCCTTTGTTTTGAAAAGAACACACGCGCGCAGCGCATTTGAAAATTCACTGATTTAACCTAAATATAGTCAACGTGCGGTTTGACATGGGCTAACGACATTATAATATGAGTGAGCACTGATTACTCGACTTTTAAGGGTTTTGACAATACAATTTATTATTTTTTGCGTATTGAACTGAAGACCGCAACTTTACCTCGGAGCCTGCCACAGCACGTTACTTATAGGCTATTTATTGTATTATCTTGTCAAAATCTGGCGCATTCGGTAATTCCTTGGCGCGATCTGCAATCACGCGGATCTTTGGAGGTTAAAAGTATTTTTCAGTAGGGATTAAAGTTATTTTATGAAAATTTCAGTTATTTTATTCATTGAGAACTTATTCAAACATGACTTTCAAAATCAACATTAAAATTTATTGACAACTATCGCTATGTGCGCTGGACTGCAGGACCCTCCCGCGGACCACTAGCGAGGCCTTCGCGGACCACCAGTGGTCCGCGGACCATAGGTTAAGAACCACTGTTTTATAGTAATGTTTATGCATGCAAGGTGCGCGAACGCATGCCAAATGTCCTGCTTGCTAGTGCCAGCCCTCTTATTTCTACCATATTTTACTACACAACAGGTTGAAAAAAATGCTGCTTTAAACGAAATAACATAGTATTCTTATTAATTAGAGTGGATGATGGTTGCAATTTCGTTTGCGGTCTTTTGGTTGACGGCCTCTAATAGTCTCTATAAAGTATGCAGCTTTTATTTAATACCATACCATGCGCCACATACCTATAAAAAGGTCTTTTAACTATCAGCTGTTCTTTAATGTTTATCGTGTGTGTAGACAAAACACAAGAAAAAACTGTCGAGTCACCATAATTTAATTTTCAAATGACCATTGATAAAAGTTAGTGAAAGCGCTCATACGCCAACCAACTTAATGTTTTTATTCCATGAACCTATGTATGTTCACTCACTGAGTGCAAGTGCCAATCACTGGACTACTTTTATACGTTTACTTGTAGTGAAAATCGTGAGTTTGAAAATGCGGCGTCCCAACTGGAAACTAGTTACGCGACCGCTGTCGCCATTCGGTGCTTTCTATAGAGCGAGGTTTAAATATGACATCTAAACGGAGCTACTGAAAAAAATCTGAAAGTTCTTGAATATAGGTATTATTTTCTTCTTTCACGTTATTTCAACGGGTAATTATAAACGTTTCTTGTGCTAACACTTTGCAAAGATAAACGTCGGCTTGTTACAGGAATATCTTACATTTTATGGAGTGTAACTTTAGCCATTCACATCTGCTGTAGGTGAATGGTTTATAGAGTAACTAGGGGCACCTCCACTTACACTACTGTAGAGATAACTTGGGCGCTAAGCCGAGGACATTATTTTACATAAAGTATAGGCCGGCTTGGGACCGGCCGGTTTCTGAATTGAGAAATTCACTAAGTTCATACTTAAGTATCATTCAGTCACGTTATTTTCTGTGACATCTGCAGAGACAGAACGATACTTAAGTTTTGGATTAGTGAAATTCTCAATTCAGTAATCGCAGGTTATACTCGCACGTACGTTACCTCTTCTCAGCTTAACATACAAGGTGCTAAAAAAGATCCTAACTATTTTTACAGGGTATGACAACCTGTCAGCGTTTATTTTTAAATTAATAAAATGTGAACGCTGTGGCAAGAAAAAAGTATTTTTTAAATGTTGTTTTCATTGACTTTCACAATTTTATAACAACTCAAAGCTATGAAAATGCACCTACACACACAAATATATTTTTGAATGTTAGCAAATACCAAAAACAAAAAAGTTAGCAAATACCAAAAACAGAAAATTCTCAATTTTAGGGTTATAAAATGAAAAGAGATTTCTTCAACTTTTTTTACAGAACTTACATCCAGTTGACCAGTAGGTTACACTCTGTAAAAAGAGTTAGGATGTTTTGTAACACGTTGTATAGAGAAAACACTGGGCCAAGTCTAGACGATGTTTAATCTTTAAGTATTTTTAGTTTGCTCAGGGAGGTTACCCTTGACGCTATTGCGATCAAATTGAAAAAGTTTTGAAATTAATTTCTCTTTGAATTCGCAATGCTTTGAAAGATCTTTCAAAGGTAAGGCTGTTTTATTCAATAAAAACACAAAATGCGTCTTAATTTGTAAAATATTAAATTTTGTAAATTGCGCCATATTGCGGCCGTATTGAAAAAATGCGTCAAGGGTAGAGGGGCAGGACAGGACCCCCTATAATTAAACTTTTCTGCGGCTACTCAAACTCACGCGCCCACCTCCTAATTGGGATTTTTCCAAGTGTCAAATTTGACAGCGATTCGCGAATTATCGCGCAACTAAATCGGTGGTTTGTATGGAAACCACAGATTAATAGACTGATTTTGACAGTTATTCGGGCTATTTTTGATGCCTGGAAAAAACCCAATTGGCACACCGACCGGATCGTGACTCGTACGAGGCTCAGTACTTAAATCTTCATTTATCAATACATCGCTGCATTGGAAAGGCACGGGCGGCTCTGCGCAGCAATAAAGGAGCAGTTTATTACAATAAACTATTGCTAAGAACAATGAACTGAATAAAAGTGCCTCGGGCGGGTAAAGAAATGTAGAGCATGAAAATAAGTAGTTATATGCTGCAACTTTGTTCGTAGAGCATCACGCTGGGATACCCAGATTGGTTCGATTGACGCACTTATAAGAGCTACCATGAGGTATCTTACAAAAATGCAAATTGAGAAAAGTTGAGAAAAGAATAGAGACTTTTACATATTTTAAAGAAGTTTCCCACACACTAGGTAGCGGACTGAAAACTACAAAGTAAGTCAAGCGAACATTTAACCGCTTTAGACCTGAGACTTAGGCCCGGTTTCTGAGTTGAGAATTTTGCTAAGCAAATGGGTAAGTATCGTCCTGTCTCTGCAGATTTCTCACAAAAGAGCGTGACAGAGAGATACGTAAGTAAGTGCTTAGTAAAATTCTCAACTCAGAAACCGGGCCTTACTTTAGTTTAGAATTAGAATATTGATTAGCCCAGCTTGCTTAGCATGAGCCTGGGTTACGCAGTACATAGGGGGTTATAACTATAATGTATTTCACTCTTTGTTTGACTTAGAGCGGGATAGCTAAAGTTATAAACCCATGGATACGCTCTAACCCAGCCTCATGCTACGCGAGTAGAACCGAATGGTAAATTAACTGAAATAAAAAATTAACCCTTTTAGCAAAGGCACCCGAAAAATTAGGCCTAACTCTTCTTCTGCGTTCCAATTCCACTCTTCATGTTTGGCTCGATTACTGAAAACATTTTATAGCGTCTGTTGAACCGTTTACAACGCTCTACGGATTTTATATCTTCTCGAATTGGCGCGTATATAATTGCTAAGTAATTGACTAAGCTACATTGTAAGAGTAGGTACGGGAAGACGCAAAAGGGGTCTTTAATCTGAAACTATTAATTTATTCATGCAACTAAAATGTCAATAAAAATAAATCACAAACACAAGCACATAAAGCAAAAATAACATAAATAAACCAAAATTCACAAAACGCCTCGTCAAATATCTATCTCTTGCCCTTTTTCCGTGAACAATTTCTCATAAAATTTTCTCAGGGTTTTAATAAGCACTTGATTGCTTTTGGGGTGTAGAGGTGTACCTACCAACACCTCTACACCCCAAAAGGAACATTTATGTAAAAAATTTTTCGCTTAAATCTTCAGTGATTTCGGTTTGCTATCAGTCACCAGGTATATAAATATCAGCCACGGTACTTAACTTAACTACAGGATAGATCCTTCGCGGTGAAATTATGGATTACTGTCAATTAAGGGATTCTAGCTCCCACGCTAGTAAAGTTCCCATCATGCATTATCCCATACGCATCAATCAGTTTGAAACTGCTACCAGTTCAAGCAAATTCTATGTAAAATGCTAGGTTTGAACGTGGAAAAATGCAGAACTTGCTTAGTCTCGTATTTGTATTATTTATTTAACCAGTGTAGGTACACTCAGCGACATGCTAGGACAACTTATAAGGTTCAATTGTCGCTCTTATGCCACCCACTATAAGAGCTTTCAAGAAGTAAGGCATTGGGGCATTTAGTGTTGCCAGATAATTTTACATAGTCTTGGTCCACAATAAAATTAATGTTTAGCTTGGTTTGTAGAATTTATATTCATATATTTACGAGTATTTAAACGCGTTATGTAACACGTGTCAGTTAATGTTACTAGCGTCGCACACTTATCGCAAAAGATGTATACCTGTATTTTGCATTTAAAAAAAAAGAATTTCAACGGCGTAGCACTAACCTATCTTTAAAAAAATACATAACCCTCCTTCTGGACAGTCGGGTTAAAAATAGTAAGTAAGTAACCAGAGAGTATTTTACAGAAAAAAAAGTACAAATGATACTACGGCATATTCCTGAAATTGTTCACACTCCAAAGAGTAACTCAGCAGCTTCATTCACATAGCAGCTTAGCTACATTCATACCCTATAGCTCCATCATAACCAACCCTATAAAGCTCCATTATACAGTAGGGTGGAGGCAACGTCCTTGCCGACCGAAGGTCGCTGGATCGATAGAGCCACGCAACGCCGCCTCGTGACGTCACTACAATCCCTATTTGTGACGTCATAGCTTTATGAGGGGGTTGTTTACGCAGAGGCTATTTTGGGGTTGGTTGTGTGTGAAAGCTCTTTCTTTTGGTTGGTTGGGAGGTTTTTTATTGGGGTACAAATACGTTTTCACTGGGAATAGTATATTTTTATGCATCTCTCTCTCTTCCGAGCTCTAGTCCCACATGGTGGTGGGGGCGGTTTCCTTATTTTCTCTCTCCACTTCGCCCTGTTCTTGGTGTCGTCTTCGGAGGCTCCGCATTCTATGAGGTCTTTGTTGACCACGTCCATCCACCTGGTTTTCGGTCTTCCTCTGGATCTCCGCCCAGGTATGGATAGACGCAGCGCCTCGTTTCCGATGTAGTCAGGTGGCTTCCGCTTTACGTGCCCAAACCATCTCAGCCTACTTTCTTGCACTTTATCGGCGATGTCGCGCACTCCTAGGCTTCCTCGAACGTACTTGTTTCGGATTTTATCGAGCCTCGTTACACCGCCCATAATTTAATTTCGGCTGTTTGGATCGATTTGATTTGGGTTTTTGTGACAGCCCAGGTCTCACTACTATGCATGAGGTAATGTAATGAGCACATTTTTATGCATCATGGTCGTTATATTAATTAATCGCTCAATTTTTATTTGGTAAGGCAGATGCTTATGGTCGTGAGTACTCATGAGAGTCATGAGACATGCCTTTGCATCTACGGAATGAGATGATTTATACAGCGGCAGCGTCCATTGGCACCTTCACTCACACACAATAGATGGGTGAAGTGGATCACATAATTTAAGTTCTATCATATTATTCAGATTAGAATAGTGGTTTGCCCCGAACTGTGAACTCGCGACCCCGTCTTTGCAACCCTCTTGCTCTGACCTAAAAAATATTTTAATTTCATGTATGTACTCGCTTACCAAATTTCATGACGATCCAGCCAAATTCGCTTCGCTCACTCGTTCAAAAACAGTAAGCGCAAACTCACAATAGCTTTAAATGCTATGTTACTTATAACAAAGGGTAGTCGGCTGATCCAGTTAAAGCCTGTGTTAATAAACAACGATGCGCCGCCGGTCACGTTTAGCCGGCAATGTTCGCAAAGTGGATTAGAACCCTTCTCTAGGCAATCGAACGTGCTGTAACGTCCTACTGTTGGAACTTCATTTATAGTAACTTAGGTTGTAGTAGGTACATCTACACGTGCCACGATCGCGGCAAACTTTACTGCGAACACTGTTATAAGAAAAAAAGAAAACCTGGTTTCGTAAGCCATATATTTTGGCAGCGATCGCAGTAAAAGTCCCACAAAATACGTTTACGATGAGGAAGACATCATCATCATCATCATCGTAATAGTATTTTATATATCTTATCAAGTTCTTTCATAGGGAGGGGAATAATCGTTTTACACTAACTAAAAATTAATATATTAAATGTCTAGATTGACAGAACTTACATTACGCGTCACCGCGTTGATGTCTAATGTTAGATATTAAAAATCAATAGTTTTTTTTACGAACCTATCAACTCAGGCTGTGTGTCAATTCCTTCCGCAACAGTCATTTGAAGGGGTTAGTCCTCCACTGCTGCTAGTGCTATAGGTTTTTTTAAATTGTAAGGTACAAGAAGAATACTAATAAATAGTAGGTATGATAATCAGTAATGTCAAGGTACCGGACACGATTTAATTGTGTATAGTTGTCACACAGTCTCTTATCACTAGCTATCGCTGATAAGTGATAACAGACCTTGCTTATACTCTAAAGATAACAATAAATCACTGCCGCATTGATCAAAGGGAGATTACTTTGCTAAAACACGTAAGGAAGTGCATTGAGAGGGTGATTTGTTGCAATAATTGCATCGTACATGACACATGTAATTTTGAAAATTAATATGCTCTGAGTTATGTGTGAGGTAGAGGTTTAGGCCACCTGCTCTGATAACGATATCCTGGACCCATGTTTGTTTTTTTGAGGTCACCATCAGTCCAACTCTGCCCACTGCTGGCTAAAGGCCTTTTTCCCCTCGCGCTACCTCTCGCGGGGTCCCTCGCCATCCTTATCCATGGACCCTCTGCTGACACAACGATGTCGTCCTATGTAAATCAACCTTATAGTGCATGCCTACCCAGTCTCTCTATTTTGTTGTAAAAAATAAAGCCGGGAAGCAAATGTAGCAAGCTTAGCATAAGGCTGGGTTAGGCAGTACATAAGGGGATTATATAACTACTAGCTTTTGCCCGCGACTTTGTCCCCGCAGACTTAGTTTTTTTTTCGTTATCACAATAAAAATTAGCCTATAGCACTCAGAGATAACGTAGCTTCCCATTAGAGAAAGATTTTTTGAATTGGATGAGTAGTTTTGGAGATTACCCCCTACATACTTACAAACTTCCTCTTTATAATATTAGTGTAGATATGATGTATCTATCTAACTCTTTTGTTTAACATAATGCGGGACAGAGTTTTAAACCCAAAGATACGCTCTAACCTAGCTTTATGCTACACTTGCTGGCACTCAGCCAGGATATTACATATCGAGCGTAGTTTCCTCTATAAAGAAAATAAGGATATAAAGAAAATAAGGAGAAGGGAAAAGAGAGAAGGGCATAAAGTCAACATATTTATTCCAATGTGTTAACAAGGGCATGAGAATACGTTTTATTTCTATATGACTGCTGTAAAACCCAAGTTACGTACGTCCGATACGGACTTCGTTATCAAGCAAATAACAAAATTCAATGAACAGGAATTTGGCTAATAAACCATTTAAATGATAGCCGTTTTTATATCACTTATTTATTTATAAACTTCTTGGCGTAACGATTGCCTAATGATTGGACAGAGAAATTCAGATATCTACATATTTATGGCATTTTTATCATATATTTTTACCTTAATTACTTACTACATACTTAGCAATCGTTCTCTTACTGCCGATTTCTGAATTGAAAATTCGCTAAGCACGCTGATTTGATGATTAATATGTATAACGCATAAGGCATAGGGTATATCGAATGTTTCCTTGCTGCGTCTTCGGCGTATAAAAACAAAACAAAAAAGGAGAAGCAATAAAGCAAGTGTTGAAAGATTATATGGATTAACGTTTCACTTTCGAACCTGTCCGGGGCATCCGCAGCGCCACTGCGGCAGAGTTGTGCCAAGGACTAAGTAGGGAGACACGTGGTGTTGCTGCGATGTCTCTGAGAGACAAACAAACAAAACAAAAACTGTTATGAAAGAGTCATGTTATTATTTTAATTGAAATCTTCTTCTTCATCGATTCCTCATGGCTGAGGATTGCCCATGTCGTAGGTATTCCATTTTCGTATGATCTGCCCGGTGAATTGAAATGCAGATAAGAAATAAACATAAAAATAAAATAAAAAAATAACTTTTATTATAATTGTAATGTCGCCAAACTATCTTATCTATCTAAGAGAAGGCTTGAGCCCAGTACGTGGGAAATTGTATAAATGTATTGGCTACAATTTACACGATATCCTCAAAGACATATCGTAGGTGCGCTGAGTCGTCTTCTTATTTGCATTCCTTTCTGACTCGAGAATGTTGGCTGTCAAAGGTAAACATATTTTCTTTATTCCTCAAGAAGTCCTCGATTGTAGTGTTTATATTTCCAGCGCTGCCACTATGCAGCTTACCTATAGCTGACTTGCATGTCCCTTCTAGAACGCCCGTTGCTCTTTGCCCCTTACGTAACTTCTCAATAAGTAATTGTTTAATCGAGATTATTCGAGGTGCACCGAGCACTTGCATCGAGACGGACAAAAATGCACCATGTACTCAGATGTTGTGATTGGGCAACAATATCTTGACCCGGACTTTCTGTTTCATAATATCAGCTGAACTGATGTAGATTTTAGAGATCTGTCTTAACATACTTCGCAGGAAGAAAGTGTAGTTCACCAAAACAGCTGTGGAGTTAGTAATGAGATATTTTATAGAAAATTGATGAGCTTTAAACTGCTGTTGCACCATGAAGTTCAGCGTCGAATTAGTATGAGTGATGTTTGAAATGTTTTAACAATGACAATAAATTATGGTTGTGTATCTCAAGAAGCGTCTGATGTGCATTTCAATTATTTGTATTCTTTCGTTAGAGCGTACTCAATAAGACTTGCGTAAATCTATCGCGTCTCTACACAGGTGAACAAGTTTCATGGGTTCCTCGATCTTTAAGATATTTAAGTAGTCTTTAGGTAATTAACTTTAAGCGCAAGTTGTTATTTGTGCAGTAGATACTTGTAAATAGGAGCTGTTTCGTAATATAACCGCGTATTTTGTTCAATGGAAAAAATTACAATGAAGCCTAATTTTATTTATAATACACTCCAACGTATAGTTTAACATAATTCAAAGCGTGTTTTCTCTAAAAAATGCCAGGTTACGTCTCTGAATAACCGATTCTTCGCGTGTGAAATCTGTTGATCTGTGCAAATTTTACGCCAAAACACTGTACCGATGAAAGATAAAGTAAAATTGCCGGTTTTACTATTGTAGTTTAATTCAGTTGGACTCGTTTTTGTGTGTTTAATGTGTATCGATCACAATCGGTGTGAATCTTTTTTTCACCCGTCTTTCTCTACCGTTTCCTTTTACGCAACCTCTTTGCAGAAAGTTTGGTGAAAAAAAATGGCTGTGACAATAGTTAGTTTATTGTCGCCTTCCTCTTCTTTCTTCTTAGGGTTTTGAAATGAGAATAAAAGACAACCTCCTACAGTTAGTTGGACAAAAGAGACTCTATTTGAGTGTCAGGTACACACCGTACACACACATTGTCATTCATACAAAGTGACCTTCAGGACTACTAGTGACTTTATTTTATGTCCTGAGAACCAGACAGCCAGTGTATACCTGGCAGAACCTTATCTCGCTATCAAAAGAATTGCCTCTTACCACACTGCCTACAGGATTAAAACTAAAACCCAGTATTTTACGTGGTTAATGTTCTTGAGCACATTAAACTTTACATAACTCTACCGTTACTTCCTACCATTGTTCAACAACAAAACATGTTTGGAAAATAACAATAAATACCTACTTTAACAAGTTATTTTTCCACTATCACCGACTCACAGTGCGTCATAAGGTAGACAGAGGTTGCATAATTTGAATCCGCCAAATCTTCTATCACAAAGTATACTCCTTTATCAGCCTTTGTTTATCATTTCACCGTTGAATGGATCGTCCATTTGGTGAAAATATAAATACACTGAAATGATTGGAAAACACCTTGCCTATATCATGCAAACCAACAGTAATAACTGCACCAGTTATGTTATTAGCCTTGCATTGTCCGGGTCCGGGTTCAATCCCCGGTTACGCCTAGTGAAGTTGGAAAAATCTGTTTCTAAGAAATAGAGTGCAATGTGTAGAGTCTACACAAGTCTACACATGATGTCACACTGTATAGACACTCTCCACTCTGAAATCTCGAAAAAAACATCAGTTGCTCCATGGTGCAGAATTTTTGACGCACTAAGATATACTAAGATAAAATAAGCACCGGATATTCCCATTATTAAATTTAAAAAAAGCTTGTTCATTTCTATGAAATAAATTTTCCCGCAAATAACCTAGTGTCGACGGTTGATGCGTCAATGGAACAAAAAAAAAAAAGCCGGCAAAGTGCGAGTCGGACTCGCGTACGAAGGGTTTCGTAGCATTACTTTAAAATAAAAATATCTATAGTTTTTTCTTACTATCACGGTTCATGAGACACAGCCTGGTGACAGACGTACGGACAGACAGACGGACAGACGGATAGACAGACCAACAGACGCACGGACAGCGGAGTCTTAGTAATAGGGTTCGTTGGGCACGTATCCTAGGTTTTTTTACCATGTCGATGACTGCAGATTCGGAACTGTGGTCTTTTTTATTAAAATTAAAGCCACGTTTTCAGTTTTATAAAACTACAACGAAAAGCGCCATACAAGAAATTAGACGCTTCTGATTGGTCGATCCCATCCGAGCTTTTACATTTTAGCGAGCTTGTCTCTGGCTCGGATGGAATTGAACAATCAGAAGCGTCTACTTTCTTGGATGGCGCTTTTGGTTTTAGTGTCATAAGACTGTGAAAACCCACCTTTAAGACCCATAAAGTTCGTATTTTTTTCTGTCACATGGTTTGATAAAGAGTCGTCTACTCGTCTCACTATCCTATTCTCGTCAAGGTTTCGTCATCGTCGTCGCTGTCACTGGCAAGGTCACGTCAAACGTCATTGGGAGCAACAATGGCGGATCTGGTCCGAGGACGTGCGCGGAGCCTACTATATCCATTAGAGAACCACTTTTTGATGTTACAAAAGAGTTTGGGGGCCTTAACTAGATGCCTGATCCAGTGACGATAGGTTGTAGAGTCGATTTGTTTTCGTATCGAAACAGACATACTGACATACCTATTATTGAACGAGCGAGCAAAGCAAGAGAAGTTATCCGAGTCTACTGGAACAATCTGGCGTTTGTATATTTGTATGTATGTATGTATGTCTGTACGTTTGTTTGTATGAATGTTCGTTCGACGATAACTTGAGTCACTTTAGTCGCATCGTAGGCAGGTAAATGGAGCAAAGTGAACTTTTAAATTCGAACATAAGCCAAATCGGTCGAGGGGTTCCTAAGATATGGGGCCGCGAGTTTGTAGTTCGGGGCGAACCACTAGTTATTTGGAGAAGTAGTTAATATTTAGACTCAATTAAAACTCAGGCATTTGTGTCTGCCTACCATCTATTCTTATTTTAATAGGTCCACCCATAACAAGTATTAGGTATAGGATTAACCCTGAAATCAAACCGTCAAATACGAGTATAAGAGAATTTTACTCTCCATACAAAAAGTTTTGCTAAGTAAGAATGTAATAGTTACCTAAAAGGCTTTGATTAGAATAGTGAATAGAGGTTGTGTCAGGGTTCAAAGCTAATGTGATAGTGATGGATCGATTTTGATGATGGATTAACCTTGTTCTTGTGACGTTGTTGAAAGGTAAACAGAGGTTAAAGACTTCTTGACAATAGCAGCCAGTTAGAGAATCTATGAAGAGTTTCAACCGAAGGGGTCATCATTCCATACTTTTTTATGCATCTAGGGTACAAAATGCATGGTGCAGTTAACGATAACTCTAGGATGCGCCTTTTTGTTCAATTCACGCACTTATGAAAGACAAGATCATCATTTTTAATGCAATACTGCGTCTTTATCTTCTCCCTAAATGTAAAGATACGTAGGTATTGCTAAAGTAGACCTTATAGGCCACTATTCGGTATCCTAGTGTTGCCTTCCGTAGTAAAACTGTTAGTTTAAACTTCGTGAGAAACCGGGACAATTTATATCTTATCGTAGATTGTTTTACTTTAGGTACAGGGCACTTGGTATCTTTAAAATCTTTGACCGCCATTGTTTCTGATTTGTTTTTGAAACGACCGACAGATATATTTAATTTCAAGGACAATGACACCGCAAGAAAACCAAAGTTGCAAACCTAAAACCCTCTTAAATAAAATAATAATAAATTAGAAATGGGACTTTATGAAATCCACTGCCAAAGAGGCTACCTAAGCAACAGTCTCTTTGGCAGTGTGGCATTGTTTTGAATAAACGCGTGAAGAAATTGGCATTCGACCCATAGATTACAATATATAATTCGACCTGGAGAGGCCTATGACCAGAGGTGGGCTTTACTTATTGTGGGGTGGATAGAAAGATCGATATAAACGCGTAAAAAAATCCGAAGGACATAACTGAATTGGGTAATTTGACTCCCAGCCACCTTTTTCTAACCAGAGAGAATTCCAAAAACCCGTGTCATTAGAACCAAAGGACCCAAGCGATACAATTCGCCGCGCCCAGTCAATTCATCACCATCATCATCATTAATCACCAGCAGTCCTTCCGCCTTCACCACAGGGTGACTCCGCCCTTTTTTGTCACCTTTCACAGTCCCAAAGCAGATAGAAACATTCATGCGATTTTGGTAAATGATGCTGTTAAATTTAAAAGAGCATTTTCAAACTTGATATCTATTTTTTTTCTGATTCTAACATTTTCTGTAAGTATAGGTTATTTTTTTCTCAATTTACAATAACCTACCTAAGTGAGTATGCAATCAGTCAACTCAATCGAAGGTCGACTAGATTCGGGAAGAACCTAACCCATTGGAAACTGGTCGCAGCCATAGGTCTTACCCATATCCTCAAAGAGTTGGGCATATCTAACCACATCCTCAAGCTTGTAACTTGAGTAAGCTCCTAGGCATTACTGCCGATTTCTGAATTAAGAAGTTTGCTAAGCAAGTACTAAGTATTGTTCTGTCTCTGCAGATTTCTCACAAAAGAACGTTACATAACGATACTTAAGTATTTACTTAGTAAAATTCTCAATTCAGAAACCGGGCCTTACTGCCATGGCCAGCAGATCGCCGCTGGAGTATGGTAGAGACATCTCCCTCCAACACTACTCAGATTTATTATAGTGACCCTTTTATCGACAGCCTTGGTCATAAAAAGGGCACACTGAATCCAGCAAATGATCGAGACCGAGTAGTATGTTAGAGACAGTAATGCGAGTCATAGAAACTTCAGCTCTCTACGGCGTCATCTGCTATTGCAAAAAACCACCGCCTAAAGCCGCACACACATGAGGCCACCTACCTCCGAGCAGGCAGCAAAACCAGACAGCCGTAGCGATCGAAAGTGATCGATTGCTCGTGCGCAACGCAACGCGACACAAATGTCATCTCCGCCGCCCGCCCACGGCGCCCGTTCAAGGCCGTGTCGCTGGCAATTAGACAAACCTGCCATGCATGGAACTGCCCGGGCGTGTGCCTCGCACCCATTTCCTTAAAGGAGTAAGCAAAAGTTAAAAGACTTTGCTGTACCATAGTTAAACTGCCATGATGGTAAAAAAAAACAGGATTTACCAGTTACTAAAAGTTTATAAAAATTTCCCTGTTCATTCGAGTTCCCTCGAAATGTCAGGCCCCTTTCTGTCATACTTTGCAGAAACTGACCAAATATAGGCGATTTTCGTCAAATTCCTATTACATTGTATAAGAGGTAGATCTCGGCAACATCATTATGTTGTTAAAACTGTCAATCGACCTAATATTTATCTTTTTGAGATGATTTTGATGGGTTCATGTTCAGACTCTATGGCAATCTTGAGAAGTGGTTTCTTCCAAAAAACCCCAAGCTTTTTTTCTAAATCACCACCATCACACCACAATAGACACCTACGCTCCAATTTGGAGAAAGGAGTACATTGTACGTGCCTTACGCAGCGCGTGCGCGCCCTATTATCGCATGAATTGAATCAGGCTGATGATCGTGATTATCACATCGACCGGGTAGGCGGTACTGATGATGATAGAGAGTTTAGTTAAATAATTACAACAAGTGTCGTCACTCTGATCTGAACACTGAATCCGAAGTATAACAGAACCTAACTCAAATCTCAATAACCAAACTCTGTTCACTACTTTTATGCAGCTCTATTTCATAATTTAATGAAGCATTGATTTCTGTTAAGAACCCCACCCCTATTTCTTTGCAAATATGCCCTTTGTAATCGTTATAAACAGACAGATCAACTCTTGTATATAATTTGGTCCTGAAACACGGGCCTATACCTAAATACGGAACCCAAGAAAACTAGGTACCTACTTAAGCACACTATAATTTTTGCCACGGTTGTGTTTTGTCTGACTCAAAATTATTATGCAGCCAATTTTTCAATTGTCACGAAAATGACAAGAAAAACCTTCGACTGGTACACACAATACAAGGAACATTGTACTTGTACAAGTAAATTATACGCCTAAAAAGGCCATTTTGTTTGCTCCACACTGAACTTGGTAGTTGTACTTTATGTCAAGGTTAATGGGTCCACATTTCGGCTCGGTACTTCGTATTGCCTCTGCCTTTGAGCATTTCCTAGTTCTTAAGAGGATATCACAGTAGTGTTTTCACATCTAGGTACAATAACGATGGTAGTTCAGTTTAAACTTTTCAAGTAGTGCTAGTCTTATTTTCGAACTCGTCAGATAAGTTTTCGGCGAATTCTAGAACGCGGCAAATAATTTAGAGCGCTCTACTTGCGGCCAGTATTTTTCTTTTGTTTTGGAGCATCTTGACGTTTTGCGTCATTCTCTTGATTGTTTTTCTTTTTTTTATCGATTGTAATAGTACATTACTGCCGCGATCTGTAATGAGTGCGTTTCTGGCGCGCTTTTGATGGCCGACAGAGCGCAGCGTAGCGCAGCTCAAGGCCCTCACAGTGCGGTCAGCATTGCAGCCCTTGATGGACAAGCTGAAATGAAGGCCGAGACCGAAGGTCGAGGCCTTTATAGCGCGGCCAGCAAGGGCTGCAATGATGACCAAACTTGAGGGCCGAGAGCGTAGCTAAGCTAAGCTCGAGGCAATCATAGCGTGGCCAGAAGCGCACTCATTGCAGACCAAGGCTTGTATAGTGCTTTACTCAAACAATGCGAGTAATTAAAATATTAATTAGAATAGTAATTAACATAGTAATTTAATTAGCTTACCATTTGTCGTAGATTAAGTACTTTTTGTCGATTTTCCATTCCGCAAACTTTTTGTTGGTAAGCTTGCTTGTATTTTTCTTTTGACTTCGGTGGCAATAAATTTCCAATTACTAATTTCGCTTGATTTTGAATGTCCGGCGGTGTTAAACACATTAAATCCGAGGATTCGTCGCTTTGAGAGTTCACCTTTTCAACAAAAACACAGAAAAAAATCACTTCGAACAACGCGCGAAAAGTCGAAAACAATATGGCCGCGCTTTTTTTTTCTGTGCAATGTGTCGACTGCCAGTACCCATACAGCCTAATTCTAAATAAATACTTTTTGCACCTGATGTTTGAGTTCTATTTATGAAACAAAACTCGACATTAATGTTTTTCTGGCCGCAAAACACAAGACATTAATGAAATTCCATACAACTTTTCTGGCGCCTAATCCAAGTAGCCCGCAAGTCCGACTTTGCTCAAAGAAGGTTGTCGAATTAATGTCCACATTACGAGCTTTTTTGAGTAAATACTTTTTTTTCTTAGTGCCCAGTAGATTAACTTTTTCTGAGAGTCTTCTGCGGTTTCCGACCGTGAAACAGAAACTGGGCGTAATATTTGCAGTTAGTTGGCAACTTGGCATTGTACAGGGTGCACTCTAAGTCGATAGCGGAACTTTAAGTGGGCTATCTACTGATCAATACAAACAACTTGTACTAGGTGGCGAAAAAAATGGAGTGAAAAAAATATCAGCTGTTCCATACAAAAGGTCGACTCAGTACTGCGCCAAATGTATGAAACAGCTATTATTTTTTTCGCTCCATTTTTGTCGCCACCTTGTACAAGTTGTTTGTATTGATCAGTAGACAGCCTACTTAAAGTTCCGCTATCGACTTAGAGTGCACCCTGTAGTTAGATAAGGGCGCATTTCACAAACATGTGACTTCGATCGTCCTTGCGGTCGCGGCTCGTCCGTACTCTATTACGTTACATTAACCACAGACCATCTCGGCGCTAGCTCACAGAGTATAGGTTACAGTCTATAGTACATCACCTACTCTGTGATCGGTGTATCTTTAGCGGTTATCCGCCTCATTGGCTCTAGGCAAAACCGCAGCCGCAAACTAGACTTGTGTTTCTATTGATTGCTAGTTCGGATTTCTGAAGTATTAGGGTTCCGTAGGTATAGCGTTTACAAAGGTAAACACCGACGGTAGAGGTTACCAACCGACGAAGTACTCAATGTACGGTCACAGTCACAGATACCCCGTGGCAGCTCTTACCGCGCGCGACATAAGGGCGCCAATCGAACAAAATGGGATATCCTAGCGTGTGGCCGACTGTACCTACATCGAATTGTCATAATAAACTATGATTTGTCGTTTTTTTAGTCCAGTGGCTACATTGAAATTTGTCAAATAAATGCTTTCATTGTTGATCAAAACAACACAGTCAACAAACGAACTCAGTACCTACATTCTTGTCAATTCGATGCATTTTTTTTCTACAATTTTATGGGCACTGTTAATCAGATCAGATTAAAACGCAAGGTTAATCAGATCTGTTTTCACACTGGTCACCTGGGCCCTTAGCCTGTAACACAATGGTGCCAAAATCGGCTTCCGGTTGACGGTTTTAATTACGATTTATTGATGCTGTCGGTCCAGTTTCGGTCCTTTGAATGTTATTGTAGTACAGCAATAGTACATTACTGCCGCGATCTGTAATGAGTGCGTTTCTGGCGCGCTTTTGATGGCCGACAGAGCGCAGCGTAGCGCAGCTCAAGGCCCTCACAGTGCGGTCAGCATTGCAGCCCTTGATGGACAAGCTGAAATGAAGGCCGAGACCGAAGGTCGAGGCCTTTATAGCGCGGCCAGCAAGGGCTGCAATGATGACCAAACTTGAGGGCCGAGAGCGTAGCTAAGCTAAGCTCGAGGCAATCATAGCGTGGCCAGAAGCGCGCTCATTGCAGACCAAGGCTTGTATAGTGCTTTACTCAAACAATGCGAGTAATTAAAATATTAATTAGAATAGTAATTAACATAGTAATTTAATTAGCTTACCATTTGTCGTAGATTAAGTACTTTTTGTCGATTTTCCATTCCGCAAACTTTTTGTTGGTAAGCTTGCTTGTATTTTTCTTTTGACTTCGGTGGCAATAAATTTCCAATTACTAATTTCGCTTGATTTTGAATGTCCGGCGGTGTTAAACACATTAAATCCGAGGATTCGTCGCTTTGAGAGTTCACTTTTTCAACAAAAACACAGAAAAAAATCACTTCGAACAACGCGCGAAAAGTCGAAAACAATATGGCCGCTCTTTTTTTTTCTGTGCAATGTGTCGACTGCCAGTACCCATACAGCCTAATTCTAAATAAATACTTTTTGCACCTGATGTTTGAGTTCTATTTATGAAACAAAACTCGACATTAATGTTTTTCTGGCCGCAAAACACAAGACATTAATGAAATTCCATACAACTTTTCTGGCGCCTAATCCAAGTAGCCCGCAAGTCCGACTTTGCTCAAAGAAGGTTGTCGAATTAATGTCCACATTACGAGCTTTTTTGAGTAAAGAATATTAAGAGTCTAATCCTAGAGCATTCGTTCGCTGGTTGTAGGAGAACAACGAAAAAATCCCGGTTTTGTCCTTCTACCTAGGACGCATTGATACGCCATTGTGTTACAGGCTAAGGCCCCTGGTTACCTACGTCGTCCGTCCCACTTGGCACCTCTTGCGTAACGCTGGCTGGAGGTGGAGATGGACTTATAAGACTGTTGTAAATAGCCGATGGACATAAAAAAAAAGAAAAACAAAACGCTTACATAAATATTTTGACTGGCGGTTTGTTACTATCTACAACACAAATTATAAAGTCTGTGCTACAACATCATCTTTGAACCATAGATTTACCGGGTCTCTTCTGCTGGATCGTTAATAAGATATTTATTTGCAAATGTATATAAGATAAGATGCTTCGATCAAGGATAAAACTAGATACAACATAGAACTCTGAAATGTGTCTGGAAAAATAGATGCCCAAATTGCCTTTGGGAGCTTATTTCGTCGTAGTCCATGCAATTAAAGTAAAACTGTACACTAATGCAATAAGGTTGACATTCGAATATTAGACGTACGGACGAAATGATGTTTCGTATTGTTCTATTGCTGATATCTTTTGTTTCTGTGGGGACACGTTTTTATTGTGATTTTATACGTAATGCGGATTCTATGGGATTTAGTTCGGTGCAAATATGGGTCTAATAAATGAGGAATGAAACCTCCTTTACTTTTCCGGGTACCTATCAATGGACGGTGCAAAGTGTGCAAGAGGTTGCGGCATCAAGTCCTGTCCCGAGTGAATTTTATAATTTATAATGTTTAAAATATCATGGAATGTTAAAATGTTGATGAAAAGCGGATCTAAAACAAATACTATTGATTAACTCCCCATCAGTAACCGCAGAGATCGACAGTTTTTTCCCCTTACTCAAATCACTCAAATCGTCCGTGAAATTTTTGTGACGCTCCGATCCGAAGTGTGTTTTGCTTTGAGGCGCCACGATTTTTTACCGATGCTTTTTACTTCTGTAGAGTCACTTTAGGCTGGCGTGACTTAGCACTAAATTCATTCCTGTTTACACTATTATTTTGGCCAAAATTGGTGGCCACTTCAAATTAAGCTAAGTCAGGTTCGTCATCACATCACTCATCGTCGATAGCTCAAATCGTTGGCAAAAAGAGAAGTTTTCTCAAAAAATTATCTAAAGATCTCTAGCTAGACCCAAATCCGCGACCTTATACAGCGTTTTATCCTGAACTATCGAGCTGGCATCTCTTCTACCCTCTCTCTTCTGTAACGTAAAATCGGCTACACAACTCGCTGTGACCGCATTCAATGATAAAAAAAAACGTTATGAAACACAACCGAGCCGAAGATATCTTGACTTGACGATTCTAAAGTTTATTAAGCAAAGTGAATTCCGCATTTTGTTCCGTTTCAAGCAACAGTAAGCCGGTAGAATTTAAGACGTCTCGCTATCGGTGTCCGTTCGCTGCTAACGGTACTTGTTCATTATCATCATCATTGCTTTTGTCTCGCCTTTTCGCCGACAAAGCTGTTTAGCCCTTTTTTTATCTCACTAATCTGTCTACTGCAGTTATCATGGCTATGTTGTTGTTGGTCTCGCCAAATGCGTCTTTGAATGGGGTGTAGCGTTATTCCTAGATGTAAGATTTGTTGCTGACAAAGTTAGTTTGGGTGGTGTTTTGTATTGGAAGGTTGGGACAATCCCACAACCACCTGATAGGATATCAGTGAATGTTGCGAAATGTGAAGGGCAATGGTCTAATTTAACTTTGAACTGATCCACTTATAACACCGATATCTGTCCAGTCAAACGGTAAACTAATGCGCCTATCACGCGATGTCAAATCCAACTATTTCGCTACCAGTCTACCTATAAATAGTTTCCGTGATAAAGTGTAATAATAACACTACATTTTTTAGAATTAACATTCAAATTCAACCATAAAGTGGTATTTGGGACGATGCGCCGGTTTTTTGGTCGAGAATTTTTAGATCGCGCTTCTGAGCTTTGCTGCCTTCAAATGCATTAGACTTCCACCATTTCGTAAAGCTGCTTTGTCCGTAGCGTGACCTAGTAATAAGGCTTCCTTTTAAAATGGTCGGTTAACGTTGGAATTCAGTAAAAGAGTGTCAAGTGCGATTTGTAGACGGATGGTCGAAAGCGTGAGAGTCGTCGTGTATGTCGGGAGTGACTGTGGGCGTTTGACAAAATATCTTAATAATCACTGACACCTCATTGATACGGAGACTGTCTAAGAGCTTAGGCTAATGTAAGCTGAGTGGCTCGAACTCTATGAACAGTTTTTGAGTCTATATCGAATGTCAAGGTAAGCTAATCAGATCCGTATCTCTTACAGATACTGTTTAAGTTCTGAAATATTTTTAGCACGTTTAGTTCAGATTTTGAGTGTGAATGTCAGTAGTGGTACCACCGGAAGGCCTATATAATAAAAAAATAAACCTTGAGGCATTTCTCCTACGCGTGATTCGAAGCACCAAAACCAAAATTAGACTACGGAAAAAACACGCGACAAAAAGTCGAGCTAAGCTCATGATGAAGTTGATGATGATGACAATGTCCCAAAAAAGCAAAACAACGGTGTCCAAAACACGGCTACGGTTACCCAAGTTGTTTTACGCTGTATTGATAAAAAACGCGATGTCGCAAACATACCTTAGACTTCGGCGTTACCATGAGTGGCTGATGAATATCTCACACTGCTGGCCTTTTGTTCGTCACGCGGTGTGGCCCTACTAAGGCTTCCTAACTTTTAGGCACTTTCTTAGTGTAAGTTTATCCAACAATGGTGTAAGGAGACATTAATTACGTAGGATTAAACAGCTTGGTGAAAATTTCACATTTTTAAATCTGCGGAATGTATCTATGAAATCTGACGCGGCATAGATAAAAATTAAAAAACAAAACCTCCAATAAATACTGATCGAAGTATAGAAGCCAGCCACGCTGAGATACACCATGCTAGATCTTATCGCGCACGCACGACACAGGTAAGTGCGTCAAAACAAACATAAAAGGGTATCTCAGCGTGTCGCTGATCAATGACCGTTCGTGCTAAGCCAACAACTCACGGTCAGCCCCCAGTGTAAATGGCCGCGGAACAATTTCACGGCAATGACATTGAAAACGGCAGCTGCCTCTAGCGGTAACCTGTACGTAATGATCTGCTCGAAATTAGATAATCGTGGTCCAGTTCTGTCTTAAGCCCTAAGCTGTTGGATGCGTTTTGAACAATGGCCATTTGGGTTACACCTGCTTGAATCAAGCTCAAGTCTAATGGAGCTTGGAGAGTTCTAGATTCTAACTGAAACGCTAAACGCTCTACTTTCTGCCCGGGCTGATGGCAACCGTAGATATTTTCGTGTTGATTTCCCTAAAATATCAAAGATTTAGATAGAATATAATCCAACTAATATCAAACACTATTTATAAAGAACGAGTAGATTATATGCGTAAGATAAGTAAGCTCGAAATGTAATTAAAACAAACAATTATGGACACAACATCCAACAGAAATTACTTCAGGGAATTGAATCGCCTCAGTCAGCTACCATTTCATTCCAATCATGGAATTCCCACTTTTACGACTCGAAATCAATACTCCGTGTAAAATGCCTACCTTCTTTCCCACATACTAGCCCTGTAGAGGGTAATCAGACAGGTGGGTTTAAATTTCCATCACCACCTTTTTTGCCCTTAACTTTACGCACTAACAAACCTCCTTAATTCCCAAGAAACTGTACAAAAAATTACCAGTTTGATAGAGGAATGAAGTCGGGAATGGCTGGCGTAGTTACTCCCCAGTGCTTTGCGGCGCGTAACGCCCTTGTCCTGCCTTGGGAGGTTCCCATGGGTGCCCTTTGTTGGTAGTCCATTCCTGATGAATTATTTATAGACCCATTGTTGTCCTGCTAGGTGCAATAATCTTATTTTCCTGCTAACTGGTTTTAGAAGAGCATCCTTTTGGTTTTCTTGGACTTTATATTATGCGACTTAGATAAATTACAGCGACGACGTGGTGGGAGTAGATAGGTACTTTAAAATAATACAAAACAGGCAATAGTTCTAATTAAACATGCATAAACTCACGACTGAGAGTATGTAGTCACCGCTTCAAGACCACAATTGACAAGGGATCTTCCTAAACCATCTAAATATTTTATAGAAAAGCAAAGCTTCCATGTGAGAGCTTTAGATCAAGATGCCGAAGTAAAACAATGTGTGTTGTGTTTGATGATGGTGACGTCACATAATAAAGCCTCGCTTTTCACACTCAGCGAAGTATGTCGTGGTTTTGCGTATTCCAAGCTCCTATTTGACGCGTTCTTCATCATTAAAATTATGAATGTGAAGCCACTAATGCGTGCCACTTTGCTGACAGGCAGGCGCGTAGTTTTCGCTTCATTAAAGATGGTAGAAATTGTTGGCGGCTCCATGGTGTTTTTAGGGCGCGCCTTTCAATTATAAACTTAATAAACATCTTGCGCTTCATGACAGCTTCGAGGTTTTCCTAGTTTCTCTCTCTCGGGTATTTTTGTTTTGGTTCATTCCCATTGAACCTACGAGTTTGAAATTGTCATCACTTCAAGCCACTCGCACCAAATCTTGGCTTGTGGTTTCTTCCGTATTTGTTTTATTTATCGCCCAGTTTTTTGGTACGGTTAGGACGGGTTATTGTCGTGCCTATGTTCTATAATTATCATATCTGGCACCTGGCATTTTGGGTTCGCTTGAAATAGCCCCTTATTTTGTGGGCTCCCTGGTTACTTGGTTGCCTAGCGGTCGTTGTTTGCCGTATGTGTTTATACGTCTTCGTGTTTATCAAACTTGTGTAGGCTGCTTAGACAAATTTGACACTTTCTTCTGGTGTTTATGTTGGTAAAGTACAGTATCATTGACATCCTTAGTTTCTGCCTTCTTTAATTTTCTTCGACTACTACTCTGAAAATTTTTCTATCACGCTTATTATGGAGGCGGAATGAAAGAGATTTTTGAACGGAATAAACCAGTTAGCCTAGATACAATGTATACCAAGATCGAATCATCGAAATTACGTATAGAAAGGCTTACTGGCTTTACTTACTTATACTTATCATAGAACTAGTTGTGCCCGCGACTTCGTATGCGTTTTTACACATTTGACATTTAATTTAAATTCGACTGTGGAGGAAAACTCAAAAGGAAGGTTTTTTTTAACCCCCGACCAAAAAAGAGGGGTGTTATAAGTTTGACAGCTTTGTGAGTGTGTCTGTATAAGTGTTTATGAGGGTGTGTCTGTCTGTGGCACCGTAGCTCTTAAATGGGTGAACGATTTGGAAGCTTTAGGTTTTTTTTTAATTTGAAAGCAGGTTTTCTAGCGAATGTTCTTAGTTATGTTTTGTCAAAATTGGTTCAGCAATTTATTAAATATGCTTATTCGAAGCTAAAATGTCGGGGGTATTTTAATAGTTATTATTTCTTAACTTGCGGTAGCAGGGCTTAAAAGAAAGCAATAGAATAAAATTGAATAAAAACCCTAATCTAAACAATACATTTATTAATTTAATAATCAATATGTATTGTTTACATTAAGGTATCGCCCGTAATAAGATACCAGGAAGCTTAGCATAAGAATTGCTTAGGAAGTAAAAGGGTTTATATGTATCTCCCTCGACGTAGAGTGGGATAGATAAAGTTATAAGCCCATAGATAAGGTCTTACTCATTCTCATGCTAAGCCAGCAAGCAAAGCATACGGCTAATAACTCTGTCTATCCAGCTCAACGGTAAACAATAGTTATTTGTTATGCGAGAATGCAAAATTATTGTCTGCGGCGAGTGCTTGTATTGAATACCGAGCGGTGTTAAAAGACCGCCAACAAAGTGGGAGACCACATACAGGGTGTTAAAAGACCGCCAACAAAGCGGGACTTATTGTCCTCATCAGAAGGAACTTTAACGGTTTCCGAGATATTGAGGTTCAAAGTCGGATTTTTCAAAACTTTTCTTTTGCAGAAATTTATTCAGTATCTAGTTCTTAAGAATCCCCTGAAGCTCTGCAGCCCTCTCGCTCGCACTTTTCAACATTTTAATTGATTGTAAGAGAATGATTAAACTTTGGACGATAAAATATAGTTGCTGACCTAGATAATAAAGCTATCGACATGTGGACACACTTTTGATTTCATATTCCTACAAATAAAAAAATATCACAGAACTTCGGTTAAAAGTAGTAGTTCAGTAATATTTATTTTTTAAACTATAAATGTGAAATTTAAAGTATGTCTACATGTCGATAGCTTTATTATCTATGTCTGCAACTATATTTTATCGTCCAAAGTTGAATCATTAACTTACAATAAATTAAAATGTTGAAAAGTGCGAGCGAGAGGGCTGCAGAGCTTCAGGGGATTCTTAACATACATTTTCAAGAAGCCATATCAAAACTATGAATATTTCTTACAAAAAACGACGTTAAAGTTGCATCCCGCAATGTATTCTAAACATCGGCACTTCAAGCTTAAGTAACATAATCTGATACCTACGCTTGCGCAATATGACTTCTGTGCGTTACACGTCCATTGCGTAAAAAAATATTTTTCAAAATTATAACCTAAAAAACCAAAATCATTTCCCAACAATAATTTATCGAAAAAGTACTTTGTTTTTGTGTCTAGTGGCTTTCGGGTCTGTTGGCGGTCTTTTAACACCCTGTATAGTCCTCATCATAACGAACATTTTTGCCCAAGAAACTATGCCTAGGAAATCAACGGTTTCCGAGATAATGAGGTTCCAAGTCGCATTTTTTTTTTCCGGAAATCAATTTTTTTTTCGGAAATGTGTTTAGTATCACGTTATTAACATACAGGGTGTTAAAAGACTGCCAACAGACCCGAAAGGTACGCATACTGGACACCAAAACAAAGTACTTTTTCGATAAATTATTGCTGGGAAATGATTTTGGTTTTTTAGGTTATAATTTTGGAAAATATTTTATTACGCAATGGATGTGTAACGCAGAGAAGTCATAGTGCGCAAGCGTTGACATAAACTTTTGTTACTTACGCTCGAGGTGCCCATGTTAAGAATACATTGCGGGTTGCAATTTTAACGTCGTTTTATGCAAGAAATATTCAAAATTTTGATATGGCTTCTTGAGAAGAAATGTTAAGTAAGTAATACTGAGTACATTTTAGCAAAAAAAATTTTTTGAAAAGTCCGACTTTGAACCTCATTATCTCGGAAACCGTTGATTTCCCAGGCATAGTTCCTTGGGCGAAAATGTTTAATATGATGAGGACAATACGTGGTTTCCCGCTTTGTTGGCGGTCTTTTAACACCCTGTATCTTCTCAAGAAGCTATATCAAAATTATGAATATTTCTTACAAAAAATGAAGTTAAAATTGCAACCCGCAATGTATTCTGAACATCGGATAGCCTAGATTGTTCCCAGAACCAGGACTTATCACGGTCCTAAATTTGACTGAAAACTATTCAGCGGTATTCGCGTGATGAGGTAACACAGACAGACAGACAAACAGACAGACAGACATAGACCAATTTTTTTGCATTTTTGTATTCAGTATAGTTTACTTAGTAACCCCTGCTAGTTTTTTTCTAAAAATATTCAATGTACAGAATTGACTTCGCTAGAGTTTTATTATAAGTATAGATTTCTCTAGAACAATATCCATTCACTTGCAGCATCACTTCTGATCTACCATGAGAAATGAAATGACGTAGATGATTTATTAATCATCCATCTACAGATACAAAGGTTTGTAAAAGGCATTCGTTTCTTCCATCGCAACAATTGGTTCATTCACAAAGCGACCTGTCGATCCATCCGTCGATCAGTCCAATACTCCGATCGTATCACGAGCTCGGTATCACTTTCCATTTCTTCTTCTTACCCTTCATATGTATACACTTTCTTCCTTTCTATTCTTATCTACCTTCACCTGACAACAGAGGTGTTTCTTTTTACAAAACACGCGTTTCGTTCTCGCCTTTAAAGGCTAATCATTTGTGTATGCCACAGTGTGGGTGCTGAGCGGCGAGAATTTCTTTAGCTCTAACACTCGGTTGTTTATTGACAATATTATAGATTCTACTCCATCTATACAATGTCTCAAGCACTGTAGCGTATGCGTGGTCAGGTCACCCATCTAGTGTAAGTAAACGCTATTTAAATCATCTCATTTCGTAGATGCAAATGCAAAAAATGTGATCGATTATTCAGAAAAAAAGGTCGGCAAATGAATGACAAAAATATCTGAATAGTCTACTTTTACGAACTAAAGAACGTACATTTTGATTACTTTTGCGAGTACCTAACTCCAATAAATAATTCGGCAACTCAGATACGACTCAGTACGAGTAGCTTTTGATGAGTTACAAATTGTTATTGGTATTTCGGCAGATACGCCCAGCAGCTTCAGTCCATTGCTTACGAAATAATATTGTCATTATTCTCGTTAGTGTGCCTTCACCACGGACATGGAACAACTTGCTCATAGCTCACTTCTCCACTAGAAAATTACACGTAATTTTTTCTTTCCACTGCCTATTGTTCGCCGGTGCTCTAACGGGTGGTTGGGACTTATCGCCGCGGTTCGAAATTATGACCTTCGGTAAGAGCATTTCTTCTTAATAGGTGAAACCGTTCGTGTCTTATGTGGTGGCGCAAAATGTGGAAACTCCGAAGTTCCTCTCAAGAATGACAGCTTCTTTTGTGTACAACTTTTTGGCAAAGGCCTCCTCTTTCTCTTTCCACTCATCCCCATTTGGGGCCACCTCTTGCCACGTGGAATGACAGTGCTCGGGGAGCACAATGTCAGGATAAAAAAACGTTTAACTTGAAGTTGTGCATGTTTATAAATCTAAAAAACTTAGGCCTTTGCATCTATGTTAGATGGTTTATATTTGCCACTTACAACTCCACTTCACTCGGAAGCATGCAGTGCCAGGGCCATGTTTTAGATACAGTGGCTTGTCCGGCACCGTAAGTTTTTACAGGTGTTCAATTTAGATTAGAGCCCAGGTGACGAGTGAAAAGCCTGAATTATCCTATGCCATTCATTTGAGGAAAAGAGGGTGGTTTAACTACTAAGGTAGGACTAATAAATAATTAATTCATGCAAAAAATGACAAAAAATACAATTAATCATAATAAAAGTGTTCACAAAAGCTTCGTCAAAAAATTTTAATAAAATATGTCACAAAGAAAAAACCGAAAAACAAAATCAGAAACGGACTAATTTCTGCTCCAAAACCGTGTTCCAGGCACGAAGGATTTTCTTCAAACGCGAAAGCGCAAAATCATTGTCGCTGTAATATAAGTTATAGTATCACAAATAGACTTTCTGTGTTTACCTTTCCCGTGTCAGTGATGTGATTATGGCTAATCATTGATCTGCTGAACTTTCTAAGGTTGCGTTTGGTCGCTTGTAAAATTTTATAGGCATCGGAATGGCTGATTGCTCCAATAGTTTAGGCCCCGTGTGTGAGAGGTTACGGCTTACTGTTATGGTGGTTTGGCACGGCAACTTTGTCAGGCTGTGTTGACTTTAGATCCTTGTAATAGGTTCATTTTGGTTCAAGATATTTTGAAGCTTAGACAATAGATATATTTGGTGAAGCAAAAAAAATGCACTGCCTCATAGTGCCAAAGGAGGAGTTCAGGATACAAAGTATTATCAGGTGCTCCTCATTTTGCAAGAAAGTCATCTTTCATTTAAACGAACCTAGTCTGACATCTTTACAACAGTTTGAGACAGGTTAGATCGCACTTTAGTTTGTTGGCAATTTTTTATTGCTGATATTGTGCCAAATGTTGGCTGAGTCGGATTTTGATTCATGCTGATCATCTGGAGATTAGGTGTTTCGCTATAAGAGACAACTACACATTTTTTTAAAACTATTGTTTCAATTTTATGGTTGGGTTTGGGCATGGTGTTGATGTGGAGATCCTTTTTCCTCCCCTCCTTTGTCCGTTGGGAGACAACGGTCCGGATCAACATAAACCCCCTTTATTCATAACATTTTATACTGTTTAAGAGGAGGGTAACCCGTCCACTAGCACCGTCAATGAAAAAAAAAGCAAATCTTCTTTTTGTATGAGTTTTTTTGCTAAAAACTTAATATAGTTAAGCCTAGGGATTCTCATTTGATGGCTCGTTTTTAGCAAAAAACGCATCCAAAAAGAAGATAGGTTGTTTTTTTCATTCATGTGCCTTTGTGCCTTCACCTAATAGGGTCAACTCTCAGACCTCCGTATTGAACTTGAGTTATTCATCACTAGAGCCCATTGCGAATCGGTAATCTCAGCCGTAACCTGATCCGCCCCGGTTTCCACACTACAACTAGTCCAAATTAGTCTATCCTCAAGAATCAAAGAGATAAATTGCGCAAAGGCAACACGGGCACGTCTTAATACCACCTCTAAGTGCTAATAAATCATCTGGAACAGCTTCTAAAGCCTTAGGTCGGAGAGTTCGTGACGCGGACTTTTTGCGCGGGCGATCTGGCTTGCTTCAAAACGCTTGGGTAGGAGGAGAATGCCCACTTCGACCAAACTTCGAGAATTCGACTACAGGTCACTAGGAATTCATAAAGAATCAATATTTTTCTGCTGACCCATATAACACGCTTCAACTAGTGAATACAAGAAAACTTTACTGCTATGTAGCAAACCCCGAAAATCTGTTGATCCACAGAAAATATACATACTTTCTTACTATAGTCGCAAGAGCGTCCTTTTTCCAAGTCCAAATGTGTTTTGCGCAACCCTATGAAATAGTTTACCTCTGACCGCACCTCTGAGTTTCCAGTGAAATTAAACTGTTGTCGATATTGTTAGTTTCTAGTTTCTTTTCCGCTAACTTGACGACTGGACTCGGCTGGAAGGAGCTAGATTCTAGGTGCCAGAGGCTGTCATGCAAGACGACAAAAAATGGAGATCCCTTCTTCGAACCCTATGTCCCTGTTAAGGGATAAAAGGATATCATTATCTTAATCATCATCAAACTTGACGAATGCCGAGCTTGACCTTTTCGACTTTCTGTCTGTCCCTAGTGTGTTTTCTGCGATCTCGCTTTCACGACAACTCCTTATTAGCCGGTCGGTTATTGTTTGGCGAATTTCGATTTCGTTCGGACGCTGGGAACTGACCGCTGACCGATGGTCCGCCGTGCTGTTTACAATAGTTTTTGTTTTCTTCTCGTGTCAAATGCCGTGCGAATTATTCGCGCTTTTGTTCGAGTTATGGCAGTGAGGAATTAGAGACTTTTTTGAGTGGAATTGTGTTAGCTCTCTTTTGTTTGAGTGGAATTCGTTTGGCATCTTTTGTCGCCTTGACTTTGGCCTTTTGCATATAAGATTTTAGATTTTGCATTTAGTCTGACCATTCTGAACCTACAGTTCCCCAGAATCTATACCACCTCTCAGCAGTCTTTGTCTTTCCCCCTTGACTACGTTTAATTAAATCAGACTCAACCTCTGCCCGGTGACCATCATCTGGTTCATTGATGGTTGCTGGAGGATAAGGGCATTGGCATTGCAGCTGGCAGCAAAAATCAACATTGGTTCGGTATAGAAATATATCACGAAGATCCTGCCCAAAGGTCCTGCTTGTGGATCTACATTAAGATTAAAATTGGTTCTCTGGCAAACAAGTTAAGCGAGTACCTACTATCAAGTCATGCTTCTTTAACCATCTGAGCGATGCATTGAAAATTAACCTTTGACTGCCCCAATCATGAACGTCAGTCGTGCGTTGATTACTTCACTACTAAACGCGTGATAATGTTGTGTTATCAATGTAATTATGTATGTTTCACTTGACTCTCCGTTGGTTAGTAATACATTTATCTTTCGCTGATGTTGTTTGCTCTATTAATAGGCTTGTGATATCTATGCCTTCTCAACTTCTGTCGTGCCGAATTGAAGGTCAATGTGCAAGTTGATAAGGCGATTAGGTAGAATTTGCCTATTTGTGGGGATGCTGAATTTAAACTTCACTAACAAGGCTAGACTGCGCCTAAATCATCCCTAAATTCCCTAAATTAAATCTTCAGGATTATGTTGTCTGTCCTGTCTGTCATATCATTTGGCAATCATTTTAAAATCCGTCATCTCGCCTCTTGGTTGCCAATTACAAGCTCACTATTGTTATCTTCCTCTTCTACCAATTCCATGTTGTGGCTTTGTTATATCTGTGTATAGGTAAATGTATTTTTTTAATTAAGCGTAAAATTTAAATGAATTTATTGCAGAATTTCAGATTTAAATTAAAGTAATATTACTATTACCCCTTACTAATTATCTAGCTACCTACTTTTTTTGGGTCCAGTCCACTACCTCTGATTGTTCTTGGACAATAATTATGGTAAATAAACTCCAAGGATCGTCTTCTACGCTGGAAGAGAACAAGTTGATTAATTATCTTTTGGATGTTTCTAAAAACCTTTACCTTTGATAAGGGGAATGAACCATTAACACTGCTTATCAAAATTAAACAAACCGGAAAACTCAAACAAATGTAGTAATCAACACCAGATGGTATTTAGGACCGACCTCCGATCCGATACATCATTACGGTCAGGCGATTATCGACCGAATGCAATAGGCCAATAAATTTGTGCAATTCTCTTGTAATTGCCCCACATCTAATTGCCAGCCGGTCCCCTTTGGGTGACCGTGGGCTCGGTAATCCGCTTTGGCAACAGAAATTGAGCCGATAAAGAAGGGATTTGGTGCACCCAAACGAAGCTGGTTGGATGCAATACTTTGGCAAAAATGTGGGTTGAGTACCTAAGGTATACAGCGTCCCATATGGCAGTAAATTGCCTGAGAGAAGTAGGTAGGTAATGCATTTTTATAATAAAAAAAAATCTTTAATACGCTGACCTTTTTTCTTCATGACTGGTTAATTTTACAAGATAGGTAAGACCCATGCTTTCACCTCTCGAAGGCCTACGCACCACTTACACCCTTACCTACATAAAAGTTATTAAAGTTATTAAAGTTTAGTTAAGTTATTTATTATACATCTCACTCAAAAGGTATCGTCTCAAAGAGAGTGCACGTCAGGCAGGACCATAGCAGATTGGTTGGGATTGGACCAAGCGTTGAGGGAATATGCATTTGCAATTATGCAGAAGTTCAGGCTTCCTCACAAATATTTCTTTCCCGGTGAAGGCTAACATTGCATAGGGAAGGTTTACGAAGAGTTCAATTAGTATCAGTACCATAACCAAAAGTACCTTCACTATAATTTGCAGATTGCCTAATGGTCAGTTGACAAATGACGTCATCAATCGTTTAGAACAGCCAGAAGTGCCAAACTTAATGGGCGTTTGTTTTCTGAACGCAATTAGTTGTAAGAAAGCTGTTGAGTAAAACCTCGTAACGTTTTTAATTAAAATAGTCACTTTAGCAGCACATGCCAAATGAATAGGCAGGTTTAGAAGTCCCACTCTCGTAGTAGCACGTGCGTTTTATTTATGCAGGATATTTTTACATAGCTTTATTTATTCCTGAAAAATGTCAAATTCTAAATGTGATTTTCTTCGATCAAGGATAAAATTCGGTGGTGATTTTCAACAACTTTTCTTTTACAACAAAATATCGAGCTATTTGAAAAGTCGTAGAACAAAAGTTGTGAACTATGTGCTCTCACTCTTTTATTTGACATAGAGCGGGTTAGCTAGAGTTATAAACCCATGGATACGCTCTATCCCAGTCTTATGCTACGCAAGCTATACTCTTTTGTCCCATCTCCCATGATCTTGTCTACGACCTTGTATCTCTTGTCTTTGGCCTGCCCGCTTCATCTCTACTTACCTTCTGTCTTTGCATGTATGAAAGTAAAGTAATTTGGGCCAACGTTAATCTATCACACTACACTCGATCATAAACCCCTGCTAGCGCAACGTGGACAGTTTGTTAAATTAACTGATACGATAAAGATAACATAGTTTTCTAGAGGCACTTGATATCAAAGTGCTACAAGTACGAGTGGCATGAAGATGATACGCTAGGCTTCTTGACTTAGGTCAATGTGCAGGATTATGCGTGATTGATTTAAGATTGTAAGGAACGATGATGTAGGAAAAAGGCCTATGCCCAACAATGGGCAGAGGTGGGCTGATGATGATGACGATGTTGATGGATGTAAGTGATGACGGAAATGTTTATGCCGTTTAATATTAACGGTCAGCTATCATTAAAGTCACTTGGACCCATGATGTTGCAGTAAGGGTTATGTATTGTATTGCCCGTGTTGAACCATTGAGTGTTGAACCACCCCTGAGATTTTGGAGTCATGATGTTTTTCGGATTATTTTGGCCTAATGAATTTAACTTGTTAAAATTGTGTACCCAACCATTTGAGCCATACCTAACGTTGGTAAACGGGTCATGAAAAAAGTCAATTAATTTAAATGAAGCCGTTTCGCAAAGCGCCAGTAACTCACTCAGTAACCTTGACTGCGGAATGCTAAGCGTTCATTTCTTTTATTTTTACAAAACGTTGGCAGTACGATACACTGAATCGTTCGAACGTTATCTTATCACGGTATCTACGCGTAAAACGCGTGCATTTGGGTCAATGATGGAATTGTGATTTGGCCCTACCTCGCCTTCACTTGCCCGTCATGCCCTTTAGATTTGCAATGCGTAGTGGCGCCAGCTACAGAATAAATATAAAAACTCTAAATCATACTAAGGGGGCAAATTCAGAAATAGGGCAAGACCCGAACAGACCATCCGCTCAGCACAATCACGACACGGTCTACTCTAAAAAATACACTCACGTCACTTGTCAACCGTCAAAAGCGGTTTGGAAAATGGGCCTTATTGAAATGAGCTATATATTTTTTTTTCACATTTAATAACGGGCATATTTACTGTGTTTTTTTGGTATAAAGGGGAAAAAAGGAATAAAGGGGCAGGGCTTTGAATATCAGCGGTTCTTCCTTACATTCAGTGTGTTGACAACACGCTATAAATATGGTGTTCCCTGAAAGATGCGTAGGTCTAGTAATAGTGGACGGAAGTGGGCTGAGTGTTGATGGTGATTACGAAAACAAATACCTAAAGAGATTAAAAAGAACTGAAGTGCGTTATCAAAGAGTCACACTATTTGCACAGGCTATTACTCTTATGTGGTAACACTGTTTTGTAACATCAATCGTAATGTAGATCTCAAGTAGGGACTCGGAGATAAACGATGCTTTTCTATGTTATTGTTATGAAACTACACAATTCTGAAAATATTATGCACGTTTAGGCGCCGGACACACTGCCCCGGAGTTCCGCGTTCCGCGTTCCGAGTTCTCAGATTTGCTTCACGAGAACTCCGCGTTCTGACCGCTTCAGTGTGAACGGTTCCAAGCAACCCCATACTTTAGAAAGAACGCGGAACGCAGAACTCTGAACGCTAAACTCAGAACTCCGGCGGTGTGTGCGGCGACACTTCACTTTACACAAATAAAATATATTATGAACGCAAAAAAAGTATGCATGTCTGTATGGATGTTTGGGTATTTCTTACTCTTTTATGCTGAAACGGCTGTAAGGATTTGGATGAAAATTAGAATGTAGATAGTTTACACTTGGTTTTATCGGTATTATCGTGTAGAAATCGTCCTTTTCGTGTAATTATTTTAAATCGAATTCGACAAAAATACAAACAACGACGCAGTGTCGCGTGACCAAAATGCCGCAGAGTTCGGAACAATAGCACCTGTTTTATTAACACCGTGCTCGATTTGTTTGTACTTCAAACATCAAACAGTAGTATTTTGTATACAAAATGAGGAAGTGCATACGAACAGTTAGTGGTCTGCCGAATGCTTTACCTACCTCTCTAGGTCTCTCTAGTCCGTTGTTCATCTGCCATTAGTGCACAAACTGTTTATCCAGTCTTTCAAATGAAGTGTATCATCACAATTGGCTCGTATTCATGTCGTCATTCTCATGTCATGCTCGCACCGGGAATCGAACCTAGGTCTCTCGCTTCCGAGTCCATTGTTCTACGCTACCACCACTGTATTTATTTATTCGTTTTCTTAAGAAGAGACGCTTTGTCCTGAAATACAAAAATAGCTTAAACCTAGTTCAGTAGATATTTCTCAACATCACCATCATCATCATCAGCCCACCTCCTTCCACTGCTTTCCCTTTCGTAGGCCGTGTAGATCTTCTGCATCCATATTTTATACCTTTTTTCTGCGTACATACCTGTAATTGTAACAAGTTCCCAATGTCTACAGATTTTTTGCGGCATCTCATTACGTGATATGAAATTCAGTCCAAATCGAACGGTGCTGTACCGTTTGCACCTAATAGGCCAGAATTAACGGTGATTAGTGCATCTGCTCCGTAAATATTCTGTTTCTTCTCAGATTTACGATCTAGTAAATTCTAGTAGATTTCACTCCAATTAATTGTATACGATTTCTCTATATTTTAACGTTTTTTGCTTGTCATTTGCACAGCGAATTTCGTAATATACATGCGTAAGAAAAAACCGAGCAGTCGCATCATCGCGCTTAATAGGGTGTTTTTATAAGCATAATTTGCACCAGAAAAAATGTGCGATCTGTTATAAAATACATAAATTAAAATATTTATCACCTCAATGCAATCTTGCAAAGTGGTAACAAAGTAATAAAAAGTTTTTTCGTATAATCTTCTCAAGCTGCTTCAAACATCTTTGGCAGCAATTGCTTTACTGCTTTCTTTTCGCATGCTTCTTTATTAACCTGTGTCAATTATTGCGAAACTGAATGATTTTAGCTTAGGTTATGTCTTGGACTCAATTTCACGTATAACATCAACACCATCATCAGCCTACCTTTGCCTACTGGTGGGTATAGGCCAACGTATAACATTATGATGTGAACATTTCTAATGGTTTCCTTCCTATGCCTGAATTTATGAAAGAAGAACTAATATGTTATCGTCGCCCAATATCTCGAAAGAAGCTAACAAAGCCGCGGGTTTCCTCACGATTTTTTTCCTTGTTTGTCAGGATGGTATAGGTGCTGGGCAAGCCTACTCCATCTAAAACAATGTCCCAGGCACTGCAGCGCCGAGTGGTTTCCTCACCCATCTAGTGTGAGTGAAGGTACCACTGGACGCTGTATAAGGCCTTTATTTATCTCGAAAGGCGCAAGTTCATAACTCTTTTGCAGTAGGTACAACATTTTTATGTCATTTCATTTCATTGATTGTCGCTTAACAAACGCTTGCCGCGGTACATTTGTGTGACGTAATCGCTGTAAGGTCCCATTAACTTTTTACCTCCGAATTGCTATTCAATTATAGTCGTTTTGGTGTTTTTCTTTGATATTTTTTTCTTTTGATAGGTTTGATTCCGCTTAGCCCTTTGTCAATGGTTTATTTCCCAAATCATCGTTATAATTTATTTTAAAGGGGTAGTTTTTTTACGTATCTTTCGGTTATTAATCGGTAAAATATCAAAAATAAAATTTCTACATTCCTCCATGTTTTTGTATAGTTACCTAAAGTCAAGCAAGTATGTGCTTATGTAAATACCTCGTTTTATTTAATGCACTTTAATGCTTTGTTTTGTGTCGGTTCTGCTGTCACGTCGGGATGAGCTTGTCACGCGCGTGCGCAGGTGAACGATCTGCGCAAATATCTCTGTGTCGTGGTTCAAGCGTAAAATTTGTCATACACACACAGATTTGGTGAAGATTTTTTGCAGCCTTAGAACAATTTAGGATTTTAAGCTGATTTACACTAGGTTATTATAATGCAGAATCGGGAAAGGTGGCGTGAGCATGAAGTGGCCTTTACTAGGGTGTTAACAGGCTGATGATGATATAATGCAAATGAAAGCAAGTCAGGGGGATAAAACCATCAGGAACAAGTTATTTCCAAGTGCTTATTCCATAACAATAGGAGCAGGTGAACGTGACCAAACTTAAAAACAAGGAAACTTTTTCATCAAACATTGCCTCGCGAAGATCTCAGATAAGCCGGTGAAAGATCAACAAAATCTACGAATACCAATAAAACGCCCGTTTGCCAATGACCCCGAGCCGAAGACGTGACATTGGGGTTTTTTACTTAACTCAAAAAAGGCAATATAACTCCTGTCGCGAAGGTAATAAAACGTTGGCTTGTAAATGACATAAAATGTGATACCTAATGGAGTTTTTGCTCGCAGAAATCTGCCTTTTTTTAAACGGAATTCATAACTCGACGAGGATGTATGAAATATGAATTTTTTAAACGTCAAGATTTCTACTTACAATTACATGTATTCTGAACAGCTGTAATGTGACAGAGCCGGTGTAGCATGAAGTGGATTGCAGTTTTTTATTAGTATTAGTCCTAAATCGTCTTTATTACTACCGAAATATTATGCCCGTGCAGTCACGGCGTATGCGGCATGCTTGCAATAATTTCCACTGCAACAGGAGCTGTTTCTGAGGAAATTAAGTATGGTATTGCATTGGTATTTTACGAATGATGATTGCTCATATTATGATCGGAGTTTGGCAAAATGTTGCAGCATTAGTAACTGCAAGCCTATACATGTGAATTTATGTGATCACTTCTGTAGAACGACAGTCTGAACAAATGGCGACGCATCGTACGAGAAAAAATGCCACAGATGATAACGAACGATGCAAGGAGAATAGAGAGCAGTGATACTTTACGCCGAAGCTGGGTCATTTAACTGCCCATGACCGTAGACTGGAGCATTTTCCCCCATCTGTCAAGCGTATCATCCTAGCGGTACCCACGCTTAGAGACGACTTACGAAAATTCCTCCTGCCATTTGCTAAATTACGTCTCTCGACATGTGTGCAAGCATGAAATTGTGGATCGGTACATTCGTCCGGTCGACAACCTCGTGACAGAATAACTTTTCCTAAATCGCAGCGCGACGATCGGAGGCATTCTTGGAATGTCACCTGTTACGAATGACCTCGAGAGGGTAAGAAATCTGTGGGGAGACCACCAGCCAGATGGTCCGATTACATAGCCCAAGTAGCGTCTGGCAGTGGTTGCGTCAGGCACAGGATAGTGAACGATGGCGTGAGCACGAAGAGCCCTTTACTCAGCAGTGGGTGTCAACAGGCTGATGATGATGTTGATGGTGATGTTGATGATGATGAAAGGTATATCGAGAGAATAGCGTCATCGTCATGATCAGCCCACATTTTCTCACTTCTATGGGTGTAGGCTTTTTCCCCTTCGAGCCATCCAAAGTGTACTAGACACAGCAGCGACCAAGTGCTCACTTCAACCATTTATTTAGTGTGGAGGTGTACTGAAATATTAAACGCTGTATACAATATCATGTAGTAATTAATTAATGCGTATGCGAAATTCCTAAAAGAGCGCTCCAGATCAATGGTAGGTAGGTAATCGTACGTGGTAGTGGCCACCCCTGATGTCAGATTTTTTAGCCCAATCCTCAATGCGCATGATGAAAATTGGACACTAAGTACTCGTATCATAGATGAACTTGTAGGTAATCAGGCCATCATTTGTAATCAATAAAATGACGTTATCTTACAATTTTATATCTTTGTTACAGATGACAGCAGCAGAAAAGTGGTCACCTCGGAACAACAGGTATCTGAATACATCTTAATATTATAACATAAACGCTTTTGTCCCCATGCAAGTTCTAAAGCAAGTGTTGGCAAAACCAGAGTCTATGGCTTCCATCTTCAGCCTACAGGTTCTGTACAATAATATCTTTTCGCTACAGATTATTTGTTAGTTAGCTTAGACTTTTGTATACCACTGCTGGGCAAAGACCCCTCTTTTCTTCCATACATATCTATCCTGGGCTACCTCTGGCCATCCGGGCAAGAACTTATTCAGGTCATCTCACCATCGTCCCCTAGGCAGGCATGCCACGCCGCCGCCGTTGTCCGTCATGTGGTGGGACCCATTCGGTGGCGATCTCTGCCCACTTGATAATAATAGTGTTTTATTTCAGTTCACTGCCCGTAATTTTATTGACTTCTGAATAATGACTATCTCTGATTTGTGATTGAAAATCCACACTGCGACGCTCGGTCTCCAGTTGCTAAGCATAGCCTAGATCTTTGTCCTAGCTGATATTAATTTGAATCTTTCAAATCACTGTGATCAGTTTCTTTACATCCGCGAGATCTAAATTTACGTTCTGCAAAAACAACCTCTTATAATAACGCCAATTACAGCTTAACTTTGCGAAACGTGACCATATATGTGTACCGGTGATCTGGTTGAATCGACGACCTGATTTTTTTAGGCTGTAGTCTTTTGTATTGAATTATTGATTCGCCGATGACACAATTTAAGTAATGGCCTGTGTTGCGTAATGTTGGGTCTTCAATTTAGGAGTTGTTTGTTTTCAACGTTTAATAGGCTTACTTGGTTTTAGACCGAACAGAGCCAAATTGTATTGAGCAAGTCTTTAAAATCTAAATGCGTTTCCTATTTGGGCCTTTCTACATCTGATAATGATAAAGATAACCAATGATTATAATTTCACGTCAATATTTTTATAGGCTGGTGCAACATCATCAGTGATAGGAATAGGTAGTGCAATTTAGGGTAATCGTTATATTAATATGGATAAACCATTTTAGATGCGGGATTTTATGATTTTTCATGATCAAATGTTTTTCTTCTGACCCAAACAAGTATTTTACTTCATTGCTACACTAGCGGTATATTTCAAAAAAAGTTTTGATCAGAATCAGATGCCAATTAAGAAAAAACCCATAGCACACTGTTAGAGGTACTGATCAGGAGGAGCTACTGACACTCCTAGTACCTACTTCCCACCAGACACCAGTCCATCTGTCTCCGCGACACTAGGTCAGCAGTAAACACTGCGAGAGCGAGAGCCGCTCGTGTGTGCGGCCGGCTCGTAAATTTTGATTACCACCGGGCGTGTGTGATCGGCCTGCGCCCGCGCCGCTAACAAGCTGATCCGTGTTTGGACGGGATGCTGTGTTTCTTTTGGTTTTGCCGGAGGCTTTTTGGTACCACTTTTTGGATTTTCTAAAGAATGAACCCATGCTAGGCAAACAATTTACCGATCTATTGTCATTGTGGGTATTATTGGTACGGTCGGCCACAGTAACAGATACCCCATGGCAGCTCTTACCGCGCGCAGCATAAAGGCGCCAATCGAACAAAAAGGGGTATCCTAGCGTGTGGCCGACAGTACGTACTAGTTACTAGGTCTACTCTGTGAATATTATTCTGTGATCTTCTATTGACGTTTTGTTCTTTTTTTGCTAACAAATAGAGACACAAACAAATGAAGAATATTCAAGTCGATGACGCCTCATTTAAACTTTTCAAGCATAAAATACTTGAGTTTATTTGGACAAAGGAGATAATTCTAAAGTACATTGAAAGGGGTCTTTGATTACAATCGTTTCTCAAAAGTATATTTTTACTTTTTATACGTGGCCCTCTAGCAAGTGTTCCTGTATCCAAAACGGGTTAGGTTACTTTTATTTTTCTCGTACTATCGGTTATTTTGGACCATTAATCACCCAGCTTGTTTCCAATTTGGGAGAGTATAAATGGAGTAAAAAAGTAAAACTGAATTCCGACACGTTTTAAAAATCATATTGGATACCTACTTCGATAAAATAGAATACTTTATATCGAATACAAAAGAAAAAGACCTCAAAGAGCTCTCAGATTTGCTTCACGAGAACTCTGCGTTCTGACAGTTTCACTGTGAACGGTTCCAAGCAACCCCATACATTAGAAAGAACGCGGAACGCAGAACTCTGAACGCGGAACGCAGAACTCCGGGCGGTGTGTGCGGCGCGTAAATACTAGACGTATTGACTTCAGCTAGATTGCCTGACCAAACTTTAACCTCTCGTTTCATACCAATACCCCTGCGGTAGAGACCTCGTAGAGTGGTTATTGTAACAACTAATTCCTCTCTAGTTCCTGTAACAAGTTGTCTCTCATGTACCGTACTCTAACGTTACCTCCTGCAGAATTCGTCGATCTAATCTCTCGTGGAATAAGAGCTATAGTTCTGCAAAAACGTTTTCTCAGCAAGTGCATCGTGTAGTCACAGAATTTCAATGCTTCCAGAAGTGCCATGGAAATGTTTTGTTTCCTTCATTATTTTTATTTCGATGTAAATTATAAGTAAAGTGTGCATCTTGCGGATAATAGACGCAAGGCTATAGCAACCAAACAGTACGTATCTATCTAAATAATAGGTCCTAGAGCGATATAAGGCGATGTTGTCCATCATAATAGAAGGCAAACCGAAAGGAGGATACCCTGCTCAATAGTCCGACCAAGTATCCAAGGCTGACAGTAAGGACCACATGAAGCCCTCTACCACGTAGCCATGGACAGAGACGAATATCCTAGACACGGTGATATCCTGAGAAATCACCCTCAGCAAATGATTGAGAAGATATGATGAGAGAAAGAATAAGGGAAATGTGCTTAAAATATTCACGCTGAACTGTAATTGCCAAATGAGCCGTTCAAATTTGAAAACGGCTGACTGTTTCTGAATTGAGAATTTCACTAAGCAAATAGTAAAGTATCGTTGTCTCTACAGATGTCACAAAACAGAACGTGACAGAACGTATCTTACTGCCGGTTTCTGATTTGAGAAGTTCACTAAGATAATAATTAAGTATCATTCTGTCACGTTCTTTTTTGTGACATCTGCAGCGGTAGAACGATACTTAAGTAGTGGATTAGTGAAATTCTCTTTTCAGAAATCGGAGGTTAGTGAATTTCTCAATTAAGAAACCGGCAGTAAGACAATTGGGGTTGAAATGGTGAGCCGGAGCGACACTTCTACATCATCCCAGCGCCGTGTATCGTACAGTGGTGAATTATTATCAGTCGACCGGTGACTCGCGCCATTCGCGATCAATCACGTTGATGGATCGGTGCGCCCGCGCCGCCGCATCGATACGGCAGCACAGCGAAAATGTCCGGGTCACTCAATAAATACGACAGATGGTGCAGGCGCAGCCAACGAAGCCGCGGGTACAGTCGGCAACACGCTAGGATACCCCTTTTTGTTCGATTGGCGCCATTATGCCGCGTGCGGTAAGAGCTGCCATGGGGTATCTGTGACTGTGGCCGACCTTAGATGCACGAATTGTCACTTGTCTTTGAAAGCCGTCAGGAACTCAGCCCCTCTACCCTTGACGCTATTGCGATCCAATTGAAAAAGTTTAAAAATCAATTTCTCTTTGAATTCGCATAGTGATGCTTTGATTTTAAATACTTTGTAATGTTTATTCAAAGGTAAGGCTGTTTTATTAATTAAAAACACAAAATGCGTCTTAATTTGTAAAATATAAAATTTTGTAAATTGCGCCATATTGCGGCCGCATTGGAAACATGCGTCAAGGGTAGAGGGGCAGGAGTGATCAGGACGGTATAGGAGCTAGGTAATCCTACTCCATTTAAAAACAATGTCCCTGGCACTGCGGCGTCCGAGTGGTCACTTCACTCATCTAGTGTGAGTGAAGGTGCCATTGGACGCTGTAAATCATCGCATTACGCAGAACATCAGCTATCGGTACAACTAAGTTATGATAGAAGACAATATTATAAGAGGATGACTTCGGTTTAATTTGGTTTGTGGCCGGGTCCTGCACAGATATCTTCTATCGTATCGTTGAATTGATAATGGAAACGCATGAATAAATAGCCTCTGCGTGGATGGAGCTTTGAAATTCAATTTGTGCACTTTGAAACATGCTACTGGAGAAGATGAAACGAAGTCTTGAAACATTAGGATCTTAAAAGCCATATTTTCACGCAAGTTTTTTTGTAATAAATAAGTCGTATTGTTCCCAGGGATTTAAAAAAAACATTAGGGAAATATGATTAAGGTCTCCGAATGAGAACCGAAACTAGTCGGCTACACCGACATAATAAAAGTAAGTTTAACCGTTTACGAAATACAAAATTAGGGAAATAACTATTAAATTAAAATGTTTAAAATATACCCTCGAAATTTTTGCTTTAAATTTGCATATCTCAGAAACGGCTGAACCGATTTTGATAAAACTTATCTAAGAACACTCGTTAGAAAAGTGGGAATGAACATGAGAAATAAAGGGCAAGAAAGAGGGCTCACGGTATAAGCCTGCGCATAGTATAAGATTATTTAAGATTTCGAACCTAAGTATCCTATATTAATTAAATAAAATAAAATAAAAAGAACTTTATTCAAATGAAAAATAATAAAAAAAATACATGCTGTTTTCTTAAATAACTAACACTTTTGAAAAGGTCGGAGACTCAACAAAAATGCTGTTTTTCAGTCTCCGCCGGTTTATCGCTGATTTGATTTCGGCGTTCAATTTCGGTACAAACCATCCAAATAAGAGCTACGGTGCCACAGACAGACAAATACACACATACACCCTGATACAAACACAGTCGGACATACACATACCGGTCAAACTTATAACACCCCTCTTTTTTGGTCGGGGGTAAAAAAATGGGCGTAAACCCCACAGCTATAGTATACACGTTTTCCAAGCCAAGGTGCAATGCCAGCATTCCAACAACCAAGTAGGCACACAAGACGGTTCCCTTAAGCAACCTGTTCCCAAGGATTCGCGCAATCTGGGTTCAATCACATCGTTCACGGTGAATGAAGAATGACCTCAACGAATGGCGAAGGTCCTTCGGTCGAAGCTACTGGCCCCGGTTATAGGGATTTTGAATTTGACAGGGTTGCTGGATTCAAGATTCAAGATTCAAATGTTTTTATTCAATATGCCATAAATAAATTATTTACATTGAACGTCAAAATATTATCTAAAGTAAAAAATGTAAATAAATCAGATACTTATGTATTACTGTTAGGCACGCCGATGGTCAGTGGACTGTAGTTGGATGGCGTTGGTATTTGGGGTACGGCGTGAATAAAAGACAGCAGTATTTCGTAGCTGGAGAGACTTGTACGGGCAGCGTAGCGAGGCTTTTTACTGTGCGAGAGCCAAAGAGAGAATTAAGCGTTGTCTAGCCGCCCGCTATTTATATCCGATCAAGCCACTCCTCTTTATTTCAAGTGAGAACCTGTCGCGCACTCGCGGACCGACCTATGACATGTTTATTCCTGGATCTCGGCGCAAACTTGTTTGCGCGGGTGTCTATCGCGAGTTAGAACATGCTTTTGTACACCTACATCGAGCCTACATGTTTTGTCCTGCGATGACGCCCCGTAGTGCACGTCACGGCAGGTTCCTATTCTATTTTTATTCATACAAATATCTTATTCACGCTATGCTATACAAATCTATACCTATATTACTTATTTATAACTATTCTGTCGTGCACATTTCTCCCGCCGTCGCATCTTGCGATTCTTCTGGTTGCACGACGATCCGTCCGTTTTCCGTCGCAGCAGACGTCCGCTGCTGGTGTCTAGGTCGCCGTCCTTGCCGGGGTCGTTGAGGCGCCGCTGGCAGGAGGCTCCCGCCGGTGTCGGAGGATGAGAGCGCGTGTCTGGTGGGCGCAGGCGTGCACGTCGTCTTCTCTCTGGTATCGGGGCCGGTTCGCGTCTGGGGCCGACGATCATCTTGTTCGGTGTCAGGGCGGGCGGCGCATCAGGCGTCACGTTCGGCGTCAGGGCGGGCGGCGCATCAGGCGTCACGGCGACGTGAATCTGTGGCCGTGTGTTTACCGTGGCTTTTACTTTTCGGGTGCGCCGTCTTCTCCCGCCGGTAGGGGGCAGTTGTGCGTGCTCTGCGTTCGTTTTTTCGTGTTCGATTTTCTCTTCAACGTTTCCGTTTGTCCTATGTTCCGGATCGCTTCCTTGTTTTCGTCCTTTTCTGTGCGATTGTAGAGCATACTTTTTCTTCGTTTCTTCTTTTTCTACGGTGCGCAAGTGTGAGCAGTACATCGTGGGGTATGCTTGTGCGGTGCGGCAGCCATGTAGTACCCAACCCAGGTAAGTACGCGATGCGACAGGTTGATCGCGCGGGCCGGTGCATACCGCTCTCGAGACGACGAGTTCCCAGTTATCTTGACCTATTAATATTCTCGGTGTCGCGTTTTCATATACGAGTTCTTCTTTTATCTTTTCTAGGTGCGCGCAGTCTTGAATGTCGCGTGTGTGCACGGTCTGAGTGAAGAGATGCATTCTGTCGACTGTGTGCGCGTCTTTCAACTCGTATTCTCGCTTCTCGTATTTTCCCTTGATTTTCGCTGTGACCAGTTTGCTGTTGTTGTGCGATATTTCGTTGCCGTTGACTCCTTGTACAGTTATGGGTGCCTTCTGTCCGTCGAGGCCCAGTTCCTCTGCCAGTGTAGCGTCGATGATGGTGGCTGTGCTGCCTTCGTCCAATAGCGCGTATACATCGCGGCTTCTCTTGGGCCCAAACACTGTAACTTGGGCGACTTTGAGGTGAGCGCGTCGATTACTCTGCGGGCGTTCTATGGCGTTGGCGCAATGGACGGTCATTGTCCCCACATTTTCTTCTTCTTCGGACGTTAATGGCGACTGAGGTGGTTCTTCTGTGCATAAGTGTACGTCGACAAGTCTCTTCATGTGATGCAGGAGCTTGTGATGGAGTAGAGTGCATTCGTTTATTCCGCACTCACTCGCGCGGCAGTTTTGTCTTCTGTGAGTACTTCGTAGACAACGAAAACATAGTTTGTGTTTCTTCGTGATTTCCCAGCGCGTATCGACGTTGGCGCTAAGAAACTTCGAGCAATCTGGTAGGTAATGTTGCCCTTTACACAGCACGCATTCTGTGACTCTTGTCCTCTCGTGTTCGATAGAAGTGCGTTCCGTTCTCTTACATGTCGGCTCTTCATAATCGTAGTCGTATTCGAGCGGTGCGTATGCGGCGCACTTGTCTGCTTCTTCGTCGAGAAAGTCGGAGAGCTTCTTTAGTTCGGGTATATCTTCTTTTCTCGCTGCGGCGTAGTCGTACCATTTATTCTTCAAGATCGAACTGAGTTTTTCTACGATGAGGCGAAGTATGTCGGGGCTGTGTAGGTATTGCGGTTTCTTCATTACTTCTACAGTAGCGACAGTGTTTGCGATGTGGCTTGCAAACACACATAGGTCACGTGGGTTGTCGGTTACTCGAGGCATCGTCTTGATCTTATCCATTTCGGCCAGTATTAAGGCGTCTGGGCGGCCGAATCTTCTTTCCAGCGCGCGTATCACAACGTCAAAGCCAGTTTTCGTGATGAGCAGGGCGGATACGGCTTCTAGAGCGGGTCCCTGCAGGCATCTCCGTAAGCGTGTGATATTTTCTGCGGCAGTGAAGTTTTCTTGTGTTTCTTCAAATGCGGCTTTGAATGATAGCCATTCACTGATTCTTCCGTTAAATATTGGCAATTCATTTATATACTTCGGCGAGTGCTTTACAGCCGATCTGGCGGCCTCTGTAATGGCCGTGGCCAACGCAGCCATATCCATGTTGGTTGAAGAGCGCGCAGGCGGGCATCTTCCGGTGGCCCGTTGCCCGTGTGCCATTTGTTCGACACGGGCGCCCTGTCCTCGCTGTTCGACGCGATTTTCTTCTTCCGGTGCGTTGACGGGTCTCGCAGGGGGGCGAGAGGGTGAGGAGGCTCGGCGCACTTCTCTCACGAGAGGTGGTATGGAGCATTGACGATCAAACCACATGTCGACTCGCTGTGCAGTGAGCGCATCCTCTTCTTCTTCATTTTCTGATGATTCTTCTTCGGCCCTGAGTTTCTCTAACTGGATTCTTTCGAGCTCCTCGGCTGCTTGAAGTTGTTGGACCTGTAGCTTGAGCTTGGCCAGCCGCTCTTTCACCTCCAACTCCGCGAGGAGTCTCTTGCGGGAGGCTACGGAGCGACGTGACCCAGCTTTGGACGGTGCGCGCAGCGTTGTTGATGCGGGCGACTGAGAACTGAGAGCGGCTGCGGTGGCAGCTGTCGGTGCACGAGTCGTATCTTCAGTCGAGCTCGGACCTGTCACTGAGGTGTCTTCAGTCGCGGTGGAGGTGCGCGTCGTCGGTGTCCTGTCTTTTCCGCTCTGGCTACGGGTAACTGGCATCTTGTTTCTTGTTCTTCAATTATCCGGAACGATGGACCAATGTTAGGCACGCCGATGGTCAGTGGACTGTAGTTGGATGGCGTTGGTATTTGGGGTACGGCGTGAATAAAAGACAGCAGTATTTCGTAGCTGGAGAGACTTGTACGGGCAGCGTAGCGAGGCTTTTTACTGTGCGAGAGCCAAAGAGAGAATTAAGCGTTGTCTAGCCGCCCGCTATTTATATCCGATCAAGCCACTCCTCTTTATTTCAAGTGAGAACCTGTCGCGCACTCGCGGACCGACCTATGACATGTTTATTCCTGGATCTCGGCGCAAACTTGTTTGCGCGGGTGTCTATCGCGAGTTAGAACATGCTTTTGTACACCTACATCGAGCCTACATGTTTTGTCCTGCGATGACGCCCCGTAGTGCACGTCACGGCAGGTTCCTATTCTATTTTTATTCATACAAATATCTTATTCACGCTATGCTATACAAATCTATACCTATATTACTTATTTATAACTATTCTGTCGTGCACAATTACTATCTAATACTAAGTATCTAGCTACTTTTTTTTCTCCAGCTTCACTAGCTCTGATCGTTCTTGGAGAAGAAGCATGGTAAAGAAACTCCAAGGATCTCCAAGGATCTGGTGCTATGGGGCTAGAATAGAGACTCAGGGGGAAGGCAGCTTTAAAGAAAGGTTTGCGAAAATTGATCATGAGGAAGTCTGCATTTCTGATGTTTCTTCAAAAAGGCGTTCAATTTCGGTACAAACCATCCAAATAAGAGCTACGGTGCCACAGACAAACACATACACACATACACCCTGATACAAACACAGTCTTACATACACATACCGGTCAAACTTATAACACCCCTCTTTTTTGGTCGGGGGTAAAAAAATGGGCGTAAACCCCACAGCTATAGTATACACGTTTTCCAAGCCAAGGTGCAATGCCAGCATTCCAACAACCAAGTAGGCACACAAGACGGTTTCCCATAAGCAACCTGTTTTCAAGGATTCGCGCAATCTAGGTTCAATCACATCGTTCACGGTGAATGAAGAATGACCTCAACGAATGGCGAAGGACCTTCGGTCGAAGCTACTGGCCCCGGTTACAGGGATTTTGAATTTGACAGGGTTGCTGGTGCTATGGGGCTAGATTAGAGACTCAGGGGGAAGGCAGCTTTAAAGAAAGGTTTGCGAAAATTTGATCCTGAGGAAGTCTGCATTTCTGATGTTTCTTCAAATTTTCGTGTGCACCATGTTCTTCATCATCATCAATTTCAGTTATCCCTTATCAGGGACATAGGGCTCTTAGAACAGTTTTCCATTCATGCACCAATCATGTTGTTTTTTTTTGAGATTTATATTTTTCTGCGGTGGTGGTCTAGTGGGTAGAACAGTGGACTCTGAAGCGAAAGGTCCTAGGTTCGATTCCCGGTGCGGGCATGTATCTATGACTTTGTTTATTTTCAAAGTTACGTACATTTGTGAATTTGTAGTAGCAATACCACTCGCTGACTGTGAAGGAAAACAGCGTGAGGAAACCTGAGCGTATAAGGCATTACAACCTCAACGCAAAAATCGCCAACCCGCATTGAGCACGCGTGGTGATTAAGCTCGTACTCTCTCTCTGAGAGAAGGCCTTTGCCCAGCTAGTGGGACATGTACATTGTACAGGCTACATCTTACTTACTTTTATATTTTTCTTAATGCTGATCATAAATTTTCATCGGACGATAGGGCTCTCAAAACAGTTTTCCATTTTGCGCCAAAATGGAAAACTCAAGCTTGGATAATATGCTAATCCCGAGACTGTTGGCTTCCTTAATTTTGGTAGAGAAAATTTTAATGAGGAGGTACCTACCTACTTTTCAAAAGTTGATTATTCCATTTTGCGTATGTTTTTAGAAAATAAGAAATTAGTTTTTAGTATCAGAATTAGGTTTAGAAAAAAATATTAAAACCACTTTGGTCACAAGTGGACTAATCAACTTCTGAAAAGACCTCCACAAATAATAGAACTACTCCAAAGACTTACTACATTGAACTCCTCTTTGAAGTGTTTTATTTTTTAAACCTATATACCTACCATAGTATATTTCCTAATGTCGCTGTCCGTACTATGAACCACTATGAAGTGGGGAAGCAGCGGCCGCAAAGTAAACGACTTTTTACGTTCGCAGTCCTAACAGGGAAAGTGAATAGCTTAGCAACATTACGCACCATATTCCATACGAAGAATTCCAAGCAAACCATACAGTTATGCATTTATCTATGAGAGTAAAAAGACTAAAGACGTGAATGCAAAGTAACATGTTGCAAAAGACAATAAAATTGGGTCTACTGTTATAGAGGTGTTATGAAATACCTATTATAATATGTTTAAGCGGTTGTGACCCGTTAGGAAGTTGTTTCCTTTCAAGCGATAGGTGCAATTCATTGAGACATGAAGAGATCCCAGGATTAGTAGATAGCACATTTCCCAATGTTTTCGGTGACAAAAAATGTTTACTCTAAGAACGAATTGGAGATGAAATTTCGACAGTTATTTTACATTTTTAATCTGTGTTTTTTTATGAAGCGCCACAAAATAAATTCTTTGTCAAAATGTTGTCCCTAACACAGCTTTATATTCCTGATAACGGATAAAAGGATTTCATCATTATCTTCATCAACACAGACCATATATTTATGGTCTTTGGTTTCTAAATCCGGCTTGGAGTGTAAGGTAGAAGCCGATTGGTTTACTCGATAGGGACCTCCAAGGAGGATTTGAAGGAAGCAGTTCTGCAAAAAGACGAGTACGCAGAACAGGTGCGTATAAATAATGTGGCAATTCCAGACCCGTTAGTTTTCATCATCCGATATAAGCGTTAAAGCAAAGAAAATTAACTTCGAAGAGGCATAGCTAATGAGGTAACTTTATCGTGCTAAAGGCTCGCCGCATAGTGTTTATGTTAAGAAGGCCTTCGCCAGTTTCACTTGCCATCTAGAAGGTACGTCATGATATAAATTTTTATTGCAAAATGGGTGTGCAGGTTGATGCGCTGTAGATACCAGATTCCGATAGTTTCCAAAAATTTTTTGTAGGGATCACCCTTTAGCTGAATATCTGATGTAGGTTCCTGGGGGAACAAAATTAGGCACCTGCTAAGCCAGCTCTTTATTTGATGCAGCAAGAAAGTATATTGTCCTCAAATTATCTCACTTTTTACGTTACGACATATTATCATCTTCACAGCTGATGCATCTCTAAGACAGCACTATGCTCAGCATATTCCTTTTTATTTCTATCACTCTGTTTATTGATAATAATTAGTTAAGGAATTGTATTTTTTTGAGATAATTAAATGTATTTACTTTCACTCACTAATAAGAATGACTCTAGCTTCCTTCTCCCATTGAGACCTAAATTGGACGTTCTGGTCCTTCCCTCGTGGTGATCTTCTGGTCCAAAACCGGTTTAAACCGGATTGCCCATTAACTTCGACATGGATGCCCTATTCCTACACCAACTATTTAGAAGACATTTACAGTGGCGCGCCAAATTGATTGGATTAGCAGTAATGCTGTTTGTTACCTAATTGAGATCACAGCTACTGTACATACTTACGGTTAATTGATCTTACGGTTTCACTTACTTTTTTATCGTCGGCATGTTTCGACCTCCGGAAGTCTTACTGCCGATTTCCGAATTGAGAAATTCACTAAGCAAATACGTAAGAATTGTTCTGTCTCTGCACATTTCTCACAAAATAATGTAACCGAACTACACTTAAGTACTAAGAGATAGCCAAACTGATCACCAACCTCCGATAGGAGACGGCAGGCAAAGAAGAAGAAGAAAATTCTCAATTCAGAAACCGGACTTAGGTATGTCATGGAGGAGAGACGATGCTTTCGCCGTGGTGACATTCGATCTCTCACTGCGGGCTCGTGAAGGGGTCAGTTTTTACGAAAAACTGTAATTTATCTTCGCTAAGTAAGAGCGTCATATTGTAAAAATAGCCGTAGCTAAAGATGAAAAGTACTCGTATGTAAAAAAAATCTTAATTGACTTGTAGTTTTTTCTGCGCAACTCCTTAGTTTTTGCAAAAACTCCTATTATTGCACGTAAAGTGGTAATAAAAATCATACAGCTGTTTGAAGGTTAATTTTTAACTATGATGATGAGTCACCGAGAAAACATACACACTCATACATAACCTTTCCGAAGCGGTCAGCTTGGCTGATAGCAACGGAAGTCATCGGAACCAGGAAGTTCCCAAAACAGTTACAAAACAATAATAGGGCAAACAAACAAAAATTTAAAAACCGACTTCACCGGTGAAAAGATACACTGTTATTAAGCTACTGCACTGATTCTGAGTGATATGCTGCTGTCTGTAGAGGAGTTCCGTTTTCCATCTCTGAGGTTCTTCATCAGATCTTCAGATCTTCACTATTTTTTCAAACAAAAAAAAAGAATCATTAAAATAGGTCCACTTAAAAAAAAGTTCAGAGGTAACCATAAAAAAAAAAGATTCGAATTGAGTACCTTCTCCTTTTTGGAAGTCTGTAAAAATGTGACGAATCAAAATAATTGTTATGCAGCCACTGTGTAACATTGACATTGGCTCTGTTACAATAGGAATGATGATAATGATCAAACCTGTTTATTATATCACAGTAACATCGCATAATAATGGTGAATATTAATTGGATCAAATAAGACAATACATACTTCCTTGTTACGGCTCATAAAGGGGCGCTTGACATCACCAAGCTCTGATGACAATCTCACTTGGTATTTCTGTAGTAATGTTAAAGGATCCTTCCCGGATGTAGGCGTGTTTCAAATGGTTTTTTACAGAAAATAGAACTTACCTATTTGCTCGGTAAAAACATCAAAAGGTCATTAGGGGTAGGGACTAGGGATGCTGGAGGTAAAATAATTTTGTATTGATATATGTCCATGTCTGCCAGCAGAACTAAGAAGAACAGTAGCTTAATAATCTTTTTGAATGTCTGTCACATAAACTATACATCAACTTGATAGGTTTATCTACATTACCTAATTGATTTCCCTTTTGCATGTTTAAGTTTTAATCTTCGCTATTTATTTGGTTTTATATCTGCATCCAACATTTTCACGGCCTCTTCGTTACGAAGAAGTAAAGTGTATCCGCAATATATTGTACACACGACAGCACATCGACCCTTACACGCTAGCACTCTACTCAGTTATGTTACAGGCGACTTTACAAAAAAAGTGTACACTCTGACGTGCTGTCGTGTGTACGTCCGCCAATTCATTTCTTGACGCCTGCGCGTGAGCACAAAGTATTCTAACTTATAAATCTAGTATTTAATTTATTTCAGCATATACATCAATTTTTTGTTATGAGGCCATTAAAACTTTACACATCATAACGGATGCAAAATATTTCTCGGGTAAACGGTGAATTATTGTCATTAAAATTGACATTTAAAGTCGCTCCAGTTTCAAACAGGAGAAAGAGGAAACCTGCTTTTGGAAACCAGCAAGAAAAGGTACCTAATTGAGTTCACTTCCACTCAACTCAGACATGCAGACGAGACACGGTGTGTGTGACGACACCAGACATATCGATCGCGCGACACTTTTGCAACACTGACCTAAATGCAGCCGGTGAATTACACACTTACAATGAAACGAAAGAGGGCCTCTCGTAACCCAATGAGGAAGTTTAAATACACATGCTGACAAGAACGCTGTGATGCAACGCGTCCTTGCCATCTGCATAATCTGCAAGGTGCAATACTGGGGAATTCTGCCAAATTTAACCTGTAGGTTTACTGGCAATACATGTGTTGTCATTGAATTGATTGGCATCTCAAATTAACCCTTGATGTATAATAATAATATGATGTTTATTATGATCGATGTGAGAAAACTTAAATAGCTGTGACTGTGACTCGTCGTATCAATCAGTTGTTCGCACTGTGGTCAGCAAACCACTCTCTATGAATACATCTCTATGAAAACGGACGCAATATTGATACCAACTTTAGATCCTGCACATGCCCATGATGACACTTTTTCAACACAAGATCGTATGGCAAACTTGCAACTAAAAGAACTACCTACTTAGCCATAAAACTAAGTTAAGCGGCGTAACTGAGCATTCCGCATCCATAGGCAACAAAACAACAGCCGTCCCAATAGGGGGTCCATTTCTCACAGGCAATAATACCTATAGATAAAAAAATAAAAACCGACTGCGCTAACGATAATAACACACTTTGGAACAATATTGAGATTCTTAACAAAATTTCAGATAAATATCAAGTCATGACAAATTGATGACACTCGAAACACATCTGTCTGTCCATTGACAAAGAGATCTTTACCGATCAAAATAAATTGTCTAAATTGGACTAGTATTTTACGCTCCGTGAAGGAGCAGATGTACACACAAACATACCCAACACGCCTGAAAACAATACCGTTTGCTTGCGCAGTCGGGGCAAAAGAGGCTCACAGCCTAACTGTTCAACTGATTATTAGCCTCTCTGGAAGTCTATTAGCTAGACCTATCACCAGGTAACGGTCTAAGTCTGGAGTGAGGCACCGCAAGTTATTTCTCCATAATCTAGTGAGGCATCAGGCTATTGGTGCCAAGTTCAGATTGGCCCTAGGGTGCGTCGTAAGTCGTAACAGTTCTTGTTTATCCCTTCAACCGTGGCGACTCGCTAATGTGTGGTTAGCTTTAATGGTTGAATTGAACATGAATTTTTGCTATCAATTTATCATCATCCAGTTTCACAGGAATAACCTTTTGTTGGACGGACACTATAGTCACTGATCTGTTTACTCAGTTCAGTTTATTAAGTTCTTTTCATTCTTTAAGTTAGTATAAGTAATTTATTGACTTCATGACTGTGATTACAAGGTGTTAAAGAAATTTCAAGTAAGTACAAGACATGAGCCCCGTGCAATATGAATAATGGTAGAATTTTGGTAGCCGTTGATATAGTTTTCGGAAATTAACTATAGGAAGAAAAGGTACCTAAATGAGCACAAGAGACTGATTTATTGCCTTGTGTAAGAAGACGCACTATTGTAGAGCTCGGAGGAAGTAACAACCTCCAGCTGCAAAAAAAGTTACATAAAAGACATGCAGGTAATGAATGTGTCGGCACTTAAACTTCGCAGAGTACAAATGCTAACGGAGCAAACCTTAAAAGTATCTATTTAAAAACCATTAGGGCCAACCATGGACATGAGCCATGGTAGTGTAAACAACTCCAATGCTGGAGAATGGTCCAATTAAGAAATTACATTTTGGCTTGTATTTTAATTGCATTTTTCTTCCCATGGCTGCGACTAAAAAAAGGGCTATTATAAAATGTAATTTTTTGTCTGTTTGGCTTAACTTACCAAAATGGTTATTAATCTTTGACATGTTTTTGTGTTTTATCTTATCATTGACATATTATTATTTATTTTTTATTTGAGGACGAAGCATATAATATGATTTTTTATTAAATTATTGGGTATTTGATGCCTGAATAAAAATTTGCAAATTGTGAAAGTTAATACAAGCAATGAGACAGCACGTAAGAAAACAATTAAAGAAATGGTACCTAGTTAAGTTTGCAACTCTGAGGACGAATAAAATGCCAAACCAGGCGTTTGAGGACCCTAGAATTTGTGGGGTATCTACCTACAGTAATCCGAAATTCAATACATACGTTGTTTTCAGTTCTGTGCCAAACGCAAATGTGTTCCGTCCGCCCAAGTGTATTCTAACAAACAAGATTACAACGATAATGTCTTGGTCCAATTCACATAAGCAACAAAACTGTTAGCCTCACATCTTCCCAGCGACATCTCAGACCTTTTCAATGGGGCAAATCTCATTTTAACAACAAAACTCGTACGGTACTGGGGGCTGATTCTCGGAAATCTCGCATTCGACAGATTTCGAAGGAAAAATCTCATGTCATTTCGATCTCGACTGCTCCCGACCACTCGAGTCATGTCGAGATTGTCGAGCGAAAAAGGCAAACATCTCGTAGTAATCTCGTGCCTTATGGCCCGGTTTCTGAATTGAGAATTTCACTAACCAAATGCTTAAGTATCGTCCTGTCTCTGCAGATGTCACACAAGAGAATGTGAAATAACGATACCTAAGCATTTGGTTAGTGAAATTCTCAATTCAGAAACCGGGCCATAAGGCACGAGATTACTACGAGATGTTTGCCTTTTTCGCTTGACAATCTCGACATGACTCGAGTGGTCGGGAGCAGTCGAGATCGAAATGACATGAGATTTTTCCTTCGAAATCTGTCGAATGCGAGATTTCCGAGAATCAGCCCCCAGTAGAGAATGTGAAATAACGATACCTAAGCATTTGGTTTGTGAAATTCTCAATTCAGAAACCGGGCCTATGTCAAGGATATCTTCATGAGAATGTGAGATGTGACATTTGCCGCAAAATGAGGTTTTTCCTTCGAGATGTTTCGAATGCGAGATTTCCGAGAATCAGCCTCCTGAACTGACTAACGAGTCACGGATTTATAACCGCCATTCGTTAACTGACACTAATCAAAAGCGCACTGCTACAAAAGAAGAAGACGTAGAAAGATTGTAGTGTTATTTTCATCTCCCACAAATCTGAAAATAACACTTTATAGGTAGTACACAGGACAGCAGGTGGACGCTTACACTTTACTTAATCTAAAAAAAAAGGTTACTTCATTACCTACTTTAAAGAACCTACTATATCAAATCACTCGATGTTTAAATGTTCGACCCTATGTACTTATACTACCGATTGATTGATTTAATTTGATTTTTAATTATTTTATTTTATTTTAATATTTGATTATTGGTTTACCCGCATAAATTATGAATTTTATTATTAGTATGAAGGGAGTATTTGAAAACCAGCGCTGTAGTTGAAGTTCAATTACAGCAAATGCTGAAATATTTCCATTTTGTCATAAACTGAATCTACTTTTTCTTGCATGTAAAAATTTTTTTTTGCCAAATAAATATTTTTCTATTTCTATTTCTATAACCTGGCAATAAATGGTTTTCACTTTCACTTTCACTTTCAATTTCTTTCCGAAGTTGCCCGTAACGTAAGTTTACATGTAGACTGCACGCATGTAAGCGTCTACGTGCTGTCTTGTGTACCTAGGTACACACGACAGCACGTCGAACCTTACACGCTAGCACTCTACTCGGTTACGTTACGGGCGACTTTACAATAAAATTGTACACTCTGACGTGCTGTCGTGGGTACAACCAAAAGCAAATCATTCTGGGGTATTTTTAAATTTAAAGAGAACTGGCTTGGCCTACTGTAAAATTGATTTAGACAATAGCTGTGATGTTAAATTTCTATCTTGGATTGATACACTACCGGCTACCGCGTACTATAAGAACCGGGTTATTCTCAAGAGAGTTTGAAACATAACTTAAATAAAAAGTATCCCCTACAATTTAGCATTAAATTTGCATATCTCATAAACGGCTGAACCGATTTTGATAAAATATATCTAAGAACACTGCACTCCCTAGAAAACCTGTTTTCAAATTAAAAAACCGCATCTCTATCGGTTCACCCGTTTAAGAGCTACGTACGGTGCAACAGACAGACAGGCAGACAGACACATTAGCGTTCAAACCTATAACACCCCTCTTTTTTGGTCGGGGTTAAAAAGAAGAAGTGTAATTTTACTACAGCTCTAAGCGTCTGAAGAAAACATGGATTGCTTGCCGTAAGGTAGGTACTAAGGTTCGCAACAAAATCTGTTGTTTTCTTAAATTCCCACGTCTCTTGCTTCCATTGTCCAGTGCCAAAATGTCCTGCCCCTCTACCCTTGACGAACGTTTCCAATACGGCCGCAATATGGCGCAATTTACAAAATTTTATATTTTACAAATTAAGACGCATTTAGTGTTTTTATTGAATATTTGCCTTACTTTTGAATAAACATTACAAACTATTTAAAAACAAAGCATTACTATGCGAATTCAAAGAGATTTTTTTTTTTAATTTTCAATTTGATCGCAATAGCGTCAAGGGTAACCCCCCTGGGACGGTTCTCGACCTTGCTCCAGATGCGATGGTATCATTTTGTCATTGTGGACTCGGCTTGTCCAAGCGAGATTATAATCCGTTAATGTCTCGCTCATGTAGAGTTGATGTTAGTGTTAAATGATAGTATTATCGGTAGCAGTGATGATTTTATTTTGTCATGGTGGCTTTGCTTGTTTTAGTTCGGTCTGCATTTTTTTTTAATAGATAATTTATGTCACATATTTGTATGTATTTGTATTGATAGTTTATTCATTAGTGTAATTATTTTTTGTTGCATATTCTGACAATTAAGCGGTTTATTCATAAGTACCTATACCTATTACCTATCGTTGAAAAAAGGAAATAAGGTCATTGCTCCCCGATAACCTGATATTCCACAGAAGCTATCATCCCATGGGCGATGGGAAAATAATGAATATTATATTAGTTTCGCCGCAATAAAACTTTTTATGTTACGCGTGATATCATTTTGCCATCGGCTAAATTACCTTCTTACCTTTTTATACCACACTGTAGATAGCAATACTTCCGGTTCTCATATTGTAAAACAAGAAGAAACGAGGCATATTCTTCCGAGAAATTCTGTCTTCTGGGTCTGCACTGTCTTCTAGGTTCTACACCCTAAACAGAAAGAAAAAAAGCTGACCTTCAAAACATTTTTGGATTTCGCTTAGCACAGATTAATTTTGACAGCCGTATTCCGGTTCTTCTATGGCCACGCCTGTAGGTGCTATCTATGAAATGCTTTGTGAATTTGTGCTGAAAACGGCTAATTGTGGGCGTAAGGGTATGTTATGTTGCGTTCTTTTCTCCGGGAAAATTAATCGAGAAGCCTTTATCTATCTATTCAGCCAATGAATGTCGCCCACTATTGGGCATAGGCCTTTTCTTTGTCACGCCAACCACCCTGGTCCCCTGCAAGCCGTGCCCACTGCTTCCCGGCCGACTTCCTGATGTCATCGACCTAATGTCACTGATCGACATCCTGGTGGCTAATTCTCGGGAATCTCGCATTCGACACATCTCGAAGGGAAAATCTCATTTTGCGGCACATGTCACATCTCCTATTCTCGCGAAGTCATCCTTGATATAAGGCACGAGATTTCTGCGAGATGTTTGCCTTTTTCGCTCATGAGATTTTTCCTTCGAGATGTGCCTTCGAGATTACCGAGAATTACCCCCATGGTACATACAAACGCTTCGCCTACTGGTAACGTTAGCAAGTGTCAATTCGAAGAGAACGACGCTTCTCCGCACGCCGCCGCCATGAAACTTGACACACAGGTTTTATGGATGTTTTACCTCATTATCGAGAAAATGGCCGATGGCTTTTAGAGATATAAAGTAGTCTACAAGGGAACCGCTCTGTAGTAGACAAGTAGGTACGGTCTACGAAACAAGCGCTTAAATTAACATGGAAGTAATTGAGACGAGCAAAAGTACTAATAGGCAATCTTCTTTAAGTGGCACCTTCGTGGTTGAAGCTCGGCACATGTGTGAAGCATAAATAAAAAAAACTCACACATGTATCCAAGAGGAGTTGGTAGAGACTATACTTATCGCTTTTCTTCGTCAGGGACCGGCCACGGATGAAGCAGCGAAGGCGCCTCATCAAAGTATACTCTTAGGAAATGTATAAACACTTGCAAATCTAGACGCTCCGAACGCCTCTCCTCTACATTTTTGCCTATTGTTAAAAGAGCCCTAAAGTCTCATTTGTGTGGCCCGCGCCGTACATAACCTTCATAGTGCAACCCAGTAGTGAACTTGCATTTTCTCCAATGAGCGTTATGATTTAGACATTGCTGCATCCTTTATGTCAAGTTCTGGCTCTGGTTTTAAATACACCGATAAAGACTTATCTCTGAAGAAATTTATTATACAGTAGTTTAGCCATTGGGTAATCAGGTAGTAGCTAAGCGAGCGCTAAAATTGATCACTATACCTTTTCCACCGGACTGTCAGGAACTCAGGACTAGGCCTGATTTAATTGACATTAAAGCTTTATCACTTCGCGCGCTACTTGCCGGGGGGCGGACTATTCCGGCTATGTCACTTTTGTGTAATTTTATGACACTTTTGTACCGTTAATGCGGACCACACCTTGGCGGTTAAGACGCTGTTTTATTGGAACGTTTTTATTTGATAGTGACCGCCGATATCAAAGGAATCTATAAATTGAAACATTAAAGTTTGAAATATTTGGCCGTTTAGTAGGCAATTGAAAAGCCGACGGGAGGCTGCAGGGATTGAATATTTTGGGCAGATAAACCTATAAATTCACCTCTAATAAGCAAGCGGTCAAGAGGCCTATCGGTTCAGTTGTGTGTGTGTATCTAAATATTATTAGTATTAAGACATATTTTATACGTTACCAAATAGAATTTATTTGGGATACAAACACCAACTTATTTTAACTCTGTGTAGGTGCACAAGATAAATCTGTCTGCGCCTAAACTATTTCAATCTCGTTTCCTAATTTACGTGATATCCGGCGGCAATTGCGAATTAGTACATAATATGATCCGATTTCCTCCATGACATCAGAGTCGCAGGTAAATTAGAATTTCTCGTGAACGAAAATATCGATGATTATTCTCAAACCACTGTAACTTTTACTCTGCATCGTTCAACGTGTACACGAGAAAGAAGATCGATATCGTAGACTTTTTAAGTGGCAAATTAAAAAGCCGCTAAATTCGGAGCGTGGCTCGATACGATAACATAGAGGCGATAAACCCTATTACCCTTGACCATGTACAATAGTTAACAACACCATGGATCGATGGTGTTACGTAACAATTTGGCTACAAACTGGTTAGAGGTATATCCAAGTTACGCATTACTTATTTTGTGAAAACCAAGGGCAAGTTATAACGAGCAGAAAATATAAGAATATTATTTTATTACAATTGCTTGAATAGGTAAAGCTTATAAATCCAAAAGCTTGACCTACTTTACATCTTTGATGAGTTGATCTATCTTAATAACTTCATTAATTTGTACCATATTAAGTAACATTTCATCATAACATTTGAATAGGAAAATGAGGGGACTGAACTCAATAATCGAAGCTTGAAATAACAGTATCTTTATTGTTAACTACACAATTAATGACAATAACCAAATCAAAACGACCGAAACCAAAACCTTCATACCCATAATAGCACCACACATTATAATCTTAATATCATCCAGATAGAGCAATATCCGTTACATACGTAGATTTGCATGCTTGCTCATCAACCAGCCCTTCTTTTAGCTCTTACTACGAACTACATACGAGCTAAAATGACGGCTGTTATTGGTCGGTTTATGTTGCTCGCGCGCGGCGCACGCGTTGCGATCCCGTGGAATCGATAATTGCAGCCGTCGAGTCGAGGCATTGACTGACATTACACGACAGCATAAAAGGTCTGCCTCTTCTTAGTTCGTATGTATTATACTCGTAAAAATACTGAATCAGGCCTAGCTTGCCTCACTAGATTAAAAAAAAAATTTTTTTTTGTTATCTTAACTTCACGTGACCGCTATGAAAATTGTGGCGTATTTGAACCTAATGACCTCCGATTTGGCTCAAATTTGGCATCCATGACAGATTCCATGACAGTGCAATATAGCTATTAAGGCGCAATAGGTATGCCATTTAGAGTTCGCTAGGTGTCGCCTGCGGAAGATTGTTTCTACTGCATTGTGTGATGCTCTACAACGGCACGAAATCGCATTGTAGATTCATCTTATATTTTCATCATGATTACCATTATTAGCACCTTCTATTGGTATTTCATTAAACATTCTAATGTCAGCGGTTTGCTACCTTATTAATTCATCCAGCTTAGCCCGCCATGTGTCCTGGTATTTTGTCAAGGTCTCGACTCTAGGACCCACTTTAGGATTTCGGGTTCATCATGGCCTTGTTACAGTATTTTGGGTCGAATACTTCTGTACGTATGTAAGGTATTTATGGTCGCTGACAGGGAGGTGTGCTCTTGAGTGTTGAACTTTGAATGTCCGTCGGTGGAAAGTGGGTCTAGCTTGTGTAATACGATATTTTGCTAGTATCCGTCTGTAGTAATGTACAGAATGTCAGTGGGTTCTGGGTGTTGGTCAAGGAAAGTCGAAGATCAATCACAGTTCAAACTATGACGCTCATTTAAACTTTACATTTTAGGGAAATGATGGAAACTCGACTGAGATTGCGGGTGATTTATGGTTGGTATATGAATTTTCAGGCGTCTACGATTCACTTATAATAATTTATTTATTGATCGAGTCCTAATTTTTCTTGAGCTCTATTATTGCCTATTCATTTCAGCAGAACTATTCTAAAACGTATGTAAATGACATTGAAGTATTGGATAATCTTTCGTTTTATTCCTCTTTTTGTTTACTGCGCAATGAACAAAAGCCTTTGACTTGTGGAAAATATAGAGAAGGTTTTCTCAGCTTAGCGATGATGATGTATTTAAGGCCATTAACATTCACCTTGCGGTGGTCTCATACAAGATCTTGTAGGCTCTTGTACTTAGATATCCGATAGGGTCCATAGCGGAACACACTAGCCTTAAGACCTTTATATTTAAAAGAGGCGTGCCTTGCCCAAGCGCATCGAATCGCCTCTCGTATGTAACAGTAACATAGTGAACCTGAGGTTTATAACTTATACGATTAATCCAACCTTATTCTGGAATCTACACGATAATAACAGTATTGAATACACGACTGACTTGGACATCAGTCATACACTTTCATACTTAGTATATTTCACATGTGCGCAACACCCAGTATGGATTCCTTCAGACCCAGTAGAACTCGAAGACCCAAGATATCATGGATTTAGAACTTAGGCAGTTGGTTCCAACAATCCACGAGGTCCTTGTTCCATTTGACAGCCTCAAAGGGAGAAATAGCGAAAATGATTGCCAACCTCCAATAGGAGACGGCACTCCAAAAAGATGTTTCACTCTTGGTCGATTTTCAGAAAACCGTTTGGGGCATCTCTTTATACACATTACACACAATGGTAGGTGTAAAGCATATTATATCGTCAGTAGACTTGGTGTGTGAATTTAATATCAGTCAATGACGAAACTAGGTTCAATCAAATCTTGCGTGTCCATGAGTAAATGTTGAGAATTGCCCCTAAAGGTCCGCATGCCTTGGACAAGCAATCTTGATACTAATGGAGTTTTCAGTGTAAGACGTCCGCTTATTGGTTCCTCGATTTATAGTCGCCTTTAATGACTCTGATTGCGAACGGTAATCTTGTATTGAAATTAGATTTTAGTGTGCCCATTCATCTACACTTGCGTTACAAGTTGCAACGGTAAAATAGCAAGTACAGGGCTGCTTGTAATTGACTTCAAGCCTCCTGTTGTTTGACACTTCAATATTGGGAACCGGTCTTCTCTCAGAGAGAGAGAGAGAGAGAGTACATTATTATAACTATTTAGAGAGAGATTTAATATTTTGGCCCTAGTCAGGACTTCCGTTCTATTTGCTGACTTAGCACTAGCGACCATATCGTGGTTTATAGCTCGATATACTCATCTATGTATATCAAACGGGTTGGATAGAGATATAATTATATCGTATCCGTGTAGACACGCTGCTCGTGCTACGCTAGCAGAGCACAGAACGAAAGAAACGTGCCAAATATCGAATGTATACGGGTATAAAAAAAAAACTGTTCTCTTGAGTGAAATTTCCGAGTGAACAGTCTGACACTACCTTAATACACATCTAATTCTGCTCTAATACAATGTTACCGTTGCTGGGTTTAACTGGACTTTTATTAGATCAACGGACTATTCACACTGTTACTTACAATATACAATATGGGCTACTGGGATAATAAATTGCTTCAGTTCTAATGAAGGCGTATACCTAGATTTATTTCAGGTTGTATCGATTGGCAATGATCAAACTACTTTTCTGTGTTTATTGAATTTTAAGATTGTGCAGCGCCAATTCTTTTCGTGTAAAGAGATATTTATTCAAAATAATTGTGTTTCGGGCGTAAAGGTTTTGCACCTATTGAACTACTTCGATATAGGTTCCTCATTAGATACTTTACAATTTTATCCAGTCTTCTTTCATATTACTTTTAAATATTTTAATTCAAAATTAATGTCGTCTCTCTCATTTCATGCCTCTTTTGACGCATTCCATATCCAGCTCTTGAATTGTGAGCACTATCTACTAATAACTACATTTTATTTTTGATTTTTATCTTACTCAAGTATGTAATAATAATAACTTCAGTGTAAATAAAACAAAATAAGCAGTGTTTCGTGAAGTGTTTCTATTTATCTTTCTTGTCCCTTCAAGGCCTGACATGGTAAAAAAACTTTTTTGGTTTTGGTGTAAATTGTTTCTGGAGATTATTATCTGCCATACAATCGTTTGGCGTTGTGGTGTTGATCTACTTGTAAAAAAGTCGGGCCTAATATCGCATTATTTAAATTTGACTAGGTAGGGTAACATTTTCCCTACTATTTAAATTAAAGAACCGAAATATATTATGTTAAGTATGTCAAGTCCTTTATATTGGAACATCGAGTGGAAGTGGTCATTAATTAATTATTTACTCTTACATGTGCGTCATGCTAGCCCGGCAGCAATAATCAATTTAAAGTACTTTATATCTAGCCTATAAAAGATAGCGTTACAAATAATAAAGTCATCAATAATGCTGTAATAAAAAATAAACAATAATCATAAACTAACGGAGACGCTTCAATCATAAAGAAAAGAAAAATAAAAGAAAAAGGATTCATGCTTAGGATTCAAGACGAATAAAGTTTCACTCATAGCGTTATTGGCATTTCTCTATTGTGATGATATCAGCAACAATAAAAAAAATATGAGTTTTATGACGATATGAAACTGACTCCAGTAACTGCATTTACAGAGAGAGAGGCCTACGAAAAGTCCATGCATGTTGAACACATGGCACGCCAGGTTCTGGCAAATGAGTCCGCCTGCACTTAAGGTATAAAGCCATCGATATGTATACAGCAGCAAAGTCGTCGCTGTAAGGTGATAAGATCAGCGATCACTAACTAGTGTGGTGATTTGGACGATAACCTTATACCTTCTGGAAAACGCCTCCGGTGTAGGCCAGGATTGTGGACTGTAAAAAAAATCGCTCGGGACAAGACTCAAGTCTTCAAACCCGCAAACTCAGGCAAACCGTGCCGGGCGCTCTAATCAATAAAGAATAAAGAATAATTTATTTCTCAGAAAAATATTACATAGGTATTTGCACAAAATACATTTTAATAATTTATCATTCACAATTAATTAGCATCTGTCGCTGCACTAGGTTTATAGCCTGTGTTGCAGCGATCAGCGCCCACTCCTCTATGTATCTAAATTAAAACGCATACTTAGCAAACTAGTCCTTTAGAAACCAATTACCAATACACCAATTTCACACTTTTCAGCGACAAAACAATCATAAAGGTCCAACGATCCCAGTGGGTCCAAAATATGGCTCGCGAAAGACCCGCCGTCCGCCCGACAGGTGCTGGCCCGTTGGCCTAGATTCCGGGCCAAATTGGGGCCAACCGGCCCCGTGGCCAGCCGCGCCTCTCTATTCGAACTTATTGTCGTAGAATAAGCTAATAATATCCCATTGTGACGTCGTGATTGGTACTGTGGGAAACTTTGCGCGGCCGATGTGTGTAGCTTGGATGTAAAGTGCCTTTTGAAGATGATTCATACGTCTAGCTAGAGGCAGCGTCTCTCCGCTTTGCATGTTTGACGCTGTCTATCCTTTGGACTAGGCCATCTAAGCTGAGAAGATAGTATAGGTGCAGGGCAAGCCTACTCTACCTAAACTTGTCAAGGTGGTGGTAAAGGCAAACTAGGATCTGGAATCTAGGGGTTTTTTTGCAAAAAACGCATCCGAAAAAAATATGTTCTTTTTATTGGCGGTGCTAGTGTGCCTAGGCATCCCTCTTAAATGGTCACTATGCTAAAGACATTTTCTACGACCTCTAATCACAAGCTTTCAGGAGGGACATAGAGCTCGGATTTTTTTTCCATTTCGGACGACCTTGCGCAGCTGATTCGAGGTCGTTCCAGTCAACAGCGCATTAATTGTTCTTTCTATGGTTTCAATTTTTGCCATCTCAAGGGCCAACACAACACGTGACCAAAATGATCGCCACATTTCTGCAAACGTGTCAAACAGTAAGATGAGCCGAGACTCCGAGAGTGTGACTGCCGAGGACATTTCAGTGGTCACTGCGGTTGATGTCCAGGGGCCTGAGTCTGTTACGCAATTGCCTCGATAGGCTCCCAGTTGTAGGCTTCCATTGTTGCTGTCCTGAGGTACAAAGGGCCTTTACAAGACCACGCCACGCCTTCCTGTCCTCAGAAACTCTTCTGGGTTCGCTTCAGCTCAGCCCAACGGCTCGCAGCTCGCCTTCAACTGTACGCTGCCATGTTTGAACGGGGCATCCACGTCTTCTCCTGCCTGTTCCCTCGATGCTGCCATGCCAGTCGAAAAGCAAAATTTGCGCTATGTGTGCCCGATCCTTCAATTACGATTTATTAAATGCTGTCTGTCCTTTTTAATTGTTTTTCTAGTACAGTAGATAATATTCTGATTCAAATTCTAGAGCATTAGTTCACTGGTTGTAGGAGAAAAACGAGGAAAACCCGGTTGGTCCTTCCACTGGGAACCATCGACACGCCATTTCGTTACAGACTTAAGCCCCTGTTGGCTGATATATCAGATAGATACGAGCCGATCACGTGGCGCTGTGGTCGCAATACTGCACTTCCTTGTGTAACGCAGCAAGGCTCGAAAGGGAATAGGACAATTTTAAGGCGGTTTATCATTAATTTATCCTATCCTATCTATTGGATACGATTATGACGAGTAGATGGTAACAAGTAACAAACAGTGTAGCACTATTAAGTTCTATTCATAGTAGTATTGATGGCTGAGGCTGATGCATGGGATCGGAACAAAACAATTTTAATGAAAAAAAAAAAACATATCTTCTTTTTGGATGCCTTTTTTGCTAAAAACGGCCCGTCAAATGAGAATCCCTAGGCTTAACTATTTTTAGGAAGGCCTAGATTCCAGATCCTAGAACCTACGAATAAATTGCGCACAAGTAAAAACTCGAACGTAGGTTCTATGATCTGGAATCTAAGCCTGAGGTCCCTGAGGTCCTAAAAATAGTTAAGCCTAGGGATTCTCATTTGACGGGCAGTTTTTAGCAAAAAACGCATCCAAAAAGAAGATATTTTTTTTTCATTGACGGCGCTATTGTGCCTTGTCCATTACCTTAAGTAATTCAATCACCTCTAAGTTGTTTCTTTCACTAGCTTTTTCAATTGACAGTGTTTTTTTCTGTCTATATATTTTTTTATCTCTCTAATTACATTCTACACATTCTAACCGACTTTCTGTATTGTATCATCTTCCGTTCGCCTCCAAATACGAACTTGTGCTACATTTATCACACGTCTATGAATAAAATTAATTCGACTGTTTGCTCGTTATTAATTTTCTCGGGAAGTATTTTAATTTGAAGTTAACAATAAATTACGCCGTAAAATTATTCCAATGCACATTCATTGGAGTTTTCTTAACCTCTTTCTAGTTTGGAAGATGTATGACAGCAGGCCTAGCATGCGAATGCGATATCATATTGGGTTTATAACTATATCTATCATACTCTAAAAGACTGGGATAGATAGATAGATAACAGATTTATGAAATTGCCAAAACACAGAATACGATTAAATACGAGTAGGACAATCGTAGAAAATAAAATAGATAGTCTACGCCAGCTTGGCTTCCATAAGGCTTTTTAGTTGGGCCGGTCCATTTTTTGTCGAACTTACCTGCCTTAGCTGTCACATTGTAAAAACGCGAAAAGCTAGTCCTGCAACCGACACGAATGGCCACCACAGCAACAAAAGTGTCGCCAGCAAGCAGGTTTAATTTCAAATCGATCTTCCGTTAAAAACCGAACTTTTTGGCCCGGTCATTGATATTTTCATTGATGACGCGACTGACCCTGATTGAGGCTTCCGTAACCGGTCTTTGCGTTTGACCGTTAAATTGCTATCTCTACAACTCTTTCTTGTGATCTCTGATATCGTATTTTTAGTATTAAAACCAGGGTCGCCAGTAAAGTAGCCACTGATTAGTACGATCTCGGTTGCTAACACTTATGTGATAATCGATAATGGCTAATATTGGTACTAGTTTATGCCATGTACTGTTAAATGGTCAAATATTGATAATTTGAATCGATGAATTTACTGTGTGTATTTTCCATTTACTTTCGTTAAGCAATACCTCCTTGTTTTGTTTGGTAGGTATTTCGAAAGACATAATCTACATCATCATTGTTTGTGTTTCTCTGAGCTCTGAGTATTCATTAACCTCTACATAATATTGTACATGATCTTTCAGAAACGGCCTGTCATACTTCTCAGGATCGTCTTTCTTCTTTTTCAGAATGTATCTATCCACTACCTTCTGGATGTATCTACGCACCAGTTTACTTGTTAAATTCTGAACCGTAAATCCTAAAAAAAAAAACAATTATCCCATTCACCACACATGTGATATTTTACTTCGGTTTACCTTTGGTGGCTCCATAAAGTACACACGACAGGACATCAGCGTGTACACATTTGTTGTAAAGTCGCCCGTAACGTAACTGAGTAGAGTGCCGTGTAAGGGTCGACGTGCTGTCTTGTGTACATTACGAGTACAAGTAAGCCGTAAGTCGCTTTAGAAAAGGCATTGTCAGAGCCTTCACGCGTCTTCACATAGTTCCCATCTTCGCCGCCGATTTAGCGATAGTAAAACTGCGATGCTATCTCTCACGACACACGTTGCTAAGGTAACCTTTGCGGCGAATAGCAAAGTAGAAAGTGTCCACAGACCTTAGTCCTTGGGGAAATAATGCAGAAAGTTCTATATGCAAATTTCGAGCCGCATTTACATAAGTTATACGTGCAAACTCATGCTTGCCTCCCTGAGCGCTAGACAGAGGCTTGAGTGTGGCACCAACCAGTCACATGTCTTTTCGATCCCATGCCCACAATCCACAATACAACATACGCCATGCAACGTTGGTAAATGGTAAAATCCTTGATTTGCGGAAGCTGAAATTTTGCGAAAGCTATGTATTGTTTTGATCGGAGCGCTTATTTTTACTATAACCTAATGGCCCAAGGACATTATTAACGTCTGAAATACCATTAAAGTTACGTCAGCAATATTGAGTATAAAGAATGTTTCAGATAGGTCCTGTAACAGTGAAAGGGGTTCTGAAACACCCTTTATAGACTAATAATCGCGCAAGAGGTCTATTTATAGACTATTTCTATTTATAGACCTCTAACTTATCAAAGCCACATTGTCACAAGAAATCTCTTACACAACCACCTAGGGACCTATAGAATAAATGCGCATCAAGTTTTTTTCACCAGCATCATCATCAGTCATAGGGAATACTTGTTCAAACGCCCGCTGCCGCTAATGGTAATAGGTAGTGTTTTTGCGACATGACCGGGCGAGTGTGCTGCAGCTAATGTTGTGTTGGCTGCTGTTTCGATGCGGCAGGTGGGAAGTGGTGGGGTTCCTGTCGGACCCTTGGGTTTGGATCCTAATAGACCGCACTAGTAAATGTAGCTTGTAAAATGTCCCACAAGCTGGGCAAAGGCCAGAGAAAGAGAAAGAGTTCGTGCCCACTGCACTTGTGTTGAGAAAACTAGAAAAGATCTCGGGCAGTAATGTAAGATAAGATAAGATAAACGTTTATTAAATTGCCATAACACAAGTACAGGGTGGCTAAATTAAAAACTAAGTGGTCGTTATGTGTCATGGCAATAAAAAGGGTTCTGAGCTCAGCGTGTGCTACAGATATTGCATAGCAACGACCTGTAGCGCTGGTTTTCAGTAAGAACCTAAGGAGTTAAATGACTTGACGAGCTCCAAACGATAAGTACATTAGAAATAAACTATTTGCAATGTCGTCAATGCGAGGTCACAGGTTGATTGTTTAGCAACAGGTCCTTGATACTAAGGATTGTGTTGTTTGTGTTGTTGTGTGGTCAACTACGCGTGGATCCAAAAGGACAAAATATGTATAATAATCACCGATTAAAAACAATCACACTCAAGTATCGCTTGGACATTTTTTCAAATAGTTTTTTCATTTTTTTGCCAAAAACGCTTTTTTCTAAAGGCGGCCTTTGAATATACCAGCAAGGTTCATTGTCCTTTAGTTAGTAGCTCACTGGGGCAAAAACAGTAGGTCCATTCGAGAACAAGTCTCCGGAATGTCGCATAGCATTGTTGGTGGCAGCGAAGCGTGGACACTCGCTCACCTGTAATGTTGTCTGCAGGCTGCGATGTTTTGTGCCAATTCCACTTGCACTGCAACATCTGTATGGTTAACCTTGGGATGTGGCGGATGTTTGTTTTTCTGCTGTGTCTTTTGTGAGTAATTATTAATACGTCCTGATGAAAATGGTCGAAATGCCGTGTGGGCAAGGGTCCAATTCTTGAATATTACAAACACGCCTATATCGAAAGAAAAGAGCTCAATATTCCTTCGATATTTTTAGGAAACTAGTCGCCGGTTTTCTAAAGTAGGTTAGTATGGTTCGAAATGGGTCGGATCGTGGTTAGTTTTGTAGGTAAATGAATTACCTTAACTTGTTACTAATCTTGACGTTTCGGTTGCGTTGCAGCGGCCGAAGTAACTTACAAATAGTTTGTTAATCAACTTTACATTAATCGATTCATCCATATAATATGCATAATAATATTGTATATGTCCAAATCGATTATTACCTCCTATAACAATAAATTAATCAATTAAGGGTCCGTACAAGGCTAACTAGCGCCACCAATGTTGAAAAAATCATATCTCGCTTCAGAAGAAGTTTTTGACAAAATCCTAAGATGAGCTCATGCGCCATGCTTTTCTAGATTTTTAAGTGTGGGTACCCAACTCAATTTCTAGTCTTAAGCTAAAAAATTTTCGATAACCGCCAAAAACGGCCGTTTTTGGCGGTTATCGAAAATTTTTTAGCTTAAAAGTAAATTTCGAAGAGGGTATCTACACTTAAAAATCTAGAAAAGCATGGCGCATAGGCTCATCTTAGGATTTTTCCAGAAACTTCTTCTAAAGGAAGATATGATTTTTTCAACATTGGTGGCGCTAGTTAGCCTTATACGGGGCCTTAAATACAATGAATAAGTCGTTTCCGAACAATATGTTTTATTTATACCATTAGTTGCCGCATCTGTTTAAACCAATCAACTAAATGCGTGAAACCACTAAACTCTACATTTTTATGAAGTGGCTGCGCGACGATAAAATAAAACTAGGTATATCTATCGATATAAACGATATATCACAGTGGTTTGATCCACTTCTCCGGCAGATAAAGAAGGAGTTAATTAAATTAATTAAGAAGATACGCAGTTGTTGTCGGGACCGCTCCAATGGCTTTCCATTTGAAGTCATCTCACTTTGCGGAAAATAAATAGAGGCTGTCTTCTCTTCCGCTAGAGTTCTTATAGATAAAATGTTATATTTTATCTACATACATTCGACGGCACACACGCCCATTTTTGTTGCTAAGTCGGTTGGAACTTGGAATCAGCGAACTGGATAACATGGAACAACTTCTTCAATAAAAAACCATCCTCTAACACGGCACACGCATCTACGCGCGCAGGTTGCGTTGTCAAAAATATTTTAAACCAATAAGAAAATAGGAAACTCCTTGATTGGTTAATTGTTTACGCGCCATTGATGTCATTGGGCTTTTCACAGTGACAGCGTCATGCCATGCTGCAGAGGTCAAAAGCTTTGCACAGATTATATTTGATAATCTGTCATCGTGAACTGTAAAAGTTTCTATATATAAACAGAAAATCTGTATGTTTGTCTGTTTTCGAATAAATCTGCGGTTATACATATAGGTACCTAATATTGTCTAATGTTTATTTGATTGTTAATATCACAAGTGGGCAAGACACCTGGCGAGACGTACCGATGGCAGATGGACAAAGTTCATTACGGAATGGCGACCCCAAGGGGATGAGATCGGTTGGCAGACCACCAGCCAGATGGTCCGACGACATAGCCCAACTCTTTAGACTTTACACTCGGAAAACCGTGGTTGCGCCTGGCACAGGATCGTGAGAGTTGGCGTAAGCATGAAGAGGCCTTTACTCAGCAGTGGGTGTTAAAGGGCTGATGATGATAATGATATAACAAAAAATAAAGTCTGCTCGGAATCTAATGCTGTTCATTCCGTTCCAGACGAATTGCTTCTACCCATCGCCGTTTTCGTGCAGGATCTTTAGGAAGTCTAAGAAAGTAAAAATCGAACAATACAACATTATCTCCGAAAAAAAAAGAAATGGCGGCAAGCAAAGCCGAGGGTAAAAGTTTTATAGTTCCGTTTTATGAGTCCAAGATAATCGCACTGATGAATTTATCATGTTAAAACATACTAAGACGGCGAAGACCTCAAGCAAAGCCACGGGAAGAAGTTAGTTTCATATTTTTATTTGGGTTTATTAAAAGTTGTGAATAAAAACGCTACAAGACATTACTTCCGTATGGTAACCGATACCCACTGCTTTGTGGTGCACATCAGCACGGCTTTTGCATTATTTTACGGCACATGAAGTCATTTTCTATAGTTTATTATTCACGACAAAATTTGACAAAATTGACGTTTTCTCGGTCATGTCTGTCGAACTACTAAATCGTGAGAGGAACCATTTTGTAGGCTCCGCCCACAGAGGAACCATTTTCGTTAGGTCATTTCTCAGGGCTAATGCGGTCTCTATGTTATCTTCCGCTCGCTGGTTGGAATAGAGAGGTTGGTGTGACAGGGAAAAGGCCTATGCCCAACAGTGGGCTTTGGGCTGGATAGACAGATAAATAAGATACACGTTATTCCAAACATCCTAACTCTTTTTACAGGGTGTAACCTACTGCTTATCAGAATGTCAATACTTTAAAAAAAAAATGTTAAATTTTATTTTATAACCTCAAAATTGATTAAAAAAAAGATGTGTAAGTGTCGTCTCGGAAGAAAAATATCCTCTTCCACATACCTTCGGACTTTCCTTTCGGAATCGGAGTAAAGAATGCTCAATGCTCATTAACAATTACAATCGGGATCGCTTGAATATGTTGGGCGACAACCAGGTCGCGACGGGCATACGTAATTTCTGTTCTATCCCCATACTATAAAAAAATATAGTCAGAATTATACAGGGTGGCCAAAACATAGACGTCAAGCGAGAAAATCTAGATAGCTGACACCGAGGGCTACCCGAATCACCCCCATGTATGTTCAGCCATTTTTTGTCGTTTAGAAGTTATGAGGCTTTTAAGGTTTTTTTTTACAAAATTACCTAGCATTGAATTTTAATTAGTAACTTTTTTTTCTTTTGACTTCTCAGAAATATTTTTTATTCTTTAGGATCTCAGATAATTTATCTATTACCAAAAAAATAATGATCAGCTATGGACTTCTAGAACTTACCGCAATTTTGATCCAAAGTCCAAAAATGCTGTTTTCGAGAAATCATCACTGAAATAGTTAGCATGGAGAAAAAATTAAGTAGAGATCTGAAGGACTTTTTTTTAATTTCAGAAACTTCCCTAAAGCCTTAGTGCACCGAATAGTACAAAAAACTTGTCACTTTATGGGGCTTTTTTTTTCAAGTAATTAGCGATCAAAGTCGAAAAACTGGGTTGTTCCGTATTCATGACACGACTTTTCATGCTATAGGTATATTTTTCCGGATTCATGGTACGAGTTATTATTATTCCTACTCATGATTATTTTCTACTTAAGTTTCCGTTTTCATTTTACATGTGTTCCGTATTCATGCTACCAATAAAATACCATTTAATATTGGCACGTTAGTATGGTCAGCATAACAATTTCAATTCTAAGATTGGTAAGTCGGACTAGGTACCTACCTCAGTCTCTCCACCAAGGAACCAAATTATAAAACTAAGACAACACGCACGCACCTTTTGATACACCCGCAGATACAAAACCGTGGGACTCGCGCACCGAGGATTCCGTTCCACCATTCTATGCATTTTAATGGAAGAAAAATAAAAACTAGGTAGGCTGCATACAGCGCCATCTAAAGTTAAGGTTTGAAACTAATGTAGAGGGCGATAGGCTGCATACAGCGCCATCTAGAGTTAAGGTTTGGGACTAATATAGAGATATAGAGGGCGCTAGTTTCTATGTCGTGTTACAACCCTCACCAGCATCATCAGGTATAGAATTTTTTTGTTCTTCTAGCATTACTTCCTCAACTCAGCCAACAGATGGCACTCCACAGTGCTACATCGTGGATCGCGGTATGGCATATTCTATATTCTATATTCTGAGTGTCAAGTTTTATAAATAATGCAGCCATGATAGCTATAGTTTTGTTTATATTAAAGTAAAAACATGTTGATTATATTTCTTGATTTTTAAGAACGTTGGTTATTAACATAATTTTTATACACCGTGGAATTTTAGTGGTTTTAAAGCCGAAGGTATTTAGTTGCACTCGTGATTCTGAGCCAAATTCCAAAATGTTACTTCAAAACAAGCGAAAATAAAAAACACCTCCCAATACAAACGGCTATCGCCAATCGACACCATTTGTATGGAGAAGTGAATTTTTGTTTTGAGCGTTTTGGAATGAAACTTTGTAATTTGGCTCAGAATCACCAGTGCAATAAAATACCTTCGGCTTTAAAACCACTAAAATTGCACGGAGTATAATATACAAGATGATTATTTCTAACTTAATTTGTATGATTTCAATCCTATGATGTCCTATGTCACTTTAACCGATCATCAATTTGCAAGGTACTGGTGACCTACTTGTTTGCAGTGCTGATGAAAGAATAATTAATATACCTCGTGCCAGTGTCCGTGGATGTCTTAACGAAATCCGTACCCAGCTTGTCTGCGTATTATTTATTTCTTCCAATATTTTAGATTTTTTTCTGACCGTACTTAAAAGCAAATTATTTTTATTATAATGTATGGTAGCATGAATCCGGAAAGGCTCGCGAGACAAAATGTAAAAATAAATAAAATAATATCCATAGCATGAATACGGAAGTCAAGTAAAATGAATCCGGAAAAAATATTCGTGACATGAAAACTCGTGTCATGAATACGGAACAACCCGAAAAACTGGAGTTTGAAGAAATTTTATACATGGGGTTTATACATACATGGGGGTGATTCGGGTAGCCCTCGGTGTCAGCTATCTAGATTTTCTCGCTTGACGTCTATGTTTGGGCCACCCTATATATTATGATTGTAATAATTCTGGTTATATTTTATTCCGAGGGGATGGTATAGGCGGAATCTGGTAGAGGGCTGCCTACTCCAACTAATCATGTCCCAGGTACATACAACAGCCTCCGACTAATCACCTAGTCTGAGTAAAGTTACTTAAAAAAACAATGTTTCCTCAAAAACTGGTATCATGAGTAGTATTAAACCCTGCTTTTAATAAAGCTATTAGAGATTTAAAAAAACTCGATACAAAGTAAAACGTCGCGACGGAAGCGACTATCTCACTTCTCAACCATTGTTTCCGATAATCTTAGCGGGTTTCAAAAGACAAACTTTTTCCATTCTAATGCAGCTATCACCTTTCTTGCACGAGGTATGTCTGCAGTTGAACATTGTATTTCAAGCACTATCTTTATGTTAAACACAGTTTTCTAGACCCGGTTCCCATACAAGTGAGAAGTGACGATAGAGTTATTATTTTACAAGTTGTAAGCTGTTTATTGCTTTTACCTAGTTCCTATTTGGAATAGGCGCTTGTATCCGGGGAGATCGATTGGAATTCCTCTATCTTCGGATACTATTAAGTAAATAGTAGTAAGTAGTCCTTTAAAAACATAACCCTCATTTGGTTTTCAAAACATAAAAAGCAAAGCATTAATTTGTTTTGTACAGTCGGCCACAGTCTCAGGTACCCATTTTTGTTCGATTGGCGCCCTTATGCCGCGCGCGATAAAAACTGCCATGGGGTGTCTGAGATTGTGGCCGACCGAACATTATTGCCTCGATGCTATTGCGTTCATATTCATGGAAGGTTGAAATGTAGCGCACTTCTTTTTTCTAAAATAATATGCACCTTAGCAAAGCCGGAGCGATCGCTAGCAATATAGAAGGTATATAGTATATATATGTATACATATAGGCAAGTTATCGGCAATCAATTGAATTGGGATCGTTTCAGCGACAATCCAGCGCGAAACAGCTAAAGATAGATGGATAGTAACACTTTATTGTACACACGACAGCACGTCAGTCTGTACACTTTTGTTGAAAAGTCGCCCATAACGCAACCGAGTACGGTGCTAGCGTGTAAAGGTCGACGTGCTGTCGTGTGTATACCAAAAATCAAAGCAAGTCCGCCTAACCATTATCAAGTGTCGATGTCGCTTTGCTCAGCGTTCATTGCCGGCCTCTAGAAACGTTCGGAGGGGCGTGCGCGGAACTCGTAAATATAATGCTTTGGACGCGCACGCGCACCGGGCGCCCCCTGGCGGCGCGGGCGCAGCGCTCAATGCTGGTGGCGTACCGAGGCTATCCCTATTATTCCCTGGCCCAAACCTAGGCACAACTAGCGCCGCCAATGGAAAAACAATAGTTATTTGTTATGCAAGAATGCAAAATTATTGTTTGCGGCGAGTGCTTGTATTGAAAACCGAGCTAGCGAAGGTTTCTAAAATTGAGCCACGAGCGTAGCGAGTGGTTCAAAAAAAGAAACCTGAGCGTAGCGAGGTATTCAGAAGCACGAGACGCAAATAATATTGCATTCGTGCGAAACACAAAACTTTTCATCTCACAGAAGCGAGGAAATGACTTTGTTAGCCAAGCGGGACAAACTCTATAGACAACTACTTACAGGCAAAACAGGTGAGTCAAATAAGTTCCTTTTAAAAGCATATTTTACTGTAGTTACGGCTGCCGCACTAAAGTTTTGAGCTTCGTTGGTATTAAAACCATTCGTTTTATTAATAATTTCCTGAAGTTTATTTATCCAGACACAAAAATAATGTAAATAAAAGAATGTTTTTTTTTCCGGGTGCACTCTGAACTTATACCATATAAATTAAAAAATTGTAGGAGATAAAAAATTAAATTAGTAATATCGTTTGAAAAAATGTATCTAACAAACCAAAACATAATTATCTATTTGATAAAACAGAAGCGCAGCATTTTTTTTATTTACTGGTATTTAAAAATAAATATGTGTACAAAATATTGAAAAGACTATAAGAAGAAACCGCGTTTCTGAATGTTCTATTCCGTGACTTTACCTTTTTAAAAGATGCTTATGCACCATTTACATTCACAGTTTTGTATAGAGAATGGGCACGAACAATCGCTTTCGCTGAAATACGCGTTTAAACGAACTATGAATGAGGTTTTATTTTCCATCAGGATCTGGCATCTACTTAAACGGCCAGTGTTTTTTTCTTTTTCAAAACCATAGGGCGCGGGAAAGACTGTCTCGGCGTCGCGTTCAAATTTCGTAGCGCACAAAAGTTCAGATAGTTTAAATCCGGCCTTTACACGATCGTAAGTTACTAGTAACAGCAAACTTTCCGAGCGTGGGAGATGAAATAGTTATTTGTTATGCAAGAATGCAAAATTATTGTTTGTGGCGAGTGCTTGTATTGAAAACCGAGCTAGCGAAGGTTTCTAAAATGGAGCCACGAGCGTAGCGAGTGCTTCAAAAAAAGAAACCTGAGCGTAGCGAGGTATTCAGAAGCACGAGACGCAAATAATATTGCATTCGAGCGAAACACAAAACTTTTCATCTCACAGAAGCGAGGAAATGATTTTGTTAGCCAAGCGGGAAAAACTCTATAGACAACTACTTACAGGCGAAACAGGTGAGTCAAATAAGTTCCTTGTAAAAGCATATTTTACTGTAGTTACGGCTGCCGCACTAAAATTTTGAGCTTCGTTGGTATTAAAACCATTCGTTTTATTAATAATTTCCTGAAGTTTACTTATCCAGACACAAAAATAATGTAATTAAAAGAATGTTTTTTTTTCCGGGTGCATTCTGAACTTTTACCATATAAATAAAAAAATTATAGGAGATAAAAAATGAAATTAGTAATATCGTTTAAAAAAATGTATTTAACAAACGAAAACATAATTATTTATTTGATAAAACAGAAGCGAAGCATTTTTTTTATTTACTGGTATTAATAATAAATATAGTGTACAAAATATTGAAAAAACCTGAAAGAAGAAACCGCGTTTCTGAATGTTCTATTCCGTGACTTTACCTTTTTAAAAGATCCTTATGCCCCATTTACATTCACAGTTTTGTATAGAGAATGGGCACGAACAATCACTTTCGCTGAAGTACGCGTGTAAATGAACTATGAATGAGGATCTTTTTTCCGTCCGGATCTGGCATCTACTTAAACGGCCAGTGTTTTTTTCTTTTTCAACACCATAGGGCGCGGGAAAGACTTTCCCGGTGCCGCGTTCAAATTTCGAAGCGCACTAAATTGCAGATAGTTTAAATCCGGCCTTTACACGATCGTAAGTTTCTAGTAACAGCAAACTTTCCGAGCGTGGGAGATGAAAACATAATTATCTTCTTTTTGGATGCATTTTTTGCTAAAAACTCTTTATTAGGTTATCAACGCTAGGCTTACCTAACTATTTTTAGGACCTAAGGTTTAGATTCCAGATCCTAGAACCTGCGAATAAAATCTTTTATTGCCAATAGTGGACAAATAAAACTAGTAGTTAGCTACGAACTGTGAACCTGCGACCCCACGGAGGAGAATTTGCAAAAATCACCTCCAGGGATAAAACGGGGTCCGCAATTTTGTATGAGAACACTTCACTGGAACGTAGTCGTGGGGAAGGCTAGATCATAGTATTTTACACATAACATCGGAATCGAATACGTTTGCAAGTAAAATAACCGTGATTCGACCCCTTTCGACCTAAACTAACATCTATGACACATTAACCGCACCCCTACCCGTTTTTGCGTTATCAGTTATAAGTAAATTTTGTATTAAACTCTAATTTTTAAATCGAGTCCACGGAATGACAGTTGTTTCAAAGGCTTTACATACTTTTAGCATGCTTTAGCATACTAGCAACTGTCATTCCGTGGACTCGAATAAAAAATTAGGGTTTAGGAACGTTGCGGCGTTAATACCGCAACAGTGTGTAACTCCATGGCGATCGTAATACAAAATGTACTGAAAACAGATATCGCAAAAATGCAAACGCAATAACCCAAACGCAATAACGCACATGGTGGGGGAACCTTTATTCTTGGTGTGCTACTGCCCTAACGCAAGGTGTTCCAAAGCAGAATCATTGATAATAAACGTCTCATTACGACTCCGGGACTCTTTAGAAATTTAATTTCAGCGAGTTAGCCGCGCTCTCGACGCTTTAGGTTGCACTATATTTTGTACTGTTATCGGGTAAATTGCGTCCGGACATCGGTGAAAAACATGCCACTTATTTGTTATTTTATGTTTATTTGGCACACTAACACTACAGAGCTCTAGTTTAACAAACTCAAAATCTAAGGCTTTTGCATCTAGGTAGTGAGATTCGTCAAGTAGGTAGGTAATCATATAAGGTAGTGGCCGGCCACCCTGGTGTCAGAGTTTTTAGGCCACCCAGAGGGCCTCTGACATGGCTTAACGATTGTTAATTAATAACAACAACCAGGGGCTAACAGTTTAACGTGCCTTCCAAAGCACGGAAGCGCTCAGATATTATTGCCACTAGCGGTCACCCATCCATGGACTGACCGCGCCCGATGTTGCTTAACTTTGCCAAAGAATGGCTAGCTAGTCCAACCAGGCTGTGAGCGCTTCATTCGTCCACTGGCACCATCCTTCACTCACACACACGGGGTAGTTGAAGTCAATTGAGCCCATTGAGCAAGTCGTTCCTTCTGAACGTAAAATTAATTTCAGATTCCGGTCTTCTACTTGCCATTTTAGGTAAGTTCGGCCACAGTCTAGGATACCCCATGGTAGCTCTTACAGCGCGCGGCATATGGGCGCCAATAGAACAAAGAGGTGTCTTTACAGATCTTTACATAGAGTGTGGGCGACTGTACTTAGATTTGACTCTTCGCTGACATAAAGAGAAGGAATTTAGTGACAGCGGTTTAATACACGTTTAATCTCAATCTCATTGAATATGTTAAATCATACCGTCTTAATATTCGCCCGTCTTACCGTTAACCGCAGGTTTGGGTACCTATCTCCGATAACAGATACAAGCGTACTTTGCATACTATTTTTCCTTTTGGTGATCTCTGCGTCGATACTTTTTCCAAGCAAGCGTTGCTCTTTACACCTGGTTATTAACAGCCTAATTAACTGATGGTTTGGTGAGCTGAACATCTGAGTAAGTAGTAAGGGAGTTGAGGTCACCGGTAGTTGAAGAGGTAGTGGATAAAAGTTGCGTGCGTTGCGATAACCAGCCGCGAGTGAGATGAGAATTTGTGGCATAATTTTATGTGTGTTCCGAATGTGTGCCACTGACACTGGGCCTCTAAACTCTAATTTTTTATTCGAGTCCATGGAATGACAGTTGCTAGTATGGAACTGTCAGAAAAAGCCTTTGTAGCAACTGTCATTTCATGGACTCGAATTAAAAATTAGAGTTTAGAGTTAAACTTTTTGTTAGTTATGGTTATAGCAAAGAGCATATAATACAGTTATAGTTTATAATCAATCAACTTTTCAAGTAGAGAAGCGCTTTTAGCATCATCATCAGCCTGTTCACTCCCACTGCTGAGTAAAAGGCCTCTTCATGTTCACGCCACCTCTCACGAGCCTGTGCCAGGCGCAACCACTGATGTCAATCAATGAAATAACTGTGAGGAAACGCTTTAAGATGAAATACGTCTCTCAACTAGCGCCGCCAATAGAAAAAAAATCATATCTTTTTTTGGATACGTTTTTACCAAAAAACGCTCCTGCGATTTCTCAACGCGAGGCTTAACTATTTTTAGGACCTAAGCTTTGGATTCCAGATCCTAGAATTTAATAATGCAATCGATTCTCGCCAAAAGTGGCCACTTTTGGCGAGAATCGATTGGATTCGTAGGAAATCCAATCCTGGAATCCAAACCTTAGGTCCTAAAAATAGTTAAGGGTCCCGTTGAGAAATCGCAGGAGCGTTTTTTGCTAAAAACGCATCCAAAAAAAGATATGATTTTTTTCCATTGGCGGCGCTAGTTGTGAGACGTATGGCGTCTTAACCATAATAGAATTAAGTGTGTAAGAACCATAGAATTAGGACACCTAGAATCGCAATCAGTGCTCGCAAAGTGAAGCAAATAAATGCATACCAAATTGGTACGCTTTCTAAAACGGCATGTCAATGTTCAAGGTCACTTTCTAGCGAACGGAGCTCCTGCAATTTTATTCAAAATGACGGGTTTTTTCTGTGTTTGGCTGCAGAAACAGCACGGATAAGAAAGATGAAGGCACGAGGATCACTTTACACCAGTAATAACAACGATTCCACTTTATATTATGTCGAAAAAATCGTATTTAGATTCAACATTTTTCTTCCGTATGACATTCAACATGTTTTATGGGGTTGCCAGTAGGTAGAATGTCAAAAATCACAATACACAAAAAAACAATTTTAGAAATATCAATCTAGAGAGCTTTGTTTTAGTTTTCCTTTAACAATGAAGGACTTATGAACCGACTTCAAAAAAGTAGGAGGTTTCCAATTTGTGTAGCTTTTTTATAACAATAACTTTTTACCTTTCGGACCGATTTTGATTTTTTTTTAACCACTGATCCAAAAAGAGGGGTGTTATAAGTATGAACGCTGTGTCTGTGTGAATGTGTGTGTGTCTGTGGCAGCGTAACTCTTAAGCGAGTGAACCGATTTGGATGAGTTTTTTTTATATGAACGAAGGTTTCCTAGCAATGGTTCAGCAACATATTTCATCAAAATCGGTTCAGCCGTTTATGAGATATTTAGGAGATATCTGCACCTAAATAAATTCCCCCGAAAGCAAAGTTGAGTAGCATTTCTCATTTCAAATTACATTTAAACATATGTTGTACCTATATATTTTTGTAAGCCATTGTAAAACCCTTAATTTTTATTCTCCACTCGATAGGTTTAAAAAAATAAAAAATACCTTTGTTTGGGGCTAAAAATCGGCTATTTTTGTTTTTTTGATCTACCCAGTGTCACTCTTACAATGAAGATGAATCTAACGACACTTCGCATCCATCAAGTCGCTTAGGCTGCAGAGCGTGTCAAAGAAATGTACATACATACATACATATACTCAAAAAACATAAACCTCCTTCTAGGGCAGTCGGGTACAACCGTACAACAGATAACTTTTTTTGTTTAGATTGCAGATCCTAGATATAAAGTTCATACGCACAAATATTGAGAACTATTACTGTAAATAACATGGACTTCTTGTCCGAAAACATAATTTAATATGTTTATCACCTTACCAACCAGAACCAGTTTCTTTCTTTCTTCTTTCAAAAGCTTATTACGCTGGCAGCATTATTAGGGTGCATGTGTTGTGTAGGCGATTGTCACAGTCAGCAGCTTTACGCACACATACAAAGCGAGGCGCCTCAATTTCGGGCGGCGTTTTGAATGGACGGACTCCGTCTAGGTGTAGTAAGTCTATGGTAAGAACCTGCTTCGGGTTTGTAAGGGGCAAGGGCAAAATCGAAACAAGGTCAGTAAGTGGTCGGCAAAGGGTTAGGCCACGTTAAAAAAATATATTTGCCCTGGATATGGTATGTATGACAAAGCCTGATTATGGTCACTATGGTCATTGGTCAGACATGAGAATTGTATCAGTTAGATGTTTGCATCATTGTTCTACAATACAATTTAGAGGCATGCGATGTAAAGGAGATTCTTAGGTACAAATTTTACGATGTTAAAACTCGACATTTTATCATTAAGTTATGTTTTATTGCACCGAGAAATAACTAATAAATCGTAAATAATTAAATTACCTACTGACGATCTGTCTTAAAAGCTATCATATTACAGTCGGCTACTCTATTAAAATTATTAAAAGAACTACGAAGCGGAACGGAATTTGTTCTGTTTTGAACAAAAAGTCTTGTTCCCATGAACTAGACCAGCCCCTCAATAGATCGACCGGAAAAGAAGGTCTACTGGGTGGGACGCATTCCGCATTATGTTTCAATCTACGAATTGATTTGGGTGTAGTAGGGTTACCTATACTACTTGAAAAACAAAAAAGTCAAAAACAGCTACCTAGATATTAAAAAAATAAGTCAATACGTTTGGAGCCAACTAAGATAATAATTATGTCAGAAGATATCATCTACACGTGTGTGTACGTTTTTCCGGATAATCTATCTATACTTATAATAAAACTCTAGCGAAGTCAATTCTGTACATTGAATATTTTTAGAAAAAAACTATCAGGGGTTACTAAGAAAACTATTCTGAATACAAAAATGCAAAAAAATCGGTCTATGTCTGTCTGTCTGTCTGTCTGTCTGTCTGTCTGTCTGTCTGTCTGTGTGTTACCTCATCACGCGAATACCGCTGAACAGTTTTCAGTCAAATTTAGGACCGTGATAAGTCCTGGTTCTGGGAACAATCTAGGTTATCCGATGTTCAGAATACATTGCGGGTTGCAATTTTAACTTCGTTTTTTGTAAGATATATTCATAATTTTGATATAGCTTCTTTAGAAGATATGTTAATAAAGTGATACAGAACACATTTCCGAAAAAAAAAATTGTGTTTCCGAAAAAAAATATCCGACTTGGAACCTCATTATCTCGGAAACCGTTGATTTCCTAGGCATAGTTCCTTGCGCAAAAATGATCGTTATGATGAGGACTATACAGGGTGTTAAAAGACCGCCAACAGACCCGAAAGCCACTAGACACTAAAAAGAAGTACTTTTTCGATAAATTATTGTTGGGAAATTATTTTGGTTTTTTAGGCAATGGACGTGTAACGCACAGAAGTCATATTGCGCAAGCGTAGGTATCAGATTATGTTACTTAAGCTTGAAGTGCCGATGTTTAGAATACATTGCGGGTTGCAACTTTAACATCGTTTTTTGTAAGAAATATTCATAATTTTGATATGGCTTCTTGAAAAGGTATGTTAGGAATCCCCTGAAGCTCTGCAGCCCTCTCGCTCGCACTTTTGAACATTTGAATTTATTGTAAGAGAATGATTCAACTTTGGACGATAAAATATAGTTGCAGACATAGATAATAAAGCTATCGACATGTAGACATACTTTAAATTTCACATTTATAGTTTAAAAAATAAATTACTGAACTACTACTTTTAACCGAAGTTCAGTGATATTTTTTTTTATTAGTAGGAATATGAAATCAAAAGTGTGTCCACATGTCGATAGCTTTATGTCTGCAACTATATTTTATCGTCCAAAGTTTAATAATTCTCTTACAATCAATTAAAATGTTGAAAAGTGCGAGCGAGAGGGCTGCAGAGCTTCAGGGGATTCTTAAGAACTAGATACTGAATACATTTCTGCAAAAAAAAGTTTTGAAAAATCCGACTTGGAACCTCATTATCTCGGAAACCGTTGATTTCCCAGGCATAGTTCCTTGGGCAAAAATGTTCCTTATGATGAGGAAAATACGTGGTTTCCCGCTTTGTTGGCGGTCTTTTAACACCCTGTACGTGGTCTCCCACTTTGTTGGCGGTCTTTTAACACCGCTCGGTATTCAATACAAGCACTCGCCGCAAACAATAATTTTGCATTCTTGCATAACAAATAACTATTGTTTACTGTTGAGCTGGATAGACAGAGTTATTAGCCGTATGCTTTGCTTGCTGGCTTAGCATGAGAATGAATAAGACCTTATCTATGGGCTTATAACTTTATCTATCCCACTCTACGTCGAGGGAGATACATAAAACCCCTTTACTTCCTAAGCAATTCTTATGCTTAGCTTCCTGGCCCGCGTTTCATATAACTGACATAAATATTTTATTATGACAATTCTATGTTCATTGATAGGTTGGTTTGTAAACAAACCTTTTTTGTAACCTCATGTCAAATCGACTACGCAATCTATATCGAATTGTCATAATAAACTATGAATTGTATTTATATGAAACAGGCACCTGGTATCTTATCACGGGCGATACCTTAATGGAAACAATACATATTTATTATTAAATGTATTGTATTAAATTTATTATAGTATTGTTTAGATTAGGGTTTTTATTCTATTTTATTCTATTGCTTTCTTACGAGCCCTGCTACCGAAAGTTTAGAAATAATAACTATTATATTAAAATACCCTCGACATTTTAGCTTCAAATAAGCATATTTAATAAATAGCTAAACCAATTTTGACAAAACATAACTAAGAACATTCGCTAGAACACCTGCTTTCAAATAAATAAAAAATACCTAAAGCTTCCAAATCGTTCACCCGTTTAAGAGCTCCGGTGCCACAGACAGACACACCCTCATAAACACATACCTATACAGACACACTCACAAAGCTGTCAAACTTATAACACCCTCTTTTTTGGTCGGGGATTAAAAAAAACCCTTCCTTTTGAGTTTTCCTCCACAGTCAAATTTAAATTAAATGTTAAATGTGTAAAAACGCATACGAAGTCGCGGGCACAACTAGTCGTTACCTAAAATCGCTCTGAATAGGTACCTACGTGATTGAACTTGAGCGTATGCACCTTCTAGGCTTCTTTCTCTGTATCATCGCACTTATGAGAAGGTGAAACTGTCTCAATTAAATGGCCCATGGCATGGGAATTTGTTTTTTTTTTTACCATTGGCCGGTGAACGAACAGGGTCATGGTTTTTTGTGGACGATTCTAATTTATTTTCAACGGTCATCGGTGCGGTCAAAGGCAAGATGATTGTAGGATTATTGCCTACTGTGCTGAAGCCAAAGCATTATCCACACATGGCTGAGATTTAAGCAGTTTGCAGTCAACGAAAGAAAGCATTGGGCCACTTTTTATTTCGAACGTATGGAAATGACAGCAAAATTACTCATAGCAAAGAGCATATCTCATAGTATGGAAATCGTAGCACGTTCATCGCCCGCCCTGTGGGCTACGCCGACTACACGCCTACTACACACCCAATGCTGAGTGTAGATTCCTTCCATTGCACTTCATTATTTACGGTCTTGGGCTTTTTTCAACCAGCCTTTTCCTGCCACTTTGACCAGCCCCCTTAGCACGCTACCATTTTGCCTACTCTCAACTGTCACCTTAGCCACTTAACACTACTGAGGTGACAGTTAACAGTGGCTAAGGTGACAGTTGAGAGTAGGCAAGATGGTAGCGTGCTAAGGGGGCAGGTCGTTGTCTCAACCCATCGGTTGCCTGCCCACATTTCAACAATCCATTCCGGGACTCTCATCTTATTATTATTATTATAGCGCATTATTATAGCTGGTAGGGTCAACTGCCCAATTATTTGGCAGATGAAATTTAGACATATTGATCTATGTTATAGTTCCCCATTTTTATTAAGAAGGTAAATATTTATCTTATTTTTGGACTACTAACACATATGGACTTTGTCTGAAATAAATTATTTAAATTTGAATATAAAGAATAAAATAATAAAAAAAGTTTATTACCAAAAATAACTGAACTAAACTTAAAAGCTAAGAAAATTACGCACATGTAAAGTTTTTTATATAAATTATTTTATGTTTAATTTAAAGAACAAAGAAGAATAAAAGAATAAAAAAAGTTTATTACCAAAAACAACTTTATAAAGATTTTTATAAGGTTAAAAAAAAATTCGCTCGGGACACTGGCGAAAGTTCCCTAGCACAGGTTAGTGCTTTAGAAAATACAAAAATAACTTAACTAAACTTAAAAGCTAAGTAAGACAATTACGCAGGTGAAAAGTTTTTTCATCGCCCGCCCACCGCTCCCATATTAGCCCAAACACAGCAAGCCAACCCAGTGACCGTAGATTGGGCTGCGCGAAACAGGTTGTTGATCGAATGCACCCAGTTTGAATCCGGTGCGGTTCGGACGCAACTGTTTATTCTGTTGGGCCTTGTTTATTATGTTCTATTGAGTTTTGCGTGTATTTATAACTTAGACTTTCGTTAGCATTGCACATTTTGGTATTAATAGTATAGTTGCATTTTTTTGTTGTTGTCGAGATAGCTGACTAGTTTTGGTTCTCATTTGGAAAACCTGATCATGGAAGAATCTCCCCATGCTACCACAGTATCACAGGTCTTAAAATAGAATAAATAAACTAGTGTAAAATCCAGTGAAAGACGTTTTCTATTATTGTATCGCGCAAACACGAAGCAAACTTAATCTTGTTAGAAGAAAAGAGTTCAACGCACGAGAAAAATAAGGAATGTTGTTTTGCTAAAGCTGCCCTTGATTTACAAAAGTATTTTATTTATAAGAGATTCAGAAGCTCGGAAAACATCAAAAAATTTCGTGTTTCGTAAACGGTTAAACTTACTTATATTTATGTCGATGTAGCCGACTAGTTTCGGTTCTCATTTGGAGACCGAACATGTCTGAGAAACTATGATGTTAATTAATTTAGTTTTAACTCTTATTCTTACGACGAGTATTCTCATTATAAGCTACACGTGTCAATGTTTTAAATTGTTGCGGTGAAGAAAATTAAATGACCTCGAAACTCAGTTTTTTGCGATTCAAGTAAAAGTCTTTGCAATCCTCCTTGTAGGTATGATACCAAAAATACTTTCTCCACAAAAAAGCCAGTGCAATTTCGTGCACTTTCAATACAAGGGCTTGAGCTTGCTTCCAGGGAGTCGTTTAGCCCACTTACATGAATAACTGGCCAATTAAACTTAAGCGATGTGACTTACTTTAGTGACCACTTGTGCCCTAATATCTGGCCTTATTGGGCACAGTCGAAAAGCCGGTAAGCTTTCCGTGGGAAGTAGTTGAATCTGTTAAATATTGTAGAGTTATAATTATTATAGCAATTGAAGTTCTATTCACTTTTAAGGCGCGGTGCATAGTGAATTAGCCCGCGCGCAAAGAAAAATGCACAAAATCGATTCCTGTATCAAATACACTAAACAAATCGATGATAGCGTAGTCGCGTTCTATTAGGACAACGTCTAAGTTGTGTTAGTCGGGCATACATTGAATTAAAACCCCATATTATTATCTAATCCCACAACGCCGACATTACTCTATTACAGCTATTAAGTAAGGTAAAACAACAACAGACTAAACGGTGTCACGTCACGGCACATTGTCAATGGACCGCCTCACGCAACCGGGTCGCAGGTTTGATGCCCGACCCGCCCTTGTGCACTTCCGGCGGCGGTTCGACACGCAATGCGCACGCGCAGCGCACGCGCGAGCTTCGATCTTTTTGAAACGGTTCGATTTGAATGCGTCGGTTTAGTACCGAGCGATTGGGGTGAACCGTTAGTTCATTTCCGTTTTTTAAAAAGTTTTTTTATGAAGTCACGGGACAGGCAGGACTTGAACCCGAAACCTCTGGCATATCATACCGTCGCTCTACCAATTGAACTATCGAGCCAAGTAACTGTCGATGTGTATTTTTTAACCTGTATCATGTTTTATGGCCGGAGAGGTTGCCACTTGTTAGAAGTTTGCACTACCTATCTCCACCACCCATGCGTTTTTTGAGTGATTGAAATCTTTGAGCAATGTTGATATTCCATAAACATGAAACGAAAATTACACACCTTGTAGATACTTCCTATTTACAATGAATTAATGGAATGTCATTGCCAACTTAGCACGATAGCTACTTAGCTGATGTAACTACCTATATCAAATCATCTATCTTTATTATAGGCTTAAAAAATGCACCAATGTCTCAGTAAATCATGCAGATATATAACAGAAGGTTGTAGATGAACCTATCTCTACATTATGCATGTTTACGACCAACCATTAAAGACCCATCGAGATTCTATTAAGATCCCAAATATCAACATTCAAGTTCCCAGAAGAATGGGTAACTTTTTAAAGCAGCCATTACTCCCGAACGTACAAAGAAAGTGAACTCAAGTGAATCACTTTCATCTACTCTTAACATTTCATTTTCGATACAACATCTCGGTCAATCTCTTCCCCTTTTGGTCCTCTACCTGTGAGACTATTTATATGAAAACATGGGTCACCAGTCGTGATTGTATCGGTACCTACGACTGTAGTAATGGTCGTCGTACAATAGAACGACGAAACTGTGCATCTATGTAGCACATCGTTGTTGTTTTTTGCTAGCTGTACTCTACACGTCAAATGGACACCTTGAAAAAACGTCTGGGCGGAGCTTTAGGCAAGAGTTCTACTGGTAGCTATTCGCTAAGAAGAAAACAAAACAATTTCTTTCGTGCGTAACCCTGAGCCATAGAATTTATTATGATATCTCTCATCATTCGATCTATGTATTTTGATCTTTACAATAATTAATGACGATTTTTCAAAGGATCAAAAATAGCACGAATAACTGTTAAAATCAGTCTATTAATCTGTGGTTTCCATACAAACCACAGATTTAGTTGCGCGATAAATCGCGAATCGCTGTCAAATTTGATACTTGGAAAAATCCCTGTTGTGCAGAGGTTCATTTACCAATGAATTGAGCTTTATGATCGGATCGGTCGATACAACACACGCACATGCTGGCTGGCAAACATTGTTACAACATACAACGTACTTTAAGACACTTTACACGAAGTTTATAAATAACTCTTTGAGAAAATAAGACATTATACTATACCTCCTAGAAAGCCTACTTGCCACTTAGCTGGACTTTTTCATCAAATTAACCACAGTAAACGCAAATTTAATCGATAATGATGATGGATGACACTTTAGCGAGGCCTCCTTACTAGCTTTCTATGGTGTAACGACCTTTAGTACGACTTGTTTTCTCTACCTGTTCGCTCTATACTGTCAGCTGTCAAACCAAAACATCTGATTTTGATTTTGTTGGTCATCGTTTAATGGCATTGAGTTTATAAGCACGCCTGCCGATATGGGAGGAAGCAGACTACAATTATTTCTTTTCCAGTAAATGAATAATCAGCAATGGGGGTTTACAGGCTGATGATGATTTTGATGATGATGAAATTAATGGAAAACTCTTGATCGAAACTTAATGTTCAGTCCCGTATGCCCAGCTGGTCTGCAGCTACACTATACTACAGGGTGCACTTTAAGTCGATAGCGGAACTTTAAGTAGGCTTTCTACTGATCAATATAAACCACTTGTACTAGGTGGCGAAAAAAATTGAGCGAAAAAAATATCAGCTGTTTCATACATTTGGCGCAGTACTGAGTCGACCGTTTGTATGGGACAGCTGATCTTTTTTTCGCTCCATTTTTTTTGCCACCTAGTACAAGTTGTTTGTAGTGATCAGTAGACAGCCTACTTAAAGTTCCGCTATTGACTTAGAGTGCACTCTATAGTTCTTTTTGCTGAAATGAAAATATTTTAAATTTTACAATAATTGTATCAGTGGTCCAGCCAGCCACAGTAGAGTGACAGAAAGGCAAATAAATAGCAATAAAACATTTTAAAATTAATTACTTAACTAACCAAGATGACTGATAGGATAATAAAATGGCGGACGAAAGTTTAATTGTGTCTGCGGGGCCCAATCTCGTCTGCTTATACAAGGTACAAGGTGTTACAAAAGATGCTAACTCTTTTTACAGGGTAATAGCACCCGGTGATAGGGATCACAACCTAAATATTTTTTTTTGCTTTATGACGTTTCGTTGATTTTTAAATGAGAACGCTGTGGCAAGAGAAAAGTATTTTTTAAATATTGTTTTCATTGACTTTCACAATGTTTTAACAACTCAAAGCTATGCAAATGCACATACACCCACAAACATATTTTTAAATTTGAGCTAATACCAAAAACAAAAAGTTATGGAATATTTTCAATTTTGACGTTATAAAATAAAAATTGTTTTTTTCAACTTTTTTTTTCAGAATTCTCATCCTCTTGACCAGTAAGTTACACCCTGTAAAAAAAGCATGTTTTGTAACACGTTGTATATCATAGCATTGTGATGCTCCGGACCCCCTGGTGAAAATATTTAATAATGCGATACAATTAAAAGGCTTTGCTTTCTACAACAGCTCAAGTCTGGTTGGTCTTGAGGGGCGTTTAGGTTTGAATTTGTGAGTATTTATAATACTAAAACTTTTATTTCAGACAAGGGTGACATACACACACAGTTACAATATTTAAAGAAATTACATAGTTGTTAGTAAGCAGATACGACCATGGTTAGTTCTAATAAAACAAATACACACAAAAAAAAATACATTTAGGTGCGAGCATTTACGTTCTAAGAATAAAGTTGAGTGCATTGTGAACAGGCCCTTAGTAAAAGTTGTAAGGATTGTTGCCAAACTGAGAAATTTTTGTTCAGCGATTTATGTTTCGCGATAATAAAATAGTATTATTTTCATTATTCTAAACAACAGAACTACAAAAATTAAGCTTTATTGTCGTGAAACATAAATCGTTGAACAAAAATTTCTCAGTTTGGCAAACTGAGAAAAAAAAGACTGTAAAAATGATGCATTTCGAGCTACGCTACTCTCCTTGTTGCTTTTTAAAACGATTGTTGTTTGTGGCATTGTGTTAATGTGTTTTTTTTTTGTTTCAGGTAAATATTCAGTTAGCGGAAGTAACCATCCTCCTTGCCATCAGATACAGTCGGCCACAGTCTCAGATACCCATTTTTTGGTTCTAGAACATAAAAAAAAATATCTTGGAGCAAAAGTTTAAATATTTAGGTATCCTGACGAAAAATATAAATTGCTTCTAGAAAATAAAGCAAAACAAAACACGTTAAAATTCCTGAATTGTCATACATACAACCCACGGGAGTAAATGTCTATGTTTATTTCGACAGAATTAGAAACTTGAGAGAAGAAAGTGAGGACGACCTATGAAGTCATCAACCAATTAAACCAAAGACAAATTGTATTCGTATGAAGTCACACACTGCCTGAAAAGATTATTTTTTAATTAGTCTCTATTTATCTGTGATGAAGTAACGACACCTTGTGTAGGTAACCTATTGTCTGACTAAGGATTTGTGAAATTTTTTGATCGATTCATTTGTGATTAATTCGCGAATTGAGACGCGTGGGTTTCGATTTATTTGGTCTCGATTGGGTAACGCGTGATTATGTCTCTTGATAAGTCTTGTTTCGTAGACAGACAGTAAACAAAGAAACCTCGATAGTGCAGTAAGATATTCAATTAGATAAGCTATCAAAAACAATATTGATCTACCTAGTTGGTCAGCATATAAATTGAATATTAGGTAAAATTCTGAGACCTATAACTACGGTCACAATAAGGCCATAGTCTGTTTAATTTTCGTTTATCTTTCGAAGAGGACTGTGTTTTAAAAGCATTTATTAGTCATTTTTATCAATTTGGATAGGCCATAGAGGAAACATTTTCTCACGATAATTTTCGCCGTTTTGTCGTCACATCCGAGCAATCAATTACTCTAATAGCTTCAAAGACATCGAAACAAACACGAACCGCTCATCTAATATTATTAAATGTCCTCGCAAGGCTAATCCCACGTGATAGCTAGTAAATACACCAATGAAATGGAATGGGGAAAGTGAATATCACTATATCGGTATCCTAAAAACGGTAAATGAGTGAAAGTCCCTCATTAACCAATGTTGTGACTGGCCATTCCCGTGGGTGGATCAGATCCGATAGGCCAGCTTTTACGTGCGTTTATTTGCACAGGTTTGGTCCTCAGGCAGAGAGGTTAGAAGCCCCGCTTCAATCGAGAATATTATTTGAGAGTAAAAACGATAGCAGCGTGGCGGGAAAGCCCATCTTTTCATACTTAGTATTTTAAAATTTGAAGCTAAAACGAGCTATTTTTGTTAAGCGATTTTTGTTTCACGGCAATAAAATTGTGTTATTTTTATTATTGTAAACAACAGAACAAAAAATAATAAGCTGATTTTGTTTTGTGGTCGACAAACCGGGGGCACTGCACAAAATTTTATGACCAACACATAATCGGCTGAATTATTGTTGTTCTGTTGTTTACAATAATGAGGTTTTCCCCTCCACGCTGCTATCGTTGGACCTTAAACTTGGTTCTTTTTTGAGCAGCGCCCAGAAGCAACCTTGACTTTGCTGATTGAAATCGTAGATTTTTTTGTTGCCGATAGAGCTGATAGAGCCCGCAAAAGTAATAAGTTTTAGAAATGCCCTTTCTTTGTTGAGACAGCGTAGAGTTATCTATGTCTTTCTAGTTAGTGGCTCAACCTTGCCGCGCCCACGTGAGTTATTGAGCCGTGGACGATTGACTGGCTGGTTTGTTTCGTTTATTGAATTAGCGAATGGTTCGCTTCACGACTGGCCTAACCAGTGGCCTGAAAACACAAGAAATGATTAGCGTTTTCGCTCATTTTCAAAGAAAAAAATAAGTATTTCTGGTCATTGTCTTTGCTGATCTGCCCCTCATCATCATCATCAGCTCTCCTCTGCCCACTGTTGGGTATAGGCCTTTTCCCCTCACGCCACCTCTCACGGTCCCTCGCCATCCGCATCCATGGACCCTCCGCCGACACAACGATGTCGTCCGACCAACGTGGCTCTGCCCCTGCCTTTGCATCTTCGTAATGAGATGATTTATACAGCGTCCAGTGGCACCTTCACTCACACTAGATGGGTGAGGAGACCACATTGTTGTAGATGGAGTAGGATTGCCCAGCACCTATACCATCCTGACAGCTTAGTCGGCCTAGCCCTCAGGAAAGACAAGTCAATACGTGTGGAGCCAACTAAGCCGCGGGTTTCCTCATGATGTTTTCCTTCGCCGTTAGCGATTGGTATTGCTACTACAAATTCACAAATGTACGTAACTTTGAAATTAAACAAAGTCATAGATACATGCCCGCACTGGGAATCGAACCGGGGACCTCTACTCTACTCTGCCCCTGTATTCTCTACAATATCCACTGTAAAAATAACCGTTTTTAAATGTCAAACAAAAAAGATTGTTTGTTATAATAAGGGCTATTTTCGAGTGTTTTGACGCTCAACGGTTGAGTGGATTTTTTAGAGAATAGAGGCGGCTGGTCCCCGAACTTTTGAAAACCAAAACAAAGCGAACCACCTAACTGAAAGTCATTGAACTCCCGGCAGCACAATCGTTCATCATCATTCACTCTAGTAAAGCACATAGCGATGCAAATGAATGACGACCGTCATCAAATGACACTGATCTGATAGGCGCGTGACGTAAGGAGACCATGTTACGACTTACGACCGGGGTGAAAGTCGCGGCGGGGTGCCGCAGAGTCGCGCGACAGGTCAACGATCCGATTTGATTTAAATAATCAAATAATTATGCGAACACGATCCTCAGAATTGAGGGACCGATTTGGAAGATGTTAAGGGAAGAGAATCTGCGAGGAACCATTCTCGCAACTAACATCGGAACCGCCAAAAGAATTTAATCGAAAATTACTTCTCTTTGACTGTAAGAACTTGGAGATATATTGCACCAGCCAAGCCTGATTTGTTTCGCCAAATAAAAACTTATTATCATGTCATAAGTTTTCGGTTTGCGCAATTGGATTTTGCAAAGTTTTTTGTATTATTTTAATATCTGAATGTAATGCCCAAGAGTAATTGGACGGATACGATCAGAAACTCAATTCTTTAGGTGCCGCAAGTACCTACACGCAAGACCGAAGTAAGCGGTTGGTGAAGAAATGCTTTGGCCGGTCACGCGAGATCGTCGTCCGTCATAATCTGGATGAACAGCGTTAATTTCAGCAGGTACTCATTGTTGCGAAATTGGCAAATAAATAACAGATGATAGTTTGGGAATTTGTAGCAGCAATACCACTCGCTGTGTTGGAAAATATGGCGAGGAAACTAGCAACTTAGGTGGCAATACGCACGTTTCAAATTGGTCCACCTAGTACACAGGAAAGACCAAGTTAGTCTTTCCTGTGTACTAGGTGGACCATTTTGAAAATATATTATAGGTTGGGCAAGCATACTCATCTTAAATCGTTACCTAGTGGTAATTCTTCTCATTGGTTTCAAACAACTTTTGCTGTCTAGCTACTCGTATTACAACAAAAATATCAGCTATTACACAATTTTTTTTATTTTGTTAGGTACGGTAGCTAACATTTTATAGGTCTTTTGAACTTAAAAGTCGGAAGGACCCAAACAAACGTGTGTTCGTCGGTTGTCCCGGCGACGATTTCGCCTCATTGTTGTTCAGTTAATGTTTTCATTACGTTTATCTAATACACAATTTTGCAGCAGGAAATAACAATATCAGATGTACAAAAGATAGCCGGGTGAGAAAGTAGCAACAAGTAATTTGTGAGAAAGTGTTCGTCCAAAGAATACCACACCTCGAAGTACGTTAAGGCCTACAGGAAAAAAAACTTAGTTCAATTTCGCTGCTTGAACTCGTGACGCGTGATAAGTGAAATGAATTGTTTTTGGCATGACGAAAGGAAATATAGAAGGAAAGAAAGGTAGAGAAGCTATTGTCGACTAGACGACAGAGAAGGTGGTCCACGAACCAGGTTTAGGAAGAGCTAGCATGAGAACCTTCAGTGACCTGCACCGACAAGAGGAAAGGATCTAAGTTCTGTATGTACCTCTAGCATACACATATTGTTCTACGAATGGTTCTGTCATACACCGAAGGCACCATTTTACAGATTATCGCAGTTCAAGGCTCCAATACCAGTAATTATAATGTCGGTGGTTTCTACGAACCTACAGGGAATTCTGGGATCCACTGGTTTAAAGGTTCGTAAAGTGATTGAGGAAAAATTTGGGATTGACATTTTTCTGATAAAAATAAACCGCACTTTTATTATCCTAAAGGGGCAGAGAGTTAATTTATGATGAAAGTGATAGTACTTACACTGAAAACTTAACCTAACCTTACTTAAAGTACTTGACGTTGAGTGAGAACCTTTTCCATTACTTTTATTTATTGCGTTTCCCTGTGTTAGTTCAATGTTATTGTTAGTTACGCAACTCCGTTCGCACTCTCACGTGAGAAAAAATACAACAAAATAATGATACTTATTATAACAAACTAACAAACATGCTTCCAAAAAGTAATTTATTTTCATCAAGTCGCATTCTTTGCACGGTGAATGTTCTCTTTCTGTCTCCCTTTCAAAAGATAAAATTAAAGTGGCCCTTTTAATTGAGTTTCTTTTTCCCGTGACCAAATTAAACTGAAGACTGGGAAAAAACATTGAAGTTCTGATGAGCTTTTTTTGATTGAAATTATAGGTTTGCTTTATTTGGTTGTAGTTATCTAATAGATCTCATAACAGCTCTATTATATTAAGTAGCAGTGTTGTTTTCTTCCAAATCAAGTAGTTATTTCTGAAAAACTCGTTATTAATTTATTGTTATAAGCCCGTTAAAATTACTAAACTCCAATTGACCGAAGGGGTTTGCATTGTACTATGTTGTTGGTGTTGTGGTATAATAGTTAAAATATGTATTTTGTATTTGCGTTTAACACATTTCAAAAATATGCATTCAACCTTAACCTTTTCAGCCTGAACCCGAGTATATTCCAATAAAAGATCCACCTCCCTAGTCTGGGATTCAATTATCCAGTTGTCACGTAACGTCGGCACGAGTTAGCTATCTTTAGACGCTGAGCATTCGGTATAAATAAAGGCATTTGCATCTACGTATGAGATGATTTATACAGCGTCCAGAGGTACGTTCGGCCACAATCTCAGATACCCCATGGCAGCTCTTATCGCGCGCGGCATAAGGACGCCAATCGAACAAAAAGGGGTATCTGAGTCTGTGGCCGACTGTACCATCGCTCACACTAGATGGGTATACTACGAGTATTTAGGTAAAGGCTCAGTCATCAGTCACACATCTGCTTCGACTTGTATCTCAATATTGTCTGAGAAGTACCTAAATTGACGACCATTTCCTTGACCCAAAATTATTAACAAAATGTTTAACAATGTTATGTTATTTTTGAAACTGCTTTAAATAATTTCACTGCTGGGCAGATACCTCCCTTTATTTAGACCAAAGGGCCTAACTTGACAGCAGCAGATTCTGCTTTGTCTACGCTTGCTGCAGACGATGAAAATATAGACCTCTAGCAGTCCGGTTTAGCTATGTAGATCATCTCACAATTTTCGTTGTTCAATATTCTGTTTACCACAAGTGAGTTCAGCAACAAGTCAGGTCTATCACCAGCTTTTCCACCACAGTATCAGTGCAGACTGACATCGCGAAACGAATGCGCTTCGCCCTCGGCTATTTTGATATTGCGACCTAGTATTTCTGAGAGGGGCATAATATAACGTTGTTCAATTTACTTTAAACAGGCATAACATACCCATTTATGGAGTGATGTGATGGGTAAAGGGCAGCTGGGGTTATTTTTGTAAAGGCATGGGCTCAATTAAATGTGTTGGTGCTTTTGATTGCCTGGTGTCCCTCCTGTTATAACGTTTCTGTGAAAACCAGGGGATGGTAGTTCTGCTGCGCTTACGAAGTGCGCTTTTTTGCGAAATTGAGTTTCATACATATTTGAAATCAGGAAAATGACTTGCTAGGCAAGTTTACACTATCTAAATATGTATCATGAACTGTAGTGACTGGGTGACCACTTCCACCACTTACAAGTACAAAGTACAATAGTGTGCATGATCCACTAACTGGGCATCTCTCTGCCTTCTTCCTGAGAGAAAGAGTTCCAGCACCAGGCGTGCCCATTGCGGATTGGCGATTTTTGCAGATTTGGTTCGGTACCTACTAAGCTTTAGACGCCCAGGTTAGCGAGTTAGTCAGAAATAGCATCAAATAATAATAATTTACAATTCGATGTAAAAGGCCGAATATCGGTCCACTTCTCATGGCTCTTAGCTGCTTACTCTTGTACCTTGTGCGGGATTTACGGATCATTTGCTCCACTTTAAAACCACCAATCAATCTTAGCTTAATGGCTGACAACTCTAGGCCTGTGCCAAGTAATGGTATTACTATTCTAAAGGCACAAAGATAGCTGGGAAATTTACCTACTTGGCAGCAAACATGGTAAATTGAGATTTCATAGGGTCATCTTACTAAAGCTCAGGTGAGCTGTCATCTTACTAAAGTGAGCTGTGTGTCAGACAATTAAACATTATGCATTGCAAAGTAATATGCAATTTCATTATGTGGACGTATTTAGCTGGAAAATTTAATAGTTTGTACTTATTGAGTTGACTTTATCTTTGTCCATTACAAAGTTGTTGTGCTGGACAAGTCTGCTTTTGATTAAACAAAAACAAATATGGCACGTGATCGAAGTTGATTCTTCGAAATTACTATCGTCTTACTCAAGTGTAACATCTGTTATTATCAAAGCGATGACTTTGGACGGACACGGTCGCGCTTGGCTAAATCAGGTACCCACAGAACTAAGTCAGCATTGATTGTTAACGGTCAATGACTGACGGTCAGTTGTTTTGTATGTTCTATTGTGTTTGTACCTTCTGATTTTGAGGCCTACTTCTGGGGAAATTGGTCACTTTTTATCTCGATTCCTTTTGCGTCTCAAGAATGTAGAGAATTATTGGATCGTATTTGACAGGCGAATACGATAAAGGTAAGTAGAGTCAGTGACACGCTAAGGCCCGTAAGATCAATCACAGTTTAAACCAAAAAGGCTAGTTTAAACCCTATCGACAGCGATTAACTTTCATACAAAATGCGAGGTTTAATCTATGGATTGAGTTTAAACTGTGATTGATCTTACGGGCCTAAGGCCCGGTTTCTGAGTTGACAATTTTGCTAAGCAAATGGGTAAGTATCGTCCTATCTCTGCAGATTTCTCACAAAAGAGCGTGACAGAGCGATACGTAAGTATGTGCTTAGTAAAATTCTCAACTCAGAAACCGGGACTTTGATACCTAATGGTGACTCTTATCGCCAATAGCATAAGTGTGTCGATCGAACAAAGAGGGGTATCCTAGTGTGTCGCTAACTCTACTTACTTTTTCCTCTAAATTAATATAAAAACTCTACTTACCTACTTATTCTCATGTTGGCAGCTGTACGGACGGGAAATGTATCGTTAAATTCGTTCGACACTGAGTATTATTTTGTTCTCTTCTTCTTATTCCATTATTTGAAAGAAAGATGAAAGAACGATATTACATTTATTAAAAATAAAAAATATAACGATAGGTTGAAGTCGGTTCGCTCTGTTCGCAAGTCTTATGCGACCGTTGGACGACCAGTGGGCATTTCCATAAAACTGACAATGACAATTTACCATGACAATTCGATGTACATTGCGTAGCCGATGAGGCATTAAAAAGATTAGTTTCTAACAGACTATTGTACATCAAATTGGCACAATAAACTATGAATTTTAGCTTATGATATGGCCCACAGGCTATATGGGCTAGTGCATTCTGAGTATTCTTTCGATAAATACTTATTGCAATGCAAACTCTTGTCGTACAAGGAAACGTCTGGCGTTCGGAGACGTCCATTATTCTGTCATCTAGGATTTGCATACAGACTGCTTTCCATTTCCTTCCGCCGACTAGTTTTCTTTTCAGCTCTACCGCAAGCCGTTACGTAATGGATGGAAAGGAATGTACAGTCTGCAATACGCTAGGATACACCTTGTTGAATGATTTATTATAGGGAAGGGTTGAAAAATTCGCTCGGGAAAGGACTTGAACCCGCAACCTCTTGCATAGCGTGTGCGCTATACGAATGTGGTGGGCTACCATTTTAGTGCTCAGTTGGCTCAACAGTCAAGTAAGGTCATTAAGTATAGCTCTTAAAGTTAGGTAATTCGGGCGTAAAAAAAGAATCATATTAAATACCTACCTTAAAACTGTACCGATAAAACAAATCAAGCAAACTCCGTTTTGTGTGAAACGGTAAAAAAAAAATTAACACAGTTTTCCGCAATAAAAAACTGTTTCAAAGCAGGGGTTATTAAATAGCGGGACAAAAACTATTTGCCAAAATTAATCTCAGGTATTGCAAAATATTCACAATATTATTCTAATTAGAAATAAACCCGCGTAGTCCATACACAGTGTCATATGTTTTTATCAACAACGGTTCAGCCGGTAGTGAGATATGCTTATTTGAAGCTGAAATGTCGGAGGTATTTTACATTTTTAATTGAGTAGTTATGGAACATTCGCAGTAGTGTCTTTGGCAGTAGGTACGGAAAAAACTCAACTAATGTATTTTTTTCTCAGAGATACACAAACACACATTTTAAAAGAATAAATATACTTAATATCTTTTACAAAGGTACACAGCAATAAAAACACACATTAGTAAACTAATTAGTCGTTTATTGCTCAAACGAAAGCTTAGTGATTGTTTCGCACGCCGTGAGATAATGGACCGTTAAATTTGTTTTGAGGGAAGCACTAAATAAACTAAACTTACCCATACAGCCTTAGGTAGACGAATTGGTAATTTTTTGCTCTCAAAATTGCCGTACAATAATACCATGTAGTGAAGAGACCTACCGTGTAGTGTATAACGGTCAGAAATGAAATAAAATCATAAAAATTCACATCATATGCTTAATTCGCGATAGATTCAAAAGTTCTCGTAAGCACGAGCCTAGCCTTTTAAATGCAGCTTCCGTTTTAACTTACGGCTAATGAGTTACTTTGGTCCGAGATTTACATAAAAACAAATGTACAGACAACTGCGTAACGTGTGAGATAATGTGAGGTTTTTGCATTTAAATAGTTTTGTCATAGAATACGCAATAGGTACCCAAGTTGCGTAAATAAAATATTCTCTTAATGTCTAAATGGATTTGCAACTCAGGTTGTGATCTTTAGCCAATGTCCTTTGGTCTATTTTGCATAAATAGATAATATTATAAAAGAATAACATAAAAAAATACCGACTTCACAGCATTATGAACACAACTGTAAAAAGTGACGTTAAAAACTTTATTCGCCACAAAGTGTCGTTTGAAAAAGAGTAACATGTGAGACTGCTAACAGATTTGGCTGAAAACCAGCGCTGTTCATAAGGTTCTCTGTGCAGAACCTTATTCAGCAAAAGCTGAGCCACAACACAACCCATTGCCTTACTCTTCCTATTACATTACAATATTGTTGTTAAATTTTAAGAGTATTGCAATAAACCTTTTTTCTTTCTTTCTAACTTCTTATCTGAGAGGACTTCAGTTCGAACTTGGATTTGTTTGTTAGTAATGCTAGCTTTTTGTTTTTTCTAAAGCACTAACCCATGCTAGGGAATATTTTAAACATTTATAATAAGTTGAAAAAATTCACTTGGGACAGGACTTGAGCCCGCAACCTCTCGCATACCGTGCAGGCGCTCTACCAATTGAGCTACCGAGTACCGAATCAAGTAACTGTCGATGCGAATTTCTTCAACTGGTCTCCGTCTAATGGACGGGGGGCACCTCCTGTTGTGATTAGTTTGCACTAATCTACACCACCCAATGCGTTCATCTTTGCAGACGAAATGCTCGGTAGCTCAATAAGGGATTTTCTGACAGCTCACAAGTTGTAGTTCCAAATTTGTAACTAGATGTCGCTGACGAGACATGTTGTTTTTTTATGCCAGTTCGCGCTCGTTGGCTTTCGTACACATGACAGCACGTCAGACTGTACACTTTTGTTGTAAAGTCGCCCGTAACGTAACCGAATAGAGTGCTAGCGTGTAAAGGTCGACGTGCTGTCGTGTGTACATACGTCCAAACACATTTAGGTATTAGTTGTGGAGCAAAATGAAGTGTTTCCGGATTTACCATTCACTTATACAAGAACATTAACAAAGTCGTGTACTTTTTCATGTACTGTAAAATGGAATGACGGCTACGACGATGAAATATGAAGTCACAGAGCAATGAAGTGAAGAAGTATTTTCGCTGTAGTAAGCACTAATTTACTTTGTGATAGAAAACATGTCGTATCAACGCCATCTGTCACAGCTTTTAGAACAATTTTTTTATTTTTTTTAGCTGTCAGAAAATCCCTTATTGGTAGAGCACCTGCACGGTATGCGAGAGGTTGCGGGTTCAAGTCCTGTCCCGAGTGAATTTTTTAAACTTATTATAAATGTTTAAAATGCTAACTTTACTTGACTGCCTTGTGACTACATATTAGTTACAATTATCACTCTATTAATATGTATACAACCTTGCTTCTTATCATTTCCTGTCAAGAAATTTATAAAAAATTGCGAAAGGCCAAACAGCTCTAGTGGGCTAATTCTCGGGAATTTCACATTCGATACATTTCGAAGGAAAAATCTCATGTCATTTCGATCTTCGACTGCTCCCGACCACTCGAGTTCTGCATGTCGAGCTAAAAAGGCAAACATCTCGCAGAAATCGATCGAAATCACAGAATGAGAATTCCCGAGAAGCCAATAACTAGCGATTTTAAATTCTTAGTTGTTCTTAGTATGAATAAATTCTTAGTTAGTGTCATTGATTGTCCATCCATGGCCTCTCCCTATCCTTTTAGGATATAACTGTGAGTTCACAAGCAAATGTTTGTTTTTCCTCTTAGCCTATTGCAGAAGTGAAATAAAAAAATAAAAACCCCCGACATTTTAATTTTAAATTGGAATACCTACCTCATAGACGGCTAAATCGATTTTGATAAAATCTAGCTAAAAACACTCTCGATCAATTCGCCCCTCAAATAAACTACAAAACAATCAAATTCGGTTAACCAATTTGAGAGCTACGATGCCCCCAGACAGACACACAGATACACACTTCAAATGTATAATACTTTTAGCGTAGGGCATTAAAAAAACAGAATAAAAAAAACAGTTGCATTCCGAACACAACGGAAGGAAGCCAGTTCGCAATGACAAACATGTATGTAATGCGTAATGCACATAACACAAGGTAAAAGCAAATGGCCTGTTAATAACCACACATACTTACTAACGATGTCCAGTGTAAACAGGTCTCTAGGTTGACTGGTGTCTAGGCTTGTTTGGAGACCTGTCTATTTTGGGTACGATTCGTGAGTTAGCCAAGACAGTCACTCAGTACCCCGCTAATCGATACCCAGTCACACACAGGCTCACACAGCAAATGGTTTGTCAAGGCGATTCTGCGTATACCTAGTCGAAAACAGACGAAGACCACCAACAGGTAAAAATATACTACGTTGTTCTTATTTATTGTAAGAGCTATTATTTCTGCATACTTTGAATGCTGTACGCTAAGCTTAGCTGGTAATAATGTGATACCAAAACATTATGGCTCCCTGCCAATGTTCTTTCTTGAAGTCTATTGGTTCCTATTTACGGTCTATATCGGCTAAGGTATTCGTATCAAAATCTGATTACGATCGATCTTAGGACAATGGCCAGGTATGCACTAGTCTGGGTAGTCTAAACAATAGAGTAGGCTGTTTTAGATTATATTGGCGGGTGGCATGGCATATAGCGCATGTGGTAGAGCAACTCAATTAAATGGCACTCGGTTCCCGCGGTATACAGGCTGATTCCTGATATGATAACGTATCGTTTCAGAGATGTTATCTGTATCTAACGACAGGTATTAGTTGGACATAAAAATTGTTATAGACAGTCAATAACTATTAAAAATCTGAAATAGGAAGAAATACAGCGTCCAGTAGCACCTTCACTTACAGTGGGTGGTGGTCCCAGATGAACCTGTGTCTTTAGTTACTTACTTTTTTTTTTTGTTTATTGTGAATTAAGTAAGTAGCTATACCATCTCGCTAACTTTAAAGGAAAACATCGTGAAGAAATTAAGCAAGCCGATTAGATAAATAAAACGTTGTCTTTGCAACAGCCTGTGCAGCGCACGCGCGGCCAGCAAGCGACAGGCGACAAATCAAATTAATTAACAGCTCACAATAGGACGCGCCGGCGCAGAACCAAAGCCATTAGCCAAAGGGCTCGGGTCCACATTGCACTCTATTGAGTTAAAGTGTTTTGTTTACGTGCGATTTGATTAGCCTTCTATGAGGGACGACTTTACAATTTAACCAGTCCATCTATGACGCACAACGCGACTTCTTTCGCGGCACGAAAAAACTTCAACGTGAAATAATAATAATGATGTCGCAAAAGCTAACATAGCTACCCTCCGAGACTGATAAGATTTTGAAGGCAAAATAGGTTTACCAAACGTCTTTTGCCGCCGCTTTTAAATATGCATCTTTTGAATTTTAACAATAATTTATCAAAAAAATCTAAACAGTCCGACATGCTGGGGGTGGAGAGGTCCCAGCATACCAAAAATTTTTGCTCTAGTGCCATTATCCAGGGAGACAAACGGGGACTACGTTTGTATGGAGAAAACACTACTGTGATATCCTCTTAAAGCCTTGGGCATTGGGCAATACCACTCAAGTTACAGCCGAAAAAAAAAGATCGATCTAAACGAATCGAGTCGCTATGCATCAAACAAAACAAATGACAAAAGCCCACTCTCGGTTCCCAGCAGTCCCAATAAGGGGGTCCGACACTCCTGACCCAGTGAACTCGAGTTAACTAGGAGGACTATCGCAGGCCATCGCGGGCAACCGACCAGTGAAAGTGAAGCTCGGGGGTAATGATGCCTATTTGTACTGCTGGCTGCGCAGGAACGGCTGATCGGTCCGTGGTAATAATAATAATAGGGGCCTTCGAGTTGTGGGCAACTTATTGGTCCTTCCTGCCTTGCGCTGCACTGCAAAGGCGGTTTATACGCTGGATGGGATTTTGGTGGGTGGAAGGTAACTTCAGAAATGAAAGAAACTAGGTGATATTGAAGACTCTTTGTCATTAAAACTTTTGAAAAAAAAAAACTAAGGCCTTTGCATCTACGTAATGAGATGATTTATGCAGCGTCCAGTGGCACCTTCACTCACACTAGATGTGTGAAGAGACCACTCGGCGCTGCAGTGCCTGGGACATTGTTTAAGATGGAGTAGGCTTGCCCAGCACCTATACCATCCTGACAAAAACTTTTGAAAATTCGCTGTATAAATCAATATCATTACTAAAGTAGGATCAATATCATTACTTTTGTAAAATTCTCAGCTACATCTGAATTTCTAAATACACGTCTCCCCTTTCGCAGCTCCAAATTGAAAAGAAACAAACACAAAATTAAATAAGTAACAGTTCAGTGTCAATTCATTCAAACAATAAATTAATAGTCTAATTTTATTGTGCGTCCCTTAATTGAACCCAATTCGAGACTATTGGCAAATACATCAGGCACAAAGGAACAGAAGTACAGCTTAGGACTGTTGACCAAGCGGAGCAGAGATGCGTTTTATACATTTTAAAACTTGTTTCTCATAACCATGAAAACTGAATAAAAACACATCATAGGCGGATGCACACTGAAAGTTACACAATACTGTACTCATAGTTTCGTAAGCGTAACTTTCGTAAGTACTGCACATATTATTTCTATTTAGAAAACGATTCACTAAATAGAAATACTAATAGTGGTATTATTCCGTACTCCTACAGTCTCATTGCTAAAAATAATTTATTCCAGACAACCCGTCACTGAAGATGTTGAGATTGAAAATCATACTATTGTTTTTTGTGCAATTGAATCTTGTACTGTTTTGGTCAAGAGATTCAAATCGATTTGAATCTACATGGAGTCTTCGACTGGATTGGGTACCCGAAGTAGGTATATCCTTCTGTTGCCTTTTCTTTGTGAAAAACGTGTCCAAACGCCAATCATCAAGTTTATTACTGTACTTACATGATGCATAAAGTTTTATTGGTGCTCTTCCTGCTAGATGGCCCTTCTGACTGGCCTAGTTCCAAGGATGCTAGATATCCAGGGTGTTTCAGAGAGGTCCTGTAACACTTAAAGGGGTCGCTTAACTCACCAGTACAAGCAACTTTTACTACTGGACCAAGTGAAAAATCTCGAAAAAAATATCAGCTGTTCCATACTAAAATTCGATACCTACTGCACCAAATGTATGGAGCAGTTGATATATTTTTCGAGATTACTTGACGAACTGGTTGACTGTTTGATAGACGTTGATAATAAAATATGATTCAGTGTACATTGATCCGCCCACTTTTTTATGAGTCAAATGTTACAATCTAGTATGTTACTGTGAAAAATACATTAAACCTATCTAGTATGTACAAGTTTTATTGGTATTTTATTTTCAACCAAAATATTATAAACAAACTTAGTTCTTTACATAGATTGGGCGTTTCTTTGCAATCATTATTATTCATGATTTTCCCGGAGTATCAGAAGACTGAGCTGCCATATTAAGATTTATATAATAAAGCTACAAAACGGTGATTGACTCATTAACGATAGATATGTTATCTTGAAAACGAGAAGGCTGAGCCAAAAATGATGTATTAGAAAAGTGTAGAGAAGTATCGATAAACCGCCATCCTATGTATCCGATTTTTGAATTTCGAATTTGGAACGTCGGCCGCCATTTTAACTTTTTGTTTACCGGCCGATTTGGTTCAAATTTGGAATGGACACGTCTTATTCCTTCTACCTTCATATTATGGGGAGACATATTCGAAATTTAAAATTTCTCTGAACAAAATTTGAAAAAAAACTGTTTGTATGGGAAAACAGCCTCTGGGAAATTAAATCCGCAGCCATGAAGGAAAGAGATAGCGCTACCGATATAGCGGCGATAAGGAGATAAGATACCGTTATATCCCAGAAAAGTCGAAAACTTTGACATTTCAAGATGGCGGCCGAGATATAGCTGTCAGAAGTAGACCAATTTTGTATGAAAATCCGCCCCTATACAAAATGTATAGGAATGACGCTGTTTAGTAGGAACCGCATGGGTAATTGGCCTTTTTTACCCGACTGAAGGTAAATAATGCTTTTTTTGGGGTCAGAGGCGGAGGCCGAAGGCCGACGCCGTATGAACTTTTGCGAGGCCGAAGGCCGAGCTCCGTTTAACGAGGCCGCAGGCCGAGTCCCGCGGAGAGCGAAGCTCGGAGTCGGCCAAACCCTCCCACCAGACAGTCATACCCGCGATGTAGATAATATGTATGGCGCTCATGCTACGCCGGCTGAACTCAAAAATTCCAAGCCATCCGTTCCGTTTGGCTCAATGGGCTCATTAGACCGTGTCACCCATATCCTGCATTGTATGCAGATACATGCAGAGCCTGCTTTGTAGAGTGTGTGTGCATCACACAATATCCTACGCACGTTACGCAATACCACTTGGGATCGGAACCTGGGGCCTTAGCCTGTAACGCAATGGTGCCATAATGGGCTCAAAGTTGACGGCTTCAATTATGATTTATTAATGCTGTCGGTCCTTTTAATGTTTTTGTAGTACAGCAAAGAATATTCTGATTAGAATACTAGAGGATTCGTTCTCTGGTTGTAGGAGAAAAACGAAGAAACCCCGGTTTTGTCCTTCTGCTGGGACGCCATCGACACGCCATTGCGTTACAAGCTAAGCAGGGTCCCTGGGGCTGAAGACAGCATTAATAAATCGTAATCGCTTCACCGTCAACTGGAAGCCTTTTTGGCACCACTACGTTACAGACACAGCGCCCTGGCTAATAACAAAAATAGAAGTTAAAAACTAAAACCCGACTACTAAAAGGCTTAAAACAAGACCTGTTTATCCTTAAAATAGACTCATAGATAATTAATCATAGTCGGAGGCCATCGGTTTATCAAATGCGAATGTGGTGTCCTCCGACTACGATTAATTATCTATGAGTCTATTTTAAGGATAAACAGGTCTTGTTTTAAGCCTTTTAGTAGTCGGGTTTTAGTTTTTAACTTCTATTTTTTTTTTAGCTTTTTAGTAAGTAATTTTGGGCGATCACCCAGAATAGAACCAAGAAGGGCAAAAAAAAACAAATTTTGGAATTTTTTGTTCTATTTGTTATGTTGACGCTACGAGTGTTATACATTTTTGAAAACGTCTTTTAAAGCCCTTTCATTTGATACCAGTGACGATGGTATCCGATAATTTTTATTTTTAGGTTCACCACTTTAGGGCGCAGCACAGCCGCCATCTTGGTTTTTTCAAAATTAAACTATCCTATGTTACCTGGGTGATTAACACGAATCCAACGACACCTCATTTGTTCAAATCGGCCGAGTAGTTTAGGCTCTGCGAGGGAACAGATGAACACACAAACATACATACATATAGGTACATACATACATACATACATACATACATACATACATACGCTGCTAAAATCATAACCCTCCTTATTGCTTCGCGTAGTCGGGTAAAAAGAACCGTAGTACATACATACATACATACTGTGTTTTTTTTTTGCCCTTCTTGGCTCTATTCTAGGTGATAATCCAAAATGACTAACTAAAAAGCTCAAAAAAAAATAGAAGTTAAAAACTAAAACCCGACTACTAAAAGGCTTAAAACAAGACCTGCTTATCCTTAAAATAGACTCATAGATAAATTAATCGTAGTCGGAGGACACCACATGCGCATTTGATAAACCGATGGCCTCCGACTACGATTAATTTATCTATGAGTCTATTTTAAGGATAAGCAGGTCTTGTTTTAAGCCTTTTAGTAGTCGGGTTTTAGTTTTTAACTTCTATTTTTGATGCTACTATAAGAGCGTTGCATACAATCTGAATTTTAAAGAGACTCTTATAATGAAACTCGGCGATCCGGCTATTTTATTGTAGGTACGCCAGAAAGTACCTCCAGAAAATACTTAAAAAGATCACCAGTTAGTAAAAATGGATACTAAATGACAGAATCAACGCATTTAGAAAAACTAACCGTGATTCCACCCGTTTCGAACCAAAATTATGTGTTAATATCGCTAATCATTAGAAGTTACTATGCGATATCAATTGACTAATCGAAAAATTGCTTGCAATATTTCCAGAGGGAAAGAGACACTAACATAAAGGCTAAATAAACATAAAAAATAAATAACTCCATCATTTATTTCATTGGACTGAAAAAGTTGACTAACTCCCACACTGCCAGACGTGTAGGTAACTACTAATCGTAACAGTTTGAGGATATTATTGAAATGTTAGGCATTACTTACCTTGCTATTAAAAATCTTTAACTCCGGTGTATTAATAAAATTACACGGCTCAGTTAATTAATAACATACATATCTCGTTCACCGGTCGCATGCGCAGGCGCAATAAACACGTTCGCGGTCCGCGTGAAGCTTGATTAGACGCGCGCGCCACTAAATATCGACCGTGCTAGGTGGGAATAATATGTCCATAGGATAGGACGTTACGTTAAAACTTACTTCCTTTGGCGATACACACAATACAACCCTTTGTTGGCCTCCTCCACAGTAGATTTTCATTTGTCTCAGGCCCTTTCTTCGCCGGTTGGTCCATTTGCCCATCTTTTTGAGGTCTTCTTCGATACAGCCAAGTTTTAGGCCTGCACCCCTCTTTTTGGGTCGAGGGTTAAAAAAAACTGGAGAAGCGCTCACCACACACACACTATAACCATTTGCTCCAATGTTTATGAAAACTCATAACCGTTGATACAGTTGATCGGTGGGCGCGGCGCGTGCTTACATCGAGCGAGGGCTTAAGAAATAAAATAACTTCTTTATACTTCTGCCTTAGTGTTCTTTATAGTTATTATCGTATTTGATACTAATATAGATATCCCGGACAAAGGCCTTTTCGATCGCGACTCCTCTCAATTTTCTCTCTGGGCTATACCTCCTGCCACCCCGCTATCTCCGCCTGCCTGTCACGGCGTCGCTACCCATTTTGAGGGGACTATTTTGCTAGTGGCTATTTTCGTTCACGTGTCTTTCTTAGCGCAGGACAGGGAGAGATGGTGTCTTTTGGTTGCGGAGGCCAAGATCCACTTTGGGTCGCTGAGCCAGCTAGAATGAATGAATGAATGTCTTTCTTGACCCATACAGAATACGTGGGCAACTCATAATGTAGCTTCAACATTCTAATTACAAAAAAATCGCTATCTTGTGCTATCAAGAAAATGTACCAAATTAAGAATTAGAATTATTTCCCCAAAATCTCCACCATCAATCACTGCCCAACCCTTCACACAGCCATGAAAGAGTTGCACTAGCTCGGGAGTGGTTGCATACGAGCCGCGTTGGGTAACACAGTGTAGGTACAGTCTGCGACAAGCTAGGACAGCCCATAGTAGCTCTTACTGCACGCGGCATAAGTGCCTCAATCGAATAAAAAGAGGTATCCTATCGTGTAGCTGACTGTACAATAAGCCGCGTCTACGGTTCCGATGGCTGAGCCCGGCTGACTGATAGTCATGGTGGGTGAATCTTCTGTGTTGTCTGGCCCAAGGTGTAGAAGAAAAGCGGGAAGGCCTCTCTTGGCTAAGTCTGTTTGTCTTTTATAGCAACCAACGAACAAAAAACATACAAACCACCATTGATAATACCAATAATGGCCACTTTTATATCTATTACAGATGATAATGAGTTTTAGTATGACAGAAGAAAATAAGAGTACGAGTATTTATTTAGAGTATTTATTTACTCTTCCGGTCTAAAATATGGTCCTCCGAGAAGATTTCAAAGCACCCTGGAAATGCTTCGGCTTTAGTCTTATGCTTGCTGTATTGTATGGAGTTATTGTATAGAAATAAAGCCAAAAGAGCCCGGCAGGATTGCGTGAAGTCCTTTTTAGTCACGTGCCGTCTCTTTTTCTTCTTCTTCAGCATTTATATCGTCCACTGCTGGACGTATGCCTCTTCATTTCTTTTGCATATAAGCTGGTCTGTGGCTATTGTGGTTCAGTTTGAGCCTGCTGTAGCTTTGATATCGTCGGTACCATCGTGCAGCTGGTCTGCCCACACTTAGCGTTCCTTCCTATACGGGGCCTCCATGTCAGGACTTTTCGGCTCCTGCCCATTGCCACTTAAGGCTCGGTATAAGGCTAACTAGCGCCACCAATGTTGAAAAAATCATATCTCCCTTCAGAAGAAGTTTCTGACAAAATCCTAAGATGAGCTCATGCGCCTTGCTTTTCTAGATTTTTAAGTGTAGGAAACCGACTCAATTTCTAGTCTTAAGCTAAAAAAATTTCGAAGAGGGTATCTACACTTAAAAATCTAGAAAAGCATGGCGCATAGGCTCATCTTAGGATTTTTTCAGAAACTTCTTCTAAAGGAAGATATGTTTTTTTTTACATTGGTGGCGCTAGTTAGCCTTATACCGAGCCTTAAGTCGTCTCTTAGCGGAGGTGAAATTCACTTTCTCCAAAAATAGTTTGTGTCTTGCACCAAACCCCTAGGTTGTAACATGGACATGCAAGAGTAGATCAGCAAAACAGGGATGCGAATACGTAACGCCTCATTCAGCCGAAACGACTAAGGTTAATGCTTTCATAAAACGAACTTACAATAAACAGGTTGCAGAAACTGTTCGGTTTTGCAAAACTGTTTCATATTTACGGAGGTGATTGTGTCGTATTCTCATGTGGTGGTGCTCTTGGGCAATGTTGTGCGATATATTTTGACGTTACGTATTTTTGATGGAAATAATAGTCTAGATATTTTTAGCACTTTATGGCTTTGATCACCAATGAAACCAATGAAGTTAATGCGTGGAGTGCGAAGAAGATGGCCCCAAAGGAAATTGTCCCATATACCCATTAACAGGTGGGCAAACGGATCATGATTTTTATCATTATGTCGACTTTGAGTTTGGTTTTAAATTTGAAGGATTTCGATAAATCCTGCAATGCTCCTGCATTTTTTAGCTGGCGGTAAATTGGGTATGAAGATGAAGCCACAGTAAAATAGATATTTTAGTCGAGAATATTTTGATGAGTAGCTTTTCTAAACTCTGACTGCCATCCCGGCCAAGTCAACAAACCAAGCCCTAAAGACAAAGTATTCATGTCAATGGATCTCAAGAAGCCATACTCTGGCCACTCTACATAAAACCCTTAACATTCATTTCTAACTTTCCTTCTCATATGTTGTAGATTTTGTTCGCGTCCTATATTTTTATAACAGTGATCGACACAACCACAACATTAGTAATCAACAAAAAAACACATTGGAATATGGAACCAACTCTAATATCGCCAGAATTGTAACTATTTAAACATTCGATAGATAGATAACCAGGAAATCTAACCCATACAGGGTAATTTTTAAATATCCTTACACGTCAACTTCGAAATGTGATTTCCAACAACTTTTATTCTATGACTTTGGTGAAAGTGCAACTTTATTTTTCCATATACTTAAAAATAATTGTAATTTTTTTTTTTCAAAATTTGCTGCGCTTAGGCACAAATAGGAGCAGGAGAGGTTGGAGATGTGGTAGAAATAGGAGGGTTACAAAAGCGCGCCGCGCAGGCAGTGCTGGAATGGTACAAATGCAAACTTTTAAAGGATAAGAAACGTTCAATAAATAAAAAGTATCGAGCTATTAGAAAAGTCGTAGAACAAAATTTGTTGGAAATCAGTGTATTGTAACTGGAAGCATAAATCATCTCTCCTAGATGCAAGCCTAAGTTTTCTCTCCCCTTGTTCCAGCTACTGGCTGACCTGGCCCTGGTGATCTATCACGCGTTGGACTACACGCACTCCGAAGATGAGGAGAGACTCATATCGCCTGACCTCGAGGGACTGATCACGGAGATGACTGGCAGTGATAACGGAGGTGAGTACTGTGATCACGCGAGAAATGTTTAGGCAAATGTACTTAGAGAACTGGTTAGAGACACAAGATGAAATGGCTCATTAGTAAATCAAAGGGGGCTTTGATAAAATCTAAGTAGAAATCTTTTTAATAACCCAAAATATACTAATACATTTTCAGTTAAACAATGTGTGATGTCATGATGTGTACTGTACATTCAAGGTCATTGAGCACCTGGCATGAATTTTGTTCATAACATACTTCATTTCCTTTTATTTTTGGGTGGCAGATTTTTGTTCATAACATGCACCATTCCTTTTTTTATGTGACTTATTTTAAACTTGCTTCTACAGTCTTCAACAATTTTCCCCAGAATTCACATCATGGAGGCCTTATGATAGGTTTATGGAGCAAAGTGTGCTTCCTTTTGAAATACCTCGTCAAATCTCAAGAGCATTGCGCTGCCACCTACACCTCGCTGTGGCACTGCAATTTCGTTTTCACCGTTCACCGCAAGTCGCTGAACTTTCACCCTGCTGAACTTTTCGGATTTTGTCACGTTGTCTTTCTAGCCGGGCCTTTTTGTTGCAAAATCGTTTTGTTTTGCTCGCATTATGGTGATGGATTCGGCCTTTGTTCGGGTTTGGTTACAGTTTTTGTTGGTGAGAAAGTCGTTGTGATTTTTTCGTGGTATTTTGGGATACGTATATCAAGATTGCCTGAATGTTTGTTGATTTTTTTTTCGTTTTTATTGCGTTACTATAAGTTAAAAAGTAAATTGTGCTTTTGAGGCTAAGTTTACTTAAAGAGTCCAGTTATCCAATGATACGCACGGTCAACCCATCATCATAACATTTCGAACCAAAATAAACAGTCTACAAGCTCACCAAAGAAAATAAAACATCTCCAAATGTAGCCACAGTCAACTGCAGGGACAACTGCTTCACGGAAGTTTTTACTGCTCACTGCATAAGTGCGAGTTTACAACAAAAATGGGCACTTGGAAGGGTCGACTGTATTTGATAAAATTGAAATGTTCTCTTCCGATTTTCGTCTCAAGCTGAGTCTTGATGGAAAGACGTGCGTGTCAGCAAACTTGGAGAAGTCTGCTTTTGTCCGGAGTCCGTTAGATTTATTTTTCCACGGTGGGCTGTGAAATTGGTTCAGGGAAAGGCTTAGAAGATGCACTCAATAGACATCGGAAGTTTGAAAAGAACTAACTTGCGGATCGTCAAAAATTCCAGTATAATATAATCGCAAAATTGAATTCAAGCTACTGATATGAAGTAAAATGTAGGATCAGATCGATATAGATATTGTATATGCGTATGCGCAAACGTATTGAGTTTTAAGAAAAAAATATGGACGGTGCAACTTCTGCAACCAATTATTAATTGTGAACAGACTTTGAAAAGAAAAAAACTGTTTTGTTGATATTTGTGTGTAGGAGTTGAATGCAGTTAGCCGATTTAACGACAACGGTTTGTGATGCGGTTCGGTCAACATTTCAGATTATGATCTACTTTATATTGGTGTCTCTTTTTTATGATCGATCAAGTGTTACAGTTAGGTTTCGTAACCGATGTACATTTTCATCACATATTTTAATTGATCACCTAAAACTGGGATTGTTACGTCTACTAAAACTTATTCCATCCACTGCGGTATTAACATCGTCAAGATTGATGCGCCCACGTTACTTTATTCTTCTCTTTCATATTGATTAAGATCTACAATTTTAAAGACTGAATGATACGGGTAAGCTACTGTGTAAACTAACGTACAAATTGATTTGAAGCCATTAAATTCGGGTCAATACTGACTGACTGACTCAGCAATGATTTGCCTCTGATTTGGAGTCAGTTTTGAGCACAGAGCATAAAAGCCTAATCACCAACTCCAAAAAACCAAAAACCTTTCTTCAAAGACATCCGCCTCTCACAATACCGCATTAGTCTTAATTCGTATGACACTCCTCCACTCCTCATTTGCCCCCTTATCTGCGCTATCATCACGCCGGCGTCATGTGGGAGCGTGCACGTGGGAAGATGTGACTTGGTACAATAGTGCACTTGACTCTGCTGCGTTTACATTGCTGTTATCTCGAGTGTCTGATTTTGAACTCCAGTAGTCTTTTATGTTGATGAAAATGGGGGATAGTTGGGTAATTTTGATGGCAACTTTTGCAGATATTACTTATAAGAGTTTTTATTTCCGTTTCTTAGGGCGAGGCCCCATTGGTGCGTTGCGTCGTCGTTACGGACATGTTTGTATCTGTCCATTGCGAAGGCTGAACTAAGACGCAGATGCGGTGGCGTCTATACCCTCTTGTGTCGCGACGTCGTGTGTGGCATACAATGCCTCGGTCCGATGCGACAACGCAACGCAACGATACGCAGCAATGGGGCCTCGCCCTTGAGGGCGTATTTGATTACTATTTTTTTCACACCTTCCTTATTTACTTTTTGTGTTACTGGTGATTTGTATTACTGGCGTAAAAATAGTTACTCCAGTCTTTCTTTTGTAAACTTTTCCCTTTGAGATCATATTAACATGATTCTCCACCTGGAATGTCACCGGTGCTTATTTAGCATCTGATATTTAAATAAGTCCGTCTGTACAGTCTCGTGTTTAAATCAGATAGACCATTTTCACACACCATTCACCACATCCATCACTAACCGTTACTATTCATTATAGTTAAAATAATCTATAAAATCACTACCCAAAACATTTATCTTCATCTCCCATCGGACCATTGCGGAAGAACGAAGAATGCTGTGCTTAAATGTAACTTACAATAGTGTGAATGTTCCCTGGTTTCCATACGTTTTACATACGCGGAGTTCTGTGAGTATCCGACATAGAAGAAGTCGGTTTCTTTCTCTAACTTCTTGATCTACATGGAGTGATACAGATATACGTACAGATATACTCATTTTTATGCTGCGCCAGCAGCTACGGATATAAAACAAGATCGTTAGTTATATCTCCATAGATAACAAAAGTGCGGAGACTATACTTTGTGTACCCTTATTGACATGATTCACATATCCAACTAGGTGATGGTGAGATAGTTTTCGGCTTAATTAGTCGTATTTTCTGACCTTGTCGACATTTTTGTACGGGTCTCTCCATTGTTATTACCTAAGTAAAGTCAGCCACAGTCTCAGATACCCCTTTTTGTTCGATTGGCACCCTTATGCCGCACGCGATAAGAGCTGCCATGGGGTATCTGAGATTGTGGCCGACCGTACCTACAACTTTTTTCGTGTTGACCTATTAGATTTTTATGCGTCATTTTAAATTTGATAAGCTACAATTTATCAAATTAAACGTTCGCAAATTTTCCATTTTCATTGGAATGTGGAATGTGGATGAAGCGAAAGAGGTATGGCTAGATCATGGCAAGTGACAAACTTTCATCTCTGCCTGCCGCTCTGAGACAGCTAAGCTATATTCGAAACCTTCCAAGAACATTATAATTTATCTGATCCAAAACTGCATTTACGAAAAGAAAGCTTGTTATTATAATGACAAATGTTCTACGGTAACCAAAACAAAGGGAGACTTTTTAGTGACCGTTCATCCCATATGCCAATTCAAAGATTCAGTGACTAGTACTGTCACAACTTGGTTGGTCCAGTCATATATCACATAGCTTCAAAGAGATAGGATCACTGCAACTCTCAGGGAAGCAACAATGAAGATCGATTGCCGGTACAATGCTTTTACAGGTCATTACAGACAATACATCATTCCTACCTGTTAATAAGACAATGTGGTTAAGATAGTTTATTTTTTTTTAAGATAGTTATAGAAGTCTTGAAATATATCTAGACTATCCAAATTAATTGTCACTATCATCATCAGAAGTTTGAGCATCCTACCATTTACTCGTATCAACAGATTTTAGGTCTCAGGTCAAGTACCTATCTCCAGTGCCCTTTGCGTTATATCAGTATCATAATATTGATTTCGGGGTTATGTAGTTGTATCCGAGACTTTGTTGAGAAAATATATTAAATATGAAAAAAAACCTTCGAGTATGGTTCTACTGTCAGTCCATGACACTTTACTAAGGTACGCTTCTGGTGATAGGCCGCTATGTTACTGAAAGTATACACCAGTCTTGGAGGCATGTTACATCTTGTGAGACGAATCTTCAAGAGTCTTCGACCAACTTATGTTTGCTGTATACAGGGTGGCCCAAACATAGACGTCAAGCGAGAAAATCTAGATAGCTGACACCGAGGGCTACCCGAATCACCCCCATGTATGTTCAGCCATTTTTTGTCGTTTAGAAGTTACGAGGCTTTTAAGTTTTTTTTGAAAAAAATTACCTAGCATTCGATTTTATTTTGTAACTTTTTTTTCTTTCGTCTATTCAGCAATTTTTTTTATTCTTTAGAGTTTCAGATAAATTATTTATCACCAAAAAAATAATGATTAGTTAGGGACTTCTAAAAATTACCGCAATTTTGATCCAAAGTCCAAAAATGTTGTTTTCGAGAAATCGTCACTGAAATTGTTAGTATGGATAAAAAATTAAGTAGAGGTCTGAAGGACTTTTTATTGATTTCAAAAACTTTCCCAAAGCCTCATTCTTCAGAATGATACAAAAAACCTGTCACTTTATAGGACTTTTATTCAAGTAATTTGCGATCAAAGTCGAAAAACTGGAGTTGGAAGAAATTTTATTTCAATCGATTTTCATTTATTTTGGTTGATTCGGACAAAAAACATTGCAGGTAGGCTTAATATTGCCTGTCAGCACTGTCTGCATAGGAAAATCACGAAAAAAATAAATAAAATACCATAAAATATTTTGTTTTTTTTTTTGTTCTTTTTTTTTCATTATTTGAATTTTAAATTATTTCATTATCGAATTTACTTAAAAAACATGAAGAAAAAAATATTTTAAAGAAAAAAAATTAAAAAAAGTCTGAAAATTAAATGACTTTATTTTTTTATTTTTTCGTGAATTTCTAATGCAGATCCTACTGACAGATGATTTTAAGCCGATCCGCATTGTTTTTTATCCAAATCGACCAAAATAAATAAAAATCGATTAAAATAAAATTTCTTCCAACTCCAGTTTTTCGACTTTGATCGCAAATTACTTGAATAAAAGTCCCATAAAGTGACAGGTTTTTTGTATTATTCTAAAGAATGAGGCTTTGGGAAAGTTTTTGAAATCAATAAAAAGTCCTTCAGACCTCTACTTATTTTTTTCCCCATACTAACTATTTCAGTGATGTTTTCACGAAAACAACATTTTTGGACTTTGGATCAAAATTGCGGTATCTTTTAAAAGTCCATAGCTGACCATTATTTTTTTGGTGATAGATAATTTATCTGAGACTCTAAAGCATTTTTTTTTTTCTGAAAAGACGAAAGAAAAAAAAGTTACAAAATAAAATCGAATGCCAGGTAATTTTTTTCAAAAAAACCTTAAATGCCTCATAACTTCTAAACGACAAAAAATGGCTGAACATACATGGGGGTGATTCGGGTAGCCCTCGGTGTCAGCTATCTAGATTTTCTCGCTTGACATCTATGTTTGGGCCACCCTGTATACATAATTATTATCCATTCTTTAATTCTAAGACAATAGAGCTCAAAACTATCACAAGTTTTTCACGTTGTGTAAGGAAGGAACAATGTGGGAGAGTCAGCATTTCGGTTTCGTCGTTCGTTTCGTTTCACCCGTAACTGTTAAGCTCTCACTGCGTTTTTTCGATTGTTGTGGATGTTCTGATGGTTGCAAATGCAAGTCTTTCTTGTGCAGTTTACGACTGTTGCTTGTTACGCCTGCTTGGAATTTATTGTACAACGAAGATGTCTTTATCCAGCGTCCATTGTTGGTCTTCAACTGCAATGAGGGCGAATTTGTCATCGTTATAGTGGAAAGACCGGAGTTTTATTGCGGGTTAAATTTGTTTAATTATCAAGAGCTAGCTAATGCATAATTTTACTATAATAAATTACGCAAACGTTGAGTTATTTACAGAGATAGGAGTGACTTACTTTATTAACTTGAAGTTATACCGACTGTCCCCTTTACAATTTGCAGCTGTAGGTGTTATAAAGCAATCAAACCAAACTTAGCTACAGTAGCGTGACATCGTTAACTTCCTGCGCTGCCATTAGACAATCTATTACCGAGACTAGTTTCCGAGTCACATGCGCGTAGAACATGCACTCAATTTAAATTAACTTGACATATCTCGCGCCTTTTTCCTATTAGGACAAGTTTAGTTAGTAGAAAAGTAAGTGCTAGGCATTTAGTAAGTAGAGACAGAATGTTGTAACTAAAATTAAGGCCACGTTTTCAATGGTGAAAAAAATAGTTTGCTTAAAGTATTCTTGTAAGCCTACTCTATCTTAAAACATGACCCAGCCATTGCAACGTCCGAGTGGTCGCTTGACGCATCTAGTTTAGTGGAGAGGCCTCTGGACATGGTATAAGTCATGTAGGCATCTGTGATAAGCCTAAGCGTTTGCTTCGTATGCAATCTCATCGCAATGGAGGCAAGACTGTCAGTAACGCTGGTTTACGCCTGATTTCTGCAAAAACGATCAAATGTAACAGGCATATCAATCTCATGTCAAACCAATTTCAGCCAATCACGTGCTGCTATTTTGAGTTAATCTTCGATTAACCCGTTACATTAATTGATTGTTGTTGCAGAATACGGATGTAATAAATCCGTTTCAGTTTCGTGACAATCTATGCGCAAGTTTTAACGGTACCTATAAAGTACTACCGAGAATCAATTCTGGACCATCTGTTATCGAGAGTCCCTAGCCAACTTCTTGCCCCCTATTACCATTAGACAAGCTCGATGCGCTCAATCTAAATTAACTTGTCACATCTAGCGCCTTCCCCGCTCGGTAGGCGGTGTGGAGTCACTTTTTACACTGATATCTCGGAGAGATTGTGCCTGTGACACACGTAATGCCAAGCCCGCGTTTTCACGGTCTTACTACACTCAAAGCAAGAGCACCGTCTAAGTGAGCTAAGGCTTCTGATTCTGATTTAGTGACGCGACGAGCGCTGCAATGAAAACAACCAATCAGAAGCATTAGTTTACTTTGACGATTCTCTTCGTCTAGTGTACCTACTAAGACCGTTAAAACGCTGCTTTAAGTTTGATCAAGTATCCGTTCTAAGACCGGGGTGAACATCGTGATAATAGAGTTTGAAAAAAACCTACAAAAATTTGTTTTCTCTATGCTGGTAATCATGCGGAAATCCACAGAAGTCTCCGTTGAGTTTTTGCGATGTGGGTTGGGGTATCTTTCGGATCTAATGCCAGGAAACACGGAATAGCTCCTGATCCCATTGTTCAACGTACACCTGTGTATTTCCATGCATAGCATGAGCGCCATACTACATTTTCTATTCTATATTTCTAGCTATAAACCTCAAAAAAATAGAAGTTAAAAACTAAAACCCGACTACTAAAAGGCTTAAAACAAGACCTGTTTATCCTTAAAATAGACTCATAGATAATTAATCGTAGTCGGAGGCCATCGGTTTATCAAATGCGAATGTGGTGTCCTCCGACTACGATTAATTATCTATGAGTCTATTTTAAGGATAAACAGGTCTTGTTTTAAGCCTTTTAGTAGTCGGGTTTTAGTTTTTAACTTCTATTTTTTTTTTGAGCTTTTTAGTAAGTCATTTTGGACGATCACCCAGAATAGAACCAAGAAGGGAAAAAAAAAGCACATTTTGGAATTTTTTGTTCTATTTGTTATGTTGACGCTACATGTGTTATACATTTTTGAAAAGGTCTTTTAAAGCCCTTTCATTTGATACCCATGACGATGGTATCCGATAATTTTTATTTTTAGGTCCATCACTTTAGGGCGCAGCACAGCCGCCATCTTGGTTTTTTTCAAAATTAAACTATCCTATGTTACCTGGGTGATTAAGACGAATCCAACGACACCTCATTTGTTGAAATCGGCCGAGTAGTTTAGGCTCTGCGAGGGAACAGATGAACACACAAACATACATACATACATACATACATACATACATACATACATACATACATACATACATACATACATACATACATACATACATACATACGCTGCTAAAATCATAACCCTCCTTTTTGCTTCGCGTAGTCGGGTAAAAAGGTGGCTCATGCCAAACCATCTGGACATCAGAAGGATACTGTGAGAGGGCCTACTTCTAGGTACATGTATCTATAACGTAACTTAGGCGAGGTACACCTACAGCTTAGAATAAGACACCATATCGTCTGTCCATACTTCCAGTCGAATTATATCCCAGCAATAATTTCACCGGCTATTTACAGCTTCCGCCAGCAGATTGCTGTTTCCCACCAACATTGAAATCTACAACAAGTGTACGACAGAGGTACAACTGGGCAGTCTCGTTCTACTTCGTTTGACGGGATATATTATATTTATCTACATATAAAAACAAGACCACTCGGGAAACAAAATTCAGCCTATTATGTCTTCTGGTCTACGAAGCAGTGGCACTGCCCAAAAAACTTGTTAATGACCAGAACACATAATCGGCTGAATTATATTGTTCTGTTGTTTACAATAATGCAAAGAATACTATGTTATTGCCGCGAACAAAAAATCGCTGAACAAAAATATCTCACTTTTTGTTTTTTCTAAAGCACTAACCCGTGCTAGGGAATATCATATTTATCCGGGTTGCGGGTTCAAGTCCTGTCCCGAGTGAATTTTTTCAACTTATTATAAATGTTTATAAAATATCTCAGTTTAGCTACAAAATGTAAAAAAACTGAAATTTTTGAATTTTCCGCCACGTTGCTATCGTCCAACCTTAAAGTAGATTGTTGATAAGTTGAAACTTCTGTTGGCACCCCTGGGAAGTCTCGTCGCTCCATTCGCGGCAGACGTCGGCTGTGATGAATTTATGTACGTTTTAATTTGTAGGAAACGCCCGTTCCACTATCGGCGACTTGGGAAAGCTGGCGGGTGCTCTGGGGTTAGTGTTACCAGATGAAAATTCCGGAGAAAAATACTGATTTCCTTTTACAATCCTGAGAATTTGTCGCATAGGTAGGTATTCAGTTTTATTTTTCCAAACGCAATTTAGGATTTAAATAAAAATTGTGCACTATTACGCAATTTAGGATTTAAAAAAAAATAGTGCACAAAAATAGGGGATGTTAATAAGCAATAAATCACGCGTCGCACGGCGCGGCAAATAAAACTGATGATTTTGTAAATAAATAGAATGGATTCATTAATTATCAAAGTAGATTTATATTTTTTTATTTTTTGTTAATAATTTGTAATTTTAATAGAAAATTCTAAATATCACTACTCTACTTTATCGAAAATTATTAAAATACTGAGATTCATTGAGATTTCTCTAATCCGTCCGGAATCCTGAAAAGAGAGGTAGGTAAAGGTTAGACTTTTTCCTCTTGCAAGTTCATAGGAGCTAATTGTACGTTATTTGTTTCGTCTTGTGGGTTAAAGTTACCGCTTGACGCTTCTCCTTCTCGTGATACTCAGTAACCAATAGAAAATATACTGTAAGATTTTGCTTCGAAGTTCACGGCCGCGCCGGCAATGAAATTTGAAGCTTCTTATTCGATTGCTTTCAAATTGTATGCAGCTCGATTCAGTGGTGTCGTTTTTCGATAGTCTTTTAGTAGAATGTCCCGTATGTGCCTCATAGGCAAACAAACTAATATAAAAACTATTGATATCAAGATATAAATACAGGCAAAATCTAATAAAATACAAAACCGATGTTATAAAAGATTTCTAGTAAAGTAGCCGAAGACAAACCGTAATAACTACTAAATTTTAAATACCCCCGACATTTTAGCTTCAAATTAACATATCTCATAAACGGCTAAACCGATTTTGATAAAACATATTCGAGAACACTCGCTAGAAAACCTGCTTTCAAATAAAAACAAAATAAAAGGGGTTCACCCGTTTAAGAGCTACTACGGTGCCACAGACACAAGTCAAACATATAACACCCCTCTTTTTAGGTCCTGGGTTGAAAACACCTCAAACCACTCCTAAGAAATAAGGTTGTTGGCCGTTGTATGGAGATGGATGAGGCGGTATGTATGAAAGGGGGCAGTGTGTCAATATCGACGATCGCTGGCAGGTGAGCGAGAGTTCATACACAATGATGATTATGACTGGCTGCGCTATTGTTGGGGCGTCTTCGACTGCTTGAGTGGGCAGCCGCGCGTGTTGGTTGGGTATAGGGTTGCCAGGTCGTCTAACCTAATAGCCGGATAGACCAGCCAGTTTGGCCGGACATTTGGGTAAAAAAGCCCGACACCCTAAATTATTAAGGATTTTCTGTCTTAGCAATAATACGACAATTTTTTTTACGTAAAACTAAGATTTTCTTGATAATTTACCATAAAACTTCTTAAATTCTAATGAAATAAAATAAAATTGAATAACGCATATTACATACATATATACATACGTACATACATACATATATACATACGCATACGCAATAATCTAGCGCAGTGTTGCCAGGCCCATTTTGCGAAAATCGGTTTTCAAAAAACGCTACCGTGGTGCGAGGTAAAGCCTGACAAAAGCAAAAGCCGGACAGGCCGGACACCGTTTAATTTGGCCGGACACTCGATCAAAAAGCCTACCTATGTCCGGCTTTAGCCGGACGCCTGGCAACCCTAGTTGGGTAAAAAGTTGCGAGGCTTTTTTTGTCGCCGAAGCTTTTTGCTGCCGGTTTTTTGGGCATGTTTGATTGCGAATCAGACAAAAAGTTGGCCCAATATAGTGTCCTGAATTATTTCTGGTAGTTTTGCGGTTTTTTTCTATTTTTTTCGCAATAAAAGTGTAAGTATTTGGAGATTCAATGGGCTTTTTTGTACACTTTGTGAACTTATGTTCACAACATATGACATAAACCTTTGAAACATACAAACTAATTAATTACTTTCTTACTATTCAGAGAGGAAAATAAGTTTCGTTCCCAAAAGAGGTTTTCCGCAACTAAAATATGTAAAGCTAGCGCAAAAAATAATTCAGCCTTTTGGTCCAGAGCTTGTGGTTTTACAAGAATAGAAACATAGTTTACTGTCATTGTTTATCAATAATTCTCGAGTCTCTTGATGGATGGCATTGGCATTGTGATCTCAAACCGTACCGCTCGGTGCCGAAATCGGCAATGTAACTCATTATTAGAACATGATTTCCAGCTTTCTTTTTCGTGTGAAATTACTGGCTCCGTAAAGAGAACACTCTTTTACGTGTGCGATAAAGTTTTTGATTAAAAAAAGAGAATGCGCTTGAATTTCTACGTACTGGCAGGTTTGAGTGCATACTTGTTTTGAAATTAAGAAAAATAAATGTAGGTAACTTCTTTCTTGATTCCCTACACTGACCTACTTTTTGGGTTACCAACCTATTTGCTTTCAATATTTTCGTTTTCTTTTTAATTTTTAATGTCATTCTGAATTCAAAATTCTCTCGCAGTTCTCTAATGTCTCATGTCGTTGTGTGCGCCACAACAAAGCCAGCAACGACGCTGACCGCAAGGCCGCAAAGAAAAATGAAAGATAAAGATTCACCGCGAAGAAAGTGCGCGCGCGCCTTTTATCTCTGCTTTTTTATATGCAAGATCTAGGAAAAGTACCATCACGATTTTCTCACGACTCCTATCACGGCATTCTTTTTTCTTTCACCAACAAACCGAGTTGATTATGAATGTTACTTTTTGGGTAACAGCTCTTTGTCTTTTTTCGCGTAGGTATCTGTGACGATGTTTGTCTAAGTTTTGCAATTTTTTTAAACAAATCTATAGCCTTCTTCAAAAAAACAGCAAAATAACTTTAATACTTACTTACAAGTTAGAGTCGGTGCCAAACTCAACTATCTGCACGACCAGCCATATTAGGTATTATTATTGCACCTCCTTTTTTGTGAAGTCGGTAAAAAGGCCTGCGTTTGCAGTGTTGCTACAGTAAAACATAATAATATATTTAAAATGTAATGCCCTATCGACACTCATAGCAGGTTTGACGTTTTGTAAAGTAATGCCCTAGCTACACTTATAGTCGGTTGGATGTGTCGTGTCGTGTAAAGAATAAAATAGGTGACTGCGTAGTGCGTATGTCCAGCAGTTGCATTCACAAAGCTAAAGAGTAGCGATTCGCAACTTAATGGTGGTGAGAGAAAATGCGCTCGAATGCACTTTTATCTTTGGAAAGCTGCAATGCAATATGCGCTCGCGCCGCGCATCACGCGCCGTACTAAAGTTTCACTTAAAAACTCCGTGCGATATAAACTGTGTCAATTCCGCATACGCACTGCATCGGGTTCGGCCTGTTCTTCGTAGAGGTAATGTTATTATTACGATCATCATAATAATTATAAAATAGCCCGTAATAACTCAATTAATTAAAACTAAATGCGTAATATTTAAGAGGAGAGTACCCCGTCCACTACCACCGCCAATGAAAAAAAAAGTCTGCCTACTGACCATCGTCCCGTTCTTCGCCGCTACTCCGTCACTGCCCTGGTCCACCTGCCATCTTCTCGCCTCGCCAGGTGTCCCGCCCATCTCCACCTAAGCTTCGAAACTTGGTCACTAACATCATCGACCTTCGTCCGATGACGTCGGATGACTGCGTTGGCTACTCGATCTATGATTCGGAGGCCTACATGGCACGCTCCATTGCTCTTAAAATATTTCATAAATTATTCATTCAAACAGAAAGGGGTATCCTAGCATGTCAATGACCGAACAAAATATAAAGGTATACTAGGTATAAAGAGAGAATCTGAGGATTCCTTCAGTTTTAACTTTAATTATTTTGGGAGAAAGTTGTAATAATCTTGTTTGATTGACGATCCATTATAAAACGACTTCTTCCTATCTTGTTGGTCGAAGTTTCTTCTTTTATACACTTACATAAACTTGATATAATTTTACGTTTGTTCTTTGATATCGACACAGGTAGTTAGGTACTCGTCAACGGTGGGATGAGGGGTGTTTTTGAAAGCTATGTATGTGTGTGTGGCTGTCTGTCTGGGGCACCGTAGCTCTTAACGGGTGAACCGATTTGGAAGAGGTTTTTTTAAATTTGAAAGCAGATTTTCTAGCGAGTGTTCTTAAACGTGTTTTATCAAAATCGGTTCTGCCATTTATACTCGTAAGATCAGCTAATCTGAAATTATAATGTCGGGGGTTTTACAATTTTCGAATTATATTGATTAGTTTTTACTACTCTTCAATTGAAGAAGGTGTATCCAAATAAACTTGGGCTCTAATTACCTAAGACTAATGCATCCTTTTTCTAAGCCACTCTAAAGTAATACACTACTTGCATTAGAACATTATTCAGAAAACATAAAATAATTATACTAAAACCGATTCTATGATGGAGACTTAATTGCCCATCTCTATCCCAAACACTAATATCAATTAAACTATACATTTCCCTTTACACGGGCCATAAAAATTATAACCTACTAACAGCCTAACGTAACTACTAGCACCCCGATTGCGAGTTTGACGTTACGATTATATTTTTTTGTGCCTTTATAATAACTCTGTAGCTTTACAATAAGGTCGGTCCCCAAGAGCTTGACCTGATTGCTATTTTTCGCTTAGGTTTGCGCGTGCCTTTGCAGTAAAAAAATTAAGATGGATCCGGTTTTTGCTCCAGTAGGTAGGTAGGTAATCGTATGAGGTAGTGGCCACCCCTGGTGTCAGGGTTTTTAGGCCACCCAAAGGGCCTCTGAAATGGCTTAACGATCCAGTTTGCTCCAGTTTTTGCAAATTTTCCCCCAAAAGGATCCACTACCAAAAGATGATGGTTGCTTTCAATAAGAGCTATTTCCCAGAAAAAAAACATGTTTTGACAGTAAATTTGATAACTGGAGTGGATTTTAGGCAAACCAGTGCCCTGGTATCCACTGTTTTGGTTATAACAAAAGATAAAAAATATATTTAAAAAAAGTTTGAAAGTAAGATAAATGTTTACCTAACATGGGTTAGGCTTTAGAAGAAACAAAAAGTTAATTACTATCTACACACAACATCACCGATCGCAGTTTCCGTATCTTTATCGTAACCCCGAACTCGCGGCTGGGCCTCCGAACGTAGCGTCCACTTAGGAATTTAATTCAATTAACTTCGGGGGGGACAATTTCTCCTCGTTCTAATCGGGATGTTCACGTCCAATGTTCATTATGAGCAGCCCCGCTCACCTTCGGCTTTCTCCGAGTCGATAGTTATCGCGAACCGAAGTTTATGCTTTTGTATAGTGTAGTTAGACCTTCGAATGACAGTACCATATTGTTCACAGGCGAGTGCGATGCGTTTCTTGATGAAAAACTGGCCAAGTGTGGGTTGGAGGGTCACGTACCACACACCATATATGGGCCATGAAAAATAGGGGTGGCAGTTACGACGGATTTCGAAAAAGTTTAAATATTCAATTAACTTTACGGTTCCAAAGATACAGCCATTTAAAGGTATACAGAGCGACAGATGGACGGACAGACAGACAATATCGTAGACCTCTCTGGTAGGGAACTCTAAGAAGTAGCAACACCTCATCTGCAGAAATTCAACTTCGCAGCATTAGATCTTACCAGCGGTGAACGGTTCGCTGGATCTTATGTTCGCTTTCAGGAAATACACAGCTGGAAAATGAACATTCCCACGCGACGCCCAGAACATCTAGCTACAAGGTTATGAGTATAACAGTGTTTGCAACGCACAAAGGCCCGCCCATTCGTGATAGCTCTCGATAGCTCTCATGTACAGGGGTGTGCTTTAGCCAAGCTCTTATATTACGACATTGTGTGGGTGGCAGTCGGTACTGCTACGTCAAAAGGTCACGGGGCCGGACCAGGAAATCTATTTTTGGCGTTAGCTTACTGTGTTACGTGTAATGTGATATTGGTAATAAAATCTAGGAAGCTATAGTCACCATGTTAGAGCAAGATACTCGTGCGTCTCTTCTTTACTTATGAAGAAAGAGACTTGTAAAGAGATCAAAATGGTACGAAAAAGCTTAGCACATTTTATTGTAATTGGTCTAAAGCAGGTCAAGAGCAATTTAATAAAAAATGTGATGTCTTTGGTCCAGACAACCTAAAGCTCTACTTGAACGCAATGAAGACCACATTTTTAGTACAACTTTCGTTGTATCCAATCCAACAATACTACATGAAATACTTGTGGCCCTGGTAGTAACTAAGTAATAGCAGTGGATAGTGCAGTCTTTATAAGACTGCACTATCCACTGCTATTACCTAGGTACACCCGCAATCTCATACAATCAGACATATTATTATACAATATTTTTTTTTATTTTACTTTATTAAAAAAATCTGATGATATCCTACCAAATATCTGATCAGATCATACATAGATCTGATCATATCCGTACCAGATCTGATCTGATATTTGCATTTCGTTTGTAGTTTTTGTACTGTATATAAGATTTTCTCCTTTTTGCATTACCTACACAGATGATTGATTGATAGATCTGTTCCACAAACACGGAACCTGTCTCGTAGCATTGACATGATATCGTTGCTATAATTTGCATCAAATCGCGTGGGCGGTGCTTCTATTTACAACGTTTTGCGTTACTCATTGATAAGTGTGGTACAATGTGTATCAATGACACTTCCTGATAATGATTGATGTATGTCGACTTTGTAGAGCAAGGTTCACAACAAGTTTTGTGGCATTAATTTCCAGTTAAATTCGGGGCCCATGTTTTTTGCTACATAGATTTAAAAAAAAAAACGCGTAGCCCAAGGCATCAGGGACAAAATAGTAAGGCAAATCAAAAAATTGTCTGTGAAATTCCACACCTAGAAGAAGTTGTATTTTTTTACACTTCATCCATCATTATTATTTGAGAAACAGTTTCCCCGTGGTTAATATCGTAGAATAACGCTTCATTATCTTAATAATTGCAAATACCTTTTGGATGACACCCTTACATCACTTGTCATTTAGGTACCTATGAGTATATCGTAGGTGCGTTCAGTAGGAGTACTTGTCTATTGTCATTTGGAAATGTCTAGGACACGGAAAATTGAACAAACATTGTCGTAGAGTACGTTAGCGATGAGATTGCGATGAATGATTATTAGAGAGGATGTGACTTATTTCCATACATTACACTCATACATTCTAATGCTGTAGGATTAATCATCATCAGCCTAACACCCACTGCTGAGTAAAGGCCTCTTCATGGTCACGCCACCTCTCACGATCCTGTGACAGGCGCAACCACCGTTTTCCGTCTAATTGGGCTATGTCGTCGGACTATCTGGCTGGTGGTCTGCCAACCGATCTCTTCCCCTCTCGGCGCGTCTGACACATAATCCGTTGTGGGTAACTAAGGTCTTTGCATCTACGTAATGAGATGATTTATACAGCGTCCAGTGGCACCTTCACTCACACGAGATGGGTGAAGAGACCACTCGGCGCTGCAGTGCCTGGGACATTGTTTTAGATGGAGTAGGCTTGCCCAGCACCTATACCATCCTGACAGCTTAGTCGGCCTAGCCCACAGGAAAGACAAGTCCCTTTAAGACCGATGTACATCTACTACAAATTCACAAAATTAAATGTACGTTGTGGGTAGTATGGCGATTTTAGTGGGACCATGTATGGCGTAGGTACATCTTACTTTTTAAACATGCTTTCTAACTTTATGCAACACCATAATTATGATGCGTATTGAAGAAGCGTATTTCTATAGGTACGCAAAGGAGAGGAGAGGCGACCGCAAACATGAAATGTGGAAAACTTACGATACCTCGCCATTTACCTCCATCAGAGTTTGTAAATGGCCGGATATTATGACTAAAACTACGAAAAAATACTTGCAGGGTCCGAAGGACAAAAGCGGTGTTTCCTCCTTTTCCTCCTACATCCAGCGAACAAATCCTTTAGAATTAGAATCAGAATATTCTTTGCTGTACTACGAAAACAGTAAAAGGACCGGCAGCATTAATAAATCGTAATTGAAGGCGTCAACTGGGAGCCCATTTTGGCACCATTGCGTTACATATTCAGGCCCCTGATCCGCATCGCGAGTGATAGATATAACTCAATACAGATTTCCGCTCTCCGCCATCTTCAAGTGATGTTCACGATCCTCAAGATGGACTGGATGGATAGAAGTTGCTCGGTGCATTCATATGTATCCTGCCCACAGAGGACTTTTAATGGACATTCCATCGAATCGTCGGTTTGTCCGAGTTCTAGTGCTTTCCTCACTTGATTTGACTTTGACTTGTCTTTCCCGTGGGCTAGGTCGACTAAGCTGTCTGGATGGTATAGGTGTTGGGCAAGCTTACTCCATCAAAAACAATGTCCCAGGCACTGGAGCGCCGAGTGGTCTCTTCACCAATTTAGTGTGAGTGAAGGTGCCACTAGACGCTGTATAAATCATCTGATTACGTAGATCCAAAGGCCTTAGTAGTGCTTTCCTTGCAACACAATACGTCCATTGAAGATGCCGTATCGTCGGTACAAATGCCGAAGAAATCTCAGAATGCTACTTTGTCGAGTTTTATAGACGTTGATTGCGATTGCTAACAGAACCTCTGACATTCCGACCTAAGTAATTGCCTGTTACTGTAATAGAAACGTTAGTTTGCCTGTTAATTTGCAGAAACGCAGGTATGAGCTTGGATGTGAGGCGTGGGTAATAATGTTAATGTAACTTCTACTCGAATCTATTGTGAGCTGACTTATTGCTTCTAAGTATTGATGTTCGAGAGGTATTTGGCTACCGCATCTTCTATTGAACTATGTACAGGGTGTCCGGTGGGAAATTTAGGTTTTTAAACGCACATGAAACAAAAACTACCAATCGGAGCGGGAAGGGAGGGGCATTATTAGAATCACCGAGAGTGCGGATTTGTTGGTCACAAGTAGTCACAACAACACAGCCAACAAAATGCCACAGTGGTCAGGTGACCATCTTGCGTTGGCAATCGAAGGGTGTTTGTTTAGGTGCGGTGATTTTATGTCGCCGGTCGGCGTAAATTTTGTGATCACTAGAGTATCAGATTAATGAGTGATGCGTCTAGCGATAATTTGACCCCGTATTTTGGTTATTACTCTCGCATTTTAGCAGGTTCACCGCGACGCACTTCTTATGGCCAGGGGGTCTACCGGCTAAGACGAAGCCGATTACCATTGGCGAAAATTGTAGTTCGATTTTTGAAAAATGTACTGCCACCCAGTTTTTTTTACTGCCAACCAGGCCCGCGTTTCATATAACTGACATAAATATTTTATTATGACAATTCGATGTTCATTGATAGGTCGGTTTGTAAACAAACCTTTTTTGTAACCTCATGACAAATCGACTACGCAATCTATATCGAATTGTCATAATAAAATATTTATGTCAGTTATATGAAACGTGCACCTGTACGTTTTTCATAAATCGAACTTCGATTTTCGCCAACGGTAATCGGCTTCGTCATAGCCGGTAGACCCCCAGAATGCACCAAGGAGAAGAAGAACCGAAAAAGGAGTTTTTTTTTTTAATAGTTGTCACTGTATCTAAGGTTTCAAATATAAGAAAGCACCCTCTCCTCCATCTCTGCATTGGTTGATTTGCCTTGTAGCCCATTCGTTAGTGCGATTCACCTTGCATTTTTTCAACAAAGTAGGTATGCCGCTCGGCTCAGGTGTTCCTGGGGGTGTTCTGAGCCGATTTAGACCGGGAGCCACGAGGAGCCACCGTGCGGGTGGCCAGGGGAGAGGGGGGAATAGTTCACCCGCCGCCGCGCCTCACTTAGAAATTAATATCTGCATACATAAAGTAACTACAGCATCACAATACAGCATGTTTGGTATCGTATTAGGCCGCTTATAGCGTAGACGCAGCACAATCGACGCCGCGGCAACATTTGTTACGTTTTCGCTATCTTTGTATTTGCCATTAATAACTAGGGTGACCATGGGTTTCACGAAATGGAGATCCAGATCAAGTTTGGTGAATTTGGTGATCGCAGGTCGTCATCCAGAAAAAAAGTCATGTGGTCATTATTATGAATGATAAATTATTCTTGTGGGAACGGATAACCTGACAAAACATAGTTTCACTTTTAAGATGTGGTTAACCTCTGAATTTTTAACCCTTTAGTGAGGATATGGCCGCAAGACTCTTTTTTCTAAATAAAAATATGACTTTGAACTCCCAATAACTACGTACCGATGTAGATTTTTGGGATAAGTTCTTTATGTTTTTTTTTTCACTGGCATAGTTATGTCAAACATAGACACAAACGTAGGATTGTGTGAAGGAAATATTCAACATTTGTAAAAAGTTCGAGACAGCCGCAAAAGTAATGGTCACCGTTCTAATCACGTATTCAGTAAGGCCATTGTTGCACTTATGAGGAAAAGCGGAAAGATCACGCGTGAAATGTGTATTCTCCTTCCTGAGCCCGAGATTATTTGTTAACCTTCCTTGTTTGCCGTAATTGTACCGCCAAAGAGGTTTGTCCCTATTATACACCACTATTACTATACGTACCACGTACATACATACAACTTCATAATAACTATACACCACAGGCGATGCAGCTCTATAAAAGACATGGCAACATTTCCTGTCCCGCTACGAAATCAAAATCAAAGATATTTAATTTGCTCTATGATTCTGATTATGCAAGAGTTCAAACTTTTAAGTATTTCGGTGCGATGAAAAAATACTTATTCATCATAACTTTCAGTCCGTATTTGCCCACTGCTGTATATTAGTATAAGCAGACAAAATAAGGCTGGTCATTTGGCAAAAAAAAAAAAAAAAATAACTTACGTAAATAAACAAAAACTGTCATTTACTGAAATCGTCAAAGTTACAGTTGCAAACCGTGCTGTAAGTATGAAACCTTTATCACTACCATAATAATATCTTAATTAAGTCATCTATCTAATAGTATAAGGACTGTGAAAGAAGACTGACCACTCCTATGCCCTTTTCAGGTTGACAAAAACTGCTATTAAAGGAACGAGGAAAGAGAAAGATCCAATGGAGAAAATGCCTTCATTCACAGAAGAAAGTAAGGCCTTATAGGTCGGAGATAGGTAAAGGAAATATGATCCGATACATATTGATATCATTGTCCATTAACAGCATTGATGCAGGGGGTGTACCTGGGATCTGTAAACTGCCGGACTTTTATTGATTTGGTTGAAAGTTATTTGCAATGTGTTGGTAGATAGTTAGCAACTCTACATTTTTTGCAAAGATTTTCTTGACATCCAACTGCACACTTACTTATTTTATGATTAATTTTGCGAATAATCCAGGTATCTACCGTAAATAAATGAATTTAAACATGGGGGTAAAGTAGAATAAAAAAAACATAGTTTTGCCAACTATACCGTGTCAAATCAAATGAAAGGGCACAGAATCTCAAATATATTTTTTTATACTATTACGATAAATAGTTTTGAAGTTGAAAATAGGCGATACCTTTTGAATTGAATTGAATTGGCGAGTTGGTAATTTGGGTCATCAGTCTTCTTTTGCCTTCAGTTTCCAGGGTCGTGAAACAAAGTCGTTCGAGAGTAGGTGCCCGGGCGTGGGCCACCGGCGCCAGTCGTACTTTCTCCGTCACCCCTAGAAGGTAGCGTCGGGGAGTCGAACCTGGGACCTAAAGGCAACTGGGTCGACGCTTCGATGTAAATAAGGCCGGTATAAGGCAAGGATGACGGACTGCCTACAAGCAATACATAGATATCTGCCGGCCTAAGATGGCAGCTGCAGACTCTGATTTGTCGTCACTCTGATATCTCTACGACAAGCGTGGACAAATGTTGAGCCTCCGCCTCCTGTATTAGACGGATCTGTGAAAATTACATAACATTCGTATTTACCCAATAAACGTTCGTGGACGAGTATCAATGAGGTTGGAAAATTCGCATCGACAGGTTATTTGGCTCTGTAGCTCAATTGGTAGAGCGCCTGCACGGTATGCAAGAGGTTGCGGGTTCAAGTCCCATCCCGAGCGAATTTTTTAACCTTATCAAAATCTTTATACAATAAACATTAAAGAAAACGACCCGTGGCTAGTGAAGATTTAGCTGAAAACAGTTTAATTAATTTATAATAGTCACATTCACATGACATTCATGATAGTACGGTCGGCCACAGTCACAAATACCCCATGGCAGCTCTTACCGCGCGCGGCATAAGGGCCAATCGAACAAAAAGGGGTATCATAGAGTGTGGCCGACTGTACGTACCTAACTTGATTAAATAATACTGGATTTTGTCATGGTGAAGAAATACTCTACATGCTGGGCACGTCAGCCTCTGTTACGAAGGTGTTTAGGGAACCCCTGGTCTGGGTAGGGAAACATTTTTGACAGCACGTTCACTGTGTGTAATGGCGCGAGTTGAAGGCGCGCGCATAGGTTTTGATCGCACAGATCTGTGTCTTCACAACAGAGCGAGGTCCATGGGTGAACACAGATCTATGCCTTACACCAAGGGTTTAAAGAATATCAGTATAATCCTATTGTAGTTAAAGTAGTGAATCACAAGAAGCGTCATCATTTACACCGGGCACTTATAGATCGTTACTTTGTATTGACAGTTGATTTGCGATCTTTTGTCCGCAATTTGATAGATGATGAACCATACTGACTTGAATAGTGGCTTGATGGGTGAAAGATAGAATGAAATATTCCCCTTGATATTGTAGAGCAAACGTTAGTGATAATCTAAGCTCGTTCTTCACAGCATTCTCGCATTTAACCGTTGGTTATAGGTTATAGGAATTGGTAACCCACGCGCGTGTGGAGGCGGATTTACTTTTTCGCCTCCATACAGTTAATTTTATGCGCTTGAAATTCAGTATGAATTTTTTCGAAGTTATGGGAAAAAGCTAATAATATGTGTTCTTCTGGTGTCCAAGCTGTCTCAATTCCAAATTCAGCCAAATCCGTTTAGTCCTTTCAGCGTAAAATAGTAACAAACACACACACTCACTCAAAAACTTTCGCATTTGTGAGATTTCTCTGGTGGCGACTCCTTTACTCCTAGTAATAGTGACCCTTGCTACGACCAGCGTCTGCCATTTTCAATTAGCTGCGATCCTAAGAACATAATCTGCCGATTTAAGAGCTTCCTAAAGGAGCTTATTGCCTTGTTAAATGGTGTTTGATTCCCGTTAAGACACTCATATGGGAAGCCTCTATATACCGTATGCTGCCATCCGATAGCTCATGAATAGAACGACTGCATGGTACTGGCTGGAATTTTCGCTTGAAATTAGCATTGGCCCTGGAGGTCGGTGTTAGAAGAAAGAAAGTTCTATCCGCTTGGAAATAGGTCTCTTTCTTGCTGCAACCTGTGCTGCTACTGAACGCTGAGAGGTCCCTTAATGCCTACAGTGCGTTGATGCGGTCATCAATACAAGAAACTCATTATCATGACCAGCGGAAGTCCCAAAAAATATCTGCTACTCCAATTTGGCGCAAAATTTGGAATTTCGCGTCAAACTTCTACGGGGCCTTACCGAGGTAGCTCGACATCCCGGTAGTCTGTCCCGTTCTAAATAGCTAATGAGGGAGTACTGTATCGCGTGCTATCAAGATCGATCTGGTATTTTATGCTAAACGCGCAGTTCGAGCTACACGATTGAAACAAACCTCTGTACCACCTATGTTGAACCGATAGATCTTCTCACGGCAAGTCAGCCATTTTCTCTATACCGTTGCCACGTAATAATACTAATAACTATCGCATTGTGTGTGTTTCCGAGACAATAACAGTCTTCTTTACTTCTAGTTTATTGTTTGCAATGAATGGATGTAACTAGCGGTGTGTTTTATGGGCAGAGAAAAAACATGTCGATTGATTTGTTGCTATTTTCTTTCTTAGGCCCTCAACTGGTTTATAGGTCGCTCTGCCAGTCGAGGGGTGTGATGCAAGCTTAGGATCAATGGATCCTGCTTTTGTCTGCACACCTATGTAGCCCATCACTTCTTCTTCTTCTTAGGGTGCCTCTCCGACTCAGTGAAGGTTGGCGGTATCTTTGTTTCTCGTGGGGCGAAATAGCTCACATTACCAGTCCACTCCCGTAGGTTTCTTAACCAGGATTTCCTACTTCGGCCGACGCGTCTCTTGCCACCATACTCACTAATGGGATATAATAATTATGAGGAATCTTCTTGTGTACCTAATATTTTCTACACATAATTTCGAACGCGACAAGACAATTTATATGCAAAGATCTGACTAGGTTTGGGTTCAAGTTTATTTTCACTTTCACTGCAAAGTACAAAATCACTTCATGACCGTTGTTTCCTATACTCTATCTATCTATCTATAGGATTATTACCACAATACAACATAATGCTATTGCCATAATTTCTACTTGTCTGCTTGTATTACCTATGTATAGCATAATTCTGAATTAGTTCCAGCTTAAAAACAATATAATAGCTTAGCCCAATTACGCAACTCAAATCTGAAAGTGAAATAATCCACAGCAAAAATGGCATAAGACTTAACATTTTAATTTAATGACATTAATCCAAAATAGGATCGTTCAGATTAATGACCGCCATTCGGGGAGCGCTGGGATCTATGAAATGGCGAATATAATATAAATCTGATATTATGCAATGGCGGATCATAGCGTTGCACAGAACAAGAACGTGGTAAGTACGGTTCTTTCCCCGTTCTCCTATCCCGAAGTTGTCTAAAAATATGAAAATGAAAAAATATTTATTTTCAGATAACTTCAGGATGGGAAAAAATATGTATTCATACTAAGAGTAATGTCATAGACAGCTGTTAAATTACATAAAAATCTCTAGTCAGTATAATTCTAACATAGAAGTTTGTAGGTGCATAGAAAATTCAAACACCGGTATGTCATTTATATGTCGGTAGTAATACAGTTTATGATTACAATTTCAATAATTGGTTGGTTAGCATTACATTGATAGATAAAATTCTTTATTAAACACCAGCCCCCTTAGTATGCACACTCGGGAAAGCTTTAGTCGACGCTGAAGTGTCAGTTGCTCGAGTCGACTCATAAACCTGCCCAGCTAGGATGCCAGGCCGTGACGCGAAGTCCATAAGAGAGTGATGTCTACAATAACTTATCAGTCGCAGAGAGTAGCGACATATTTCACGTCGAAATCTTGATGTTGACATCTGGTTATTGTAAGAGAAACCGGGAGTAGGGAACCCATACAACTAAGAGTGGTCCTTCTATTCGTTCCATATATTACGCGGTCGCAGTCCGAGTATGGCCGTACTGATTTGTGTTATTTATTCACCGGGAGAGAGAGCGCCGGGCGCCAGTCGGATGACATAGTAGCCCGGACGTCGCGAGGGCTCTAAAGGGTACCGTGTCATGAAACAAAGGCAGCGGTGATGAAGTGAATTAGGGCGATAGGACTCGCCTTTTTGGGAGCCCTGCAAGTCTAGTACTCCATCTAAACATGGCCAAGCACTGCAGCGTCCAAATGGTCAGTTAAACCATCGAGCTAGTATGAGTGGGAGTGCCACTGGACGCTGTATAAATCATCTAACAAAGGCATAGATGCAAATGCTTGAGTCTAGGTACATATTTGGGACCCACAATGAGGTTTTCTTGAGTGAAGACCACGAGTATAGGATACCCTGCAGCTATAATATACCTAGCTAGATCGACTGAGCTAGCGTGGTTAGGTTGGACTCGAACGGAGTACACGAGTGATTATATTTGTATCTCTCTTATCTTTTCTTTGGGAAATAATAATGCATCACTGAAATAATATGGAACAATCAAAGAAAAATAAAAAAAAGTTACTAGGAAAGTTGGCTTCAGAAAATTTCTTCGACAAACAGGACAACGTCTGTCGCTTTTCATTGATTTACAACAAAAACTGAAGTAAGATTCCATAGCAAAAACTAAATCAACCTTCATAAAGAAAGGAATGTAGTTGGACCGTAACATTGTTTTGTGAAGACTTGATTGCTCCTCGGTCGATAAATAAAAATTCGAACTGAGACCCTAAAGTTATACCTTGTACATCAAATCTTCCATTACCAAGTGACGGGTCCATTCGTTACGTAACCAAGAAAATTCCAAACCTCACGTAAAATCAAGTAAGTCTTCAGAGAAGACTTGAACTCTTTTTGAAATCAGTGATTTTGGTGCGATAGTAACTTATTCAACATCATCAGCCTGTTGACACCTACTGCTAAAGGCCTCTTCATGCTTACGCCACCGCTCACGATCATGTGCCAGACGCAACCACTGTTTTCAGGCACTTTTGTACGTCTTCTTATTACAACGTTTGGTATACAGTCCAAGATCTTAAGGTGGAAAGATAGCAACGTGGCGGGAAATTCAAAATTTTCACAGTTTTTTACATTTTGTAGCTAAACTGAGCTATTTTTGTTCAGCGATTTTTCGTTCGCGAGAATAAAACCGTATTATGTTCATTATTGTAAACAACAGAACAATAATAATTCAGCCGATTATGTGTTCTGGTCTACGAAGCAGTGGTACTGCCCAAAAAACTTGTCGTAGACCAGAACACATAATCGGCTGAATTATTGTTGTTCTGTTGTTTACAATAATGAAAAGAATACGGTTTTATTCTCGCGAACGAAAAATCGCTGAACAAAAATAGCTCAGTTTAGCTACAAAATGTAAAAAACTGAAAATTTTGGATTCCCGCCACACTACTATCTTCCAGCCGTAATACCGAGCAACTTATTACTAGCGTCCAACCTTTCAAACGCGATCATAGAGATACTCGAACTGGCATAAATTCTACACTGCGACTTTTTATTGCTTATTTATGGTAATTGCTGTTTGAGTTGGATAAACATCAGTTCCATTTGAATTGGGCATTATTGACATTGCGTTATGGTTTGGCGAAATTGAGAGCTATTTTGTGTAATGGACACTATCTTAATACTTTGTGTAATCCCACGTAGATTAGGTTAACTTTTAAGTTTTCTGCAAACTCTCATATGAATATTTTTTGTCTTCATTTTTATTTGCTTACTGGGTGTATAAAACTAGTAACCATCCTCTACGAGCTTAGTTGGCCTAAAGCCTAAGGCGTGTGGAAAAACAAGTTCAATTAGGTGCGGGGACAACTAAAGCACGGGTTTCCTCACGATGCCGGAAAACATAATAATATAGGCACTGCAACGTGGACACTTCACCTACCTAGTGTGAATGAAGGTGCTCATGGACACTGCAAACAGAGATGCAATGGCCTATTATTTAAACAGGCTACAACTATTAATAGTAGAATAAACTAAGGGATACGCTAAAGGCATCTTTGAACTTTTCACTATTCCTTGGTGCATTATCACATAAGCTTCTCCTTTTAACACCTCTGCGTTCGGACGGCTCCTTGCATTCACCAACATATCGTTCTATATTTATTACCGGCTCGAATTTAATGCCTCTCACGCCTTTGTTACAGGTCGTAATCGTAAAATAAAGAATAGGGAGGATAATAATATTTATTAACAACTGTCCCATCACAGTAGTTCCAGACAGGCCTCAGATGCTGAGCTTTTTTGATAGTCCTGCAACATTTTTGTTGCTTTTAGGGGTTTTTACTATTTTTCACAAGTTTTCCACTTTTAACACATTCTATCTATCCAGTCCATTAAGGTCCACTTGCGTCAACGCATGTCCACCATTAGTAAAGCCTACTGCTGGGCATAACCCGTTTCATTAAAGAAAAAAAATAGGAACAACTTCAAAACACTCGCCCTCTCGCTCTAATTAATACAATCAAAGCAAGACAACGCTAGTTTTGAAGTCCATCGCAAGGGCGTCGCCAGCGGATGGCGCAGGGGGGGGGCAAGTTGACTTTACCTACTACAATTCATACTTTTCTCATTCTCTATGGATGAGAAAAGTAGGTATGAATTGTAGGTAAAGTCGACAGCACATGAAGCTTTTCACTTGTACTACGAGCCTTACATCTACAGGCAGAGCGTAGTTGAGCGTACGGAATATTAGGAGTGGAATTGGTGAATTCATTCGAGTTTCGACGTACGGGAATGATTGTTCAAGGCTTGAACTCAAGCAAATTAACTCAAAGACTTAGGACTTTGGTTGCATTACATTTGGCAACTTTTTTAGAATCTCTAGGGGGGGGCAGCTGCCCCTCCCTGCCCCCCCTTGGCGACGCCCTTGGTCCATCGTAAATGTTTTCTTTAATGACACGGGTTATAACATCAACCTAATCGGTCGAGTGCTAATCTTGTCCACAGATGGACACATTGTCTCGATTCAATCGATGCTCAAAATTTTCGCTTTGCCTGATCAGCCCCTCTACCCTTGACGCATTTTTCCAATAACGGCCGCATTATGGCACAATTCACAAAATGTTATATTTAACAAATTAAGACGCATTTTGTGTTTACATTACAAAGTATTTTTACTCAAAAAAGCTCGTAATGTGGACATTAATTCGACAACCTTCTTTGAGCAAAGTCGGACTTGCGGGCTACTTGGATTAGGCGCCAGAAAAGTTGTATGGAATTTCATTAATGTCTTGTGTTTTGCGGCCAGAAAAACATTAATGTCGAGTTTTGTTTCATAAATAGAACTCAAACATCAGGTGCAAAAAGTATTTATTTAGAATTAGGCTGTATGGGTACTGGCAGTCGACACATTGCACAGAAAAAAAAAGCGCGGCCATATTGTTTTCGACTTTTCGCGCGTTGTTCGAAGTGATTTTTTTCTGTGTTTTTGTTGAAAAAGTGAACTCTCAAAGCGACGAATCCTCGGATTTAATGTGTTTAACACCGCCGGACATTCAAAATCAAGCGAAATTAGTAATTGGAAATTTATTGCCACCGAAGTCAAAAGAAAAATACAAGCAAGCTTACCAACAAAAAGTTTGCGGAATGGAAAATCGACAAAAAGTACTTAATCTACGACAAATGGTAAGCTAATTAAATTACTATGTTAATTACTATTCTAATTAATATTTTAATTACTCGCATTGTTTGAGTAAAGCACTATACAAGCCTTGGTCTGCAATGAGTGCGCTTCTGGCCACGCTATGATTGCCTCGAGCTTAGCTTAGCTACGCTCTCGGCCCTCAAGTTTGGTCATCATTGCAGCCCTTGCTGGCCGCGCTATAAAGGCCTCGACCTTCGGTCTCGGCCTTCATTTCAGCTTGTCCATCAAGGGCTGCAATGCTGACCGCACTGTGAGGGCCTTGAGCTGCGCTACGCTGCGCTCTGTCGGCCATCAAAAGCGCGCCAGAAACGCACTCATTACAGATCGCGGCAGTAATGTACTAATAATCAAAGCATTACTAAATCGAAATCGAAGAGAAATTAATTTTTAAACTTTTTCAATTTGATCGCAATAGCGTCAAGGGTAACCCCCCAGACCCGCTTATAGTCGATTGGTAAATGTCAAAGTCCCATGATGACCATCAAAAGTCCCATCATGATGGTGAGGACAGTTAAAATTACATCAACGATCGGGACTTCTACGCTTCTCCATTTTGGTTCACATTGGTAACGAACGCTTGATGTGTTTATAGACGTGGCAGTTACTGCTAATGGGTGGTATTGTGGTGCTCTCAGTTTGATTTACTGGTTTCATATAATTTTTGTGGGCGATCCATTGGGTTTTTTAGGAGTCAAAAAATAACAGTGACCGTGGCTTATAATGCATACTGATTTGAGAATGAAAACAAAATGCCGTACAGAATAGAAGAAGTTAAAGGCCGTTCCAGATGTGGAAGAAATCCGTTCTCTTTGAGACGGAAGAGAAGGGAACAGCTAGGCCAAAGCTGCCTTTCCTAGCCAAGGACAGAAAAAACATGAAAAGCTCTTGTGTCGGCCAGAGACTCGGAGGAGTAACATGGAAAAAGAAGAAGACGAAGAAGATGGAAGAGGTTATGTTCAAATTAAAATTCCTTATTTCAAAAGAGTTATGTATCACATTATTCATAATAACACTGTTATATGAATCTATCGATCCAGATTCTACGGCGGCGGTGTAATGGGAACAAAGAAGAAGTTTTCCCTAGACCTTTTCATTTATTAGAAACTAGTTGTGCCCGCGACTTCGTATGCGTTTTTACACATTTGACATTTAATTTAAATTCGACTGTGGAGGAAAACTCAAAAGGAAGGTTTTTTTTAACCCCCAACCAAAAAAGAGGGGTGTTATAAGTTTGACAGCTTTGTGAGTGTGTCTGTTTAGGTATGTTTATGAGTGTGTGTCTGTCTGTGGCACCGTAGCTCTTAATGGGTGAACGATTTGGAAGCTTTAGGTTTTTTTTTAAATTTGAAAGCAGGTTTTCTAGCGAATGTTCTTAGTAATGTTTTGTCAAAATTGGTTCAGCTATTTATTTAATATACTTATTTGAAGCTAAAATGTCGGGGGTATTTTAATTTAATAGCTATTATTTCTTAACGTGCGGTTTTGAAAGCAGGTTTTCTAGCGAATGTTCTTAGTTATGTTTTGTCAAAATTGGTTCAGCTATTTATTAAATATGCTTATTGGAAGCTAAAATGTCGGGGGTATTTTAATTTAATAGCTATTATTTCTTAACGTGCGGTAGCAGGGCTCAAAAGAAAGCAATAGAATAAAATAGAATAAAAACCATAATCTAAACAATACATTTATAAATTTAATAATAAATATGTATTGTCTACATTAAGGTATCGCCCGTGATAAGATACCAGGAAGCTTAGCATAAGAATTGCTTAGGAAGTAAAGGGGTTTATATGTATCTCCCTCGACGTAGAGTGGGATAGATAAAGTTATAAGCCCATAGATAAGGTCTGACTCATTCTCATGCTAAGCCAGCAAGCAAAGCACACGGCTAATAACTCTGTCTATCCCGCTCAACGGTAAACAATAGTTATTTGTTATGCAAGAATGCAAAATTATTGTTTGCGTCGAGTGCTTGTATTGAATACCGAGCGGTGTTAAAAGACCGCCAACAAAGTGGGAGACCACATATTAGTCCTCATCATAACGAACATTTTGCCCAAGGGACTATGCCTAGGAAATCAACGGTTTCCGAGATAATGAGGTTCCAAATCGGGCTTTTTTTTTCTTCTTTCGGTTTTTTTTTCAGAAATGTATTCAATATCACGTTATTAACATATCTTCTCAAGAAGCTATATCAAAATTATGAATATTTCTTACATAAAACGAAGTTAAAATTGCAACCCGCAATGTATTCTGAACATCGGATAGCCTAGATTGTGCCCAGAACCAGGACTTATCACGGTCCTAAATTTGACTGAAAACTATTCAGCGGTATTCGCGTGATGAGGTAACACACAGACAGACAGACAGACAGACAGACAGACAGACAGTCAGACATAGACCGATTTTTTTGCATTTTTGGATTCAGTATAGTTTACTTAGTAACCCCTGCTAGTTTTTTTCTAAAAATATTCAATGTACAGAATTGACTTCGCTAGAGTTTTATTATAAGTATAGATACAATCATATAAACTTATTACATTACAATTAACAGTAATGATTAATGAATGAGGCAAATTATACTTTTGACCTCTCATCTTCTAATAACTGTATGTCAGTTTGTCCTTGTTTGTGATAAGGTGTTAAACTTGATGTGTTAATAAATTAAGACTCTAGAGTGCATTTGAGTAACAGACAAATGGACAACACGGTTAGATTATCTTAGGGCTATGACAGGTGTGACAAAATGATTGATTTGCATAAATATTTTGTTAAGTCACAGTATTTAAAGATGTTAATATCAGTATTCGTAATGATCTATTTTTAAACGGTTTTATTAATTGTAGTTTAAACGTAGCTTCGGAAACTATGGTAATGAAATGGATATACCTATGTATGGACAAAGACCACACAATATGAACTCAAGACTATCGCAGTCTTGCAAAACAGAGAAGGCGGCATAAATTACAAACAAATAGCAATAATCCTAACCCGCACATAGCCCAAAGGCGCAAGCGTTTAAACCGCCATAGATCTATCAATCAGCGCGCGCGCACAAAGAGCTTTAACTATGCATCCAAGACGGAGAGAGATGAAACGCTCACTTGATATAGATATAAAGGTGCTATAGTAGAGATCAATTTAATACAAAATTACGGTTAATCAAAACCAAAATGAAATTCAATTACCTAATCACTATCAACATCAACACCGAGAAAAACACCTTCTTTCACCACCCCAAATACGAATGTATCCAATATCAAGATTTTACCCTTAGGCTCACAATGTTGAATTCATAAAATTTTGAACTCGGAGATGCTAATTTGATACTCTACTACGTATTTGTATACACCGTGGAATTTTAGTGGTTTTAGTTTAGCCGAAGGTATTTAGTTACACTCGTGATTCTGAGCCAAATTCCAAAATTATACTTCAAAACGAGCGAAAAAAAAAACACTTCCCAATACAAACGGCTATCGCCACTCGACACCATTAAATTTTGTATGGAGAAGTGAATTTTTTTTTCGCGCCTTTTGGAATGATTTTTTTTAATATGGCTCAGAATCACCAGCGCAACAAAATACCTTCGGCTTTAAAACCACTAAAATTGCACGGAGTAGAATATTCACTAGTCAAGTGGATCTTTTGTCTTTCTTATTAGGTGCTTTGCATAAGTGCGCAACCGATAGCACGTCGATTGTGTCAATAAGTTAACGGATCGTGCGCGAATTCATGCGCGTAATTCATGCGCGCTCTGGACCACACGTGCGGTATTGGATCAAGGCCCTTTATTGAGAAGAATTATTTGGACAGGGACAGTCTTTTGTTGTCGAAGGCTTTTAATGGATTTGTGGCTTAGTTTAATTTTTTGGAAATTTGTGACTATAGTATTATACTATGTATATTAGACCCATCTAACAGACAACCAAGGATTGTCTCTGGTCCTTTCGTTTCCTGTGAGATCAAACACCAATTATTTTTTTGGTGACTGTTAATTTTAAAAGACAGACAATTTATGTGACAGTTATTCAAAACCTTTTTAGGAGGAATTGTTGACACCAAGTTAAAGTTTTTGCCGGCCTGTCCAGGGGATGCCACCACCCACTGCCGAGTAAAGGCCTCTTCATGCTCTCACCACCGCTCACGATCCTGTACTAGACGCAACCTCTGCCTTCCGGCTGCTTCGGATATGCCACCGGACCATCTATTCTGTCCACCAATCTGTGGTGTCTTATTCCATCCTATCTTATTCCGCTAATTCCCCCCGTCTCTTGTCCTCAGATGATGAAGAGGAAGGCGGCGAATTCTCGGAAGGCTCCGAGACGTCCTCCTACGGTCGCACTGATACGGACGACGAGGGCATCGAGCGGGACTCGGAGCCGACGCCGCGCCGCCGCCGCCGAAGGCCCGCGCGGTTCACGCTGCGTGACGTCATTGAAGTAAGGAACCAAGGAAGGGTACAAAGGGAGATGAGAGAAGCAAGAGAGCCAGCACTAAGCTTGATCAACGTTGTTAGATTCATTGGTAAAGAACAGAATCCCGCAAGGTTCTGTATTAGAGCCGTACCTTTTTCTAATATACGGATGTTGAGGGAATGTAGTGGGACTCGGCCCGCGCGCTTCACGCTGAGTGACGTCATCGCAGTGAGAAGGAGACTTTAAAGAAAGAAGCATAGCCAGAATACGCCCTAAACACAGTTGTTTGGTTCACTGGTAGACATTGTTCCACAAGTTCTGTATTAGAGACTGTCCTTTACTAAATACATAAATATGGGAGTTTTACAAGGTTCTATCTTGGAACCGTTCCTGTTCGTCATTTATATAAGAATAATCTACTTCACGTTGCTTGTCGTCATTGACGTGATTGTGGCTTTGATCGACATGCATAACGAAGGCATCAGGTGGAATTTGGGTCTGGCGCAGACGGGTCCGTTTCTGTGGAGTACCTAGGGTTTGTGCGGTAAAGAAGAAGATGTGAGAAGCATGTTTTCAAGACCAGCCCTGTAACACAAGTTCGTTGTGTTGAAAAGTAGACCGAACTACCTCTTTAACTGTGACACGTCTGTTCTACAACCTCCTAATAGATAGACTAATCTTGGAAGATGTAAGCAAAACTAAGATTTTCTTTATTCACACCACTTAATTTTAATGCACTGCAATTTGTTACAAAACGCTTACTTATCGAGTTTTCCCAAGACTCCCTAGACTCTAGCACTCTAGTGACAAAATAGCAAATCTTACAGAAGGTTTACTCTAAAGCCTGACAATCTAGGACTAACAGTTTTTCAAAGACTATTAGATAGAGATAGATAGAGAACTCTTTATCGCACAACAGAAAGAATATAACAGATAACTACTATTAATTATATCCTGCTAGTCTTCTTATTAATTAACATCTTTACGATGCTAAAATATTTCGAAGAAGCGTATAATAAAGATGTGGTATCCATTAGCATTGATTAACCTATGATTTTTTTGACCAAGTCATATACCTAGAAGCAGCCCATTTATACCTCTACGTTCTGTTTGCGAATCCTAAAGTGCATTGAGGCAATTTCACAATATCATCGCTGTGCACTTCGCTAGATAAAGGGCGGCACATAAAGACGTCGGCGGTCATTCGAGATCGAGACGCGTGTAATCGCTTCCTTATACGTGCTGCCAGTGAAAGCACCACGTGTCAGTTTATGTCATACGCTAAACGCTCGCCTGATGCTGTAGAGGAGGTCCAGAAAACGATGTTTTTCTTTAGGTATGTCGAGAAACAAAGATGGATGCAAGAGACCGCTACCAACTGATAGGCCTTACGTTTTGGGTAAAGCAAGTTTTCAGGTTTTTCACAAGTAGCAAAATTTACATATTCGTCCCTCAAACAAGACAAACGGCAGTTTTTTACCAAAGGACAACTTGCAAAGTGGTCTTTCAAAATTGAATAAAAAGTAAAATTCTGGAGACAGAGACATACGTAATGTTCCGTATTTGGGTCATTTTCATCAGAGAAATTTTATTATTACCTAATTTTGGTGCCACTTCTTATTTGTGAGTTTTCAAAGAAAATTATGTTCTTTATTAAGGGTGGCTTGTGCCACTGACTTAAATCTAGATTTAGTCAAATTAGTACAGATTTTTTTCATGGAGTATCCGGTTTTATTCAATATACATAAATCTAGATTTACGAGGCTGTGCAACTGCCTCTAAGCTTATTAGGTTTTTCTAACGAACTCTTAGAGAGCTTTTAGCTCTATTCTAAGGAACGCCATTTGAGTGCCTACCTATCGTATGACCTTTTTCAACAAGTCACTTTACTTTCTCTACAATCTTTACGAGTCTAGGGTGATGCAACTGGGTGAATCTCATCCGACCTCGGCCATTATTAAATGATAGCATCGGTCTCCTAAATCGTGGAAACTCCGATGTGGGACGCAGTCAAGTATGGTATGACAAGTTTTGTCGGAATTATATGAAGAGAGCCCTCTCTTTTTAGGGTTCCGTACCCAAAGGGTAAAGGACTCTTATTACTTAGACTCCGCTGTCCGTCCAGGGTGTTAAAAGACCGCCAACAGACCCGAAAGCCACGCATACTAGACACCAAAACAAAGTACTTTTTTGATAAATTTATTGCTGGGAAATGATTATGGTTTTTTAGGTTATAATTTTATTTTGAAAAATATTTTATCACGCAATGGACGTGTAACGCACAGAAGTCATATTGCGCAAGTGTAGGTATCAGGTTTATGTTACTTAAGCTTGAAGTGCCGATGTTTACATTGCGGGTTGCGATTTTAACTTCTTTTTTTGTAAGTAATATTTATAATAATTTTGATATGGCTTCTTAAGAAGGTATGTTAAGAACAAGATACTGAACGCATTTCGGTAAAAAAAAGTTTTGAAAAGTCCGACGTTGAACCTCATTATCTCGGAAACCGTTGATTTCCCAGGCATAGTTCCTTGGGCAAAAATGTTAGGCTCCCATACAACAAACGTGACTTTTTTGCCGTTTTTACAGATAATGGTACGGAACCCTTCGTGCGCGATTCAGACTGGCACTTAGCCGGTTTTTTATGAACCTTAACATTATCTGTATCAGGTTACTGTGCTTTGGCATTTGACTTTGTTGTAATTTGGGATTTTGGAAGATGCAGCTTTTTACTATTTCTCAATTCACTTCCGGTTACAAAAAAGTTACTTATGAACGGAGTGGTTTCTACCGGTAGGTATTATAGCCTAGATACAGTTAGCCACTAGGATACCCCTTTTTGTTTGATTGGCGCCCTTATGCCGCGCGCGGTAAGAACTACCATGGGGTATCCTAGACTGTCGCCGACCGTACTAATCCTTTTGAGTGAGAGTCAAATAGCATCTATCTAAATAAAATTACGCAACTTATTAGGTCCCATCTATATTATACTCATAGTTCTGTTGCATGACTTTTGGTTATTGGTTCACATGAGAATAATATAGGGAAAGTGTATTAATTAGCGTAATATGTAATACCAATAATAATTGACCGACAAACAGCTTTCTTTCTTAATTACATTAGTGAAAGGGGTGTCGATATCATAATACGCGCAAAAATTACGTGATTTGTATCTCATCCACAATAATTAAGTAAACTAAATATTTATTCAAAATAAAATTCATGCATCCAAATGTCAAAAGTACATAAAAATTCACATAAAATATGCTGCGTCCAAAAAATAAAAAAACTTAACTAAACTAAACTTAGAAGGGTTAGTTAGGAACGTTGTTAAAAATTATTTTTCAAAACCACAGTGGCCGTTTTTTTCTTGTGCGGGTTTTATTCTTAGGTTTCAGGATCTTGTCAAGCCTTAGGTCCTAAATACACCGTGGAATTTTAGTGGTTTTAAAGCCGAAGGTATTTAGTTGCACTCGTGATTCTGAGCCAAATTCCAAAATTTTACTTCAAAACGAGCGAAAAAAAAAAACACTTCCCAATACAAACGGCTATCGCCAATCGACACCATTTGTATGGAGAAGTGAATTTTTTTTTCGCGCGTTTTGGAATGAAATTTTGTAATTTGGCTCAGAATCACCAGTGCAACAAAATACCTTCGGCTTTAAAACCACTAAAATTGCACGGAGTCTAGTTAAGCCTAGGGATTCTCATTTGACGGCCCGTTTTTAGCAAAAAACGCACCCAACAAGAAGATAACTATGATTTTTTTTCATTGGCGGCGCTAGTAAACGGGATACCCTCCTCTTAAGACCCTGTAGTAGGCTCAATTAGCACCGCCAATGAAAAAAAACATATCTTCTTTTTAGATGCATTTTTTGCTAAAAACGCTTCATTAGGTTCTCAACGCGAGGCTTAACTATTCTTAGAACCTAAGAATAAATCCCTTTACCGCCAAAAGTGGCCACTATTGGCGGTAAAGGGATTTATTCCTAGGTTTCTAGAATCTGGAATCTAAACCTTACCTAGGTCCTAAAAATTGTTAAGCCTCGCATTGATAACCTAATGAAGAGTTTTTAGCAAAAAACGCATCCAAAAAGAAGATATACAAGGTGTTACAAAAGTACCTAACTCTTTTTACAGGGTAATAGTACCCGGTGATAGGTATCACAACCTAAATATTTTTTTTTTGCTCTATGACGTTCCATTGATTTTTAAATTAATAAAATGTGTTTTAACAACTTTCACAGTGTTTTAACAACTTAAAGCTATGTAAATGCACCTACACCCACAAACATATTTAAAAATTTGAGCTAATACCAAAAACAAAAAAGTTACGATTTTTTTTTCAGTTTTGAGGTTATAAAACAAAAATTGTTTTTTTCAACTTTTTTAAACAGATTTGACATCCTGTTGACCACTAGGTTACACCCTGTAAAAAGAGTTAGGATGTTTTGTAACACGTTGTATATTTTTTTCCATTGGCGGCGCTAGTTGTGCCTAGGTTTGGGCCTTAATCGAGAATTCCCTCTCAGAGGCTGGCTGGGCGTAACTCAAAGGAGCCGAAGTAGGTTACTGGAGCGGCGGGGCCTCTCGTCAATAATCTAGCGAGCCTGGTTTAGGCTCGTACACTTGTCTGTCTAGTGCTTTAGAATACTTTAGATAGATGAGATCTGAGACTCACGTTGATTTTCAATAGAATTGAAGAAAACAAGCTTTTCACGTTACGCGGAAAATAGAAGCATATTTTTGTTGGTCGAGAGCAAAGATCAATGATTAAAATCTGTGGTCGAGAGAACTTTTATCCTATCGAAGAATAAACCAAACTACTTGAGAAATCCTACTTCCTACTACTATCCTAGTTCCTACTTCTACATATTATAAACGCGAAAGTTTGTAAGATGGATGGATGGATGGATGTTTGTTACTCTTTCTCGCTGAAACGACTGAACGTATTTGGATGAAATTTGGAATGGAGATAGCTTAGACATCAGAATAACATATAGGCTACATATTATCACGCTTTTACACTTAGGAGCAAAGTAAAGCATATATCCTTTTTCTGTAATCCAAGCGGACGAAGTCGCGGGCAAAAGCTAGGTAATAATAATTAAGGCACTAGTTCCTATGATCCTGACAAATTGAAAAATCAAAAACTTTAAATTTTGGGATCAAAATGCTACCTAATTTTTAAATCACATCTGACCTAGTTTGCACAAACATTACAAACGAAACCTACAAACAAATATTAAATAATTTTGGTTTGAAACGGGCCGAATCGCGGTACAAATCGCAGTAAATATTTATTAACCGATTTCAAAAAAGGAGAAGGTTCGTACTCAATTCTACTCAAATGTTTATAATTTTTTTTTATCTCATATTATTTTTCTCCGTGATTGATTTTGATGATAATTTTTTTAGCCCTAAAGTTGCCATTATATATGTCACGTTATGTTGTCACTCAATAACATTAACACACAAATTAAGAGTTCTTGTAAAAGATACTAAATCACTAAGCAGCTAAAGGTGTCTGGCGCTAAAGCTCTACTAAAATGACCTAGATTCTCCGTAAGACACCGTTTACGTCAAAACACAGCAACAAACTCAGTTCGACAGTAACCACCCTACTCAATTAACTATCCATTGATATGACAAGAGTAAAATGATAACCGGTCGCGGTTTATGACGGGCTATTCTGTAGTTGTTACGCCATTCTACTGTCACAACATTCTTGAAGCTTCTAGCATGTAATTCGGTGGGCTGTTCCTGAGACGTACAAAACTCTGTGATGGTGCACTCTTTAGGGCAAGACTTCTGCATCTCTACATTCCTAAGTATAAAAACATGGCCCTCAGTTGCTGGCGCATGTAGTACCTAGTTCAAAGCTATCCAAAATTACTACTTTCAGGGGAAACTAGAAAAAAATGGCACCGTAATGAGAACAAAATGTGTACAATACACATAAAAATTATCTACCTCTGCAAACCCTACAAAAGCGGACTGATTTCAAAAGTTTTTTCCAGCCAGCCCAGGATATCGTAAAATATAGGTATTATGGTAAAACAGGTGTTAGGTTTTAAGCATATGTCTCAGATGGGCCGTGTAATAAAACAAGAAAAAAAACCCTGCTTTGGGAAGTAATGTTTAATTTGCTCGGGCCAAGACTGAACCGGAAACCCTGCCTACTTTAAAAAAAAAAACAATGTTACTCATCAAAAGGTACATTATGGCGGACTTCCGTCAGTCAGGGTTAGCCAACTAACTTCGAATTAATTTCACATTTCCATATAATAACTCAGAGTTAACTGGCTAACCCTGGTTGACGCAAGTGGACCTAACAATTGAGGCACTTTTTACAGGAACAACCTTTGTCTCCAGGGTCAAATTGGTGCTTTTTGGCCAAAACGATTGTCCTACAAGCCAACCTTGGTGGTTTTGGTAAAATTGCCTAAACTTTCCGATGGAATAACTTTGTACATGGAAAGGTTTTGTAAAATCTGATTAGTGGGGTTAATGCAGCTTTTGGAACAGTGTTGGAAACCGAATATTTTTGTTGCCCGAGAACCAATCCTCCGCGATAAGTTAGGAACCCGCTGCGATTCAGTAACCCACCGCGGCCATAAATTCGCCTTTATTCCGAGAGATTTATTGATACACTGAAGGAGGCATTATAATGGTCGTCTGTTGTGGGTGTCCCGGTTATTATGTTGTTTCTCGGACGGAGGGACGCTTTGCGAAACGCCTCGTGCTTCTGTCCACAGAATTTGTCTAGCTACAGAAGAACGGTATGTTTTGCTGAAAGAAAGAAGAAACCGAGTAGTCGCTTCTCCTATCTACAGGATGCACTCTAATTCGATAGCGTAACTTTAAGTAGGCTGTCTACTGATCACTACAAACAACTTGTACCAGGTGGCGAAAAAAATGGAGCGAAAAAATATCAGCTGTTCCATACATAAGGTCGACTCAGTACTGCGCCAAATGTATGAAACAGCTGATATTTTTTTCGTTTGTAGTGATCAGTAGACAGCCTACTTAAAGTTTCGCTATCGACTTAGAGTGCACCCTGTAGTGTGAGTGAAGACTCTGAACGAATACCACTGAACGCAGTATAAATCATCTCATTACGTATACAGGGTGTTAAAAGACCGCCAACAAAGTCGGACTTTTCAAAACTTTTTTTTTGCAGAAATGTATTTAGTATCTAGTTCTTAACATACCTTCCCAAGAAGCCATATCTAAATTATGAATATTTGTTACAAAAAACGACGTTAACATTGCAACCCGCAATGTATTCTAAACATCGGTACTTCAAGCTTAAGTAATATAAAATTATACCTATGCTTGCGCAATATGACTTCTGTGCATTACACGTCCATTGAGTGATAAAATATTTTTCAAAATTATAACCTAAAAAACCAAAATAATTTCCCAGCAATAATTTATCGAAAAAGTACTTCCTTTTGGTGTCTAGTATGCGTAGCTTTCGGGTCTGTTGGCGGTCTTTTAACACCCTGTATGCAAAGGCCTTAGTTTAGTGGTGTGCTCGCATGTGGCTGGCTTATGTACCAAGACTGTAGTATGAGCTTAAGCAAGCAGCCTTTCTGGTTGATATCCACTTTTGTCTAGTGCTTCGGTCTTTGTCAGTGGACCTCGTTGTCGAAATGTGATTCATAGAGCGTGGTCCCTTACTGTAGAAACAGTTCACCGGGTTATAGGTCAAAGTGTTGAAGAAATCTGTCGTGAACCCCAAAGCGAAAAGCTTGGCGCCCTGTCTGGTTTAGGAACGCGCAGGGCCTCAAGTCTGTAACGCAATGATGTTACGTTAGGTTCACAATTGTTACGACAAAACCAGGTTTTTCCTCTATTTTCTCCTAAAACCACTGAACTTATTCTTTAGAATAAGACTAAGAATATTCTTTCATCATCATCATCATCATCATTGGCAGCCTCTGTTTGTCCATTTCTGAATAGCCTATATTCAGAAATGGACAAACAGAGGCTGCCTCTCCCAAAAATTTCAAGAATATTCTTTATTATACTAGAAAAACATGTAAGGACACACAGTATTCATAAACCCTTATCCAAGCCTAACTCTGAACCTATCGAGATACAACTGCAATACAGAAATGAGGCCCGGATTTTCATAATGGCGTAGCTCGTGATGTGTTCTCATTTCATAATGTAGGTGGACCGCAGCTAGGGTCTTACGATTTTAGCGCTTATTTGGATTTTGAAACAGGTCAAATAAAAGGGCAAATACTGTTTGCTAAGTTAACGTATTTATGCTGCTAAGTGCACCGTAAATTTAGTTAGCAACGAGATAAAGGGCATTAGAATAAGAAAATCATTCAGAAAACAAAGTACTTATGACGAAAAATTTGACGAAAGATTTTTACTGAAAACTGAATTTGTTTCTAGTTTAAAATTCTTCAAGTTTAAAATTTTAAAATTAAAATAGTCTGAACAATCACCCAGTTTTGCAGATAGCCTTGATGCAGGTCTTCTTGGGTTGACTATTTTATTCTTCATTTAGTATTGAGTGTACAACATACACGACATAGCCAAAGTAGCCGGAAAACAGTGGTTGCGCCTGGCGTAGGATCGGGAGAAGTGGCGTGAGCGTGAAGAGTCCTTTACTCAGCAGTGGGTGTTAACAGGCTGATGATGATGATGATGAGTATTGAATGTGACAAAACTTTTCATTATTTTTGGTGTCGCCCTCTTTTCCCCTCAAACCATATTCCAAGCTGTTTTCCCCTCAATCCATATTCCAAGCTGTATCATGGCCAATTCATCCGACCATACCCATGAAAGTGTTTAATCGAACATAATGACACTGCCACATAATGCACACCAAAGTGTAACGACCAGCATAATGCATTCCATGCCAAAGCACGATGTTGCAACTATCACAACCGACCGACCTGAAATCCAAACCGAATTGTTACAGAAAATGCCTGCGTGACAAAATAAGGACAAGCAGAAGGTCGGTAAAATAGAGAAAAATAAGTTCACCCTATATCGACTTACGTATGTTCAAAGCATTGTGAGGAATTGGTATAAGTAACGCATCTGTTCCTCCATAATCTGAAAATTCCACTTAACCTCCGAGCGACTAAACACTCGATGGCTGAAGGGGAAAATAGCCCTTATTGAAATAAACAATCTTTTTTTTTACATTTATAAACTGTTATTTTTACGGTAGATATTTTAGATAATACAGGGGTCAAGCCCGAGTATTGTGAGGATTTGGTATAACCAACATATTCTTCGTAAGCATATCGTTTCAACGGAAGCATATCTCCTTCCTACCTACGTCGCGTGCCCAGAAACTCGCCTTTCAGCTGCACTGTGGAGCATCTAACCATAACGCACTATCCACAGTTTTCCCGTGGCAAAAATATCTTCAGGGTTTTTTCGGTAATTCGAAACCCCTAAATATTTAGAACTTTCCGAATGAAGCGCTGGAGAAATGTTCTACATATAATAAATTGTATCAAGTAGAGCAACTTTATTTAATCCTCATCACCGCTGCTGGAAAAAGGCTTCATGGAAATAGTTCTGTATAGTTTTGTTTTGTAATACCTGCGTGCCATATTAGCAATCAGACATGCAAATGTAGTCCATATTGTGCAGTCTCGCTGGCCTTGGGATTTGTCTTAGGAGTTAATAACCTGCACTGAGATAGATAACTCCTACTTGCAGTTGCGGCTTTCGTTTCCAGGATTTAGGTTGAAGAGTTAGAGCAGAATGATTAGAACTCTAAGGTGCACACACAGTTCTGAGTTCCGTGTTCTTTCTAATGTATGGGGTTGTTTGGAACCGTTCACACTGAAGCTATCAGGAACGCGCAACTCCGGGGCAGTGTTCGGCGCCTAAAATTTAGGTGCATTTGCATCTTGTAGCAAGCTCAAACTCAATTATTATCTGGCTGATTTTTTTCCCAGCATAACTGGATTCTTTGCGTGGAGAAGAAGTACTATGGTAAAGAAACTACAAGGATCACTTTACAACAAAAAAAAAAGAAGTCTAATAATAGCGACTGTTCAAGACACCGAATAGGCTGTATACCGCGCGCACGGCGCACTGGCCACTTTTAGTTTTTTTTTGTTTTTATATAAAAAGTAAACTGTCAGATTTTTTTACATTACTGATATTGATCGCCGCCTTTGCACACACAACCATTGTATTTCTTTGTCTTCAATTAAATTTATAGATATCGAGAAGCACATCTTTTAATGATATCTAGTCCAAACATTGGACCTTCGTTACCGGATACATTATTCACACACACGCGCCAGCCAGTCGAAGACTTCAAGCCGTGACTTTTCGTCACACAAGAAAAGCCAGCCTATTGTCGAAGACTCGGAGCGGATTTTCACACGTGAAGACAAGAAGAACCTTTCGGTCAGGCCTTTCAATACCTTTCACACATCCCTCATCATCCATTCTTCACTAAAGCCGTGCTTTTTCTCCGAAATTCCAGCGATTTTCCTTCCATTTTCCGCGCGCCGCGCCGCGCTCGGTTCTTCCGCGCGCAGAAGCTATCGCTTCCCGCCCGCAACTCATTCTCGCGCTGCACTCAAAACCGTAAGTACTCCGGCATCACACAGATACTACAATGTCTTTAGACAGTGACACTGACGCTCATAGTCAGGTAGGCGTGAGTAAGGAAAGGGGGAAAAATACTGACATTAAAGAGAAAATCACTAAATTGACCAGGGAACGGGGCACAATTAAACGCAGGCTGACTTTGTTTAATAAACACGTTAGTTCATTAGATATCACACAACTATCTACTCCACAGAAAGCAGATCTCAAGTTGCGCATTCATTCAGCTTCAAGCCTCCTGGTAGATTTTGGTAGAGTTCAGGACAAAATCGAACAGTTAGAGCTAATACACGAAGATGATGATTTTGCGCAGCTTGTAGAGCGAGAACATTTTGAAGAGGTTTATTATGGAACCATGGCTCTAGCTGAATGTATGCTCAATGTCGGGGATACTCACACAGAGAACTCCAACACTAAGAACACACCAAACAATTCCATGAGCTCTTGCCCAATCAGGTTGCCCACAATTTCATTGCCATCTTTCGACGGCTCCTATGACCAATGGCTCGAATTCAGGGATACATACTTATCGCTAATACATGACTCTACAGAGATAGGTAATATCCAAAAATTCCATTACCTACGATCAGCCCTCACAGGAAATGCTGCACAAGTAATAAAATCTCTCGAGTTATCTGCTGAAAACTACGCCATTGCATGGGAACTGTTGAAAAATCGGTTCAATAATAGTCGTTTGCTTATTCACAATCATGTCAAGTCACTATTTACACTACAGTCCCTCACAAAAGAATCAGCTTCCCAGATCAGAAAGCTCATGGACACCGTCCTACGGAATTTGCGCACACTAAAAACTTTAGGCGAGCCCACTGAGCACTGGGACACATTGATAATTTACATCATCGTTTCAAAGTTAGACTCGGTGACAGAACTCGAATGGGAGCATTTCAAAGGCACCATTTATCACAAACCATCTGATCATTCACCGTCTAACATTAAATTAAAAGATTTAATGAAGTTCTTGAACGATAGAGCAGATTTGTTGGAGCTAACACACGCAAATAAAAGTACGAAACACGCAAGTGACAGTGATAAAAGGACCACACCTGCCGCCGACACTACACCACACAAGATGCACAGTTATGTTGCTACCAGTCCCGACAAATCATTCACAAATCACACACAAGGTAAACAGAAACACAGATTTTGCTGCGTCAAGTGTGGCGCCAACCACGCCATTTATGCATGCTCAGAGTTTCTCAGCCTTTCAGTCGACGATAGAGTCAAGCTCATCGAGGATAAGAAACTTTGTAGCAACTGCTTACGCACGGGTCACACAGTCGCCAATTGCCAATACGGTCCATGCAAACAGTGCTACCAAAAGCACAATAGTTTGATTCATCCACTCAATAACATTGATGAATCTACAGTACACACACTAGAGCCACATACTTCTCCGCGTGACACACGCATAGCTCCAGTTTCAGCTGCTCTACATTCACTCACACATTCACACTGCTCATCACAGAGCACCGAGCACGCGAGCAATGCTGATGCACAATCGTTATTGCAGCCTGTCTTGCTCTCTACCGCACTAGTTGAGATAGCAGACAGCAATAATGAATATCATATTGCTCGTGCGCTCCTTGACAATGGAAGTCAGCATTGTTTTGTTACTGACTCCTTGTGCACTAAACTTAAAATCCCATTGATACAGTCCACTATCGAAGTCACGGGTGTAGGCCACACATCCACACAGCCTACACAATTATGCACTATCAAAATGCGGTCAGCCACCAGCAACTATCACACAACGTTGCAGTGTTTGACTCTACCTCGCATCACAGCGACATTGCCATCTGTAGGGATTGATGATATCGAGTCACTACACATACCTGATAACATCAGTCTTGCAGACCCCACATTTGACACACCATCCCAGATTGATGTCTTATTAGGCGCAGACGTATTCTGGGACCTGCTGCATGAAGGCAGGATCCGTTTGCCTATCGGACCCTTTCTTCAAAACACGAAGTTGGGTTGGATCATTTCAGGCCCGATTCACAGGAATACCTCTTGCACTAAAAAGATTCAATGCCACCTATTACAAACTCTCAACACACAGTTGAGAAAGAAAGTACCTGAAATAGGTAATTTTCTCACCAGGGATGATCGTGCATGCGAAATTATGTCTGTTACTTCAGCAACACGTGTCGGTAACAGTCACTTTCCTGTGCATGGCCCATCAATCAGCAATCCACACTCACACACATACTAGGTAGCTTACACACTAGCTAGAGTATTTTTATATGAGTTCAAAAGCATACCTACATAATACATACATTGTCACTTACAAATCTACATTGTAACTGACTTCACACACTCATCTCTACACTCACATTTTCACTCACCTCAACACAACTTATGTCACTCATTCGTCATACAACATTCACAATTAATATTTACATAATCTTCTCTCAATTTTCACACTTTTGTTCAGTTTAACGAATGCCACGTGCGTGCAATTACTCCTGTATTACCTGTATTACCTGTATATTATCACACACATATGAAACAGTAGATTGCACACCAGCATAGGCAGTCGATAAAATGAATGTCAATTTCCAAGTATAACACATCTTATTGGGAATTTTATAAATTATTATTAGTTCACACAACATGACAGTATTGAAAACTCCTTTTCCTTCTTACGCGTCTCACATTGGTGGTCTGTAGGAAGCTGGGGTATGGTCTTGTAAAGTTAACTTCCACCGCATTGTAGCAATAAGGTCTACTCACATGAGTCAAGCACGGTTTTATTTCCCATCTATCATCCCCATTACTTGATTGGCCGACCGACTGCTACTTCACAAGCGTGCGAAGAACTTACGACGACGGCTCCTACCTACGCGTCACTTCATCTGGCTTGATACGGAAGAACACACGACTGTCACTATGTCGTACGGCTATCCACACTCGCTGGCAATGACGACGTCTTGAGATTCACCAGCTTAATACAGAAGATCAGGCAACAATCAGCTGATACATCACTAGTATCACTTCATGACTACGGCTCGTTACCAAAGAAGACGACCTATCTCGTACGGCTACCTACAATCGCCGGCAAGGATGGCGTCATGCTTGAGAGTTATCTACCGGCTACCTCAGAGAACCAGACGTCTTTCAACTGATATTCCTGAAACAATGTATACGCAAGTTTCTACAGCTCATACACACAATGAATGTCGAGATCGCGACACGTCAGCATCGAGCTTCCCGATGAAATGAAATCACAATTTTGAAAGCTACAGCTTTCAAGGCCCGGAGTATGTTCAAGACACCGAATAGGCTGTATACCGCGCGCACGGCGCACTGGCCACTTTTAGTTTTTTTTTGTTTTTATATAAAAAGTAAACTGTCAGATTTTTTTACATTACTGATATTGATCGCCGCCTTTGCACACACAACCATTGTATTTCTTTGTCTTCAATTAAATTTATAGATATCGAGAAGCACATCTTTTAATGATATCTAGTCCAAACAGCGACAGTCATATTATGTAAAATCCATAGAAAACTTGTTAATTGGAACCCTCGGTGCGAGTCCATTATCAAGGAAAATCGAGTTTTGAAATCATAGGACTCAGAAAAGAAGCTTGAGATTGAGAATGCAACAATAGCTTTGTTGGTGCCCCAAAGCCTGAGCTCTTCATAATCTAGCTAGACCATACAGTGATTAACACTTCCCAGTTTATTTGATAACGTATTCTTATCAAGTTACCCAGTAATAGAGATAAGTACGGTCAGCGACATGGGTATATGGTAGCACCTAACGCGCGCGGCATACCGTCTATCGTACAAAAATAACAGTTTAAAAAAAACTAAAAAAACACGCTTTTATAGCTAACCGAACTAAAAAGTAGAAGGTCTCCTAAGAACGTTTTCCTGTAGCTATATCGGTTAAGGTACCTGCCCTTACCGCCCCGTCTCAAAAATCCACCCTGTATAATGGGACTGTATAATGCGAAACTGTTATCAAATTATTGCATGGTCATTGGTCCTTGATACGTATGCAAAGTTTCAAATTAATCAGACTTCTTGAAGTTGGTGAAAATCATGCTCAAAGATTCCGTTACATACATACATACAGGCCAAGCTTATAAAAGCGTGTTAAAAAGGGGTATCGTAGCGCGTTGCTCCCTGTACATGAGCCGATTTTTATTATTTTATGCTCTTCGAGGAAATCCGAATTATAGACAATCAGCATCAGCCATGAGGTCGTAAGTTTTAAAAGAATTATACAACCCGAAGGTTTTAACTCAAAGGAACTAGCAATTAAAGTCTTCGGGACGCTTCCCGCGATTTGCCTTTAATGAAGGCTTTTCACAGCTGATAATTACCACCTGCGAAATTGAAATAGGAAGTTATAAAAGGCCCGTCTATTCGTAGTATTTAACCATCCCTACTATTGTGTGTGACCTTTTCTTAATTTAAAGAATGATAGATATTCTTGAAAACCTCGAAGTTATAGTCACAATTTAAAAGTAAGATGTAGCCAATACACATCCCACTAGCTAGACGTCAGGACTTCTCTCAAAGAGATAGAGAGTTTGGGTTAAATCACCAAGTTCTGCAGATTGGCAGATTGGATTTTATGCCTCAGACACCCAGGATGTCGTACAACGATTTACGTATTTACATTGATTATGTGTCCCCATTGGGCGTTGATTCTTCTGTATCCCTGCCTACAAATTCTTTATCTATTCTATGACTTTTCTCAAGGACAATGAATAATAGCCAGGTCCCTGCCTACTTTTTTAACCAGTCCATTTTCTCAACCCACAGCGTTGCATATGGCACTGCGGCGGCGGCGGGCGTTGCGTCCGGGACGCGGCCTCAGCCCACTACCGCGCGGTCTGCCGCGCCCTGGTTGCTGAGGCGCTCGAGTTGGCCTCCTTCCTGGCCAAGGTCAAAGCTGGCGGCGCCAAAAACCTCGGAGCGGCCGACGACTCTGCTAAACAGCTGGATACGCTGCAGTTCTCAGACTGGGTAGGTTCTCGTCGTACTTACCTCCATATGGCATTGCAGAGGCGGTAGGCGCTGTGCCCTGGTCGTTGAGGCGCTAGAATTGGCCTCCTTCCTGGCCAAGGTCAAAGCTGGCGGCGCCAAAAACCTCGGGGTGGCCGATGACTCCGCTAAACAGCTGGATAAGTTGCAGTTCTCGGACTGGGTAGGTTCTTCTACTCCCTCCATATGGTATTGCAGAGGCGGCAAGTGCTGTGCCCTGGTTGCTGAGGCGCTGGATGGAGTTAGCCTCCTTCCTGGCCAAAATCAAGGCTGGCGGCGCCAATAACCTCGGGGCGGCCGACGGCTGGATACGCTGAAGTTCTCGGATTGGGTAGATTTTCCTGATCCTTAGCTCCATAATATATCGCCGAGGCACTCGAGTTGGCCTCCTTCCTGGCCATAGTCAAAGCTGGTGGAGCCAAGAATCTGGATACGCTGCTGTTTTCTGACTGGGTATGTTTTTCACGTTGACTAGTTGCAGATGGCGACCCCGAGAGGGAAAGAGATCGGTGGCAGACCACCAGCCAGATGGTCCGACGGCATAGCCCAAGTAGCCGGAAAACGCCTGGCACGGGATCGTATCAGTTGGCGTGAGCGTGAAGAGACCTTTACCCAGCAGTGGGTGTTAACAGGCTGATGATGATGATAAAAAGATGGAGCTGGTCAATGATGATGTTGATAAAACTTTTATCCCTTATCAGAGACATAGAACTGGTCAGTACCATAGGATAGATAGAAAGTCATAAATTTTACCATCCATGTCGGTAAGACTTGTTTTACTGACTCGGGTTCATTCCCGTGGTATTTAGGGGTAGTAAAACTATATGACAGGGTGTAAAATTGGCATAAACTCATCGGTAAGCAAAATATAATTTGGTAACATGTTTTATGAAGATGTTAGATACAGTCTGCCACACGCTAGGATACCCCTTTTTGTTCGATCGCGCCCTTATCTCGCGCGGTAAGAGAGAGATACCATGGGGTATCCTGCACTGTGGCCGACACCATACAATGTTCTAATAGATAGTTCAATTCACCTTTATAACAATGATGAAATGTAAAATGGAAATAAAAGGTAGGTACCTACTCATCACTTTCATAGCTTGCCAATACCAACTTAGAAGATCCGATATACCTCCGGGTTAAATTACTCCATAGTTACAGTTCATAGAGCGGTGGTGGTCTAGTGGGTAGAACAGTGGACTCTGAAGCAAGAGATTCCCGTATCGATTCCCAGTGCGGGCATGTATCTATGACTTTGTTTAATTTCAAAGTTACGTACATTTGTGAATTAGTAGCAATACCACTCGCTTACTGTGAAGGAAAACATCGTGAGGAAACCCTCAGTTTAGTTGACTCCACAAGTATTGACTTGTCGTTCCTGTGGGCTAGGCCGGCTAAGCTGTCAGGATGGTATATGTGCTGGGCAAGCCTACTCCATCTAAAACAATGTCCTAGGCACTGAAGCGCCGAATGGCCTCTTCACCCACCTAGTGTGAGTGAAGGTGCCACTGGACGCTGTATAAATCATCTCAATACGTAGATGCAAAGGCCTCAGTAGTTACAGTTCCTAGGAGGTCTAGACTGCCATAAGTATTGAAGTGATGATGCTAATGATGTTTGAGACGTGCAATCATCCAGCGATGTCCAAATTGCACCTAAGTATTGAGTGGGCTGGCTGGCAGGAATTAAACCATTCAATTCAATGCCCTTTGCAATAGATGCAAATTGCTCTTGAATGCGATGGCACGCATTGCTCTGCAACTAATCGGTAAGTAATCGGAGTTATGTGAGGGGATCCAAGCAGCCTCAAGATAATCATAATATTACAAAACACAGTAAGTTCTCTACACCTCAGACCCAGTACATAATTAAAAATTATGCAGCCAATATCCTTTTTATTTTTTAGGGTTCCGTACCCGAATGGTGCCAAACGGGACACTATTGCTCTCCCTACACTGTCTGTATGTCTTTCCGTCTGTCTGTCTGTCTCTAGTTTCTGAGTCTTGTAAACTCTTGTAGTCTCCGATGGTGATTCTTAAAAACTTAATCGGTACAAGTTACATGACTTTCTATGGTAATAAATTCGTTTTTCGCGAAACGTTATTATGAATCAGAATCGGCCATCTTGTTAACGTAGAGACAAGCAGACCCTGGTAATTTATTTAGCAAAAAAATTTTAAAATTCACTTTCGTTCTCATAGGACGCTTGTCCACCGCACCGATCCGAGCCGATATTTTATGGGCGCCGACATTTACTACTATTAAAATGTAATTGTAGTAAATGTCGTTAATGTATTCCCGCTATTGGCGCCGCCGTTAATATCGGATCGGATCGGTGCGGTGGACAAGCCCTTAGCCCAAGTCTAAGGACGTGTGTGTGTACCCAAGTTAATATTAATGGGAGACAAACGCCGAGGAATGCCTTTTGAATTAATTTGATTGAATTGAATGAAAGGCACGTGCAGACTGCAACTTTCACACCTGGCTAGGGTGAGAACAGAAAGAAAATGCACACACATGCTTAGGAAACACACCCATAATACCTACCTCCGGTTGGGTGAGCAAAGGCACCAACTCATTTAGGCCACGCTCGTTCGAGCTATATCGTGGGTGGTGACAAAGAAACTCTATTCACATTATTTTTGTCTAACTGTTTGATTTAACCGAAATTGTCGTGTAATTTGGATAAAATTGTAGAGCCTTTTTGCACTTTGGATGAATACTTCTTTAACGTCCTTACGCTCTTGTCAAAGTGGTCGTTGTCAACATGTAATATTATCGGTGGCTGATGTTGCGTGCCTTACGATGCCACGCCATTTATCTCGGTGAGACGCTGCCCGGGTGCATTCATACAGTATTTTCCCCACAGTGGTCTTGATTTGGTCAGTCGATCGCCTCGGTGGTTTTTCCTGAGTTCTAACGCCTTCCACCCTTCCCTGCATTACAATGCGCTCACTGGAATTGTTGTCTTTTCGGGATACTTGGCCAAAAATCTCAAGATACGACTTTATACAGTACTTGACAGACGCTGCTTAGGTAATAACTTACTGCGAAGAATCATGAACATTTTACTTACTTCATGATTTTTTCAATTATAGTCTAACCGGAGGATATGGAGGGCGTTGCAAGTACGTACAAATCTGAAATGTGGTAGTTGTTGTCGCATTGATTTCAAAATTTTCCGTTTTATGCATGACTTTCTTTCAAATTTTTGTCATAAAGGGTACGGAATACTCCAGACATAATTTCAATAACAGTATTCTTTGTTTGTTGTTTCTCATCTTCAGAATAATTTAAATACCTTAACCTTATTTTTTATTTCCCTAGTTATACCTACCTATAGGTATCTGATTCTTGTAGTATAGTGCACAGGGTACAAAATACACAGTAAATTATTATTCAGAAGTAAAGCTTCACACCAATATTTAGGTCTCGTACTTTATCGCCACTCAAAACTAACGAAAATCTGTAGCCTTATTTACAGCTCCAAACTTACAAGCTTTAGTAGCTGTGACTGTAAACTACATTTCAGTAAACATGCCCAACTTTCGATCATGTCTAGCACTCTAATTCTGTTCATCTACTTGAATAGTTAGCGGTGTGTACCTATCGAGAGTATAGTCTAATAACATGAATCATGAAAATACGTTTTGCATGAAAAAAGTGCCCTTACAAATGGAGCGGAGATCTAACCCAGGGGGCTAATTCTCGGGAATCTCGCATTCGACACATCTCGAAGGGAAAATCCTATTTTGCGGAAATGTCACATCTCCTATTGTCACGAAGTCATCCTAGACATAAGGCACGAGATTTCCGCGTGATGTTTGCCCCTTTCGCTTGACATGACTCGGGTTGGTCGGGAGAGTCGAGATCGAAATGACATGAGATTTTTTCTTCGAGATGTGTCGAATGCGAGATTCCCGAGAATTATAGCCCCCAGGCCTTTTGACAAACGAGTTTTACTGTCAAATGATTAACAATCAACATTGCAAGCCCCGTACCAACTCTACCAGTTAAACTAATTCCATTTCCACCCCAACAGGCCCGTTTCTGGATGCAAGTGATCGGCGAGCTCCGAATGGGGGTCAAGCTCAAGAAGGTGAACTTCTCGCGGACCCCCATCGAGTACGAGATGACCCCCTACGAGATCCTGATGGATGATATCAGGTCCCGACGGTACACGCTGCGGAAGGTTGACGGGGCCGCCATACCACACAAGTGAGTGCCTAACTTCCATATCAGCCATACTCCTTGGCTCCCCAAGATCACGATAACAATTACAGATCCACCAACTTATCTGTGAAGTGCCAATGAAAAGTGAGAATTCAGGCGCCCGCCAATAAAACGCTGACAGCGACACAGTCCACAGCTAAGTTGGTAGATTTGTAGTGAACAAGAAAGAAAGATCAGTCTTCGTCGCTAGCGTTAAATTACATGCACGCTCAACGCCGACATGGCAGTTATTCAAACTATCATCGAAAATATCTGACTCAACTCCAGAAACTAACATTTCAACGTCGACTAAAGCTTTACTCGACACTCGACAGTGCATGCGAAGGGTACATGGCGACTGTAGATTTTTTTTAAATGTTTTTCTGTATACACGACAGCAGCCACGTCAGACTGTACACTTTTGTTATAAAGTCGCCCCTAACGTAACCGAGTAGAGTACTAGCGTGTAATCGTCGACGTGCTGTCGTGTGTACTCTGTCTCTATGACAAGCGTGGACAAAAGTAGAGTCTACGGTTGCCAAGTTAGATCTACCAAGATCTCTTGTAAACTTTAGGGGGTGGATGGGACTATACAAATTGAACAACTTGGTTGTATTCATCGTCCAACACTGAAGTCAGAAAATTTTCTACTACAGGGTGCACTCTAAGTCGATAGCGGAACTTTAAGTGGGCTATCTACTGATCAATACAAACAACTTGTACTAAGTGGCTACAAAAATGGAGCGAAAAAAAATCAGCTGTTTCATACATTTGGCGCAGCACTGAGTCGACCTTTTGTATGGAACAGCTGATATTTTTTTCACTCCATTTTTTCATCATCACTTAAAGTTCCGCTAACGACTTAGAGTGCACCCTGTATTAGGTATTGTTCTCCTATTAAACTGTATTTCTTTTGTTCACAGTGTTAAGAAAGACGCACACGCTATGATACTCGAATTTATTAGAAGTAGACCTCCACTTAAAAAAGTAAGTAGTCTCCACTCCATGTATATCAAAGATGATTTTTAGTCATTGAAAAGCGAGAAATGGGAGCATCTACAATACTCTACATGCCTTTGAATCCCGCATTTTCAAATACTTTGGTACCAAAGTTGTTTAGAATCGCAAAAGTCGGTATTTTCTTTTGACTTACTAAAGAATATTTCGGTATTACATCATCAATCATATTCCTAATCAATTGGGCCCTAATTTCTTTAATTTGCGTCAACAGGCGTCAGAAAGAAAATTAGCACCAGCAAGAAGAGAAGTCACGCCCAGAGAACAACTTCTGGCTTCAATACAAAGAGGAAGGCCACTCAGGCCAACGCCATACTCACGCAGATTATGTAAGTACTTTACTAATTATACTTTATACAATGCGTGCCAAGAAAGAAGATACTTGAGACACTATGCTACGTCAGGATACGTGGTTTGACATGCGCAGTGACGATTTATTAGGTCTCTTTAGCGGTATGTATGAGGTCAGACTGCGGGAAGGGACCAGGCGTCATCGGGACGGCGGAAAGTGGTACGGGAGGTTTGGTCAAATCTCTTCTTTCGAGGCAAATATTGTAATAAATAAGGTGTTGAAAATTTGGCGGTTTTACGAGTATGTAGCGCCTGCAAAAACATTAATAGCAACGCTGCTACAAGCATTTGTGCTGTCACTTGTTGCTTTAATGCTTTTGTCAGGCGTTTGTTTTTCTCATAATATTTCCATACTTATTCAGAATCATAATAGATCATAATGGATTAGGTATTACTATTGAATGGCCTTATTTACTTGTAGTTCAGTATAATATTAATACTGACTATTAAAAGTTTGTTGCAGACCACCCACCTTTCCTGAACCTGAAGATCCTCCCTTCACCCAAAACCAAATCCAAATGTGAATTACCAATTTTGTTTTTATTATGCCTATTTTTATGTTTCGTTTTTGATTAACATGGTTCCGTATCGTCAATGGTTCGTTTTAGTCCGTATTTTGACTTAGTTTAAGTAGCAAAGGTAAGCCTGAAGTTTTAAACTTAGCAAATTTATTTTTGACGAGTTGCTATAACTAAAGTAGCAGGCGTGAACTCTGCCTCCGCCGCAGTGATTTCAAGGTAGGTCACGAATTCAACGTTTTTACTTTCTGAGCAAAAACATACAAATTGTTAGCTTTTTTTTGTGAGCATAGGTACAGTTAGCAACACGCTAGGATATGCCGCGCGCGATAAGAGCTACCATGGGGGTATCCTAGCTGTTGTTCGCCTTACTTAGGTATTCATTGTAGTATTATTTAAGAGTACTCTTGTCGTGCAGTACTTAGGTTAGGTATATAGGGTAAACTTTAAATAGCTTTATTTAATTGGGCTTACACCAAAGTCGTAGAACAAAAGTTGTTGGAAATCACATTTAGAAGTCGACGTGTTTCAGGAATAAAGCTATTTAAAAATTACCCTGTATTACAATACAATACAACGCATGATGGCTTTATCAGAGGCAACGTGATCTAGTTTCGTAACGCTCCAACACACAATGGTGTATGTGGCAACCATAGGTAGGCTCACAAGTGTGAGCATCATAAAGTTGACTCTCTTAACACGATGGTAATAAAATCAGTCGACGATATCATAATCCATGGCGACACCCTGTGTAATGGAGTCAACATAAGTTACTTTTAATGTAGGATAATTACCACTTACAATAATTTTGGCGCCATTTGTTTATGTTTGCATTACTGAACAAGATAACTACAATATCATTAACTATCCAAATCAAATTCTCGAACTAACAATGAATTATGAAGAAAAGATAATACTATCTTGCTTTATTTATATTCTGATTGATGCTAATTGCACATAAACACGAATTACTAGAGTGATAGAACTGATAGATAACAGAGTGGTTAGTTAACACGTGGGTAACACAAACATTAGGAAGCGGGAAATTACTCTTTCATTTCGCCCTCTCACTCTCTCTCTCTCTATCTATCTATCTATCTCTGAGAAGTACGATAAGCCTAGCCCCTTTTGTTTTTTGATTCGATTGACGCCCTTAAGGGTGGACGATAGCAACGTGGCATTTTGTAGCTAAACTGGGCTATTTTTGTTCAGCGATTTTTCGTTCGCGGTAATAAAACAGTATTCTTTTCATTATTATAAACAACAGACCAACAATAATTCAGCCAATTATGTGTTCTGGTCTACGACAAGTTTTTTGGGCAGTGCCACTGCTTCGTAGACCAGAACACATAATCGGCTGAATTATTGTGGTTCTGTTGTTTACAATAATGAAAAGAATACTATGTTACTGCCGCGAACGAAAAATCGCTGAACAAAAATAGCTCAGTTTAGCTACAAAATGTAAAAAACTGTGAAAATTTTGAATTTCCCGCCACGCTGCTATCTTCCAGCCTTAAGCCGCGCTCGTTAAGAATAACATTAGCTTTTTGCTGACCGTGCCTACTATTAAAGTTTGCCAGGATTTTTATGTAAACTCGGTATAAGCTAATCATTAATCATGTATTTCATTATGTACACACGACAGCACGTCGACCTTTACACGCTAGCACTCTACTCTGTTACGTTACGGGCGACTTTACAACAAAAGCGTACAGTCTGACGTGCTGTCGTGTGTACATACGAGTGGGTGCTACGACTACTCCTATTATTTATTCTGTTATTGCTACGGTAGTAGGTATGCCAAATATTACTTTCAATACTCAAATAAAACGTGACAAAAAGTAAACCAGTGACCCTCAAACATTGCATAACCGCTTTAGTAACAAGCGAAACGTATCATACAATATCTTGCCTACTAACTCATAATAAATGCTCAAACACAACTGGCTAGATACAATAGAGAAGAAAAAAGTAAGCAATAAAAATAAGAGGCTTAAAATCACCAGGCACAATAGCCGGTACTAGCAAAAAGAGTAAAGCGCGAGTTGCATAAACCTGGCCAGTCTCTATACTGCGGTTCTAAATCTGTAGTTCTGAGTGAATAAGTACGTAGTAGGTAAGATATGTATGTATGACTATCCAAAGTATAACAAAAACACTGGGGTTTTTGCACACATCGCTGAATCCGTACTTGTACGAAATACAATGTAGGAGTACAGGACGAAAAACGTGAAATGGTAGAGTCGACTAAGACAATTAGTATTCGGAATAAAATTTAACAAAATATTGTCTCCATAGCATATTAATTAAGTACTTGTCACATTAATGTCACTATAGCATATTAATTAGGTACAGGGTACTTTGCACATTCACAATGTCCAGTATGACACAGTGTTTGAGAACCGCCTTGTCGAGTGTGAAGGAACGTCCGCTTCAATCTTGCCGCGCAGTCGACGTTCCACTTCACCGCGGGACGGCTGTTACATTCCATTTTCAAATATTTACGAGAAAAAAAATTTCTTCGTCGTTTTTTATAAAAGTTGGTCTAAAGAGGTGAAAAGTGCCGGTATCTTTATGGATTATGGTTTTATTGTTTTTCTAATTGGAAAATCGTGTATGAGGGAATGTGACTCTTAATTGGATTGCAATAGAGTGCGTGATTACTATAGGGCTTCGCTCAGCCCTTAACTTGAGGTTGCCAGTGCATAATTGACAACTATGTAATTAGATTTGTGAACTGATTTATCACTGAAAACGAAACGGAACTTATTATCTACCAAATAAGACATAGTTTCGTGACGAAACCCACGTGGAATTTCAAATATGGGAGTGTGTATAGTAAACACTGTGGCTATGGACTTGAGCGGTAAGTTTTTCATTCTACAATTTTATTAAATAGTTGTCGTTGAAATAGCATATAAAACACTATGTACGGAAGTCAGCACTGATTATTCTGCGATAAAAATCTTTATAAAACCATTGTAGCATTTTGCTATACTGTTTGAATGTGCGTTTAGGTTTCTTTTTGCCTGTTTGAGGGATCCATAATAGTTTAAATTCTTGTTACAATCCCACAACTTATTAAACCTTTGAGAAATGTATTAAGAAATGTGTTGCCAACCAACATGGTCAACGTGAAATTAATGCAATAGGTACCTACATTTTGCAGTAACGTTTGCAAGATTTTATTTCACAACCGATTAAGTATTAATTTTATTCGATTGAAATAACATCAATGACCAATTTTAGGAGATGATTTTGTTTACTCAATCAGGTGGAAACCAGTGAACTAGGTTTCACTTCTCTCCACTTGTGACCACAAAGTAGTTTGTGACTAATCGAATTTTCCGAGGAATATCTCGGTTTGAGAATCGATTTTCATGGTTCGCTCACCAACGCTGTTGGTGATAAAGAAAGCTGGCCAACTATTTGATTTGAGAACGTTTTCTTTCCTTTAATAACAAAAAGAGATGTTCTAACTACACCTCTTTTTATGTGTTTAGCAGTGTGTCTAGTACAAGAATATCAAGTCATTTTACAATTTTGGTTTGTTGCAATAAATCTCTCGGGACAGGACTTGAACCTTTTATAAATCTTTAAAATAAAATAAAAAGCCAAAATTTCGGTTCATTGCTCTCGTAAATTAATAGTGGCAAAGATTGCCCAAACTTAAACTGTGCGCCCCTACACCATATTCTCGCACGTAACCGCTTGTGATAACACTTATTGCGCTGCATATATATCCATGTTTGTCACCAAACAGAATCTAGTCTATCGTAAGTTGTAACGTAAACATAGTAAGTAGTACCTAACCCGAGGTAAAGGTATCGTAGCATTGTTACGAACAACCAACCAGTATCATCTGTTGGTCACACCGCTTTAGGGCAATCAAATTCTGACCCAGTTTTGGTCCAAACTGATATTTGGACTAGATCGTGACCGATGTTTGACCGTTCCTAGCCGATCCATTGTGCAAATTGACGTGACAGGCAAACAGACAGACGGACGGCATATTTTTTGTCAAACCGGTTTTCTTTCTAAAGTAGGTTATTCTTTTGTTATGACGTGGTATGACATTGGGGTTTCCCTCCATGCAGAGTGGTTAGTTATACAGGGTGGTTCCGTTTCAGTATTTTTTAAACCGTACATTGAGTTAGGAATAAACGTTTTTCTGTATTAAGTTGAAATTAAAGTCAAAGTAAAATATTTTCAAACATTTTACTTGTTTTATCGGAAATAAGATAAAAAAAGTAAAATACAATATTATTATCTGTTTCAATATAAACCAAGTGCTGATGTGTTGTGTCATTCTCAAAAGATTTCAGGTTTATCGATCACGTTATCACGCCGCTTTATTCAGAAATACAATGCTAATTCTACATCTATAAGGGGCTAAACGAGAAGATGGGTAAAACTACATGAATGACATGGACATTATAATATTTGGTCGACACATTCTGTTGGGGCCCTAATAAAAGTGGTTTACAATGACATCGAGAAAATATAGTGATACGTTTTTATAACATCATCAAAATCTTGCCTCTTAATAGTTTTACTTGTCTTTCTGCACATATTCAACAAGATAGCATTATCAGCAACTCTTATGAAATACACCTTAATCTCAGTGATATTATCATTTACGTCTAAGTAGATACAATAAAGTAGTTTCTTTGCTCAGATGATCTAAGACTTGGCGTAAACTCAAGAACAATAGCACAAAAGGCTATCTTGGCCGTTATCTAGACATTGGAAATGTTAAGTATCGAAGCCACCTAACATTGGGCTGGCTGGAAGAAATCTGGGCTGGCTGCAAGGAATTTATATAGAAATAAGTCCGCCCTTGTACATAATGTCTCACATATCTGTTATTTAAGGATATCTTTTTAGTTATTGTGCAATAAAGTGCAACAAACAAACATTTCCGATGCGGTTGCTCGTAGTTAATTTTAGAAGAAGTAATTTTAGCTCAATCTAAAGGTCACCACTTTAAACAACATTCATTCATCATCATCATCAGCCCACCTCAGCCCACTGTTGGGTATAGGCCCTTTTCCCCTCGCGCCACCTCTCACGGTCCCTCGCCATCCGCAACCATGGACCCACCGCCGACATAACCGACCATCGAGCTGCTGGTCTTCCCACTGACTGCCGTCCTACTCTGGGCCTCCACTCTGTCACTGCCGTAGTCCATCGGCCATCCTCCCGCCTCGCCATACGGTTCATAATATATAATTAAGTATTCGTTATGCTAATCGTTCATAATTAAAATGCCCATAAACAAGATTTTTACCACAACTTTATCTTGCAAATTAGCCTTGACATATCCAAGAAGGACAAGTACCTATAAAAAACGTCGCATTTAATATCAGTGGCCTTAAAGGACCATAAGTTAAGACAATGAATGGTGTTTCAGCTTGTTTTAGCGTAATAACTATCAAATTAGCTGGGTACTCATCTACCGTAAGTTCTGTGAATTAGGCCAACTAACCTCAGAAAAACGTGCGTATCTAATGCGCCCTGCTTCATCTAAAAACATCTCTCAGGTACTGCAGGGTCCGAGCGGTAAATTAATTCATATTCTATTTATTTTGCGTAAAAAGTCTTAGTTTTTGCACACCATACCTTAATTACCATTGACTGACGAAAATAATATTTTATAAGTACACAGCACGAGTAAGCTCAAGGACAGTGAGCTCAAACGAATGAAATTCTGTTCAAGGATGCTATTGAATTTGGCAAGAGTCCATGTCCATCTTATGGTATTAAAGATACTTATCTCAGTTTGTGTGTGTGCCTTTCGTAACTTTGCTTTTGCTTACAGTGGACTTTCAACATCTTTGACATTACCTATTGAAAGGTGATTGAACATTCTTCTTCTTGAACATTAGCAAGCCATTATTGTTTTTTAGTAAGTATCCTTTCGACATTGAGTGAATGACAATAAGTACACCAACATTGATTTCATTTGTGTAGGAAAGTCACACAGTAACATTATTGGGTGTGTTTATCGTTGTTCGTCAAAAATCTCATTGTAGAACTGTGTACTACACAGTGTGTAGAACACTTAAAATAATTATCTTGATACCCCATAGACGTTTAATTTGTATCATTGTACATTCTGAGGTTGTGAAATCATACTTTAGGTTTACATCCTTACATGCATAATATACATTGAAAATTGAGGCTATGTGATCCAGTTCTTCTTCTTCTTCTTCAGCATTTATATCGTCCACTGCTGGACGTATGCCTCTTCATGGCTTTTTCATATAAGCCGGTCAGTGGCTATTGTGGTCCAGTTCGAGCCTGCTGTAGCTTTTATACCGTCGGACCATCGTGCAGCTGGTGTGCCCACACTTCGCGTTCCTGTCATGTCACCTGCTTATACAACTGCTGACAATTATTTTATTGTTATCAAAAAGAAAGTTCTAAGCTGCAATAACAAACGTAACAATCTCTCTGCAAATGATTCTCCGTGACATTACAAAGAGTACCCCCCGTAATCATATCGTTATATTTCTCAACAGTAATCCGACTTGCATTCACATATGGTACCAAGTAGATTCTTATGTATGAGGCAATAAATCATCAGCTCTTCCTCTAATAGTTATAACTTTCAACTGGAAGTGATCTTATACTGTCACTGGTTTATACAATTTTCTTCGGCTTAATTTTGCGGAAGCAGGTATCATGCTCATTGTATGTTCATTGTTAAGAGCGTATAGCAGTACATACAAATCTGTTGTTTGCTGTCTCGTGTGCGCAAATACTGAGCGAAAGGGATAACCTGAAAAAAAATCTACAAAATCGAGTTTTCGTATTCCCCACTTTCAACTCTGAAAACGGGTCCGATAAAAAAACAAATACTGAAATCACAAGAAACTATTATACGTCGGACGGTCTAGTTTTTTAAATTTAAAGTTGTTTAATAGGTTTACTAAACGTCTTTTGCCGCCGCTTCTAAATACGCATTTTTTTTTTAATTTCGGTAGTTATTTGCTTCTGTTAACAATAATTTATCGAACAAATGTAAACAGTCCGACGTGCCGGAGCTCTAGTGCCATTATCCAGGGAGGACATTGGAGACTAAGTTTGTATGCAGAAAACGATACTGTGATATCCTCTTAAGCCGTCTTAAGGCGCCATGCATAATGCATGGCCCGCGCGCCAAGAAAAATGCACAAAATCGAGTCCTGTATCAAATACACCAAAAAAATCGACAATTTTCACATATCAAACCCTAGAATTAGGTGAGACCTATCTAACACAGCCAGTTTTGTGTTGAGATTCATAAACGTTTTGAAAATATTTTGGATGAAAAAAAAATAGGCGGCGCACTTTTTTTCAGACAAAATATCCTGCAATCTGTTATGGATATCACCACTAAACTGGCTGTGTTAGATAGGTCTTAACTAATTCTAGGGTTTGATATGTGAACATTTTCTTTTTTTTTTAGTGTATTTGATACAGGAACCAATTTTGTGCATTTTTCTTTGCGCGCGGGCTAATTCACTATGCCCAGCGCCTTAACTTTTACTGGTCCAGTAAAGTAGTTTTGAAAAAAGGTCGTTAGGGGACTAAATGTTAAGGCCTCCATCATGCATGATGGTTATGTCTTATGCCTCTCTCTATAATTTCACTGATGAGCGTTGTCAATAGGAAGTAGATAGTCCAGCACCTGACTATCCCACTCTAAGTAGATCATCCGAGTGAGAAAGAGTACTTACTGTATAGCGCGATATGGTTTTTTTAATGCCGAATTGTTGCTACCACATTCTACGAGTATATCATGGGAAAAACCTGTATTCAGAATTGCATGACCATGTTGCACACTCTGAAAGTATTTCCATTTTCATTGAAAACCGTACTTTATAACCTTGAGGCCAATGGCATGTGTCAGACATGCTAAATACCAATCAGGTGAGTGTTCTAACGGGATTTCTGTTTACTTTCAGTACCGCACATGGTATGAATAAATCCTTTGTTGGAGGAACGAACAAAGTTAAATTTTGTTTCTTGCGGTGCGGCTAACTCTTACTAATTGAGGATAATTTTGAATTTTCACTTTTAAAGTAGAATAGTACCTACGGCAGTATAACAAAATAAGTATAGTCAGATAACCCTTTTTGTTTCACTTATGTGCACTTATGTGACGCGCGATAAAAAAATGTAGAGAAGAATAAGAATAAGAATGTAGAGTTGTAGAGTAGGTGGTCGCTGACTGTCCTACTAGAACTAAAAAAAACCTCGGTACATTTTGATTTTATGTGAGTTTTTTTGATTTCGTATTATACACATAACGATATATTTTTTGAACGAGCGAGCGAAGCGAGCGAAGTTCTCCGAGTCTACTGGAACAATCCGGCGTTTGTATGTATGTATGTATGTATGTATGTATGTATGTATGTATGTATGTATGTTTGTATGTTTGTATGTATGAATGTTCGTTCGACGATAACTTGAGTAATTTTTGTCGGATCGTCATGAAATTTAGTAGGCAGGTAAATGAAATTAAAAGAATTTTTAAGTTCGAACATGAGCCAAATCGGTCGAGGGGTTGCCGAGATATGGGGTTGTTAAGTTTATATGGGATGAGAGAGGGCGGCACTGCTGCCTCTCAGAAACATTAAAATAGTGCTAAAAAGTGATTTTAAAAGTGATAAAAACGTAAATCTAATCAGTAAACAGTGAAAGCAGTGATAAAAACTAACAAAAGAGAACTATAAATACAAATTCTGTTTGGAAACAATATTGTGGATATCGGACGTAAAACTCAGTGGAAACAATAAAAATAAACTTTTACGGGTCGCAAAATAATCCGTAACAAGAACTCTATTTTAATCCAATAAATCCAAAAATAACCAAAAATCCAAAGTACACCAGATTAGAAAATTCAAAACAGCGCCATCTATTAAAAAAAATATATATCATATTGTTATTCTATTTCTTAACAGAGGGCGTGACAAAAAAAATTATCAGAGCCATCTAGTGTTCAAAATTATAAACCCAAAAGTCCTTATGCTCAACAATAGAGGTCGCTTTACTTCAAAACTACAAGAGAGTCCAATACAAAACTTAAAATGGAAGAAATACTAGATAAACTACAAAAAATCCATAAGAAAAAGCGGCGAACAAGTTACAGAAAACATTCAAAGAATGTTTGGCGAAAAACTAAAAACGCTAGAAGAAAAATCTGAAATTCTTGAAAAACGAGTGGAAAATCAAGAGCAAAGACTGTACTATCTAGAAAAAAATGCTAGACAGAAAAATTTGTTTTTCTTTGGCGTCGAGAAACGTGAAAAATCGTAGTTTGAGTTGGAAATGATAATTGCAAACTTTGTAAAGGATTTTATGAATATTGAACTGGACCTGAAGGATATAGAAGCACTATAAGAAAGATAGGAAAGAAATCAACTCGCGTCTTATGCATCTTTCACTTCCATCCATGCGAGCATATAGCTCTTGCGCTCCACTCTGGACGGCCGGTAAAGGCAAGCCAGAGGTGAGGGTCCCGGTCCTCTTGGATTCCAATCCACTCTTGTACAAAGACTTGGATGCGAGGACCAGTTTTCGACCTTCGGAAGACTCGGATCCGTGGTACCGCCACATACCAACAGCTCCCCACAAGCTGCCCTGCGGTGGAGGAACCATAATGGTCCCTCCATTCCCTTAGTCGCCTTTTACGACACCCACGGGAAGAAATAGGTTGGTCCAATTCTGTACCTTCCGGGAACCACACGGGGGTTATTATTATTATTAAGTTTATATGGGGTCGCGAGTTCATAGTTCGGGGCGAACCACTAGTTATTATAAGTACTACTTACAAACAATTTTCTATTAGAACCACTCATTTCCTACGTGGATATTATGCTCTCTAAACAAACCTTTGTATGTACAAAAGATCGCCAGATCCTAACAATATGCGCAAGCGCAAAGCAAACGCCGAGCCCTATTCCCAGGCCGTGCAATTAGACAATTAGCCGCAAAACGCGACTCTAATGACGCAATAATTGCACCAACTCCGAGATGATGCGGCGGCGGCGGGCGGCTGCGTGATGAACGCGAGGTAACTGGATCGAGGTCGAGGGTCCTAGTCAAAGCCTGAGAGCCTTGCGTCTTGAGACTTCTCTTCCAATTCCAACGGAATTGTATCGTTCTTTTGCCTCTAGTAAGATTGACTCTAGTATTCGTGTAAATTGTGAAATAAATTGTATCAAACATTCCTTCGACATTCATATTCCGTTGACAAAAAAATATTTGATTGACATTTTTAATAATAACATTGTTAAGCATTCTGTACCTATTATACAGGGCAATTTTGAAATAGCTTTTAAACTCAGACACGTCAACTTCTAATTGCGATTTCCAACAACTTTAGTTCTACTTTTATTCAACTTTTTTTACAGTGATCCTGTTGACCAGTAGTTTAAACCCTGCAAAAAGAGTTAGGATCTTTTGTAACACGTTGTATAGTTTCACTTCAAATCACTTTTGCAGTCTGACTGACGTATTTGTAACAACAGTATTAGTGGAGCTGTCCAGTGTAGAGCACTTTTGGCTCAGCAGCAAAGCAATGTGGGCTAAGTGGTGACCTAAACCACAAATTCGTGAATTCTAAACGCAGCATCATTGGGAACTCCTGTGGCCGCACGAATACAGTTAAATGTGTAATAAACGGTTATGGCTCTAACAGGAGATTGGACCGTACCGAATTGACTGTCTGATTTATTACCTCAAGAATAGAAGAATAGTGGTAAAGCACAAGTTGGGCCAAATTAACTCGATATTTAAAAATACTGTTTTGGAGGCATGGCGGCTTAGCAAAACAGCGCTTTGCAAAGATATCGAGACTGTCTTGAAGGCATCAAGACTTTTGCTTGGTCTCGATCTTGTCAGGCGAGCGAAAATATAGTCTTGTGTGAAATCAAATCAATCGAGACTCTCGATTGTGTCATGTCATCAATAGCAATCAAAAAGCTGGCTAAAAAGGTTTATATAATCCTTGACATGTCAAAAAATGATAGCTGTCAGAATTCTGCGGAATAAAAATCAGTTTAAAAATAAATAGAGTGCGCGACACGACTCAAGTCTTACGGGAACTCAGGGAACTACGCCTATTACGCCTAACACTGGAAACATTTTGTGCGTTGCGCTAGCGCCACGTCTATCGGACTTCAGTGGTGGCGCGGACTCTATTTCGAGACTCTCGCTCGATCTCGCTCGAATTAAATGATTGAGACAACTTGTCTCGATCGTTTGATTCGAGCAAGACAAGACCAAGAAAAAAAAAACAAAAATTCGATAAAGGTTGGCCAATATGCTTGAAAGTATCGTCTTGAACCGAATCACTATATCAAACTCATATTCTGCGATGTAATAATTACGTGGTGCAAGTATTTTTTGCGATTTGACCATTCTGTTTTCATCCCAGTTGAAGTCCATTTAATGTAATTTGTAAAAAAATGCGAAAATCTACTCTACTTTCGATTCTGAGTATAAACTTATTTTTGGTCTTGATTTTATGTGTGAACTGAAAATAAAATGAATTGAAATTAAATGAAATTGAAATGAAACTTATTAATTTGTCTAAAAATGTGTATTTGTAAATAGGGCTCAGTTTCTGTAAAATCACTTGCCAAAATCACTCATTATCATCATGCAACTTAGTAAATGCTATTTATGGAGGCACTCTTAATAGTTTTTTTAAAATGTATACTCTATTCCCATTTTTCTAAATCTTGCTAAAACAGGCGAATACTTGCTTCCGTTGAAACTTGATAGTGGCAGACTAACTTCCTATAACGGTAAAAATAAACGTTGTGGTTAAAAGTAACTTGTTATAAATGCTATTCGATTCTCACCAAGGCCCGGTACGGCCATACCGTTATCAATCCAATTCAACAAAAGGCTATTCTGTCGACGATATCGATTGTGAAATGGGGAAGGAAAATTCTAACTATTACCATGGTCGCTTCCGGCATTGAATTCTATTGTTGATTTAATTACTTACATGATATTTTTAGAATAGATTGAGCAACTCATCTTACGAGGTGGTTTTATGGAATAGCCTGAAAATCTCAGATCTCTAGTTCTAGGTCATCGATAAGTAGTTGTGACAATACGTGACACAGTTTCTTGGCCACTCCTTTTCGCTGTCCACCGGCAGGATTGTTGTTTAGAGACATGATTAATACGCCTCCGCCATAATATTTAATGAGGCTGTTTGAAAAAGTTCGTCGTCTAGTTTAGTAGTCAGTTTTAAAAGTTGTCAGCTGATAGTATCCTTTTCGGGCACTTCGTAAAATTCCTTATTTGGTAAATCGATAATTTTTCTGACCAACACAATTTTTGTCATGAATTCGTACAATGTCTTTCAACGTATACATGCGGCCTATGTCATTTCTATGTGTGGTGGTACAAAAATGGTACAAAAGTATTTAAAGTACAACGACAGCACGTCGACCCTTACACGCTAGCACTCTACCCGGTTACGTTACGGGCGACTTTAGAACAAACGTCGTGTGTACCTATCGATGTCAGCAGAACATTAATTTAATACCTATCGATGATGCGATAAAATCGTTTTTAAGAGCAGCAAAAATCCAAACCAAAAAACCTGGGAAAGAATGCACCTCGAGTTACACAAGCAAAACCAATTCCGCGTAATGCCAAACCTGCAATTATCTCCAGCTACAATCACTTTCCCTCGCACAAAGCGCCCAGGGGCCTTAGCCTGTAAAGCAATGGCGTGTCGATGGCTTCCTAGTAGAAGGACAAAACTGGGGTTTTCTAGTTTTTCTCCTACAACCAGAGAACTAATCATCTAGAATTAGAAAAAGCATATTCTTTGCTGTACTACGAAAACATTAAAAGGACCGACAGCATTGATAAATCGTAATTGAAGCCGTCAACTGGGAGACCATTTTGGCACCATTGATTTACAGGCTAAGGCTAAGGCTTAATAAGCCTGAAAATCGCGTGCAAAACCTACCACGACACAGCTCATTGAGATGATAGCTTCTCTTACTTCCTCCCGAGCAATCGACACTTCAATGTTAACTTTATTGGTAGTCTGCTAAGAGTCATTTCAACGCTGCATATAAACGAGTCCGGTAATTTTATCAAGAATATAACAGATTTTTTTAACAACCGTCGCGGAATTTGCCAATACTTTTTTTAATGATGAGAGAACAATGATCTTAGTGTGCTATGTATACCGACAGAGTATATTTTATGGTAGTTTGTAATGTGCATAAGGTAATTATTTTATGATCAATTTATGTGTAACAAACGCTTTCTATTGCAAAGGTAAAACACAATAATCGTAGAAAGTTCCTACCATACCATACCAACTCTGATGGCATATAAATGTAATGTACGGTGGGTATTTATACTCGAGTTCAGTTTGAAAATCTACTTAAGAGATGCAATCTTGCTAAGAACCTACTCCATAAACATGCAGCTTCGGTATGGAGCACCTTAAACTTTTAAAACTTGACATACGCCTTGTTTTATAGCTTCCTGCATTTAGCAGGTTCTCAAACGACGTTCTTGACCTTTCTTGCCAGACTATGCCATATCAATGACCATTGCTTGCCAACATTGTGTTGTGGTGGGCCTTCGTCTCTACCCCCCCAGCAATGGACTTTCAAAGTCTGATTTGTTACCATAACAAGTGCTTAAAACCGGTACTGCAAGTTGCTGTGGTCAATAAATTACAGTCGTTATCACGGTATCATTAGAGTACATTTTTATTTACCTAGAATTTATTCGACCAATACATGTGACGCGATTGCAGTAAAATATGAGTAAAGTTGTAAAGCAATTCGTTCTACTTATTTGTTTTAGTCATGAGTCAAATTTAAATCGATGACAATGATTGGTTGGCTTCAGCATTTGATTGAAAACAGTGTGATAGATCTTATATTGGTATTTTTGGCCAATCTAAAGAAATCTCTAATAATCTAATCCATATTTAATCAGTCATCGTAAAGAAATACCTGAGTGTCTGAGATTTTTGCCATACCAAATATGTGTGGCCATAACGGAAATCTATTATTACATAGACTGGCAGGTATTGCTGTCAATGTTGCCGGCCGTTGTATTGCAGGCACATATTGCAGCAAAATTTTGCCCGTTTGGACGCCCCTTCAAATAATGAAGGAAAACTAGTACAGCCACGTTTTGCCCGTAAGTTTTTTTTTCAAGCACATGGGAGTTTCTCAAGCCTTTGTCGAGCTTAATCTTTTGGAGATCTGCCAAGTAGAAGTAGCAGAACGAGGGTGGCTTAAAATACTCGGTCTTAAATCAACCAATACTCGCAAACTACATTATAATACCAGGTTCAGACTGTACTCGCTTGCGTGCTGAGCGAGAAAAATTTGTAGATACATCCGCAATAGGTGTGAATTTTCTCGCAATATTCCTCGGGAAATCAGCTTAGTGCAATCGTCCACTGCAGCATTGTGTTCTAGGAAGTTTTCGGAATAATTTAGGTTTCGAAATCCAACTCTTGGATCCATTGAGTACCTAAATGCCAATTCCAGCGCTCCTGGATCGGCGATTAAAAATGCCTGAGATTCCGGATCTGCCGCTAAAGTCAGATTTCGCGTCACAAGTACCTAAGAGAATAAAATGACCAAGTTTTAGACTTCCCTCCCTGAAATGCGACCACTAACATATCTATTGACTTTTTTGAGTTTACCTCTTCTTGTATTTGTCTAATACTTGACTCTGTAGAAAATCTTGCTAAAACACAGAGGTATACCCCGCGAAGAGGGTCCTACCAACTAATTAGAGGATCACACGACGAATCAGTCCACATAGATTTGAAGTACTTTTTAGCTCCGCATTCCAGTACCAAAGCTATAGTTTCTGTTTCAACATTCATAGCAACATCTAGCGAGTTGTAGAATTTGCAGAGACCCGCACTTCGCCTACACCAAAGGCTCCATTTTACAAGGCTGTACATGTACAGTACATTCTTCGCCCTCGGCAACCGCCATTGTAGTCCTAATGGCCGGTCGTATCGCGAGAAAATCTACACTACTCGATAGCGCCTTGCAACACTATTGGGGCAGGCCTCTTGCCCGGCAAAGTGTGCTTTACATGGTGTTACAACTTGTAAAAGTCTTTGCTTTTGTCAATGTCGACATAAAGCTCCATTGGTGGCTTTGTCGTTGAAAATGGCAGGATTTAGATGTGTGAATGGTGGTTTTCTCTTGACGCAGGGTGAAAATATGTATTGCAGTTCGAAATCCCTTTCTTTACCCAAATAAAATAATCTTCTTTCTAGAGCATTTTTTGTGTAATTAATAAACTGAATTGCTTGTAATAAAATAATTTACCCATCAATAGTTTGACATAAAGGTTGACCTAATTTCCCTATAGTGCCTTACCTTTATTTGATGTACGGTTAGATTGGTGGATCCCAGTGGCAGTGGAAGAACAAAGATTGGACCGGCATTATTGTATCAAGGACTAAGTTTGTTTTAATTAACACTGTGTATTACCAAAGCTATTGAGAAACAAATAAACAATCGCAAACGAGGTGATTGTGGGATTTCAGACTCATGTAGATCCGTATCTAAACAATGTGGCTGGAAATTTTATTGTTGTGTTCTCTTTAGTACTCACGGGTGGTCTATTCAGCCCACGGAGGTGTTGTATTCTGTTCTTTACGGCTCCTAACTTACGAACTACGCAATCGGAATTCAATTTCAAATGTTTCTTTTTCTAATTTACAGACTGGTTGCCAGCATTTCAGGCATTTAATTTTCTGCCAGCCAATCCAAGCTTGATTGATGTAGGTTTGAGTTGAGCTCCGCTGTGGCAGGGCTCAAAATAAATAAACCGTCTGAGATGACGTCACGGATCACGGCTACGTCACTATTCTGTGAAGTTGCGTGGTTGGGGGAGCGGGAAAATGGTATTACAGCAAGCCTGATTTTCCTTCAGATACCTACTTACTCGTAAGTTCAGCTTTTTATGGAATTTTACTGTATTGTGACACTCGAATTAACTGTCTGTCAATAATTCAACTCTAGCGTAGGCGTAGGTAGGTACTAGTGTACTACTTATAATCGGCTTCTTAACACTAATAAAAAATACAAAATGTACCTTAATTACTTAAGTAAGTTATTTAGTTATGTATCTCAATTTAATGAAGATATAATGTAACAAAGCATTTTAAAGCTGAAAACAGAAGACGTAATTCTATGACATTTGATTACGAAGGGAAGGTACGATTACGTAAAGGAATGAAACGTCAAAAGTAACTCAACAGAATCAGTCCCTCGTTTCCCCCTGTTTGATGCAAAGCTCCACCACGCATGCGTCAAGCAAGTCAGAGCACCCTTAAAAACCAATATGGCCGTCCGCGCCAAGGTAAACGCACGCATTTAACTTCAGATAGTACGCTTTGAAATTGTTACAATTTTGGCGAATTAATTCAAAGAGAAAAGTGTGAAAGAGACTGAAGTTAAGAAATCGACTTTTTGGTAAAGTTGAAGTGTGAAAGTGCCGAACGGTTTTCCTTCTATTTTTACTGTTTTTTTTTTCATTTGCGACGCAGTGTTGTGCTATCAGATGGTGTAGAACAAAAATACGTCACTAAAAACTGTTTGTTTAGTGCCTAATGAATTGCGTTCAGGGTCCACAGTAAAGTTTTCAATCGCGTTTTCGGTGTATCGTTTAATGGTTTTTGTTACGTCGATCTGAACTGAGGTATAAGTGTAATTTTACTGTGTGCCAATTAATTACAGATCTCGTGCAAAGTACAAAAAACCGAATGAAATCAGTGCCAAAACTACAAAATCCAATGAACTAAGCTGTCTAGTTTGCTCATTTAAGAGTTAATTGTAAAATTTCTGACGGAAAAACGTCTCCCAGCAATCCGATCATAAACAGACCGATTTTATCAATGTTACTTATCCACTGAGACAATATAAAAGTAATCTGATCTAGCCAGACTTAACATCAATATAAATGAGCGAAAAAAACTAAAAAAAAAAAGTGTTCGCCATCCAAATTTGACCTCCCCGTGGCCCAATTTCGGGCCAGCTGCGTATCGAGGGGCGTCAAACTGCGTCGGTCGAGAGTGTCGCCGGCGGCGTTGCTGCTGGGCACTCGGCCGGTGTCGGGCCTCGTGGAGCCGCCGCGGAGCCCCGACGAGCCGCCCCTGGATGTGGCGCAGGACAAGGCCTACTGGGGCAGCGTGGCGCGCGGTAAACATTACTTTGCTTTTCCTTCTTCAACTTGAACCATGAACTCTTCTGCTCGGACGGCAAATAAGAAAAATCTTTTGTCCGACGTTAAAAAACAAAACAAAAGCGCATTATGTATAAAAGAACAGCAAAACTAAAGAACAGCGCTGTCTAAATCAGATAACAAAAAAAAGCGTTTTTTTTCCTTTTTCTGTAAAATAAAACAAAATAAATACACTTAAAAACAAAATAAAAAAACCTTTTTTATTAAAAAAAATAAAAGGGATTTTCCTTTTTTTACGAGAAACAAAAAAAAAACCTTCCTAAAAACAAAAGAAAATCGCATTCTTCTCTTGCAATAAAAAACCAAAAGAAAGTAGTAAGTCTCTTATCAATCGCGCCAAGCTGCTGCGGGTCTACTGGGCAAGGTCTACTATGGGGTAGCGTGGCGCGCGGTAAACAATGCTTCTTCTACTCATAGTCTCATTTCTCCATTATTCCTACTGAGAGTAGGACTATTGCTCGGACGCCAAATAAGAAAGATTTTTATTTCTAATCCGCTCCGAAAAACGATATTTTGGTGGCGAAAACAAAAGAAAAGCGCAGTTAGATCCTGAAAACTGAAGACTATAAAATGCTTGTTAGAAGAATCAAGCAGAAAAACCAATGAATACTTGGACCTTTTTAGTCCTGCAATGAAAAACAAAAGAAAAGCGCTTTATGATGCTTCAGCAGAGTTTAATGTAGAGTCTCGAAGAAAATGCGTAAAAGATAGTGGAGTTATTGTGGGTATCGAAAGTCCTTGAATGTTTTATACTTGGACAAGGGTTGGCGTGAACTATTTTTATAGTGGCATTTGTCTGCTTTTTCTTCCACTTTATGATATTTCTCTTTGACCAACCAATTTTATTCTACAAACAAATTTATTCTGTAAAAACTTGCTTTGAGGAGTAAATTTTTTTGAAGTTAAAGTTATTGTATCTACATTTCAATACCTTCAACGTGCACTTAGAAATCCCCTTTAATTTGCAATGCGTGCACCTGTTTCGCGTAAAAACCATGACTCATATAATAATCCAACCCTATTTATAATAAAGGGTGTGTAGAGATATAAAACCAAAGGCGAGAATATGTTTAAATTATTTGATAAGCGTAGTAGATCCCAGAAAAAACGAAAATAAAATTCATCACTGAACAATAAGTTAGGTACTTACTTTTATGCTTAAGGCGCCGGTAAATACACGTGGTTAATAGCCGGCGCGCAAAGAAAAATATACAAACTTTTAGTTTTTTCTAAAGCACTAACCCGTGCTAGGGAATAATTTAAACATTTTAATAAGTTGAAAAAATTCACTCGGGACAGGACTTGAACCCGTAGACAGTAGTCCAGTAGACGGAGACTAGTTGAAGAAATTCGCATCGACAGTTACTTGACTCGGTAGCTCAATTGGTAGAGCGCCTGCACGGTATGCGAGAGGTTGCGGGTTCAAGTCCTGTCCCGAGTGAATTTTTTCAACTTATTATAAAAGTTTAAAAATATACAAAATCGATTCCTGTATCAGATACACTAAACAAATTGAAAAAGTACTCATATAAAACACTAGAATTAGGTGAGAGCTATCTAACACCGCCAGTTTTGTGTTGACATTCATAAACGGTTTGAAGATATTTTCGCTGAAAAAAAGAACATAGGCGGCGCGCTTTTTTTCAGCGAAAATATCTTGCAATCTGTTATGGATAACAACATGAAAAATGCTGTGTTAGATAACTCTCACTCACCTTATTCTAAGGTTCTATATGAGCATTTTTTAGATTCATCTAATGCAATTGATGTAGGAATCGATTTTGTTCGTTTTTCTTTGTGCGCGGGCTAATTCATTATGTACGGCGTCGCCTTAAGGACAAAATAGATATTATGTACGCAGTGCAGTCTTAAAATTAAACCTTGAGATAATCTGGCTAGCTTAACTAAAGCTTTAGACCGCGCTTGGCAGTAAGATTTACCTAACTACAGTTAATATAAATCATGCATGCATGAACAGATATTCTAATCTGAAAGCGGTTGGCCGCATAATAAAAGTTTGTTATACTTCTTTATTGTACTTAGGTCCACTTGCGTCAACTAGGGTTAGCCAGTTAACTCTGAGTTAACGTCAAAAATTGTTTGGAAATGTCAAATTAACTTTAGTAGAGTTAGTGGGCTAACCCTGACTGATGCAAGTCCTCCTTAATGTGTAAAATGTCTACATAAAGTTTGTGTAATGTTTGCAATTTTATCCGGTACCTACTTGTCTTTGTGACTTAACTAAGCTTTAAACCACTTGGACTTTTAACAGTCTCTTAGATGTTCTCTTCGAAGCGCTCACAGCCCAGTTGGACTAGCCGTTCTTAATCGATTGGCGAAGTTAAGCAACAACGGGCGCGGTCAGTCTATGGATGGGTGACCGCTAGTGGCAATAATATCTGAGCGCTTCCGTGCTTCGGAAGGCACGTTAAACCGTTGGTCCCGGTTGTTGTTGATTAATAACAATCGTTAAGCCATGTCAGAGGTCCTTTAGGCGGCCTAAAAACTCTGACACCAGGGGTGGCCACTACCTTATACGATTAACTAACTAACTAAGATGTTTTCTTGCTAATTTCAAGGGAATACAAGTTGTTTAATTAACGCACATTTTATTTAGTTACAACTGCCTTGGAGGTAGCGGGAGTGTTTCACATTCTTTTAACATCTTAAAAAAAATATTAAATCACTGCTTCTTGGAATATGTGATCAAAGGAAATAACTTAGAATGGAAGCGAAAATTAAAACAGTGTGTGTTCAAAAATTATATCACATTTTGATCCTAACAAAAACCGCGCACGCAGATGAAGTCACGGCTATTTTAACAAACACTATAACAAAACAAGAACTGAATGCATTAGTTTCGGCGCCACACGATTGGACGATTGCCCTTGCGTTTTTGAATTCGTTCGAAATTCGAATTGACGGAACGGTTTCTGGCTGGTCGTACTTTCTACATCTCCACCGCTGAGGACGAATGCATCACGATTTCGTGTTCAGTGCATTTTAAGCCGAATGCTCAATTTAATAGCGTTACCATGGTCGTTTTAATTTCTTACGGACAATTAATATTATACCTTGAAACTAACTTGATGATAGTAATGATTGTGCAAAATTACTCAATCAGATTGATTGATATTGAATCTTTTGTATCTTAGACAGATGATGTGTAATTTGCAGATTTTGATCTTGTAGGAAAACAGGCCAAGGGCACGTAGAGACTTCGGAGAGGGTTTCGCGCTTAGAACGGCTGTAGAAGAATCGGCATGAGTACCTTAGATGCTTTCCTCATCTTTGAAGCGTTTAATTTTTCCCGGCTGTGTGCTTGTCCTGTAAAAAAACAGCACTGTTGCTTATCCTCAAAACCGGTTTATTTTAGTTTATTTATTTTGTTTGCAGAACTGAGGATTTTTCCGAGCGTCAAATAAATTTAGAATAACTGTCAAAATCAGTCTATTAATCTGTGGTTTCCATGTAATCCACAGATTTAGTTTGGCAATTTTGTTAGAATGGCTGTCACATTGGACACTTAGAAAAATCTGCATTTTGCGGTTTTTTACAGAATAAGCACAGAGGTTCTACTGGCCATGGTTGGACATGGACGTTGTATTATTTATCAACTACGATAGACACTTTGCTGGCGCGATGCAGGATACAAAGCCATGCAGCAGTTTCCTGTGCGCCCGACTTTATGGGGTCGCTACAACGATTTGAAATAGATAGCGAAGGGACAACTCGTGCGATACTAGAGTCCGGTCCAATTATTATTCTCTAGTAACTGTGTCAGTGTACTTGTATGACTGTGGGTGATAGGGACGGCCTTGGCTTGTAACTAGGTTGCTGCCGATCGCCAGCGATATTGTGATTTGATTGACGTAATAATTGAAAGATAATTAATTAAATAACCAGGGGCGGAACTGCTAACACAAGTTTGTAAGTTGAAAACTTGGTCATAGCATAACTTATTGTTTCATTAAGCTGCGCGTGGTAAGAGCTAATATGGAATATCTCAGAATGTGGCTTACTGTACAAGAGATGCAAAAAAAATCTAGGTTCTAACTAGGTACCTTCTGCCATTACAGGAAAATCATTATTTAATGAAACCCGTGCAAAGGTCAAATGTATTTCTAGCTGCGAAAACAGAACAGATACAATCAACCCGGCTTGAAAGGCAAAGCTGACACAGTATACAGACTGACAGATTTAGGGTGGTATTAATAGTCGTCTGAGATGACCTACTTGAGCTCGATCTTAAGTAGGTAAACTCAGAAAAGTCAAATGCTAATGTCAATCCTTGGCTTATGTCAAACTTGAGTAGGTGTCAGCATAATTTCTATTAATAGACACTATCTTGAGATTGACATTGACATTAGCCAAGGCTTGACATTAGAATTTACTATTCTGAGATCACCTACTTGAGTTCGATCTTGAGTCGACCTTTAGGGTGGCATTAATAGTCGTCAGCTCAAGCTCGAGCTTAAGTAGGTGATCTCAGAAAACAACATCACCCCTTGGCTGCGTTCAGCGTTCAGGGTAACTCGGTAGACCATTACCGAAAACTCATTGAAAACTGACCGGAAATTCTGCTTGAACTTTGACATGCCGAAAGATATTGCCACTGCGTTTGACTCGAACCTTAAGCCTCTGATAATTTTGAGTACTCAGTTGAAGCGAATGTTACATTACAGGTAAACCTTCATTGCCTAACAGCGCCTCTACAACGTGTTACAAAACATCCTAACTCTTTTTACAGGGTGTAACCTAGTGGTCTACAGAATGTCAAATCGTAAAAAAAAGTTGAAAAAAAACAATTTTTATTTTATAACCTCAAAATAAAAAAAAAACATAACTCTTTTATTTTTGGTATAAGCTCAAATTTTAAAATATGTTTGTGTGTGTAGGTGCATTTACATAGCTTTGAGTTGTTAAAACATTGTGAAAGTCAATGAAAACAATATTTAAAAAATACTTTTCGCCCGCCACAGCGTTCACATTTTATTAATTTAAAAATCAACGGAACGTCATAGAGCAGAAAAAATATTTAGGTTGTGATCCCTAAGGCCTGAATTACACAGAAAAGGCGTAAGGTGAAGGTGCGGCGCAGGCATCTTGCCGCTTCAAAACATTCCAATACAAAATGTATGGAGGCGACACGTTTTGAATTATACTGAAGCGGCGTGGCGCAGGCTCGCCGTTTCGTCGCCTGTTCCGCGTCGCTAGCAGGCGCGACCGGAGAGGCGCGCAAGCAGCACGCCGTTTGTTATACAGTAGGAGCAGAAAATATGTGACGATAGTGAATTTTATGTACACACGACAACACGACAGAGTGTACTAAAAAAAACTAAGGCCTTTGCGTCTACTTAATGAGATGATTTATCCAGCGTCCAGTGGCACCTTCATTCACACTAGATGGGTGAAGAAACCACTCGGCGTTGCAGTGCCTGGGACATTGTTTAAGATGGAGTAGGCTTGCCCAGCACCTATACTATGCTGACAGCTTAGTCGGCCTAGCCCACAGAAAAGACAAGTCAATACGTGTGGAGCCAACTAAGCTGCGGGTTTCCTCACGATGTTTTCCTTCACAGTTAGCGAGTGGTATTGCTACTACAAATTCACAAATGTACGTAACTTTGAAATTAAACAAACTCATCCCAGTATGTATTGGAGAGAAAGAGAGAGGAGAGCGCCGCGCCTTACGCCTTACGCCGTTTCTGTATAATTCATGCCTTATCTGCTCCACGCCTGCTCTGCGCCGTATGCCTTACGCCTTACGCCTTACGCCTTATGCCGTTTCTGTATACTTCACGCCTATCACAGGGTGCTATTACCCTGTACAAAGAGTAAGGTACTTTTGTAACACCTTACTCTATTCTGTATTCTCTAAAAAATCCACTCAACCTTTGAGCGTCAAAACACTTGAAAATAGCCCTTATTGAAATGTTTTTTTTTGGCGTTTAAAATGGTTATTTTTACGGTGGATATTTTAGAGAGTAGGTACGATTATTCCCCTTTTTGTTCGAGTGACGCACTTACCGCGCTGGAAAAGGGCTACCATAGGGTATCCTAGCGTGTTGATTAATGTACCTACACTACCTAGGGGTCTCCCGACGGTTAAATAATTTCCCCGACGTCGTCCCCGACGAGTTTACGAGGCAGTTACGAGGTATTAATGTTCACTCCAGCCAATGATGATCCAGCCAGCCTTCTGATGAAAATTTTACGGGCGGGAAATAATTACGAGGGGAAAAAGTTTTTTTCCGAAAGTGGATATTTTTTAGTTACTATCCGGACCTGTATGTTGAGTTTTTTTTCTGTACCACTAGACTTACTAACGTATCACTAGAAATGTCAGGGTCAGATTTAACTCGTTAGCGAAACTTTAAGCAGTATTTATGATAAAAGGAATTATGAAAAAAAGAATCGGAGCAAAAAAAGTCCAGCTGTTCCATACATAAAGTAGAGGAAGTACTGTAGGTACCAAATGTATGGAGCTGATATTTTTCCCACGGTAGAAAGATTGATTCATGAATTATTATTGTAGAAGAATCATGAATTGTGATCTCTACCAACTTGGAGTCGGCAAGTCTAGACCTTAACCCTTTCCCTTAAAGACCATTCTTTATCTTGTTTCAGCTACAGCCACGAGCGCAGGCGCGAGTGAGGTGGCTCGGCGGAGTGGTGACGTCACGCCGCACGCGCAGCCTCAAAGGCGACTCATCAAAGTCGACTTTGATAACTTGGAGGTGAGGTTTTGTGCTTTATTGGTATATGAATAAGAGTTACGGGCCATTTTACAATAAAAGGGTACGCTCTGACGTGCAGTCGTGTGTACAGTCGGCCACAGTCTCAGATTCCCCTTTTTTGTTCGATTGGCGCCCTTATGCCGCGCGCGATAAGAGCTGCCATGGGGTATCTGAGATTGTGGCCGACCGTACCATCAATGGTTGATGTTGCGTGCCTTACGAATCCTACGATGCCTCGCCAAGTCGCTATTATTCTCGGTTATTGGTACCTCGAGCGTATTCATACAGTGTTCTACCCACTGCGGTCCTTATTTCGTCAGTCCATCGGTGGTTTGTGGAAATTTAGACCAAGGAGTATATACATTTCTTGGATGGATGAATACAATTAATATATTTTTGCGGATGCTCCATCGACCATACTTGATGTGATGGTCTTTCTAGAAGATTCAGTGCACACTTTGATTAAAAAAGACTGCGCTTTATACCATTAAATAACAAGATACTCGGTACGTCTAGAAGCTAGAACGACTTCTGAAAAAAACCCAGGTTAGTGAACCTGAGTCTAATTGCAAACGTGTTTAGTAAACCACAGCGCATTCTATTGGAATAGATGCGATAAAAAGTAGCTGAACAAAAATATAATCGACAACTCTTTGGATACCCTAACAACAGACCTAATCTTTTGAACTAAAACTACTGAATTGGAGGCCAAACTATAGTGGTTTTGCCGAAGATCTAAGTGCAGCTGCTGGTGATCCTTGAATTTGAAATTAATCGTACAAAAATAGAGATCACAAAATCATGGCTTTTATTATTCTACGTGCCCGATAAAAGTATGAACTTGAAGTGAAAAAACTTAATCGAATTTGTGCCGTCGCCTACGTGTTTTGGACGTTGATTGATGATGATGATTCTTTCTTTGTTTTATTGCTGGGCTCTACATACCTACTTGTGATGTTGTATCAATAAATTTACTGTATCATAACATAACCTAATTTAAAAATGTTGCTTACGCCTACGCGTGTTTTTTTGTTTTAGTTATATGTCCGCAAGAACAACTTCTACTACGGACGCTTATATTTCCGAAACACATAGGTTTAATAACGTCAACGAATCAATATGTCTATCTATCCAGCCCATAAATGACGATCAATGTTGGACAAGGACATATCCCTCTTGTCAGGCAAATCTCCTCGGAAAAAGCATGAAACTTTGAAAAATTCGAAGAAAAAAGAAGAGTCGATTAGGTTTGAATGTAACAAAGTAAGTAAATGATTTTTTTTTGTAATTTTTGTCGTGGCACACTTTAAGAACCTTGCTCACAAGGTTTTTCTCCAAGAAAATATTAAGTACACTGGAAAACAGTTAGTGCAAAATATAGATTGCGCGTGAGCTACCGAAGAAACCGGCTTAGATCATCATTCAGTACAAATACTATTGGAACTTGACCTCTGGAGTTTGAGCTCGGTCTACAGACTAGTTTAAAGAATGCTAATAACTCCCTCTTAAACTGTCCTTTTAAAAGAAAACTGTTACACTTGTATAAACATTTCTGTGTAGTTTCAACTGAGCTGCTCTAGTTTGCGAGTAACGGAATTTCCAACGCTAGTTAGGTTAAGAAATGTGCTATTTTTGCTTGTCTTTATCTGTAAAAAAGCCATTTAAGAGTGCTTGAGCGTAATATTGGTTTTCCTGGACAGGTGTGTGGCTATATTGATTTTGAAGATTCCTGTTGTGAAGATTAAACAAAAGCTCAAATTGTGTAGAAAGGTCCGCCTTTTTTCAGCACAATCTTTTTAGTAAAAAAGATACTGGCGCTCGAGAAATAATTATTATACGAAAATCCCTTTAGGTTTCTAGCTTTTTATAAAAAAGATAAAGTACTATATTTCTTCTACTTCTTTTCAGTGTTTCGTGGCGATGAAAATAATGTGCTAGCCAGTATAAGAATAGTTCTTTAAAAAAAATACCTACAGTGATGGTTGTACTGTTTACGTGGCTTACCTTTATTGAACTTATTTATTTTATAACAAAAATTGCCATTACATAGTTTTCAGCTTGCTATTTTCATTTCACGTCGGATTGGACTCAAGGGAAATATGTGCAGGATAAAATCTGAGATATAAATAATATAAATTGTACCTTTCCGTATGAACAGATTTTCTTAACTCAGTAGGTACGGTCGGTCACAGTCACAGATACCCCATGGCAGGTCTTACCGCGTGCAGCGTAAGGGCGCCAATCGTACAAAAAGGGTATCCTAGCGTGTGGCCGACTGTATTAATACCTACTAAAATAATAAAGTTTCTGAAAGAGTTTATGCTCCACTAGTGATTCTACCGAATGTAATATTTTTAACATGAAGCAAGAATTTAGGTCATAAGTTACACCAGACGTTTACTTTCGAAAAAAAAAACCTGTCGAAAGCCCTTTTAAAAAAATATACGTACAGGTAAGTAGTACTTAAGGTATTGCAGTTGACATAACAGACCAAAGCATTTAGGTTACTAGGTGCTCTAAAAAAACTGCAACACAGCAAAATTGCAGCTGCAACCGAGTTGCATAAGTAAAGCGAGGTACTTGGGTTCTGATTTCGTTGCATAACCCATGGACTTACTCTTTGACATATCACCGCATAGTTTCCTATGAGCCTTTGAAACTTTCCCTTGGAACTACCTTCAATGTTTATGCATTAGCAGATGAGTAGTATGATCTATGAGTACAGATAGACTCTCTACTCTGCTACATTAAACGTATTTTTCCTAACTCAGGCAATCCTATCCTACTATCCTACTTCCTACTATCCTTCCTACTAATATTATATTTGCGAAAGTTTGTAAGTGTAGATAGATGGATGGATGGACGGATGGATGGATGGATGTTTGTTACTCTATCACGCTGAAACGGCTGAACGGATTTGGATGAAATTTGAAATAGAGATAGCTTAGACATCAGAATAACACATAGGCTACATATTATCACGCTTTTACACTTAGGAGCAAAGGAAAGCATATATCCTTTTTCTGTAGTCCACGCGGACGAAGTCGCGGGCAAAAGATAGTACAAAATAAAATGTAAATTTTTGTTTCGCTTTAAACCCTCCACAGTAAGTAGCTTAGACTCATAACTGAGGAGCATTAGGAACAAAAGGGGATAGGTAATTAATTCCACATTTACAAAATGTTAGAAAACTAGAGTTGTGAAAGCAAGACTATCAATTAATTTGACCCTTTCTGATCCAAGAAGCAAATTGTTTTCTTACTTCAAAGTAGCTTCTTTCAAAGGGAATATAATGTGGATTTGTCCTCTTTTGTTCCTATCATCCTCAACTCTCTTCATACATAATATACTTTTTATTATTTGATTTTATAAATTATATATGAAGGTTACAATACATATTCTGTTTAGGGTTACAGTGCGTTTCACGAAACAAATCCCTTGGGTTGAACAAAAAAAGTCCCTATTCCCTACATTTCATATACAAGGGGAACTCTTTCGTGAAACGCACTCTAGGCAAAAAATTACACACTGACAGATGGATTTTTTTGTTCGTCCTGTCCATATATCTATGGTAGTGTCCATGAAAGTACGGAGGCAATACCGCAAAGGTTGCCTGTATTAGACCGAACACGGAATGTAGCAAACTTTCTGTAACTATTATAGCACAACGAAGCCATTTCTCTAAGGCTATAGAATGACCTAAGACCTTTTCTCTATAAATGCATTTCTAGTTTCCTCCTTAACGGTAAGCCTGGGTTCTGGAATCGGTGCTTTGTCGAGGAAAATTTATATTCTCTTTCGTTTTACTACTAAGAATCGATCTATAGGAATCTCGATAAACTATCAAGCCACCCACACAAACAAAATGGCGAGTTAAAGATCAAACTTTTTTTGGAAGTGGCAGCTTTTTTTCGCATCTACAATGTGCATTGTAGGTATCGGAAAGGTAACCATGTCAACAAGAATCGTTGTAACTAATATTCGAGATACACTATTGAACATCGTTTTTTTTTTACTTTCTAGACATCTCTCTTAGCCAGCTCGTAATAATTTGACTTTGGGATCTAGTACTTACTCGTATGCTTCATTTACACTTTATTGCGAAACAACAATTAATTAAAACTTCAAAAGACTTGATGCCTTTGTCTCATTGCTAATTCACATTTACCTTTTGTTTAGTTGTTGTAGGTACTCACTGCCTAGTAGTAATATTATATCGCTAACCGAAGTGAAATCTTTTTTCTCTATTCTAATTAACACTTACACTTTAAGACAAAGCTGTTGATAAGGCGGAATTACACAAGCATGTTTTGTAGTAATCAAGAAGAAAGTTTCACAAAAAACCCTGCGATACAAATGCCTTAAGCTCTGGTAAGACTTTTATTATAATACCTATGTATTTATTAGTATTCGTGTAAGGCGATAAAAGCCTTCTCGCCCTTAGTATTTTCACGACCGTAAAGTATACGTTTCAGACAGACAGATGGCAATATAAAACATTATTATTACGTTCACTTGAAGACACTCTTTCTAACATAGAGGTAGGTCTCAAATGTGAGTAGAGCCTTAGTTCTCTAGTCAGCGCCCACGTCTAAATAGGAACTTCATCGACAAATTAAAAATGTTCCTCAGCTAAACAAAAATGCAATAACGAACATCGCAGAGAAAATTGTTTTTTATTGCATTTAATCATTTAATAGATAATACATATTATAGTTTAGTCAGCGCCATGAATGAATTAACAAATGTTTAGTTCATTCATTCATCTAGCTGGCTCTGCGACCCAAAGTTGATGTTGGCCTCCGCAATCAAAAGACGACAGTGGGCCATTTCATAAAATGTTGTTTAGTTCAGGCTACGCAGTTTAGAGATCGCGGGTAATAAGCCGCGGGTGGGAAAAAATACTACCAAATATCAACTTATCAGTTTACGTATTTTCGCATGGTTTGTCAATGGTGATTTCCTACATTTCTAAGATTTAAATCTCAACCCGTGAGAGCACAGTCTTCAGTCACACGACTCACACGGGTCACTTCATCGCGTGTTGGGTGTTCCACGCTGATTTTCCCTGCCTCCGTAGCACAAAGATCTGCGAGGTATTTAGTCTTTACAAGCCGTGCTATTAAAGAAAACATTTAGGATGGACTTCAAAACTAGCGATGTCTCGCTTTGATTGTATTAGTTAGAGCGAGAGGGCGAGTGTTTTGAAGCTCATCCTAAATGTTTTCCGGGTTATAGCTCTAATCATATCCCACTAGAATCCTAGATGGATGGATGTTTCGACGTTTGGATGGATTTTTCAACGTTTGGCAGATGTTTACTTTTATACGCGGAAACGATTGGACAAATTGGTTGAAATTTAGAATTGATCGCTAAGATACCAGAATCCCTTTCCTGCAATTTTGCCTGCCCTGATTTCTGTACCAGAAAAAATAGTTTGTTCTTTAATAAATCAAAGCCGAGAACTGGCGAAACATGGATAAAAATCGATCAAATAAAATATCAAATAAGAATCGGCCAAAAAAGTGGCCATACATTGCCTAAAACTTTCCAATTAGCTAAACATAGCAAATATTTATTCCGGTACGATATCCCGAGGCAATCGATACAACACTCTACTAATTACTCTAAGATTACACTAATAAGATTTCTATGGAGCTTGATATTATTTTGTTGCGGTCCATACCGCTCCGCACAAACAGGGTTGAATCAGTTATATAGAATCTTTAGGTGAAAGATCTTCATGCTGCCGAGACTATCTTCAAAGTTACCTACCTAGCATTGTGATTTTGTGAATTCCCGCGATATTGCGGCTAAGTCTTGAGACGACATGAAATATAGCGTGCTGCGTAGTGTTCGCAAAACGTCCATAAAACTTTATTGTCTGCCTTGAGAACTAAATATAAGCCCTGTTATTTAGGACTGTCTGTCTCAGAAAAGCGAAACAATAACATTTATAATAAGTTGAAAAAAATCACTCGGGACAGGACTTGAACCCACCACTAACTAACTTAAGGCTGGAAGATAGCATCGTGGCGGGAAATTCAAAATTTTCACAGTTTTTTACATTTTGTAGCTAAACTGAGCTATTTTTGTTCAGCGATTTTTCGTTCGCGGCAATAAAACAGTATTGTTTTCGTTATTGTAAACAACAGAACATCAATAATTCAGCCGATTATGTGTTCTGGTCTACGACAACTTTTTTGGGCAGTACCACTGTTTCGTAGACCAGAACACATAATCGGCTGAATAATTGTTTTTCTGTTGTTTACAATAATGAAAATAATAGTGTTTTATTGCCGCGTACGAAAAATCACTGAACAAAAATAGCTCAGTTTAGCTACAACATGTAAAAAACTGTGAAAATTTTGAATTTCCCGCCACGTTGCTATCGTCTACCCTTAACTACGGTAAAAAAGGGTAAGCAAGGAGGCCTGCCTTCAAAATAAATAACATCGAAAAAGTTTTATTTACTTTTTTAAAGAAACGCTAGCTGGCCGATACGCTGAAAAAGGGCATGAATGCCAATAGGCGTGAATAAAAAGTAAACTTATTTTCTTTTTTATCTGTGTCTAATGGCGTTCGCGTTCAACAAAGTTCTATCGGCCAGTCTAGATTTATTAAGCAAAAAGGTATTATTATAGTTTCTAAGTTGAAAGTAAAAATATTTCTGATTATTTTTGGTTCTCTTAAAATTAACATCACCTATTCACGTCGTTGCGTGATTTAAATTTTAACTTGTCCCCGGTCTGTAACTAATGTCATTTTACTCCATAAAATGTTTTAATCAAATTGTTATGGACTGAAAACCAAACTGTTACATCGTCTACGTTCGCCATCTGTTATAGGAAAATCGACAGTAGGTAGCTGTTATGTAAGTACGCTAGCTTTTGCCCGCAGCTTTGCTCAAATGATTTTCCGATTGCTATAAGCTTTGATTTGTGTCGGATTTCATACTAAAGTTCTAAATATCTATGCCACTGCTTGAAATCTGCAAAATTATGTTCCATTATTTTTGCAGTTTAGCTCAGAAAACGTCATTGCACAAAAAAACAAACTGACAATGTTTCACTTCTTATAAAAAGGTAGCGATAGTTACCTACTGTATCCGCGACCAATGTAATAAAACAATAGCTGGACCATAAATAAATAATGATGACCAAACCATATGTTGTGTGTTGTTGCGTAAAATCGGAGCAGTGATCAGTGATGTAGAAAACGACTTTTTAAAGACGCTCCTATGGAACGTTGAACTCAAACAGGTACAGTCGGCCACACGCTAGGATACCCCTTGTGGTTCGCTTGGCGCCCTTATGCCGCGCGCGGTAAGAGCTGCCAAGGCGTATCTGTGGCTGTGGCCGAGTGTACATAGAGGGGCAAGACTCTGCCATGTCTGTGCTTAGTGGCGGATACGACGAAGGCGATCGAGAAGTAAAACGATCTTGGCAAATCTTTGCCAAATATTTGCAGAGTAAAGTTCCTCCGCACGTTTTATCTTTTCTTTCATGTGTGCTTGGCCGAATAAGCTGACTGGATCGTATAGTGTTGGGCAAACAAGTGGTCACTTCGTCTAGTATGAGTGGAGATGCCACTGAGTCTGGACGATATATGAATAATTTGTCCTAGATGCAATGGCCAAAGTTTAGTTGTAGGGGCATCAAAAAAACGTGGGCTAGAAATGAGCAGTCTTTGCCCAGCAATGGGTGACTTTTATAGAGACTGGCTATTTTCTAACGGTTAAAATCGTTTAATTTACTGTTGGTAGTTAATAGTATGAGGTAGTGGCCACACCTGCTGTCAGAGTTTTTAGTTTTAATGTAGGGCGGCCTAAAAACTCTGACACTAACCGGGACGGTTTAACGTGTCTTCCAAAGCACGGAAGCGCTCAGCTATTATTGCTAACATCATCTTGCGAAAAATTATATTATAATTTGTTATCAAGAACAGCTAGGTCAACAGTTATTTTAACACCTTGTATAATTAATTTCCCACGGCCCTTTTTAGCCGTCGTCTCTAATCCGCACTGCGATCGCTGCAGCAGCGTTACAGTCACGCTTAGAGTCTGTTTTATTCATTATTTATGCTCTCATAAGCATCTTTGTTTTGTTTACTTGTCGATGTAGAATACAGTTATTTGTTCTCGTCTATAAACGCTCAGACAAATATAGGTTTGTGATCTAAAGTGTCCCCTAATTGCATAATAGTAAGCGCTCTCACGCTCATTTCTTCTGTAACGTGGGCATTAACTCAATACCCAGAAATAATTCAGATATTTTGCAGGATATTTTCGTAAGCACTGCACATTTTGTATTTCGTAAACGGTTAAACTTACTTGTATTATGTCGGTGTAGCCGACTAGTTTCGGTTGTCATTCGGAGAGCTTAATCATGGAGTTGAGACGGCCTTCGCGACGCCGTGGCCAGTCTCAGACTGACTGTCTCAGACTCAGCTCCATGATTAAGAGCCTACAGCGATTTGAAAAAACATCTCGTTGGCGACGCCCACTAACGCCCGCAACCCGCGCTCTGCCTTCCCCTCGCTCGCCAGCCGCCACTGCCGCCGCCGCGCGCGCGCCGCGCCGCCGCACAGTGGTCGATTTGTACGATTTAGGCGGCCAAAACTATTTTATGCTTTATTTCAGTAATAAATACGACAACAAATGCTAATCTGGTATTTTAGAGTGAATATATATGTTTATCCCTATTCGTTTCATTGAAAGCGTATTTTTCTATACAAAAAAACATTTCTGTGAAAATATTTTTGTAAATAGCGCCAATGTTTTTAAATTTTCTTTAAATCTCCCTTTGGTGTAAAATATATATTTTGAGTTCATTTGAATTATCGAAATCGGCTTAGTAGTTTTTGATATTTGGGTTAAGAATTATCACAATTTGTTAAGTAAAAGACGGCCGTACATAAAAAAAAATGTTTATTCTCTACAGTCTGCATGCCTATTTAAATTGAAAATAAAATATGGATGACAAAAAAATACAGTATACACTAAAATTAAATGATCAACAGTTATTACCACATTATTATACTAAATGTTACTTACAATGTTAGGTACCGAATCATAAACAATAAGACAATATTTTATGAAAGTTTAACATACAAATTGTTATGTTACTCTTTAAAAGACAATTCTTCCTCACCGTCACTTTCCATGCATTTATCACAAGTGCCTTTTGTATTTGGCTCTGCAGGAAGCAAAAGCTCCAAAGTTTCCTGCAAAAATGGTTTTGATCGGATCTTCTTTTTTTTTCTCATTGAACTGATGAGTGGATCTGATGTCAAGAGTAACCTGTGATAAATATCAAGGTTACAGTCTTCGCGTGAAAACTTTCGAGCAAAGTTTAGACGGTATGAGCGAAAGTGCTTATTACGAGCTTCTGCAGCTTCCTCCGAAAGTTGACCAATAGGCACTAGAGAATTTTCTATAACTTTTCCACCATGTACCAAAATTTTATGCATGGTAGGAGTCATAGAATGCCAACCATATAACTCTACATACAGTTTTGCTGTCTCCATGGCGTATTCATCAAATTTCGGGTCATCTATTTTGTGACCGCTTGATATGGCTTCCAAAATAACTTTAATTCTATAAATAAAATTAAAGTCTATTCCCGTTATTTCAGCAGCCAGATGTGGGTTTTCAAAAAATCTTCTACTAGTATTGCCGTCATTTGTGTTACCAAAATTACATTTTGGCATATCTACCAAGATACCTACTTCTTCTCTGAATCTTTGCTGAATCTCTTTTTTTTTTGTTGTTCTAGCATCTTTTCTGCTTTGGTTCTTTTTTCACGGTATTTCCCAACGGGCAATTTATAAGCTAAATGTAAAATACTCTCGAATAATCGAATTCTGGCATGTAAAGTTGATAGGCCAAATTCAAGCGATTCTGGGTGAATTTCGTTTTTTTTACTTAAGTCATTAAAGTTTTTTGAAGTGGCTCCGCATATGTAGCATCAACTCGTTGATTTGGTGTCAGTCGCCGCATTGCAAATTTTGCCGTCCACCATGGTCATTTTAAGACTGTGGCTAACCGAGAATTTTTGCCCATTCAGTTCCAATTCCGTGGCTTTTAGGGACTTCACACTGTCCCGAACGTAATTTATTTCATCTTTTGTAATGTCTGTAGACTCTTTTATAAATCTGAATCGTATCGGGCGGCAATATCGTGGTGAAGAAGGAGTCGGGTTTTGCCAAACCATTTTTGTTTTGTCTTCGCCGCAAACAATTTGTAGAGGCACGAATGAGCTCAAAAATATATTTGCATCCGAGTCGGCGTCATTCATTAACTTTTGTTTGTATTGAGCTTGTTGTGAACCATCACAACCCCATTTGCAGATAATCTGCAAGGAATTTCTCTCAGTTTCTGTAAGAGTCATTAGTACTTCTTCGAGGAAAATTGATAATCGCGTGACGGTGTGATCTAACAAAGATTGTAGATCACTTTCAGCACAGGAAGCGGTCACTCGTAGCGTCTCTTTGGGTGGGTAACATTCCTGTTTAGCCTTCAACACTAATTCGTAGCACGGGTAAAAGCTTCTGTTGGTTGCTCGCACAATTTCATATTGACTTCGTGTCAAATCAGCGTCCACGCACATTCGCAGCGCCTCCCGAGGCGTAAGGGGATCTTGTGCCTTTGATTTGGAATGTCTTTTTTTACATTCGTTTGCGGCTGCAGGCGAATTTGTAATATCTTTTAGGACTTGCGAGGCGTTTCTTTTTCCTTCTTTTTGTAAAATTACTTGCGCTGCGTGAACTATCACTTCTTTGCCTACAGAGGAGCGAACTTCTTCTGTTTTCCTCCTTTTAGTTCTTTCACTACATTCACTGAATGTTTTGCTAGGTCGTCCTGACTTATTATGCGTTTTTATGGGCATCTCGAACGTTCCTGCTAACCATGCATCATTGCTTATAAGAAATTTTTCTAGCGTGTTGCGTGCTTTGGACCATCTCTTTTTTATTTCTGTTTTAAAATATGAAAATTTATGATTTATATACTTTTTGTCTTCGTCGGAGTCCCCGTAAGACACTAACAAATAATTTTGTAAGTATTCCAATTTGTCGTTTATTGATGGAGAGTTTTCCTCAATCATCTTATCAAAAAGATATCTGCGAGTTACTACCTCCATGCCCGAGTAACTTGATGAACCTAGAACAACGAAAAGGAATTTTAACGCAAAAGAAACAAAAAAGGAATTTTTCTCACTTTCTGCCTAAGTTAATGAATTATTATTTTTCTCGCGAAGTGGTCAAAGGTGGTGGCTATTTTTTTTGTGGTTATCTGCTCAAAGAGCTATACTATTAGAAACCATAAGGAATTTAACTCGGACGGTCTCGGAAGTACAACATTTTTACTATTGAAAATAAAAAAATGATAATATTTTCTATGAAAAAGGGCGATCTTTGATACGTTGTAACTGCACTAAATATTGATATTCCTTATCTTAATTTAAATTATATTTGAAGGAGCTTACCTGAATTTTCGACTTCCATCACTTTCACTTGTAACTGAATAATATCCAATGAAATATTCACTTTAGAATATCGGTTGCGCTAAGAGTGTCGAGAACGAACGCGTACAGCTTGCGCGACGATCAAGTTCCGACTACCTGTGGGGGCGCGCACGCAGTTCTAGGAACTGGGGAGGGGTGGGGTTTGGGCAGTCGGGGTGTCTATTTTTCCGGGAATCAATTAGTTTTGTTATAAGTTAACTTTGAGAAATGGACTTTTGGCCGCCTAAATCGTACAAATCGACCACTGTGCGCCGCCGGCCGCCCGCGTCCCACCGCCGCTGCAGGCGTTCGGCTCATTTCTTTCTCAAACTCGGTGTGATTATAGGGCTTACTTTATAGTATAACAACAAATAATAAAAAACGGCGTGCGATTTTGGCTCACGCACAGGGTCGGTAAGACCCGATTTTTTTATAGTGCGCCAGTCCGACTCGCACTTGGCCGGCCTTTTTTAAAAAGTTTTACTGTATTCAAAGAATTGGACCTAGTTCTGCAGAAAACAGCCACCTCTCATTTTTTTCAAAAATGAGTTATGAATGCAGCCATACTATTTTTGACATGGCGAATTTTTTGCAAAGACAGCCATGTCGATATCTCACTTAACGGCGGAGATACAAGTTGCAAAATCACGCCAAAGACAGCCATTCGCACTAACAAATTAAGTAAAAAACAGCCATCATGGTGTAAAATGCAGCCAATTTCGACATTATGCGAAAAACCTATTTTGCAGAACTCAGCCATCTTACATGGCTGTTTTTTACAAAATTCAGAATGATCGGAGATTGGAAGCTCGAATTACGTAAAAAGCAGCCAGCTTAGGATGGCTGTTTCTTACGAAATTAATTTTGTGTTTATAATGATATTTGGCTGTTTTCAGGGAAAAAAATCATATACAATTTTAGATGAAGAACTCCAAAACTATAGGTTGCAACCTTTACTACATGACCGAAAAAAAGGGCAAAAAAAATTGGTAGGTGCCATATCTTTCAGAGGTTGTTTGTATTGATGAAAAAGCCTGCTTAAAGTTCCGCTGTCAAATACAGGCACCCTGTATTGTTAGGTTTATTGCAGAGCAGATTAGTCTGGCTGGGTCCATTGGAACCATTTGGGGAGCGCGCTACCTTGATAGTGCTTTGTGATGGTCACATCCTGCTAACTGCGTTTCGGTTTCAGCATGTGCAGGTGTGAAGGCAGATCAGGTACTTGCATATGAGTAGGTCCACATGAGACCTATGTGAATTTACACAAGACTACAAAAAAAATGTGTTTTTGCGCAAACTTGTGTAATTTCAGGAATGGAAATAGGTACGTTTTTTCCAAGATTTTTGGATATAATTATTTGCATACTGGTGAAAAGTTCCAGAAGCCATTTTCTAGCGGCTGGATCACCTGATTTTCAGATCTTGTTACGCCAGCGAGTCTTGTTTAGCCTTCTTCTCCCGAAAACGGTTCTTGGAAGGGTTAACCTCAGATTTTAGACATATTCCAATTTAAGGTTCATATTCCATTGCATAGGTGCTTTTCCATCACCAAAAGCGGGCTGACTTTCTGTGTTATTTGGATGATATTTAAAAACTACAAAAAAATATGATGTAGCCTGTACTACGGGTACGTGTTCCATAGCAGGGCAAAGTCATTCTCTCAGAGAGAGCTCACCGCGGATTGGCGATTTTCGCGTCGAGAGTTTCATGTCCTAGATACTCAGGTATCCTCACGATGTTTTCCTTCACTGTTTGTAGCAATACCACTGCTACTACATTTTCACAAATTAACTTTGAAATAAATTAAAGTGAGCACATGCTCGTAACGGAAATCAAACCTGGGTTTTTCGCTTCCAAGTTTATATTTTTACCCCATGTTTTAATAAAATACCTTCTTGTTTAAAATATTAATAGATTTTTTAAAATAGATTTCTGATTATACTAAAAAAACCTCGTGTAAGATTTGAAAATATCTAAAATCTCTATAAATATCTATTTATTGTAAACAAAACAAATCTATCCATGTGGCACCCTTAGGGTGCGGAACCCTAAAAACAAAAATACACGTGTAAAAAACAGTGTTAATCTGTAAATTTTAAAAAAAATTGTTTTTTTTGGCCCTTTAAAGGTCGGTTCTAGTTTGGCACCCTTCGGATACGGAACCCTAAAAATTAAAAGTATATGTACAAAAAACAGTAAGAATTTGTTCATTTTATTACAATTTTTAGTTTTTTCTAGCACATTAAAGGTAGGACAGAGTAAAAGGGTCCCGTTTGGCACCCTTAGGGTTCAGAACCCTAAAATAAAAAATACAGCAAGTAGGAATCTGTAAATTTTATAACAATTTTAGTTCTTTTTAGCCCTTTAAAGGTCGGACAGAGTAATCGGTTCCAGTTTGGTACCCTTCGGGTACGGAACCCTAAAATTTAAAAGTACATGTACAAAAAACAGTAAGAATTTGTGCATAAGTTTTTGGTTTTTTCTAGCCCTTTAAAGATATGACAGAGTAATAGGGTCCCGTTTGGCACCCTTAGGGTACGGAACCCTCAAATAAACAATACATGCATAAAAAACAGTAATCATCTGTACATTTTCCAACTTTTTTTTTGTTTTTTTTATTAGTTTTCATACTATCCTTGGCTGTTTTTATTAACATTATCTTCCCGATTTTATTTTTGTCATAGTTAAGAAAACAGCCAACTCATGTGGTTTCTACAGAAAAGGTATTTTTGTAAAAAACAGCCACCTCAAAAAACGTAATTATTACTATTTAACGCAACGATTCGCAGGATAGAGTGAAATAAAAAAATAAAATAAAAAATTACCTATAAGTATAAACTATTAAATAACTAAAAAGTTCATAAATAACCGAAGTACAAACTTCGATAGAAAAATGCTCATTTCTCGGTTTGTACTTTTTGGGAGATGGCTGCTTTCTGCAGAACTACGTCCAATTGTAAACTGCTTGAATCAGGAATCGAACCAGTGTAATAAGAAAAACTACATCCTATGACATCTAGGGTTTTTGCCTTCAGGCCCCCATTCTTTGAGGTACTTACTGACTCGAGTATCACACTTTTATAAAAAAAGGGTTATTTTTTTGTATTTTTGCTGTTGTTTTCTTGTAGTGCCGTGGTGATATGAAATTACTGTGCCTCAAAGTAAATTAATAATAATACCTATGTATGATAAACAAATTGTATTTATTCTGATGTTATGTTGTTGTTCTTGATGTTGTTGTTGTTGTATTAAGTAAATCTGTGATCACGCGTAAAAGAACTGTTTTTAAATATACAATTAAACTTATATGAAACATCATCATTATTAGTAAGAAATGATGATTTTATTGTATTGCAAAATGAGCTGGTTTGATTCCCGGGAAAATGCATCCCTTGTTTTGAAAAATTTGAATGCAGTTTTTATTTTCTTCAAAATCGGTGGCTTAGTTCCTGAGAACAGATTTACCTATCTTCAACGTGTTACAAAAGAACCTAACTCTTTCTTAGAGTGTAACCTACTGGTCAACAGGATGTCAACTTTGTAAAAATAAGTTGAAAAAAATAAATTCTATTAGGTACCTACTCAAATTGAAAAAAATTAAAAACGTTTTTGCTTTAGGATTTAGTTAAGATTCAAAGACATGATTGACTGCTTTAGGTGGCTTCGGGATTTATTCGTAGGTGTTCTACGTTGGAAATTTAAACCTTAGGTCCTGTGTAGTAGTCTGTGGTGAAAGGTTGATTATACGGCTATTTGTGATCAAGAAATTTCCTTTTGCAGAGTTGTTCCTTGAGGCTCAAAGATGGATTTAAGAAGGGGAGCCATCCAAATTTCGAACGTAAATTTTGGAACGGGGGGTGGGTGGGGGGGGGGGCTCACCCAAAATTACCTGACGAAATTTTTTAAGCTATAAGGGCAAGTTTGGTATCAATTTCGGATGCGATCAAAAAAAAAATTACTTTGCAAGAAACCAGGCAACAAACCGGCCGGCAGTATATTCAGGTTTTGGGCGGCTCTAAAATGTTTTCGGCTGGCAAAAATTGCTAATTTAGCGGCAACTAGTGGCCAACAAGAATTTAAAAAAAAAACAGCAAGTAATGTCATATTGGGCAGCTCTAAAATTGGTTGTATAGCTAATTAAGTATATGATCAGCCATATAAGTAATTCAAAGGCAAATTGTGAGCTACATTTAATTAAGTTTTGGCAAGCTGTAAAATTTTTTTAAGCAGTTTTGGCAAGCTGCATTTAGTAACTGAAAATAATTTTAATAAATAATTATTACCTACCTAACCTACGATTATTTTATTTGGTAAATTAGGTAAATAACAATATTATGAATATACAAGGTGTCCCAAAATAGTTTTCATTTTAGTTTTGAAGTTATGAGGCTCTTAAGGTTTTTTTTGGAAAGAATTACCCAGCATTGGTTATCACACCTCACTAAACTGCAGTCTTTTTCATAGTAATTTTTCATCGCTACCTATTCGATTGATAAACGGAAACTTGAAATTGCATTTTCAAAAACTTTAAAAATCAGTGTCAAATTACAGTAATCTTAATAAATTCGTCGAATGACAATGCATACACGCCATTGGCTGCTCGTGACATCCGCTTTTCCGATAAAATCGCACATAAACTAAACATAATTAAGCTCATTTTCGTTTATTACCTAACCAACACTTTAATATGCAGACCCATCAATATTATAGCCTACAGATATTATTTTTGTGCTTACCAAATGTATAATCTTGCCGAACAATTAATTGAACGAGCGAGCGAAGCCAGCAAAGTTCTCCGAGTCTACTGGAACAATCCGGCGTTTGTGTGTTTGTATGTATGTATGAATGTTCGTTCGACGATAACTTTAGTAAATGTAATCGGATCGTCATGAAATTTGGTAGGCGGGTAAATGAGGCAAAGAGAATTTTTAAGTTCGAACATGAGCCAAATCGGTCGAGGGTTACTGAGACATAGGGTCGCGAGTTCAAAGTTCGGGGCGAACCACTAGTAATTTTGCCTACCGTTTATTTTCTGGCAAACAAATTTATTATTGAGCTGATATAAAATGTTTTTTCTTGCTGTCAATATTATAATTTTTTGCTAACTTCTTATTGCGAATCATTTTTATTGTATTGCCGGCTCAAATGAAATAAAAGCTGCATTTTCTTGCTGACCAAATAGTTATATTGCAGCCTGAAAACTTCGGCGTTTCAATGATTTTACCAAATTTAATGATCTATCGGCTTCGTGACTTTCGGTTTTATTGAACCGTTCGGCATTTTAATCGTAGACGTTCAGACCATAGACTTTTTGAATGTAGACTTTTTGAAATTCGGCCTTTAAATGCGTCCCCGAAAATAATACTATTTTACTGTCGTGAAACCAAAATCGCTGAACAAAAATATCTCAGTTTACCTACAATTTGGAAAATAACTGAAAATTTCGGCTTTCTCGCCACGCTACTTTCTTTGACCTGTCAATAATTTAAGTTAAAATTCACTTCAAAAAAGGAATAAAATATTTTTATTCGAAAATTGTTTTGGTAAGTGTGTGGGAGTTTTTTCACTATGAAAAATATTATTATTATTGATAAAATTGTATCATATTTTAACATTCAAATTATGCATTGGTAGTTTAAAGAAATACAATAAATTGACTTCTTTGTTGTAATCATTAACCTCGCAGGAACATTTTGTCTGGTGAAATGTTCTCTTTGTCAGTATCTTGATGTTCCGTATTATATTTTCAGTCTGCAATAAATATTTTCATTAGTTTGTGCATCCCTGGAAAAAAGTAAAATATGCTTATATTTGAAAACGACTTTTTCTTAAAGAAACTTAACACATTAACGAAAAATTCACATCGCTCCCATAAATTATGACAAGGTTCATAATAATATGGAAATTTCTCAGGTAGGGTGGTAGGTAATTGAAATAGTGGCCACCCCTTTCCTTTTTCTTCGAAGCTATGATTTTGTTCCTAAAAAACAAATAAAATCATTTATTCGAGTCCAGAAGTTTTGTTTTGTATCCATTTAAATATATTTATTACTAGCTGTTGCCCCCGAATTCATCCCCGTTGATTTTTTACTGTTGTGAAACAAAAATCATTGCACAAAAATTGCTCAGTTTAGCTACAACAAAATGGAAAAATACTATGAAAATTGTGCATTTCCCATCACGATACTTTCATTGACCCTGAAATAAGAATAAAAAAAATGGGATCCTCGAGCAAGAATGCCTCGAGCAATGGGATCCTCGAGGCAAAAATAAGTGCAAACATTGTTCAACACAATGTCTTCATTTGCCGACAGTAAGAAATGAAATGATCTGATTTATCAAAATGCAAGAAAATATTATCTACTATGCGGAACGACCGTTAGGTAGGTATAAGCTGTACTTAGTAAGAAAGAAAGAATTTATGACGAACTGAGAAAAAAACTACCGAATTTGTCACACGGCGACCGCCCAAAGTTCATTCTTTCCATGACTGAACACTAGCCCCTCTACCGTCGACGCATTTTTTCAATATGGCGCAATTAATTAAATTCAATATTTCACGAATTGAGAAACATTTTATGTTTTTATTGTACAAAATAGCCTTACCTTTGAATAAACAATACAAAGTACATAGAATCAGAGCATGACGATGCGAATTCAAAGAGAAATTAATTTAAAAACTTCGTCAATATGAACGCAATAGCGTCAAGAGCAACCCCCCCCTCAGAGCGCGGCGACCGCGCATCATGCCTTGATTGTAGGTACATGTGTACCAACACGCGTGCTCTCTATTCACTTACATTACGGGTGACTTTGCAACGAAAATGTAAAGTTTTACGTGCTGTTGACTGTGTACACACCACAGCACGTCAGAGTGTACACTTTTGTTGTAAAGTCGCCCGAAACGTAACCGAGTAAAGCGCTAGCGTGTAAAGGTCACGTGCTGTCGTGCGTGTGTACATAATCGGAGAGGGCGCGTGTTTTACAGTTCATCATAAATGTTTTCTTCATAAGTATAAGACAGCACGTAGACCCTTACAAACGTGCACTCTATTACAAACGTAGCTGCAGCACCGCCACATGACACCACGCGGCGCCGCCACATGACACCCCGCGGCGCCGTCATATGACACCGCGCGGCACTGCCGTCGCATGATGCGTGCTGCAGCACCGCCACAGGACACTGCGCGGCGCCGTCACATGACACCGCGCGGAGCTGCCATATGACTCGTGCTGCAGCACCGCCACATGACACCGAGCGGGGCGGCCATATGACACCGCGCGGCGCCGTCACATGACACCGCGCGGAGCTGCCATATGACTCGTGCTGCAGCACCGCCACATGACACCGAGCGGGGCGGCCATATGACACCGCGCGGCGCCGTCACATGACACCGCGCGGAGCTGCCATATGACTCGTGCTGCAGCACCGCCACATGACACCGAGCGGGGCCGCCATATGACACCGCGCGGGGCCGTCACATGACACCGCGCGGAGCTGCCCTATGACTCGTGCTGCAGCACCGCCACATGACACCGAGTGGGGCCGCCATATGACACCGCGCGGCGCCGTCACATGACACCACGCGGCGCCGTCACATGACACCGCGCGGCGCCGCCACCTGACACCGAGCGGGGCCGCCATATGACACCGCGCGGCGCCGTCACATGACAACGCGCGGCGCCGTCACATGACACCGCGCGACGCCGTCACATGGCACCGCGCGGCGCCGCCACATGACACCCCGCGGCGCCGTCACATGACACCGCGCGGCGCTGCCGCATGACGCGTACTGCAGCACCGCCACAGGACACCGCGCGGCGCCGTCACATGACACCGCGCGGAGCTGCCATATGACTCGTGCTGCAGCGCCGCCACATGACACCGAGCGGGGCCGCCATATGACACCGCGCGGCGCCGTCACATGACATCGCGCGGCGGTGCCGCATGACGCGTGCGTGTTGCAGCACCGCCACAAGACACCGCGCGGCGCCGTCACGTGACACCGCGCGCCGCCGCATTATTTTCGTCAAATATTTCGCGCGGTTCGCTGCGCGGACGCACCGTGCTGAGCTCGATCGACACAGCCCTCCCGTTCGACGTTCGGCGCTGGACTGAGGCGTGGCCCGGCCGCGGCTAACGGGGAGAGCTATTGTCGATCCTTAGCAGAGTGTGAATAAAGCTTGTTATCGCGAGCGCAGTTTGAACGTCGTTTAGCTTAGAACTGAAGGACGTAAGTCTCAAAATTGTTTTCGGTTATAATACGATAACCAATAAAATTAGATTAATAACAAAGCGAGATAAGACGAGTCGTTAGATTTTCTTTTTATTGTGAAAATTTGAGAGGTAAAGCTCCAGTAATTACGATATAAAAGAGAAAAAACACGAAAAAAGGTACTTATTTCGATTAAAAAATCTATCGAGTGAAAATAATCGAATCACGTTTCTGAGTTCTTGATAATACAGTGAAAGGATGAATATTAAATATACTAAAATCACATAATTGTAAAATAAGCAGTTGACTCAGAAAACGTATTTTAATGGCTAGTAAAAAATCGATGCCTCGTCTTAAGGTCTCCGAATGAGAACCGAAACTGGTCGGCTACACCGACATAATACAAGTAAATTTAACCGTTTACGAAATACAAAAAGGATATTTTCCTTTATGCTATCGAAGAAACTCAAAACTAAATTCCTATAATAACATGCCATGATTGAATTTTCAACAAGCTGCTCAAGCAAATGAGAGACAAGTCCGTCGATTGCCCACTGCTACTGGGGACAAACGGCCTGTGCCTATTCAACTGTAGTTAAGATCGAAGCAAGTGCCTACTTAGTAAGTAAGAAGGTGCAAACATTGTGGACCCATAGCTAGAGAGTGTCGAGGTTTTACTTTCATTGACATGAATATTTGTCTTTGCTTAGGATACATTTGCAAGGGCTTTCTTAGTCTTAGAAAGTGAATGCCAATGTTAACCATAGTTTAACCAAATGACCGGTCATATTAGGCTCATATAGGGTTTTGCAGAAAGGTCCTGTGATACTCAAAGGGGTCGCTTAAGTCAATACAAGCAACGTTTACTATGGGACCAAGTGGGAAATCGCAATAAAAATAACAGCTGTTCCATATTAGACTTCGACACCTACTGCACCAAATTTATGGAGCAGCTGATATTTTTTTCGAGAAGTCGCACTTGGCCCCATAGTGTATTTCAACACTTATCCTCAAACACTGTTGAAATAAAAACACACCAATCGAAGTGACAATCAAAAAGACTCACTACATTTTTTAAGGATTTGGAGCCATCCAACAACAAGTACAGCCTGCTTCAACTTATCATACAAGGCAAGATCAAGGCAGAAGGAGACCTGGCAGACCCAATACCTATATCATGCATGCAAAATCTGCGCGAATCTGCACATTATTTCGTTTGGCGGCTTCGAAGGTCGAGATTGCTAAACTGATCGCCAACCTTCGATAGGAGACGGAACCCAAAGACGAAGGAGCCATTACATTAATATTATGTTTTTCTCCATAGCTCCATGTACTACCTTCTGATTCACACTCAAAGCATCCCCCTCCCCTTCTTCTTCTTCAGGATGACGAGGACGAGGAAGACTCAGAGACCTGCGCCAGCCCCGAAGTCTGCGCGCCACAGCCGTTCCCACGGCACGCAGCGCCACACCAGCCCACGCCTAAACCCTGGAAGAGAACTGGTAAGCAACAGCACTCAGCAAGCAATCAGGCATACGCTAATAGTCCCAGAACGAGCAGAGGAGAGCGTGTGCTACTCTCGCTCTGTCGCTCAGCGATTATAGAAGACGGCGATGGAAGGATTCTTGGTTGCTTGAAGATGTTTAATGATTGACTGTTGTTGACTGAAGATAGAGAAAGGTGGCTAGTGACTCTAGTCACCTAGACTGATAGTGATAGTTTACATTATTGATTGAATGAGTGTAGTCTGAGCGAGTGGCCGCAGCCGACTAGTTTGACAATCATAAGTGCCGCGTGAACCGAACATTGCAACGGGTAATGTCAGCAATACAACGACCTAAAGCCCATATACGTTGTACGTAGTTATCGTACTGCTCAGCTGGTGTGCGAGTGTCATGACTACGCTCATCATCATACATTATTTTTAAGAGTGTTCCTCTTGTCGGTGCAGCCTAATTCTCCATGCACTTTGATCGCAGGCCAGTTCCTTCGCAGCCTGGTACGGCACGACATCCACCTTCTCTTTAATTTGGTCAATATAGCTTCGCCGTGGCCTTCATCTACCTCTCTTTCCTTCTATTATATTCCCAGGTTGGTGCCTAGTCAATGAAGCCAACCATCTCATTGCCCAACTGAGAATTGAACCTGAATTGTTTGTCAATGTCACGCAGCCGAGGATCGATCTCATCCCTAAACTATCAGAATTTAAGGTTCAATGAAAGAAAGCGTGGCGGGAAATGCACAATTTTTACAGTTTTTTAAATTGTGTAGCTAAACTGAGCAATTTTTGTTCAGCGATTGTTGCTTCACGTCAATACAACAGTATCGTTTTCATTATTCTAAACAACAAAACCGCAATAATTCAGCCGATCGATTATGAGATTTTCTCAAACTAAGTTGGTTATTTGGGCAGTACCACTGGTTTTTCGACCAGAAAATCAAATCAGCTCAATTATTATTGTTGTTCTGCTGATTGTGATAATGAAAAAAAAAAAAAAAAAAACTATTTTACGGTCGTGAAACAAAAATTGCTGGAAAAAAAATCTCAGTTTAGCTACGAAATCAAAAAAACTGTGAAAATTTGGGCTTTCCCGCCAAGCTCCTTTAGTTGAACCTTAAGCTTTATTCCAATCAGTATTGAGCCTGTATTCCAATGGTGTGTCAATGTCACGCAGCCGAGGAGCCCCCGCGAGCGCCGCCGCGCACGCGCATCTCGCACGACGAGTACCATCAGTTCTGCGACGAAGCCCTCGAATGTACGGACAGCATGCGAATTGAGGCTTTGTGTCTTTAGTTCCAGAGATGAAAGTTCATTTGCGGCGTTGTTCTTTTTTTATTAGATTGTTGATAGTTTTTTTTTTGTTGCGACCAGTTCAGAAGTTCTTTGAATGATTGCTTTTTTTGTGATTTTAGATCTGTGTCTCTATCATAGGTTTTCAGTAAGTTTGAGTTTACTTGCAAGTTATAGCAATATATCCTGAAAAATAACGTATACTTAGTATTCGAGCATAGCATGCGATGTTCAGCTTTGTAACTTGAAATCTGGAGATGAAAGTTCATCGGTTTTGTTTGCGTCTTTGTTTTTTTTCAATATTATTAGATTGTCGGTGTTATTTTTTTTGTTTTGTTGCGCGTCGAGTTCAGAAGTTATTTGATTGAATTGCCTTTTTTCTGCCGATTTTTTCTTTTTCCAAGCGGTGTTTATGTAGTTTTTAAGGCGCTGGGCATAGTGAATTAGCCCGCGCGCAAAAAAAATGCACAAAAACGATTCCTGTATCAAATACACTAAAAAAATCGAAAATGTTCACATATCAAACCCTAGAATTAGGTGAGACCTATCTAAAACAGCTAGTTTTGTGTTGATACCCATAACAGATTGCAAGATATTTTGTTAGAAAAAAAGTGCGCCGCCTATTTTTTTTCATCAAAAATATCTTCAAAACGTTTATGAATGTCAACACGAAACTGGCTGTTTCAGATAGGTCTCACCTAATTCTAGGGTTTGATATGTGGAAATGTTCGAATTTTTTTGTGTATTTGAGACAGGACTCGATTTTGTGCATTTTTCTTGGCGCGCGGGCTATTCACTATGTACAGCGCCTTAAGCAGTTTTTGTATCTTTACCAGTTTGTAATCTAGACATAAAAATTCACCGGTTTCGTTTGCAGCTTTGTTTTTTTTTTTCTCAATAAGTAATATTTGAGTGTCGATGTTTTTTTTATGTTTTGTTGCGCCCAGATCAGAAGTTTTTTAATCGAATTGCTTCTTTATGCTGCATTTTTTTGATATTTTTCAAGCAGTGTTTTTAGATCTTTGCCTCTACCATAAAGTATGTACTTATGTAGGTATGTTTAGTAGTCTGCTTGCAAGTTACAAAAATCTATCCTGCATTCTCTTATCTACTTAGTACCTATTCGAACCATAAAAAATATATATATATAGGTTCCAATCTGCCCCTGTATTCTCTAAAATATCCCGTTAATACTCCCGTTTTTAATGTGAAAAAAAAAAAGATTGTTAATTTCAAAAAGATGTTTTGACGCTCTACGGTTGAGTGGATTTTTTAGAGAATAGAGGCACTGTATACCTAGTTTTCAAGCACCCGACTATAGTCACAAAGCAATAAATTACCTGTGGCCCAAAGTCGATGAAAGCTAGGATTGTTTGTCCTAGTTTGGAGGCTTACCCCAACGCTGAAAGATACAAAAGACCGATGTAGGACATATTGTATTATAAATCATATTTTATGTATTGTAGATTTATAAAAGATTTAGTTGCAATTTTTGGACACCATAGATACCTAGATGGAGGAAATGACAACCCAGCAGAAACCGAATGCCTGTCAAGTGGTTTTTTAACGCTTTCTACAAAATGGTCCCTCTGTTATTTTCGTTTCATTTTGTGGCGAAACCCCGCAAAAAGTTTTCGCTGTCGCAATCGTACTTTATTCTTTAATCCCACGGTTTTGGGGAAAACTTTGCGTTTTCCACGCAATTTGAGGGATCCTTTTTATTACTCTTGTTTTCTGAAAACGTCTGCTGCTGAAAATTTCGAGTTTTGCTTAAATAGCTTTAGTCATTTAGGTTAGCTAAAGTTTTAAGCGTTCCCAAGCCGGAATTATATAAAAAAAAAAATATTAAAAATAATGGTACCGTTTGGTAACTTTATTGCAAACAAAAACATAAAATCTTTGATAGTATTAAGAAAAGTAATGTAATTGTGTACATTGCAAACCTTATTTCTGTAGAAATCTCTTCCAGTCAACCCTTGGTGTGGTGAAATGGCAAATTATAGTGGTTAAGTACAGTAGGATTTTCACGAGAAACGAGCTTTGAAGATACAATTTTTATAGTGGTTTTTCGAATTTGCTTACTTACTTTTTCTTATTTATTCATGTTCACTAAATATACAGCTTTTTTGGTTATTTCATAAATAAATGCTTATTTCTTTAGATCTAGATTATGTAAGTGCATGTGGTTTTTAAACCAATAGTAATTTTACGTGGCGTTAGCACTGTGGTCTAATTTCATCAAAACTGTTTGCACTAGAAGGTAAAACAAAATGTTGACTAAATTAAGTGGTTAACTTTCACCGTCACTTACTAGAACGCAACCCGTTACAAATATTGTACAATACCTAGTGTAACACAATGTAACACAATTTGTCCAAAGCAAAAACAAAAGACAACCTATTAATAACACTTACAACGATAATAGGATACTGCACAAGGCAAAAAGTATGCCCCATCAGTGACCATTGTTTTGACCTTACAAATAAAGAGACTATAGGCACAGTTTTTGGCATCTTGTAGGTATACAACTACAGGGTGCACTCTAAGTCGATAGCGGAACTTTAAGTAGGGTGTCTACTGATGAATACAAACAACTTGTACTAGGTGGCGAAAAAAATGGAGCGAAAAAAATATCAGCTGTTTCATACATTTGGCGCAGTACTGAATTGACCTTTTGTATGGAACAGCTGATATTTTTTCCGCTCCATTTTTTTCGCCACCTAGTACAAGTTGTTTGTAGTGATCAGTAGACAGCCTGCTTAAAGTTCCGCTATCGACTTAGAGTGCACCCTGTAGACAGTATCCGTCCACCACTGGAAGCTGTCGATTACCACAAAATTGAGCCGCAGATTTATACCTTCCTACTATTAAAATGTCGATCAGTTTATTTCCAAAATTAAGTATATTATGAATAGTATTTAGTAAGCTATATATACCACTCGATAACGGCGAAAGAAAACTATATTGAGGAAACATCAAGACCAAAATAGCCTATCTGCAATCGGCACGCGTGGTGATTAAGCCTCTGTCTATCTTTCTTTATTCTGAGAGAAAGGGGGGCATTTAGATATTGTTATATTATGTTGCTTAAGTGTGGCGTTTAAAGTTGCAAACTTGCATGTATGTCCGCAGCCTACGACCTAGCAACACAATGCCCGTCGCGGCGCGCCTCGATGCGGCGACACACCGTTGCCCACGCGCACCCCGTCTGCGCTCCCGCCGCCGATGGCGCACAGTCTCTACCGCACTCCAGGTATTTTTTTTATAATGCAAGGACACAAGATCTCGGCCGAATGCAGTCTCCATTATACCGCCTCCACACTACTCGCGAAGTTCCTCGGAAAAGTACTCGGAAAAGTTGACCAAGATCCGAAGTACGTGGCTACACACTCGTTTAACTTCGCGAGGAACTCATTCGCGCGGCACGACTCGCACGTCATGGACGCTCAAGTAGCGACGACGTCACGAAGCGAACTGAAGTAGATCGAGTAGTGTAGAGACTTACAGAGGCACTTCGTGCAGGAACTTCGAGCAACTTCGAACTTCTTGGTTTTCATAGCTGCTACTTGAGCGTCCATGACGTGCGAGTCGTGCCGCGCGAATGAGATCCTCACGAAGTTAAACGAGTGTGTAGCCACGTACTTTGGACGGTCAACTTTCCCGAGTACTTTGCCGAGGAACTTCGCGAGTAGTGTGGAGGCGGCATTACAATTTCACACAAAAAAGTTGCAACTGTGAATACTTCTTTTATTATCCCGCGTGTCACTCGTACCTGACGAGTGATTACTTCACCGATTGCATGTGAGTGAAGGTGCCACTGTATTCTGTACCTATAAATCATTTAAGTTTATCACCATAATGTAAACCTCTAAAAGGCCCCAAAGTCCAATCGTGACTTGTATAAACCTACCTAATATTGATACTGCAATATACCGAATCGACCACCATATCTTTTTGAACACACAATACTGGTTGTTTGACATTCCCAATTATTGTCCCCTGAAAACGAAATCAATCCCTGATGTATTCATTCATTCTTGCTGGCTCAGCGACCCATAGCGCAACCAAAAGTCAACAGCTGTCACTGCCTTACGCTAACTCCCTTCAATACTGGAGCTCGCACAGGTCCCTCTCTACCTCGTCTTCCAAGCGAGATTTGGGATATCATCAGATAACCCCTCTCACTTTGCCCCCAGGCCCGGCTCCCGCGCGTCGTGCGCCGGCGCAGCCTCCCTGGCGAGCAGCGACGCGGACGCGCAGCTCGGCGAACTGTCCTGGTCTCGCTCCTCGCTACAGGACGAGCTCATCAAGTCGGTTAGTGGCGTCACCTGCACGCCGCATGTGAGTAGTGATGCTAGACTTAGACGGTAGCTGGAGCACAGCGATAATTCACTAAGATTTTCTAGAATAGGCTCAAGGGGCTACGTGAAGCCTTTTAACTAAAATTTTACAAGAAACACTAGATGAAGCCCTAAATGTTAGGAAGTCTTGGTGAAAACGAGTGTTGTTATTTTCCAACGTTAAGGTAAACATCAGCCTAATTGCATCGACCATACAAAGGTAAACCTCAATATCTGCCAACCAAAATGGAAAAGCTTAAATTATCCCACTTCTGATGGCTTAAAATGGCTCGATTGTATTGGTTTTGTTTCGGCTGTAGTAAATGTAGTTTTATGTTACGTAAACATAAAGCTTGCATAAGTAGATAATTTTTATAAACAGTTATTGTTGTAGATTTCTGTATTTCGTGGCTTTAGATAAATGTGTCTGGAGTACTATAATTATTGTGATTGTTTGCACTTATTATTTTGCATATTTCAGCAAATTATACGTAGATTAATTTACTTTGTTTCGTGAAGGTAGAGATATGATGTCTCATTGATTTTCATCTACAGTTCGTACCACATTTACTTACTTAGTGCACCTTTTTCCCTTTCTATCTTGTAGCCTACCTTTCTACCTTATTTTGTTTAAACATTTGCACCACATTCATCCATAGTTTCCATCACAACCTTCTCTTCTCATCTCCTCAACTTTACACGGACTATTTCTTTCAATCCACAGAAGCAATGGCAAGACGCAATAATGTCAGACGACAGGCTCTCTCTGACATTAGAAGAGATTGTCCACATCAGATCTGTGTTGACGAAGGCAGAGCTTGAGGTGTTGCCCGTTGAAGGGCGGGTCAAGGAGGACGTGGAAAAGAGACGGGTATGTTGAACTGATGGGAGTTTTGGGGGGAGAGAGGGTGATGAATGTAGTCTGTCAGACAGTTCACATATTTAATTTTTCACAGAATAATGATAGCAATTTTCTCGTTTCAGGTTTGTTTCTTATGTTTGAAGACAAGATTTGGAATTTTCGGACCTTGGGGGCAAAAGTGCAAGTTATGTAAAAAGACTGTTTGTCAGAAATGCTGTTCAAAGGTAAGTTATTATAATTATCTCTGTTATGTACTAAAATCGTATAAAGGTTTTTCCTCTTTGTGTCTTGAAATATTGTATAATTATCATGATCCTTCGCGATACTTAACCATCTCCATCGGTAGGCAGTCCAGTTACAAACACATTTTTCTTCTTAGTGTTCCATCTTCTAACGGAGATTAGCAAATAAGGAACTCTGGTTCATAGGTGAAGACTTGTAGCATTGATATAATATTGGATATTTTAGATCTCTTTCTACTTGGTATCTGGGCGTAGAGTGGAATTGTGACATGAAAGAGAAAATTATGGTATCCAGCAAGCCAAAATCATATCTACTCTGTTTAATTCCAGATGAGGATACCAACAGAGCACTTCGCGCACGTACCAGTGGTGCTACTGAGTCCATCGCTATTACCATCGCCTGAGGAGGAAGCACAGTCTTCGTTTCCTCGCAGCTTGATGTCCAGGCTCGTGGCACCCGATAACAAGGTGATTTATATATTTTATGGAAGATCCCATATCATCATTTTCAGCCCACCCTTGCTCACTGCTGGGTATAGGCCTTTTTCCCTTCACGCCATCCTCACCGGTCTCTAGCTGCACGCATCCATGGACCCTCTGTCACCTTAGAGATGTCGTCTGTTCACCCTTTGCCGCCACTCCGATATCATCTTACTAAAACCTATCCTCCAGCCACTAGACTGGACTTTTTTCTGCGCCTGTGCCATGGAGTACCTAATCCTATGAAGACAAAATACTTCGACCAAATCCGAGTCGATGCCTTTCATCTCTGGTATGCTGCTTAGTAAAGGCCTTTTCCAGAAGAGCCGACACGTTACTTGTGATTTTCTCTGACTGAATGTTATGCAGTCATCCATCATACATCTAAAACAGCCCTACCTAATCTTAAATATCTGAATCTAATCTGTCTCGCAAATATCTTCTTACTTCCTACCGCTTTTATATGTGTCTGACTGATTTTTTCTATCATAATTTGCCATCATCCCGCTTAACCAAACATCCAGCGCATCTTCACTTTTGTTTTGAGACGTGCTCGTAATGTAATACACCAATAGCTATATCGAAATAAAAGTATGTACAATGTCGAACTTAACCACTGAGGGCAAAGCTGTAATCCTTTTGCATCTTCCCACAGTGTATGATTGAGAACAGCGTCGGCAGCGCCCCCAATAGCCCAGCCGCGGTCCGCCGGAGCAATGCAGCGCACTCAGCGCCCGGTTCTAGAGGCGGCTCAGCTCTAGGCTTCACTGACGCCTTATCCTTGCCCCCACCGGTCATGTCACGCAGCGTGGAGGGACCGGAGAGTATGCCTGTGACCACGCATACGCCGCTGTCTACGTTAGATCGCAGGTGAGTCTTTAGCGTTGAGTACAACGCCGCGTACTCAGCAGCATGGAGGGACCTGAGGGCATTCCCTTGACAACGCATAATATGCCCCGGTCTACGTCAGATCTGGTTTACCTATAACGCCATATACTGCTAGAATGTGCTCGGTTTCCAAGGTGGCCCAGTCCTCGGCTTCACGGACGCTCTCTTGCCTTTGCAGGTCTCGCATGACTGTAACCAAGCAAATGGAATCAATCTATCTATCCAGCTCATAAATAAAGCCCACTGCTGGGCATAGGCTTCTTCCTTTTCACGCTAACCCCCTCGAATCTCGATCTAATGCCAATCTCGTCCATTGTCTTCCCGCTGTTTTGACAATGACAAGAATCGATGTCACTAATCTAGAATCAAACTTCTTGTACGTCCAAGTTCACGTGACTTTTCTCGTTCCCAGAGCACGCTACGGTCGCACCATGACAGGCGTGACCGCAGCGGAGCGTCTACGTGGCGTGCAGATGGCGGTGTGCCACGACTGCAAAGCGATGGTGCTGCAGATAATCAAGTCTTCGCGCGCGAGTCGCTCGGCGTCGCGTGACCGAGCACTGAGGCATCTCACGCTGGATTTGGCGCCAGTATACACGGCTGACTGTTAGCTGCGCTGCTGCTTTGTACCGTTCGGAGTGTTGGAGGGTTTTGAACTCTAACTGGCGGGAAGTTGAGTTTATTTTACGGTGTAGACTTGAAAAAAAGGCGCAGTTTACGAATGGTTTCTTTTCTGTTTTGTTGAGACTTGTAATATTTCGGTCAATTATTTTTTTGTGACATTTACGTTTGACAATCTTCAATTGAAATTAATAATACATTCATTGTAACATCCACTTAATTCGAATAATAATTATACCTATCATTATTTTTTATGCGAATTTATGAACATCTTACACGTACCTAAAGTTACACAAAGTAGAGGAATGACTGATGAAGATGTAGTGATGTAGTATTTATTTGGTTTTCCCACGAGCTTCGAACGGTTGTGTAGAAAATATACAGTGTAGTGGTTGGCTTTAGTTATCCCCAGACATAATAGCCGCGTTTTACCTGAAATAAAACGCATATTAAATACTTACCTTATTCGAAGCTTATTAATTGAGATAGGCACTTCCGTTTCCCGCTAAGTTGCACCAATTTACCTACTTTTTACCCCTTGTCATGATACACATGCTACTTCCGGCGGCGTCTACAGGCAGGTGGCGCCACTTTAGTGTATATAAACTGCTTGGGCGCCATATTTCCTCATGGCTTCGAAATGCACCAGGCAGAAATGAAAAGGTAAGCTTCGAATAAGGTAAGTATTTAATATGCGTTTTATTTCAGGTAAAACGCGGCTATTAAAGTACTTGACCGTTATTCGAAGCTTATTAATTGAGAAGTGTTTGTTATCGCCTGGTGACGGGGCCGCCGTTGTTATTAGAATTCATGTTTGCATGAAAGTATTGTAACGCCAATGTGATAAAAATATTAGTGTAGCAAGAGAAGTTAAATTATAATCATAATAACCAATTAGATAGTTATATCGATATCACAACAAGATATGTCTGAAGACTGAATCATAAGATTATGAATCTGAATATTTAATCAGTCAAAATCAATAATACTTGATGGGTACTACTTAGTAGGTACCTAATAAATAGTAGAAGAATTAATCAAAATTAAACAGATACAGAAAATCTGATCTGATGTCTTTTCGCGAAAACGCGACTAAGTCCCCAGTAGGTTGTATAATACTAATAGACTTGCTTTTGCCTTAAAAATCTTATCAGTCGCGGAGGGTAGGCAGGCATGTTAGCTTTTGCGACAAATTTCACATCGAATTCTCTTCGCACCGCGAAGATCGATTTGGTCGATCTGGAGTACTTACTACCCATAATATTATTTGCCTCTTTAAATGAGCTTGTTATTCAGCCTGCTCGATACATCACGGTACGAGACGAGATCTTAAGCGTACCTCTGAGAGTTATACCTAAGTTTGATTTGCAATATTACTTTTTTCATCTAAAAGGACTCATTTCTATCCAGAAATAGGGGTTGAGAGGTTACATGACTGTATCGATTGTGTAACTAGACCTCTACTTACATGATAGTTGACCCTTTTGGGTTTTGAGAAAACATAAGAATTGAGTTGACTTGTCATGTCTGCATTGCATAACGTGGATACGACCGATTATGTAAAAGTATTGTATTGTAAGACAAATCTCGGGGTATTGTAAGTCGCCTAAAATTAACTAATATAATTCTCGGTTGGTTTTATGGGGTCAACTTTGTTAGTATCAGCCCAACCAAACCATCGTTTCCAAGCAATCTCATATGTCTTTAAGGTAGAATGACTCCAGGAACCTTTTAGTAACGAAAACTATTCGGTGGTCCAGGACTCTACAGCCGGAGACCACCCCAACATCTCCATACCTCTAGTATCGGTGCAAACCATTTTGCTGTATGCCCACTGGGCACTGGGTAGGTTCCTCTGTGAGAATGGGGCTTCGAGCTCTCGGGCTTTGAGGTCTTAGACTGCTCCAATAAAGTTTTTTAAATGGGGTTCTATCAGCAGGGATAATCCTATTTAGGTGGGCTAGTACTTTGGGCACCAGAAACTGTGGTGGAAACAGCTGTCCATGCTAGTAAACAATGCACTAGGACGCTAAACGCATTGTAAACTATTGCTTGAGTTTAGGTACTTTTTCGACACAATGTGGTAAATCATGCCATTCCAGAAAATGACGTTGCATCGATAGATGGTCTGCATGATTGTTGAATGTGCTCGGGATGTAATGAATGGTAAAATGAATTAGAAATTGGACTAAACTGGAGAATTTAATGTCAGAATTTGACAGGACTATTAGTGGAGGAGATTTTGTGCCCCCTCTTTTCGTAAAGCAGTCTTGTCGTCACATTGTATGAGAAGAGACTTTCAACTCATCATTAGGTATATGTCCAGGACTTTGGAGTGCATCCAATATCCTAAGTAAAATTGCAGTGCAGCCTCTGTTCGTCTTGAGACCATGTAGGTATCTGAGAGAGCAAGATTATTCAACTATGCTCCTCAATCTAGGTATACACGACAGCATGTCGGAGTGTAAACTTTTGTTGTAAAGTCGTCCATAACGCAACAGAGTAGAGTGCTAGTGCATAATTAAGGGTCGACGTGCTGTCGTGTGCACATACGATACGATGCATCTGTGGTCAGAAACATTTCTGGTGGAGAATAATGTAGAGGTGTCGCGAGATGGCAGCCCTGAGTCCACCATACATCTCTTCTTTGACAGTTTGAGGCAGAGTGTAGACTACTGACTGGCAGAAGTTGTGAATGTAAGGTAATTGACGGTAATTCAGCCGAACCCGTGGAACGACGAAAACTCATGTGACCTGGAACACTCTGTCTTTCAGAGTTGCTCAGCCCGTTCGAGAACTAGGCGTATCTTTTCAACAATAGTAAAGGATTTTTATTTTGGCAGACTTGGTTGATTTTACCAAAGACTCAGAGAAACTATGCTTTTTTGCGGAGTAACGACAGATTCTTCGTGACTTTATCCGCCACCCAAGGTACTGTTTCGATCGCTAGTTTGACGTGATCTTTTTAATTTGTAACTTTTCTTCATTATACATTATAGAAAATACGTAGGAAGCGTCCGTGAGCTTTAGAGATTTTAAGATGGAAGTAGTTAGCCAATCCTGTCTCTGTATAAAGTCAGAAATCTTGGTAATGTTAATTACCTTGGTAATTCTGTTGGAACTGCTCTGTGATCACAAAGTCGTTTATCGTTTAATGCGTTCGAATTGAATATTGGACGAGCTGACCAGTCTGTTTTCGACACCAGAAAAAGTGGGGAAAGGAAACTTGGTGCTAGAAGATCTTACGTAATATTCGCTGCTCTTGCATTTTGTGCACCATTGCAGATATTTCTTACGAGATATGTGAGAAAAAACCCTCTGGCTAGATTCGGGTAAACTAATGGTAGTCTTTGAAAGAAATTTATGCGATAGCCTCGGATTATTTGCAAAAGAATCGATGGGGCACCATTACTTCCCTTGATGGTATAAAGTGACAACTGACCTGCTTGGCACTGCCTCGAGTTAAAGCTTGTGGTGCTTTTTAGGGTGCCCCCTGGATGCAGGGGGTGAATATAGGCGCCTTCGGTGCCCTCTTTGGGTTTCATGAATGGGCCGCGAGTCGCGGTTGTGAAATTACCCTCTTCCAGAAAAAAAAAAAAAAAAAAAAAAAAAAAAAAAAAAAAAAAAAAAAAAAAAAAAAAAAAAAAAAAAAAATTGGAAGATAGAACTGAAAATGCAGTTTTGCCTTTGGAGGAGCAATAGTGTTTATGGTTTCCGCCCCGCGGGGGCGTATTTTTGCAATGCGTGTGCATTGTTGACAAATGCTCCGAGTACCATGCGAAGGTACCATTGGAGGAGCAGTAGTGTTCATGGTATCCGCCCCGTGAGAGCGTATTTTTGCAATAAGTATGCATTGTTGACAAATGCTCCGAGTACCATGCAAAGGTACCATTGGAGGAGCAGTAGTGTTCATGGTATCCACCCCGTGAGGGCGTATTTTTGCAATAAGTATGCATTGTTGACAAATGCTCTGAGTACCATGCGAAGGTACCATTGGAGGAGCAGTAGTGTTCATGGTATCCGCCCAGCGAGGGTGTATTTTTGCAATGCGTGTGCATTGCTGGCAAAGGCTCCTGAGTATCCTGCGAAGGTACTATTGGAGGAGCAGTAGTTTTGATGATATCCGCCCCACGAGGGCGTATTTTTGCAATGCGTGTGCATTGTTGGCAAATGCTCTGAGTACCACGTGGTGGTACCATTGAAGGAGCAATAGTGTTCATGGTATCCGCCCCGCGAGGGCGTATTTTTGCAATGCGTGTGCATTGTTGGCAAATGCTCTGAGTACCACGTGTAGGGTCTCGAACCTGGCTCAACGTATGGGTCTGAAGCATGGCTGAAAGCATTAAGTTCTATGACCTCACACCAACTGTAAAAAATCTGTTGAAGTTGTATGTAAATCTCCCTTTAAACCATTATTTTACCATTTTGACTTAGATTTATTATCTGATCCTTTGATCCATGTCCAAAAATATTAAATGCTTTCCTGTAAAGCCTCCAAAAAACACAATATGCAATGGCAGGCAGCGTAATACATATCTACATAGAGCAGATGGCGTAAGGTATCGTACTTCTGTACCTCTTAGTTTGTATCTAGGTTTACGAAACCTGGAGTGCGATTGTGCTGTTTTTGTGTTTCAACTTATCGAACATATTATTATGTAAAGATTTACTTCCTGCGCCTATATTATCTAAAAATTCCACTCAACCTCAGAGCTTCAAAACACTCGAAAATAACCCTTATTGAAATGAACAATCTTTTATTTGACATTTAAAAACCGTTATTTTTACGGTGGATATCATAAAGCATTTTGAGAAAAATGCTGGTAGTTTTAGGGGCTGATGGACTGCTCTGGTCCCGCCCAGTCGTCGATAGAATTAGTATTTGCTATTGCCTCACAAATCTTATAATCACCAGTAATACCAGGTCATAATGTGCCGTGCATACTGAAAGTTTTAGCATTTTAATAAGGTGATTATTGTCCATAAAGTGATTCTTTTCATAGTGTCCCATAGTAATATCAAATATTACATAAGTACATTTATTTATCTATGTACCCGAAACAAAGTTACTGATAGCAGGTAATTAATGTTCTTTAAACTAATATCTATGAATTCTATGCATAATGAAATGTATCTAACAAAACCGTTTTACGTATATTCTTATACTACCCACATTTTATATAAGTATTGTATGTAATTTTTTCTGTGGCTTTTTAAAAATACATCTGTATGTAACATTAATAGGGTGACTTGCGTAATCACTGGATTTTAAGATACAGACAGGTCTCCTAGTTTAAGAGTCAGGGCTTGCTGTAAACTCATTTCTTTTGATAAGCTCAGAAAAGAAATTTTGAATTTGAATTTGTCTTGGCAGACATTTTCAGCATGGCAAACGGCCTCAGCATTCGTATTTATATTCATGTATTTACGGAGTTCACTTACTTGCTTCGCTAGCTGTCGCAGATTGCGGCTTCAGTGCCGTCTATGCTTATCTTTTTCACGACGATGTCATTCGCCGTAAACATTCGAGCTAGGACCCCCAAGATGAGCTCTCATACGACTGACGTGGCTGTGCGTTCAGGCCGGCCACAGCGCGTGGCTCGGCATGCTTAACATTATCTTTGTTACTATGAAAAGAACAGTTTCAGAAAAAGCACAAAAATGTTAAACAGCACTGTAGAACCGTTAGTAAATTTCTACAAATTTACAGTAATCTGAAAATAAGCTTAATAGTAATCTGAAAATAAGCTTAATAGTAATCTGAAAATAAGCTTAATAGTAATTTAAGTTCTCACAAAATTATGAACAGTAACACTCACTGAAAATAACCATTAGAATCCAAAAACAATAGTCACACACACTGGAAATAATGGTTATAGTAGGTATAATCCACAATTAATTGGTACATATACATAAATAACTTTCATAATATCGAACGGTAAAACCGTTAAAATATTATTTAAACACTGAAATGAACTTTCACTGGTAAAGATCATAGATTCACAGTTATAGAAGAAAAGGTGTTCACTTGCCTTTATTCATCGTAGAACGTCGTTGACAAGAAGAACCACACGATTTTCTAGAATTTAACACTGAATTTCGGTATAATTTCAACACTGAATTTGTATAATTTTACTTTGTGCAAGCTGCGGAGCTGCTGCGCACGTTTTACTGCGGCGGGAAACAAAACGCCAATGAGGAAATATGGCGCCCAAGCAGTTTATATACACTAAAGTGGCGCCACCTGCCTGTAGACGCCGCCGGAAGTAGCATGTGTATCATGACAAGGGGTAAAAAGTAGGTAAATTGGTGCAACTTAGCGGGAAACGGAAGTGCCTATCTCAATTAATAAGCTTCGAATAACGGTCAAGTACTTTAATTTTATATAAAAAATTAGACCTACCTGATCCCTTGACAATACTCAATGACCTTTCAGATTAATATTTATTTTGTTTCGTTCATCGCACAAGTTCGAATATTTATATAGAAGAAAAATATTTAAGTATATAATTAATATAAACTATACAAAATATAGAATATTTATAAAATTTAAAGTCATAAAATTATATAATATTCTTAAAAATATATTTTGTCACCTCATAAGAAAATATATAAAAGTATATACTTAGAGATATTTTCAATAATAATGAAGTTTGATGTTGATGATGTCTTTAAAATATGATAAAGTTAATGTGAATCAAATTAATCTGTGTTCAAAAGTATTTTAAAATTCATATTTACAAAATAAACCCAATATTTATACAGGGTGTTAAAAGACCGCCAACAGACCCGAAAGGTACACATACTGGACACCAAAACAAAGTACTTTTTCGATAAATTATTGCTGGGAAATGATTTTGGTTTTTTATGTTATAATTTTGGAAAATATTTTATCACGCAATGGATGTGTAACGCAGAGAAGTCATATTGCGCAAACGTTGACATAAACTTTTGTTACTTATGCTCGAGGTGCCGATTTTAAGAATACATTGCGGGTTGAAATTTTAACGTCGTTTTGTGCAAGAAATATTCATAATTTTGATATGGCTTCTTCAGAAGAAATGTTAAGTATGAGATACTGAGAACATTTCTGCAAAAAAAAAATTGAAAAGTCCGACTTTGCACCTCATTATCTCGGAAACCGTTGATTTCCCAGGCATAGTTCCTTGGGCAAAAATGTTCGATATGATGAGGGCAATAAGTGGTTTCTCGCTTTGTTGGAGGTCTTTTAACACCCTGTATAAAATGTCAATGTGAAATTCTGATTATCTCCTTTTAAAATGAATTAAATCCACCGAAATAGTGAAACGCATAAAATTCCCTAGAATGTCTACAAAGGCGCCCCCAATATTATGTTACTGTTACAGCCCCTGTTGACTATCTTTCAACGTATTTTTTTCTGTGCCATATCACTGAAATCAACATTGCATGAAATAAGGGCAGTTATTATATCATAAGCAGGCTCGAATATGAATTATTTATTTATCAAAGGTCCGTAAACACGCTTCTTTAAAATAAATATAGGTACCTAGATGCACAATGTCGTACGTTAATGATTATGAACAACACCGTTTTCAATTAAGTACTTCTTAGCGTAAGATATGTATTTTATTATTATGGTTAAAGTAAACATCCTCCTTATTTATCTTTCTACTTATAGTAATAACTTTAAAGTCATGCAATGCAGGGTGTTATTCGGTGAAATTCATGAGTAGGTTGAAGTATGTACCTACTCGCAAATTTCACCAAAGTTGACCATAACGAAATCCTTGTAATGTTTTGAGTCATTTACATTTTAGATGAACAAAGAATATTTTTTTGCAAATCTGGACACCCTGTTTGTTAAAATGGATCTTTGTATGTATGTATGTTCCTTTAATATTAATTATTAGCAGTCAGGGTTGAAAATATGCCCATTTCCTCTCTTATAAAATATAGTTACATGTTTAATTTTAAATTATTTTGCCAAATATAACCACATTCCATTTCGTGTGAATATTAGTTTCATTTTAGTCTTCACACTAATAACATGGTTACTTAATCGTTTTTAAAATAAGATATTGAAGTTTCTGTCGCGCTAGAAAATATATCCCATATAATTATTATGTTGTGTAGGGCCTTCCAATGTTCTCTTAATCAAAAGTTTAGCATTCGTCATAAACATGTTTTTTTTTTTATATTTCTTTCATACACAATAACGATTCTAGATTAGTGACATCATATTTTGCTAATTATTCATAATAAAAAAAAAAACTATTTCATGGCCTAATATTTTTTTTAATAAGTAGGTATCAAAATTTTCATCTTGTAAATAATCATTTGTGGCTTCACCATTTTAAATCTTTTACAAGTTAATTAATCAAAATGTAATAACATGCAACCCAGTTGAGAATTATTGTAAATGTGTGTAAATTACAGTTAGTAGGTAGTTAGATGTTACGTAGATTGTAACCGTTAAAAGCATACTACACGTACTATACTCAAAAAATAAAATGAAAGTAAATAACAATTATAAAAAAATACTACAAATCATAACTTGTTTTATTTAATGATCAATAAATTGATAATTAATCGCACTAGAGTACAGTGAGCGTGCACTAGGATACCCTTCTGTTGTTAATAATGTAAGATCACAAAAAGTGCTATTCTTAAAAGTTACCATGGGGTATCGCCCCTCCGGTTCTACTTATTATAGTTATATACTTATTATAGTGGCCCTTTTATCGACGGCTATGGTCATAAAAAGGGCATACTACACGGCTAGTAAACGATCGAAACCGAGTACCAGGACCAGTGTGACCATGGTTTACCCCAGTATGAGGGTAAACAATCGCAACTTTTATAAATACTTTGTACCCCCTTTTTTAGATTTTAAATTGTTACCGAAAGGGTCCCTTTTGGTAATAATATAAAATCCCTTTTAAAGGGAGTAAGTATCCTATGAAAAAAAAAACAACATAATATCTTCTTTTTGGATGCGTTTTAACAACGAAAACGCAACGAATAAACCCCGCACAAAAAAAAAAATTAACCACTTTTGACTTGTGCGAGATGTATTCGTAGGAATCAAGGCTAAGGCCAATAAATTGGTTAAGGTGGGTCGATAGCAACGTGGCGGGAAATTCAAATTTTTCACAGTTTTTTACATTTTGTATCTAAACTGAGCTATTTTTGTTCAGCGATTTTTTTTGCGGCAATAACATAGTACTTTTTCATTGTTGTAAACAACAAAACAATAATCATTCTGCCGATTATGTGTTCTGGTCATCAACAAGTTTTTTGGGCAGTGCCACTGCTTCGTAGACCAGAACACATAATCGGCAGAATTATTGTTGTTTTGTTGTTTACAATAATGAAAATAATACTATGTTATTGCCGCGAACGAAAAATAGCTGAACAAAAATAGCTCAGTTTACTTAGCTACAAAATGTAAAAAACTGTGAAATTTTTATATTTCTCGCCACGTTGCTATCGTCCCTCCTTAAACTGTTTAGCATGAGGCGGGTAAATAAAACAACAAAAGTTATTTAGCAACAATTTTTTTATTATTTTCAATCAATCAGAGTTCCACATTGGAACATGCTGTTCATTCCATGTTTATTCTATGTGAGTTATACCTAAAATAGGTACATGTTGCAGGTATCTTAGAATGTTGTTTTTTTAAACTAAGAATTGTTCAGTGCACGTAGACAGTAATAAATAAATTGGTAAGAGGATTAAAACAATGATACTTACTTAACATCGATTCGATTTAAAGCCAAACATAACATGGAATTCCTACTTTAAATTAAAACTTCTAAATGCCAAAATGAGTAAAACAATTTGCTATAACTTTACTTATTATATTTTGTGTTATCTTAAAATACAAATTCATTAAGGTTTCCAGAGTATTTTGGAAGGTTTACGAAACATGGGTATTTAACATAGTCCATGACTTTTTCCCAACAGCAATTCTTTTTTTACTAATTCTCACGATACATTCCAAAACAACAAGTATAAATTGGTAGTTTGATACCACGTTTTTTTAAATTATGTACCAGTGGCTTTTTAAGATTATAAAGAACTATTTTGTTAAAACGATTTTTTTCTATTCATCTGATAGTATCCAACACATTGACCACACCTAAAATCGAGGCAAAATCATTATTTCTATACAATACAGTTCCAATTTACAAAAAAAAAACAATAAATTAATATCTACGTAATGTAAAATCACAAAAAGTGCTATTCTTAAAAGTTAAGGAGTTAGTAAGTACATTTTTTTATCATTCATATTATATAAAAAAGTCGCTTGAAAAAATCACAGACGATCACTTTTCCTTTTACAGACACAGACCAACGACGTCTTAGATCCTTCGTACGTCGCGCTACTATAGTTTCAGAGACTTTATTTTGTTCGCTAACATTGATCCTGATTACTATGAGTACCTACATAAGTAAAAGTATTACTTTTTATAAGAATGTTGAGTCTCGAAAACTACTGTAACGAACGAAGGACCCCTTACCTTCATTATTTCGCTACGTACAAAACCCTACTAAGTTTTACAACCATCCTGGTTTTACAAAATATACACTCCTACCCTTTACCGTCATTCCAAAGATATTTTCCTATCATTCCTAACAACTCTTCGCGATATTTACACCAACTAACGCCTCCATCACTCTGTTACCCTTGATCTCCATATCCAACACAATATTAATAAATAATAATATACAGAACAAAATAGCTGTACCAACTCCTTCAAGTCGCTCGAAACTATTGATCCATGCCAATTATTTTTTCCATTAATTAGTGATCGATTTTGGTATACACTTTCTCAATTATTTATTTAGTAGACATCATCTTACCCTAAAATTATATTTTAGTAATGTCCCCAAAAAACGTAATATCCATTTTTGGCAACACCATAGGTACAAATAGAAACCCGTTTACTTATGCCTTTTATTTTAATAGTAAGTATTTTGTACTGGCAGTAACTCATCACTTTAGAATTTGTACTTTAGTTCTCAATGAGAGAGTGCTCGTTGTCTTATCTCTTTTTGTACTTACTTTAGTATTTTATTATTAGTTTTTTTTACTAGTGCACACGCACACAAAGTTGACACCAAGAACTTAGTTAAAGGGACATCAAGATTACGCCAACAGAACTTAATAAGAGAGTTAACGTTAAACATGAAGGTATAATTAGGTAATTAAGTAGATGCCATATTATATACAATAATGGAATCGTTTTCAATTCGTGTAAATTCTTTTATTTTTATTTTAGTGCTGTTTAAATTTTTGTTTCAATACTTTTTTAAGTATTTTTATAAAAATCTTATGAATTTAGTTTTTAACGTACGTAAATTTTGGTTTTGCATTTTAGAGCCCAACTGTCAAGTAGGCAAATGACGGCTAACAGACAATGAATGATCCAATTCTTTACCTTTCCATATTTAACGCGTTTTCTAACTCTCAAGTTGCGAGTGCACTTTCCTTCTTTCCATGACATGTCGAGTTATTCTAGTGACCATTTAAGTGAGCATTATCTTAAAAATTATACGCTTATAACATTAAATGCAAGATAACATTTAGTTTCTTTACCTTTCCTTTTACAAATTCGTAAATAGAACCGTCGTCGAGCGATTCTTACATTAGGTGCTCCCTTAATTTCCAAAACATACAATACCTGTCGATTAAGTGCAACTACCTATGCGTTATTTACTTAGTACTTCAATTCCCTTACATACATTATCTTACTGCTAGTTCAATAAACACTAAAATACGATGGACGGGTATAACTTGTAAAAATAATTGAATAATAAGGAAATAAAAAGGGAAAAGAAAAATAAGAAACAAAATAAAATATTTTTGTTATTTTTTATTCGCAGAAACCTAACAAACAATAGTTTTACTTTCATTTTCATCTCCTTAAAACTTAGTAACATCTATGCAACATAAAATGTAACTGGGGAAAAATAATAAAATTATAGATAAAAAATATTTTATACTCCGGGGAGTGAAGGAAGGTACAATTAGATTACATAGGATCGACTTGCGGCTGGGTCCCCTGTTTATTGTGATAAAAAATGAGGTAGAACTTCAGTGAGATTTTTACAACTAGCCTAATTTAACACTTAGTAACTAGACGAAATTAAAATATAATTTTAACTCAGGGTACGATATTTTGAGGTATCATCGGTATTTCAATATAACTTAGACTTAGCTAATGTATACAAAGATACAAACCTCGCATATTGAGCTTAACCACTGAGTCAAAATAAGACTACCTTGCAGAGATTCAAATACAACAAAAATATAAACAACAGCTTCTTTATTTAACCGAAAATTCTTGAGCATTATTGCATTAAAACGCTTAAACGTAAAACATGTTTTCTAGGTAGTTAAGAGTTTGTAAAAAATATGCTTCATTGGTCTTCGGTAATAATTAATTAATATAAAAATCTGAAATAGTTATTAATATTACGTGTATTTATTACTTAGTCGAATCCTGAGGTAGTATATTTTGTACTTTTATTTAATATTTTTTTTACGTTTGCTTCACGCTTACAGACTAAGTTTTTCATGTTTTTTTTCATATAAAAAATCTAATTTTATAGCTTACTTATAACTAGTTCTATATTCCTCGAGGTAGTTAAACTTACGCTAAGTCGGCTACGCAGCGTTACATACATTCAATAACAATATCGTAATGTTGTTTTAAAAACGTTTTAAAAACACCTACTCAACAGACGTGACTGAAAAATTCACAGCTTGAATGCAACAACGCTGCAAGGCCTATGTGACGGCAGTGGGTCACCATACCCGTAATAATCTTTGGCTTTACCATCACGATATATCGCGATTAAAAATAACAATAATTAAAAATTAATATAATTAAATAACTAAAATCAAAATCAAGAAAACCCTTTACAATAATTATCGAGCTGTATGTAATGTAGCAACCGTTTGATAAAAAAAATATCAAAAAAATTACGTGTTATTTTTCGTTCAAGTCGAAAACGTTTGAAAATCAAAATTCGTATCTCAAATTATTAGTTAAAGTATTCGTGTGATATACTTTAAACGTATTTAGATGAAAAGAAAAAATCTAACGACACTGATGATAATACGTGCTTTCCTTGCCAATCCATTGCCTTCAACAGAGTTACAAACAGTCACAATTGGGGACACCACCACAAGTCTCAAAGGGAAAATTGCAAATACATCGACTAAATTGTGAAAATCTTATCACATCAAATACTTCCATAACCTCTAAAGTATGAAGCAACGACAGAGAAAAATTTAGGCTTAAAAACTTTATAGTTTGCATACTTATAAAAGTTTGTACAAACATCACTCGTTTAAAAACAATATTATTGTTATTAAAATACCAAATTGACATTGATTGTAACCATTCTTGTAAGTAATCTTAATTTTGTACCTTGTTGAATAATTGAAGAAGCAAATCAAAATATTGATCTCAGCAATGGCTATTTACCATTTGCCTCAAACCTTAAAAAAACAATTTTACCTTTCTGTAACATGACCTTACTCGCTACAACCCAACATCGTACTATGACTTAAACAAAAATCCAATAAAAGCTAATAAAAATGTGATGCATTAATGCACTTTTATTTTTTTATGTATCACAAAAAACATTAAATGTCGAAAATAATCACAATAATTATGAATTTTTAATTCAAAAGAAAAGAAGAATCGTAAACGACCAAACTTATACTGATTTTAACTATTATTTTGTTTTACTACATAGGTTAACAATTTAGTTGAATTACGGACATATCCCCGAACTAACGATATAATTAATATTATTCATTGGGACTTTGCAAATAATGAAAATATAAAAAAAAAACTACATCGCTACTCCGGCTAAATTTTACACCAATTTTATAAATGTTACGATAGGGTTTTTACAAAATGTTGTTTTACCACCTCATGTGGAGTTCACAGACCGATAAGAAGGATTTTATTGTCCTTTGACTTTGCCTTTGCAAATTTTGTTTAAACCATGATAGGACGGTTATGCCAAGTCTGTGACCTCTTAACTAAGCGAAACGTTCCTTAACCATCAACGAAACTTGACATGAAATCAATACAAATTCACACAAATATAATATAATAAACATATATTTATCGCTGAAGATGACAAAAAGAAAATTACTGTAGTTTAAAGATAACAAAATCTGAAACTGTCATGAAAACTATTATAGTTATAGGTAGGCATTGTTTATCTAAAAGGTCTCCACGAAACACTTCACGTATGCACCTAGACCATTTTTAAGATAACTAAAACGCTGTCTTCTCAATGGTACATTCAATTAAATCTGAAACTAGAAAATAATAAACTGAGTCTTTGTAACATTGTCTCTTCATCTCTCTTCATAAATAAAGGTATTTATACTGTATTCTTAGCAAAATATATAAATTAAAAATAAAATATGAATGTAACGTATTCCTAAATATCAGGAATATAACACACAGTCTTCGTTACATCCACACTCAACAAAAATAATATTATAGTAAAAATATGCTGTGAAACTTATAAATGAAGATTATTTGGCACTGTCCCATCTGATTGACGAACATGGACCTCGCGTCTCAGTGTCACAGAATCTGCGTATATACTGAACTGCGTCGGCCACCGGCGGCCAAACAACAAATAATATAATACAATATGACCGCCAGCGACCCTAAAATTTACCATTAAATAATTAACTCTTTAACCTCAAACTGGTTGCACTTGAAATGACTAGTAATATTAAAGTGTATGTAGTGGTCTTATAAATGCACGATAATTATAACAACAAAGAACTAACGGAATGTTAAAATCGACACCATCACCTTGAAACATATAATATTTGGTCTCAATAGTAACATCCGTGTACCAATCAATATTATATTTATTTCAACAGAAACTAAAAATACGAAAATGGAGTTGTAACCACAGTCATGCATCGTATCTTGCATTCCGATTTATGTTTAACACGATTTTTACCTAACTACTTATGTATCTATGACAACTGTACTTTGTACAAAAAGTAACCCGAATTACTGTCAATAAACCTGATGAATTCTTTCATTCACAACATTTTTTCCTCTAAAACGACAATGTGGCAAAATTATTGATAAATAAAATAAAATCCTGTTCTATTGTATCACAGATATGTTGCGAAAATGCGCTGTAAAAGAAAAACTGGTAAGTTCAAGTGCAAAAATTATGTGAAAAATAAAAATGCTGAGAGTAAAAAGTGTGTACTTAGGTGTTTCAAACGTTTTGCCACAATGAGGCTGCGACATGTTTCAACCTAGGCCAAGGCGATTACAATATTCTCCTATTATTTACATACGCTTAGCCTGTATGACCTCAGTCTCAACATCATTTCTAAGATTCCCTAGCCCAATAAGCTACGTTACAAACGACCGAGACATACGAATCGTTAAAAAGGGTAACTTCATTTCTCACAGTCAACAGGGACCTATCTTACTAGAGAAGGTTTGGAACCAAATAATTAAGGTACGCAAAATCAATAAGAAAAGAAGATGCGTCGGGTACCAAGTTTTAAACCCAGTACCAGAAGGTTACTAACGAAACAAATGAGCAACCATTCGAAGTCACACGTGAATTAAGTAACAATCATCGCACAAAATAACCTTAAAGAGCCTTAAGATCAATTTTTGAGGTAGATAATAATATGTATCAATGAGGTAATTTTATTGTACGCTTGTTACGTCGACAGAAGAACACACCAATAGACGAGCGCCGTTTAGTGAATGCTGCCTTGGGTGGAAAGTCGTGAGGTAGTTCGGTTGACGGAGCTAATAGTGGGGTATCTACTGTGTGTGATTGGGGACAGGACCTGGATGTAGTTGCGGTGTGACTTGGTGGCGATGCTCACGGGCGATGTGCCGGCGCACGGTGTTGTTCCGCGTGAAGGTCCGCGTGCAATGAGGACATGGGACTCTTATTCCCTGGTGCCTCTGTCGGATGTGCGCGCGCAAGTTTGTCTCGTAGCCGTAGAGTCTCTCGCAGTAGGGACACTTTAGCTTTTTACCTGGAAATTGGAGAGGGAGGTTTTTAGAAAATGTTGGCCAGATAATGATAGTTGCATGAGATCCACAAATAAAAAAAAAACTGCAACAGCCGGGTGACCTGGAAGTCTCTAAATCGTCTAAGGATCCAGATCGGCCGAAGCAATGCAAAAAAAATAACCAGGTGGAGCACAACTGTCTTCAGAAATATTAACTGAAAAAATGTGCGGTACCCCCCAAAATATGATCCACCTCTCTCATCATGTAGAAGGAGCATAATATTGTGGCTAGTCAAAGATAACGCATCTACGTTGCAAAATTCTAACAAAAAACCATTTAAAGTAGACTATGCCGTTTTGCCATGGAGATGAACAGGACAGGAGAAGACAACAGGTGGACTAAGGCAAAAGAGTGGTAACCGAAAAAAGAACGGTAGTCAAGTGACCAGACTAGCAGCCCGGTGGTCAGACGATATCTCTAAGGCCATAGAAGGGTCATGGATGCGTGCGGTGGGAGACCGAGGAGCATGATCCTATTTTATGAATAAATATATCTATGTCTAGCCTATGACGTGGGGGAAAAGGCCTATACCCAGAAGTGGGCAAATGTGGGCTGATAGTGACAATAAAATTCTAAGAAGAGGCAGTCAGCAACGTATGCTTACCATCAGCAGTAGCAATGCCACCAGACTTGCTGGTTATAATCTTCGCTGGCCAGATGTCAGGGCTCGGTTTCGGCGGTACAGGTGAGGTCGCAATCGGTTTGTCGTGGTAGTTAGTCGGCATTGGGGCTTGGGGCGTCGGCGAGTAGTTGTTGCCTCCGCCCGGGTGGAAGTCGTTCTCACTCTTCACCCGTAAATCTAAAAGGGATGGAAAGATTTGGGTTTAAGTTTTGCGATGCTGCTAAAGTTTTACGGACTTTAAAGTTGGTCAGAAGATAGCATGGATTCAATTGAATCATCCATCATATATTATGCTGCTTTAGGTATATCGATGTCTACAAAATATAAAATACAACATTTTGACGAATTATGAAGCACATTATGACCATCGGATGAAGAGAAAAGGTTGTCTATGGGTTTATGAACTTCTTATTCAAAAACAGAGTTTTTCAGTTTCTTGTGATATCTGAGAGGATCCTATAATTCATAACTTAGGTTTACGCCAACCCTGACTAGAAAAAATATGCTGCTAAAATTGAATTTTCAGAACCAGATAATATTTTTTATTGATGGATAGAGCTTTCCATAACGTACAAGAAGAAAGACAGATATTTTTAATCTACTCTACTGTACACTACGGAAACATTCCAAAAAGCGCAGTGGTCGGTACATACATCTGAATCCCTTACCTTCAGCGCCCTGGTCGTTGTTCAAGCGTTCCATCATGTCTTCGTTGGAGCCGCTGCGTTCGTAGCCGTTGTTCTTGATGGGGGGGAGGGTGGATTGGGTCAGGTCGGGTTGGTTGTCTTCATTGTAGCGGACACCAGCCCCGGGCGACGAGCGGGTGTCGGGCTCGTCAGCAACGCTGCCGCAGTGTGAAGAGGACGAACTTTGTCTGGAAGGGGAGAGAAGAGATTTGCTATTAAAATCTATCAGGCAATATCTTATAGCATATAAGTTCTATCAGGCAATTTTTTATAGCATATTCTGTAAAAAGGTTGCAAAATATAACTTATCTTATTTGGTTATAGCATAATAATTATGGCTTGTATAACCCTCAACCCTGGTAATAGAGGAAACCCTGGCAGAAACGGTCGTTTTTTGCGGAGATTATAGCTATGGATTTAAGTCTTTGGCCACAAGTTTTAAATACAAGGTCATGGATAGCTGTAAATTGATCGATATACAAAATTAGTAAAGCGGAGATGGTGAAATTGGTGGTGAGTTCCCTAGCACGGGTTAGTGCTTTTTTAGAAAATACAAAAATATGGTGAAATGGTGCCCCACCTGGAGAAGAATGACGGTGGATTGTAAGGCAGTCATGATATGGTGGCTAAGAATGATTTGACGGTCGGTGTCTTTAAACTATCAACTCATTCAATGGAGTCTGGCTTTTAATCGATGAGGTTGGCGTAACATGAAAGCCTAGAAGCGGGCTCCATTCCCGGTTGGATAATAATTAAATCCCAATCTAGGCTCAACAAAACGAAACACGACGTTGTCAAATCCCGGATATCAGGAGAGCCAGGGTTGTAAAGGACTTGGAGCGAGCCCAACTGAGCAAAATGACAACTCAGAATAGAAAAACCTGGAGAAAAAGAACGAGAAGGGCCGACCCCAAAAATGGAATAAGGCAAAGACAAGGAAAAATAATCAAGGACCAACCTGTAATTCCTAGCGTGAGGACTTTGTGATGGCGAGGGTTTTGGGGGCGCCGGCCTGCGGTGGGCAGACAGTGGCACGTGTGCCGGCGGTGCATATCGCCCTAAAGCACCTCCACTGCCATGCAGAGGCAGGCTGTACGATGGCAGGATCGGGGCGAAAGTCGCCGTGTGCGACGGCGGGGCTGATTCTTGGACCTCGCAGTTGCCGGAGTTGGAGACCGGCGAGGTCTTAATCCGCGTCTGGTGGCGGTCTGACTGTTGTGTCTGCTGCTTCATGTAGCCGTCCTGCGACATCTCCATGGACAGGCCTTTAACCTGGAATTGATAGTTTTTGGATTAGATTCAGCAGTGATAAAAACACCTCATATTATGATCGGTTTGTTAATTTGATGAGCGTTTTAGTTGTGGATACTCATCAAAACTGTCGTGGTAGATTCTAGGTAACTACAATAATTTGTTGTCCTGTCAAAACTTCCGAAAAACTGTAGGCAATTTTATTTAGCGTTTAGGCAATCACTTTTACTCGAAATTCATTGAGTTTTTTCTTACTGGATTTGATGGAAGCAAGTAGGTAGGTAGGTACTTATTTTCTTGCTTTGAATATGATTACGTGAGTTTTATGAACGTAGCAACAGGTAGTTTCAAAGTTTCTATTATATCTATAATGTTAATTATCAATACAATTATGCCTAGATAAGTGGTGCTGTTTGACTACGTAAATTGTAATGCCCTATCATAAGTGTACAGTACAACGCATGTGTGCGTACCTACGCAAACGATACAACTGTATGGACGTGGCAATGCAAACACGCCCTTGACATCAAAATCGAATGTAAATAGGTGAGTTTCAGCCGATGGCACTTGAACAAATTATTGGGAAATGATACCTACTCGTGCGTGGACTTTTTTTTTGTCCGACGATGATTCAAACTGCGTGCATATCGCTGCCTTTATATAATTTTCTACGAGCAAAAAGAGGCTAATCACGAAATAATTTAGAGCCCCTCTAAACAGTACCTGCAAATTCTCCCCGCTCTTCAAGAAGCTGGAGAGCGCGTCTTGGCTGACATGAACTTCTCCCTTGTACATGAACTCGAGAAGCGCCTGCATGTTGTCGGCCGTGGTGGCCTCGAGGATGACATAACAGGGTCCGACGTGGCTCGGTGGAGCCGAGTCGAAGAGCTCCTGAAAGTGCTTGCTGCATGCTGCCAGGATCACTTTGTGCGCCTTGAATTGGCGACCTGGAACAAGAAGAAGTTGGGCTTAGTTTTGTGGTTAGGTATCATCTTTGACACTTAAATAAGCGCAGTTAGTGTCTCTTATCAAGGCGCATAAAACTTCCTTCCTAGTACCATCGAACTCCACTTACAGATGATATTATAATTTGACACGCAACGCGTGCGCCACCCACACAATACAATGCAAAAGTACAGTCGGCCTCACGCTATGTTACACATTTCTGTTCGATTGGCGCCCTTATGCCGCACGCGGTAAGAGCTGATGACACCATCTATGTGACTGTCGCCGACCGTACCATCCAAGGTCCTCCGTGTGGTCCCGAAACGTTTCGCCGTATCTCGCCGTACTTAATTACTTTGATTTAAAAAAAAAACAGAACGACATAATTGGGTTTGAATCTAACTTTGTAAGTGATTCTTATATGTAGTGAAATAATTTCGGCTAAGTTTGCCTTAGCTAAGCGTTTTTTGTTACCAAAACGTGGTTTAGGTACCCCCAAAATTTTAAAATTATTCATTTATTTACGTTGCATGTCCATGTTTGGGTCACCAACTTACATTTATGTGTATCAAATTACAACTCGATCGGACTAGTAGTTTCGGAGTAAATTGGCTATGACAGACAGACGCACTAGTGATCATATGATGGTTCACTTTTGCCTTTTGAGTACGGAACCCTAAAAAAATACCCAATATATTACAGACGTATAGAAAATTATTAATTTTCATAATCTGTCGCGTTACCTCTGAATGGCATTAATGAGTTATGGACCTATGGAGCAAAGCCATTAAAGTCGGGCTTAGATGGTTTAGTTCTTCTACATTCTGCCTGTTTTGTGCCGACACTACGTAGATGCGCCACTTTGTATTTCAAATTGCCAACATGCGTAGTTTCATCTTACATTCGGGCATGCCTCAAGGATCCTTGTTTTGTCCTTCACTGTTCAATTTACCTAATAACCTTCTGTTGGGCTGAATTTGCTTATTCGTCATTTATTTGACTTACAAATACCTAGTTTAAGTAGTTATCGGTCTTTATCAGTGTGCGCGAAAAGAAAACTGTCATTTGGATGAAAAATCTGACCATCAAAGTCGCCGATAAAATGCTATAAAAGGTTCAAAACTAGACTATCTTTCCTTGCAGCCTATCTAATAGTCATCAGTCAGTAGTCTACGATCGATAAGAGAGTACATCAACTAGTTACGTCATATCAGTGCCAGCCGCGCGGAACAAAATATGATTGGCCTTGGACGTTTGTATGCGCTGTCTCTGCCGGTCTAGAGAAGTACTTCACTAAGCTGTTTTGTTTCGTTTCGAAGATGGGTTTCGCTGTAAATGGGCTGTCCTTGAAGCGCGTTTTGTTGAACTTATGTTTGTCAAGTTTGTATTTCTATAGGTTTTACCTACTCTGACTACTTGGGCTTCGAATCTTTCGTGATCTATGTTAATGCTACCTATTTATAGTTTTTTATTTATTAAGACAAGCAATGCGATAAATTGATCCAATTATCAAAGACAATAATTAAAACTTACGTGGACTTTCTTAGAATTAAGTTTTAGGAGAACTTTGCTAAATTAGTTTGCGGTTTTCTTTGTATCGCTTAACAAATAGGTACATTACCTTGCCTTACTTTATTTAGTTCTCCGATCACCTCTCCCTATTCCACTAACCCTAGTCTTATCTAAGTAAGGCCCGGTTTCTGAATTGAGAATTTTGCTAAGCAATTACTTTACTATCGTTTTGTCACGCTCTTTTGTGAGAAATCAGCAGAGACAGGACGATGCTTACCCATTTGCTTAGCGAATTTCTCAATTCAGAAACCGGCAGTAGGTTAGTTAATAATTCATTTCTCAGTCTAAGGCCTGATTAAAAATTAATGTGAACTAAAACCTTGTCATGAAAACCTTATCGTTTCTTTAGAAGTTTCATCGATAAGGCGTCCTTGTTCAACTAGCGCCACCATATAAATAAACAAATAATCTAATTGTAAGTAAAATACATATACAAGGTATATGTATAGCTCGGATGAAGTGTGTAAAGTTTTAATCATCAAGGTACAAACAAATCAGTATTTTTGTTTGAAGCGTCCACTGTAATAAGCTGATGCATGGCCTGAATTATTTTAAACTAGCTTTTGCCCGCGACTTCGTCCGCGTGAACTACAGATAAAAGACATGTGGTTTACATTGCCCCTAAGTGTAATAGCGTGATAATATGTAGCCTATGTGTTATCCTGATGACTAAGCTATCTCCATTCCAAATTTTATCCAAATCCGTCAAGCCGTTTCAGCACGAAAGAGTAACAGACATCCATCCATCCATCCATCCATCCATACTTACAAACTTTCGCGTATACACATAGGCGTTAATAATAATAGGAATAGGAAGTAGGATGAATGGATCTTTGTTCTAGGCGCGGTGTTGAGTAAGACGCATTGTAAACTGCATTGTAGTGCTTTTAACAGGAACCTTTATCAATAATTTGTTGTTGTGATGTTATCAACTTATTTATACCATAGTATTAGATTTCTTTTGATTTAAAAATTATCAGTGTGAATAAGGAAATTAGATAGCTCGTGCTTGGTGGTATTTTGCAATCACTTCAGATATTCCACCCTCAATGCAATTCGATTGTAAGAAATATTTTTTGCGAATGAAAAAGATACTTCAAGGAAAAAGAGTTTCAGTCAAGTTTCAAAATAGTCAATATATTATTTAAATTAAAATACCACACACTTAGCATACTTTTGGTCTAGATTTGCAAGTTTACGTAATTCCATTCAGAGAAATCGAGGCCTACACATCAGAATTATAATTAATTTATGTAGTGATTTCCACAAACTATGAATTGACAATACAAATCCACGATTTTTAACATTTTCCAAACTAGGTACTTGTAAAGTTACAGGCTTACACCGATCGAACCTCATGTTGATGAATCAATTGAACAGTTTTACACTTAGGTACCTAGTTTAGAAAATATTAAAATGAATTATCTATCTCTATGTACCGCCCGTCATCGAAAAATATCGTGAGGAAATCTGAGGGTAGTCCATTTCAACATACGTAGATTGAGGGCCAACTGAAGGCCGTAATATGATAAAGCCCAAATTATCTCGCGATAAGTAGGCGTGTGTGTGCATGTCCTATCACTACCTATCCATACCGGATATACAGGAATTTCCATAGAAACTATCTATGCATTGCATAAACTGGGGATGTAATGAGGAAATGAGTGAGTGACTTTGAGATGCGCAGGGGCATCTAAAGGCACGGACATACTGCGAGCGATTTTCATTATGATCCCTTATTTTAAAAAGCTTTTCAAAATATTTGTTCACATTTTACTAGAATTTTACTAGTTTTCGAACAGAGCCTAGAGCTTTGGTAAGTATACTAAAAAAAGAGTTTCTGAAAATCAACAACTATGTAAGAGGGTAAATCGGGGCTACAAGTTTATACAGGGTGTTAAAAGACCGCCAACAGACCCGAAAGATACGCATACTAGACACCAAAACAAAGTACTTTTTCGATCAATTATTTCTGGGAAATAATTTTGGTTTTTTAGGTTATCATTTTGAAAAATATTTTATTACGCAATGGACGTGTGACGCACAGAAGTCATATTGCGCAAAGTCATGTTACTTAAGCTTAAAGTGCCGATGTTTAGAATACATTGCGGGTTGCAATTTTAACGTCGTTTTTTGTAAGAAATATTCATAATTTTGATATAGCTTCTTGAGAAGGTACGTTAAAAACTAGATACTGAATACATTTATGCAAAAAAAAAGTTTTGAAAAGACCGACTTTGAACTTTATTATCTCGGAAACCGTTGATTTCTTAGGCATAGTTCCTTGGGCAAAAATGTTAGTTTTTTTTTATGATGAGAATAATACGTGGTTTCCCGCTTTGTTGGCGGTCTTTTAACACTCTGTATAAGAAATATTTACGGGGGCAAAATTACGGGGAAACCCTAGTAACGGACATGTTTTTCTATTGATTTCCTTATTATTAATTTCATATAATAGCTAGGCATCTTTACTAGCTCAAAGTGTCCGAACCTCCCACGTCGCTTGCAACACATCACTGACATTGGCCGACTTCGGGGAACTACTGCCACTACCGCTACTTTAACTTGAACCTTGCCTTCATTCTTCTGACATGCACTTACAGACCACCAGTCATTCACGTCAATGAAAGACTACTGCGCTTTATGGTGGCCTATGCAAAGGGATGCAATATGTGGAAGAGAGGACCTCCAGATGAAAACGAGGTAGGCAATAAAAATAACAACTGCGCTCGCGGCACACAAAAATTTAAGAGCGGCTACTGCATCGCGTGTACCTACTGTGTTTTGGAATATAGGTCACCGCGTAATAGGTCTATGATGATCGCGTCTGTGTATGATGCGACGATACTGTTCGCTCAGTTGTTGAGAGTTTCATGCACATGACTGAAAAATCGAATCATCTGTTCTGTAATTTCGTGTCTCCATGACGCATAGTTGCGATGTTACATTTGAAAAAGTAGCAGACTTAACTATTGATTTTGATTTCCTAGAAAAGTTTTTTCTAACCCTTTTAATTCACAAAACTTTAGTCACATTCGTCGTCCTGGCAAGATCATCCCAAACTCCTAAGGTTTTTAATGGATGTCATAAAATAGATACGTGCAAGCAAAACTTACTCTTTTTAAGATGCTAGCTTTGTGTAGTTACTTGGTTTTGTGTGTGTATTTTTGGTCTATTTTAACTTTCATGAAATATTGTACCTACTTATTTGACTTAAGCTTTGTTAAAGGTTGCCTAGTATGTTACCATTGCGTAATTCCAAAACCTCATATTTACAGGCGCCATATCTCACTCGCCATTCTGTGTCTCGTAAAACTAATTGATTTCACTGACACACGGTACCTTCGCGTGTCCGTCCGTTTAGACAATATAATTTTGCATAAGCCCTTCGGTACCAGGAAATAAAGAATCTCTTGTGTCAATAGCAATGACACTTCGACAACAAAAAAAAAATATCCACATTTTCACGTTTCGTTGTCTTGACCATACTTTTAACATGTTTGGAATTGATTTTTCAGAACCTATCTCAATCGCTGACTTTTATTTGGTAATAATACTTTTGTTTAGTAATAAATTAGTTTGGCGTTGTATTTTCAAACTCGATCACTGACTCTACTCTAGCTTTGCATGTGCGTCAAATAAGTAAAAAAGCGTATCTTAGAGTGGCAATGACTGTATACATGTGTGTATCACGTGAGTCATTCTTTCTCAGCCGATTCAATTTTATTTAATAAAACGTAATTTAGAAAAAAAACGCCCCATTAAATGAGAAGAATGAAAATCCTCGTGAGCAGACCTTTCATTTGATACACAAATTGTAGCGAATTTGAGTAAACACACCCGTTAGTCACGTCCGTCTTTTCTAGGTTAGAGAGTGATAGCATAGCATTATGCGGATTTAGTGCGACTGGTTATAACAAAAATAATGACCTAGGTCAGTGACACTTTCGGAAGCACTTACCTAGTGTTTTAACCCTCGAATAAATCCTGCCCAGTCCGTCCTTCATGAATATGTTTGTAGGTAACAGGCATACGCTATTGTTATGCAAAAATTGGGCGTTAAAAATTCTTTTTACGCACTTCATTATGGAGTAATTCTAATAATGAATGTTTGCCTGTCAGTCATTCAGACCAGCAGTCAAATGGAGCATCTTTATAAAGCGAATAGCAATGATTATTTGCGAGCACTAAAGAGATGTTATTACAGTATATTTTCCAAACATCTGAATAGGAACCAAGTGAATTTGATGTTTTAAAAAAAGTAAGAGTAAGATGTAGCCTGTACAATTGTACATGTCCCACTAGCTGATGTTTTAAAATGGAAGAAAAAACCTTCCCCAAGGAAAACCATGGTAACCCCATGCATGTGAACCGTGGCAAACAGTTGGACAAAAGGGACTTAGTATTTTAGTAATATGCTATCTCAAAATGTAGTCACGAGTCCAGGTAGTCCTATTTGTATAAATAACTCTAACTCAAATTCTGCTGATATTATTTCGTGACAAATAAAACCCGACAAAAGGACGTAGGTTTTCATGCAAAAGAGACCTAATTCGAAGTAGCTTTTGTAAATAAAGGATAATAGGTTTTTTCCCCGAAAAAAATAGCCACAATTGGTTGGGTTTCACGCCTCGTAACTTTGTTGCTGTAAAATCAGCGTATCTACGTAGGAATTATTGACGATTGTAAATTATCAGATTGTGATTCATCGAGTCAGAAGTTTTTTTTTAGAATTTACAAGACATACCTAGATACTCTACCTACAGGCAAAAGACTTGATATTTGATGTATTTTTTCACACAATTTTATACTTGGTTGGTTCATATAATTCCTATTTTGAATGCAGCTTCTACTACCACCATCCCAGTTCCAAAACCCAAATAAAAAACTGCACCGAAAATTAATTCCGTCCAACGCCTACCAAAATAACAATTTAAAACGCCATACGCACCGCGTCCCACCCCCAACCTGCTTCAAGCCTCCCAACACCGAAAATTGAGTTCGTTGCCTTTCCTATGGGCTCTATACATGTATGGAACAGCTATAACACCCGGATGCAAGTAAAACCGACAGCGCAGATCGCGGGGGTCCCGAGTAACCCCGTTTCTATTCCCCCCTCCCACTAAAATACATGACAACGCAGGCACCCCGGCGCGCCTGAAACCCCCCTTTCCCCCCCTTCAAGGTCGTCGCTCTGGGGGGGCGCGAGTGAGAGGGACGTTTAGCCCCGGACGAAAGTGCAAGCTTAGTTCGGGCGGCGTTCCAGGGTTAGCTAGGTTATATTTTTTTTGCTATAGAATTAAGGTAGTGAAAATAAAAAAAAAATTAGGAAAATGGAAAATGGGCACATAGGTACACCAACTGACGAAAAGAGGCAAATGAAAAAATACTGTGGAGGAGGCCAAGACACACAAAAGGTTGTAGCGCCAAAGGAAGCAAATAGGCCCTTGCAATACCCGCGTTCCCTCTTAATACAGCAGCGTCCAGTGACACCTCCACTCACGTGTGTGTGTGTGTGAGGGGGTGTGTGTGTGTGTTTTGTTTTGACACCTGCGTAACCATGAATTTTTCTAATAAATAAATATGTAGTAACTTCATACATTTCACAAAGTACTCGCCAGCCGCTCGCCCGCGCTGGAGTGTCGTCTCAAATACTGGAGAGAAAATCAATCTTGCACGGCGGGGCCGGGGAAGGTCGGGGGGAGGCACTGGGAACTAGGTAAACTAATCCAGGTCCTCGCGTAGGCTTCAAGGTTTTCGGCGCCAGAGGCCTAGTATGACAGCCATAGACTTGGTTTTCATATGCGCTTGTAGGAGAGATGCGTGATAACAACTAATTTAACATCTGAAATGTATCTACCACTTTCAAAGCAAATAAATATCTTGTATCTTGGATAACAACGAAATAAAAAGTACCCCGGACATTTCAGCTTCAAATTAGCATATCCCATAAACTGCAGAACCGATTTTGATAAAACATCTATGAACACTCGCAAGAAAACTTGCTTTTCAATAAATAAAGAAAAACGCATCCAAATCGGTTCAACCGTTTAAGAGCTCCGGTGCCGCAGACAGACCGACACTCATAGCGGTCAAACTTATAGGAAACACCTCTCTTCTTCTGTCGGGGGTTAAATATTTAGTTGAATGCCGAGGCTACAACTGTCATCTTATCCGCGCAGGATTGTGTGCACCAAATCCTTGGAACAGCGAATCCTTGGAACACCAAATCCTTGGTTTTTTCAGACTTATCGGTTTTTTTAAAGCAAAGGAAACAGTAACCCATTAGAGCTCTATACGGAAACATATCGAATATACTACGAGTACATCGGGCGCAAAGCTCGTTGAATTAGATCCACATTTGCGTGTACTCTGTCCCTAATTCACATCATGTTAATTAACCCACAAAAGCCCAAATACCCAAATTATGTACTCAACAATCCAAATCAGTCCCGCGCGCAACATAATCCGAGTTCCCAAACCAAAAGCATTCCAAATTCGAAAATACCAATTACCCTTTCGCTACAAACTATTCCAACTTATTCAGACACATTCCCCCTCTCAAAGGGTTATAAAAGCCTACTTAAAAAGCGACATAGTACAATAAACTCTATTTCTAAGGGTATAATGTTAATAATGGATTGTTCGAAGTAAAACGCAGGATTGCACCACTACACGAGTAAAACCAAGAGGGCTTTTACGTATAATGCAGTTGAGTATAGATCTAAGGGGGGCAAAGGGCGTTCCCCATTTCCCCTCCAATTTGGGAAAGGGGGGATAATTTGGGTGGTCGGTATTGCTGTGCGTATGTTACACCTTTTAGATGCGATTTACAGATTTGATAAAAATAATTTGTTGTGATTTGCAGCCTTCTTCGATCGCGCATTTACTGAACCTATGGGCAAATTCTCGGGAATTTCGAATTCGACACATCTCTAAGAAAAACTCTAATTTTGCGGCAAATATCACATCTTCTATTGTCACGAAATCATCCTCGACATAATATGGCACGAGATTTCTGCGAGATTTTTTCCTTTTTCGCTCGACATGACTCGAGTGGTCTCGGGAGCAGTCGAGTTCGAAATGAAATGAGATTTTTTCTTCGAGATTGTGTCGAATCCGAGATTCCCGAGAGTTAGCCCCCTAATCGTTGAAATGATAATCTGATTTCGTTTTAAAATGACCAAAATATATGAATTAGAATAAAATCGCCTCGTTGATCGTTGCGAAGTTAACCTTGCATTGTATCGTTTTCGGCCCAATGTCCAATGTCGTGGCCGTGAATCAGATGATACTTAAATAAAACCATAAAATACACAAGTTTTTTCGAATGACAACTTCGACGTTACTTCTAATGACTTGATATCTTTAATATATAAAACAAAGTCGTGATAGTTACACCATTTATAACTCGAGAACGGGTAGACCGATTTTTATGATTTTTGATTTGTTCGATTTCTCTCCGCTCCAAATAGCAGAATAACCATTAAAGCAAGGGAAAAACTCACGAGAAAAAAAAAGTCTGCGCGGATGAAGTCATGCTTCTACCATAGGATTCTATACTATGCTTTAGAAGGACATTTTAGTTTTATTCCCAAGAATAATTTCAAAGATGGAAAACAAAAAGTTAGATGTACGCGATGTTCCTGCGTTTTCTTTCCTTTTATCGTACTAAATCTAAAATGCATCAAAGTCTTATAACAATATTTATCAATACACGACGCGTATTTCGTAGTAAGTAAATGATAGGCTGCAATTTGACTTGTTATAGCACGTTGGTCGAAGGATGTGAATTAAATTGTGAAATGATGAAATGCCTACGAATAAATCCCGCCATCACTAAAAGTGGCCAAAAGAACCTACGAATAAATCCCGCCACCGGTTTTTTGGATCTGGGGGTCTACCGGCTAAGACGAAGCCGATTACCATTGGCGAAAATCGAAATTCGATTTATGAAAAATTTACTGGGTGGCAGAACATTTAAAAAAAATCGAACTTCTATTTTCGCCAATGGTAATCGGCTTCGTCTTAGCCGGTAGACCCCCAGGAATCTTCTGGACCTTAGGTCCTAAAAATATGTAGTTCTCAGGCCTATAGATTCCAAAGAGAAGATTTTTTTTTTCATTGGGTGTCCTAGTAGGTATGCCTTTACCATCGCCTTGATATGCGTTTGTATGTGTATTCTAATATTGCATGAAGAAACAGCCAGTAGCGCAATCTAGTCCGGAACTTTTGTCCTTGGCCTAAATCTGCTTGACCTGATTTAGCTTTAAATTCATAAAACAACTCTTAAAAACAAACAACTTAGCAGCTTAGATGGTCGGCCACAGTCTAGGATACCCCGTGGTAGCTCTTACCACGCGCGGCATAAGGGCGCCAATCTAACAAAAGGGATATTCTAGCGTGTGGCCGAATGTACCTATAGCTCCTGAAAATTGCTCTATTGTTGGTTTTATTACAGTTCGTAGACAGTTTTAATACCGAGATAGAAAAAATATTCGAGCCGAAAATGGTCACGTTGTTCGCCCATTAGATTTTATCTACTCTATCGTGGTAGATAAAAAATAGACGGGGAAGTTTATCTATTTGCACGTGTTAGTTTTCTGTAGTTTGATGCTGGTATCTACTTATTCCTATGCCAGTCGCTTATGTAACGCGCACTTAGAAATTGTTGTTAGGTAAAAACGAATATAAACAGTAAGAATTATACAAGGTGTTACAAAAGATCCTAACTCTTTTTACAGGGTGCGTTTTTCTTTTTGCACGCGTTGATAGGAATCACAACCTAAATATTTTTTTGCACTATGACTTTCCGTTGATTTTTAAATTAATAAAATGTGAACGCTGTGGCGGAAGAAAGTATTTTTTAAATATTGTTTTCATTGACTTCAACAATGTTTTAAGAAGCTATGGAAATGCACCGACACACTAAACATATTTTTAAATTTGTGCTTATAATACCAAAAAGAAAAAAACATGTTTTTTTTTTATTTCAATTTTGATAAATCAATTTTGGTAATATAAAAAAAAAAAATTGTAAAAAGAGTTAGGATGTTTTGTAACAAGTTGTATAAATTTAAAGCAAATAATTTGCCGTTATCTTGTGTGTTTTGCCCTTTGATTGCAGTGTAACCTTCTAATCAAGCAGTATAATTCTGTTTTAGTCACTTGTCAAGTGACACAATGACATGTTCACATGCGTGTGAGTGTTATTCAATAAAAAATCTACCCAACCCATCTATTTTCGACACACAAAAAACATGCCGTCCGATCCGGATTGAAAAGTCGGATATAGCGTCAAACACCAAGCAAGTAGGTACAGTCAGCCACAGGCTAAGATACCCCTTTTTGTTCGACTGGCACCCTTATGCCGCGCGCGGTAAGAGCTACCATGGGGTATCCTAGACTGTGGTCGACCGTACCTACCAACCTAAAGGAGAAAAGCGTATTGTTTAAAAATTGCACCTCTACAAATAAAAACGGTGAAGTGCGAGTCGGACTCGCGCACCGAGGGTTCCGTACCAAGTTTATATTATTATATTTTTAAATTCAATATTTTAATTATTTGTTATTATAACACATATTCTGTGAAAATTTCAAGTGGCTACCTATAACTCACGGTTTTAAAGATAGATACATCCCTTTAAAGGTAGGACAAGCGGACCGACTGGCAGTGTAAGGAGAGTGATAGGGTTCCGTTCGACACCCTTCAGGTACGCAGCCCAAAAATCAGAACTCTACCTCACACGGGCAAGCCAAACCAATACCTCAATACAATCCGACCTACATTTGAATAATTCATTTATGCGTCCGACGGGCAATTCGCAACGCGCGAAACCATAAAAATGATGCAAAAGAATCACGATGTTTACCCGTAGGTGGTTATTTGGGGTCGGGGGGTGTTTTGGGAGAGGGGGTAGTTTGGGGGGGTAGCGAGAGTCGCGACATGTATAGCGGTGCGGTCGATAAGGGAAGCAGCAGGCGCGTCGATGCGTTCACCAGGGATGTTAGTTCTAAGCATCGGACAAGGCATTAGAAACCTAGCAGAAAAAACCTACAGTTTCAAATCTAATGAAGGACTTATAAATTGTAAACAAAGCTTTAACCGCACCGCGGGGGGAGCATGACTTTTATCGAGGCGGATTTATCCAACAAAATGGCGGTTTATCAGCATTTTTGACGTCTATAGTGGGTTATATAACGTCGAGAGCGATATATAACCCACTATAGACATCAAAAATGCTGATAAACCGCCATTTTGTTGGATAAATCCGCCTCGATAAAAGTCATGCTCCCCCCGCAAGTGCCAGTTTCATAAAACTACAATTCTTAATTTATCATGCATGACATTTCAATGTACATTGAGAAGTCGTAGTAAGCTAACCTTTTTTGTTACCTCTTTTATATCTAATCGGCTACTCAATGTATTGTCATAATAAACTACGAATGAAACTGGCACCAGCCATCAAAACCGTGCCTGAAAATTTAGAAACGCCACGCCAGTCTTTCGAAGCTTAAGGGTGGACGATAGCAACGTGGCGGGAAATTCAAAATTTTCACAGTTTTTTTACATTTTGTAGCTAAACTGAGCTATTTTTGTTCAGCGATTTTTCGTTTGCGGAAATAAAACAGTATTCTTTTCTAATGAAAACAACAGTACAACAATAATTCAGCCGATTATGTGTTCTGGTCTACCAGAACACATAATCGGCTGAATTATTGTTGTTCTGTTGTTTACAATAATGAATTAGTGGACATTTACCTTTAAGGGTGGACCCCTTAAAGGTAAATGTCCACTAACGTTGCCCGAAGTTATTACCGATAAAAAAATTGAGAAGAAAAACGGACCCGCTCCATAAAAAAAATACGTTAGCTAAAATCCATTTTCCTGCCAGTTCGCACGCACCGAAGTCAGACGGCCGGCGCACTCCGTGCCTCCCCCCTTCGACCTCAATAGAGGCCGCCCTAACCCCCTTTTTACCACCCACCCCCTAAAGAGTCTAGCGCATTTTCGTTCGCGACGGCCTCGAAAACTTTGGACCTCGTTTCATGGAAAACGGCCCAATTGACGTTTTGGCCTCGCCCGCGTATTTCCCAAGTCGTTTCTAACTCTCTTTTATGCTGGAACGTTACTTGGATTCATACTTGGGAATTAATTTCGAAAACACTTTTTGTGCGCAGAGATTTTTTTCCTTCAGGTTGTTTTGTACGCCAATCTACTTCCAATACTACGTGCTGATGATGACTGAAACATCTTAATAAAATGGCACCATTTACTTACTGTTGATTTCATTATCTTTCCTTTCCTGCAGTCTGCAGTATGTTTGTAAAATGTTGGCAAATGATAAAATAGTTAACTATGTGAAGATAGATTGTATGCGATTATGCAAAAAGTCCTGGAACTTGCGTTTCCGTATCATAAGATTTTGTAACTCGTTATCTTCGACAAAAAAATGTATGTTGATAAGTTGTTTAGTATTTTTTTCTGCATCATTGCTGTTGTTAAAAAAAATACAAAAAAGCTTGCAGTTTCACGATAATAACGAGTAGGTATTTAATTTTACGAAGCAAATTTCAGTTTTTTTTTACCTGACGAAGGTCTCGCATTTTCAATATAAAATAAATTCTCTACAGTAATGTTTACAGTGGTGCGTGTGAATTTTTATATAAAATAAATCTGGTTCATTTTTAACGTCCCAAACCTTCTATAGAAAAGGTTAGATAATTATTTCATCGCAAATGTATGTTGTAAAATGTCGCATCTGTTTCGTTATCGATGTTTAAGTATATCAAGACCTTTAACACGGTCACCACCTACTTAAAATCATACAAAAAAACCACATGAATAAACGTCCGGGTTATCAATGCTGCGTATTTGCAACGTAGGTATCGAATAAAAGATTAAATTATGTATTTGTATCTCCAAAAAAACGCATATCGCGCGGGTTGAACGAACTTTTTATCAAATTTGCGGAATTTAGCTCCAATTCAATGCCAAACGTTGAGGCCACGTGTAAGCAACAAAGTAATCCTCATTCGCTGCCATGATAATGCATTTTGACAAATAAGATTATGTAATTATGCGCCTACGTCAAAATTATTTACAATAGGTACAGCACTGCAAATGTTACACATTTTACATTTACTAACGCTTTGTTACATGATGTTAAATTGTGATAATAAGTTATCAGAATTTCATTAGATTGCATCGTTATCTTAACCTAAATAGCAAATTTCTTTTTTATTTCATTAAAAGGATGATTGCAAACACTGCAGGCTATTTTCTAGGGCAAGCTGCAAACTCATGACACAATAAAGCTTCAATAAATCCCAAGTACGCCGGCCAAATTCTAGGATACCCGACGGTTGCTCTTACCGCGCGTGGCATAAGGGCGCCAATCGAATAAAAAGGAGTATCCTAGCGTATGGCAGACTGTACATATCGTCTGTAGTATGTGTACCTATTAACTATGTGTAACTACTAGGTATAAGAAGTCTCTGGTATTTATAGGAACAAAAACAAACATTGTATAGTGTATGTCAGTACGGAACCCTTAGTGCGCGAGCCCGACTCGCACTTGGCCAGTTTTTTATGGAAAGAGATTTGGATTGTAAACTCACCTTCGCAGTAGAGAGTGACGTCGGCGAGGCTCTCCGAGTTCCAGAGGTTGGCGAACGAGGTCGCCAGGTTGGAGCCAAAGCTGTTCCATTTCAGGCAGTACTGCTGCTGCTGGGAATCCATTCCCGGGCCGCCTCGGATGCCTTCCCTGCAACAATAGGATAAGAGGTTCAAAATATTTGTTGCTTAATCTGCAGACTAGTCGTAGGTACGTCAAAGGTGTTACAAAAGGTCCTAACTCTTTTTACTAATACCACCCGGGGCACATCCTAAATATGTATATTTTTTGCTATAAGACGTTCCGTTGATTTTCAAATTAATTAAATCGCACCCCCCGGCGAATAAACCCGTAATATCAAAAACGTAATTGTTCAGGAAAAAATAAAAACTGTTTTTTCGTCACAACTCACTAAGTACCTATGCTAGAAAAGTCATTTAGGTATCAATTTACAGGTAATTTTTTTGCTCACTACATATTAAAACATTATTAATCTATAGATAACACTACGGCAGTTATTAAACAAAATGTATGATACCAATATTAAAATCTTGTTTTATTACTGCAAAGTGATATTACGGTTTTATTCGTTGTAAAATCGAAACGAAACATTTACAGCATCACAGTATTATAGGAATATTCGTTGATATTTTGCATAGATACTCTTTGCGGTAAGAGCACATTATGGCTTTATTCTCGGCATAATGTAAAGTGACTCGGTTAGATAATGGCTCATTATCTTTTTATTCTGGTACAAATTTCTAAGAATATGAAATGTAAGTGTACATTACAATTTTTCATATACATTTTAATTCTCCATAAGAGCCCCTTGTAGCAATGACTTGTATAAAATAAGTAGGTAAAGGAGTCCAGGAAATTTTAAATACCTACCCAAAGTTTTTAACGAAACAAATCGTATTAAAAATCGACAGTATAATGGAAGAAAAACACAATGAAATTAAAAACTTCCAAAAACAAAGGCAAAAAAGTTAGCAAAAAGTGAACTTTTCAACTTTTTATGCCTTTGTTTTTGGAAGTGATTGAATCATTAAATAACAATTTAATTCGAAACTTCTTCTTCTTCTGGTGCCTCTCCACTATTGGAGGTTGGCAGTTGGCTGTTCATTATGTCATTCTGTCCTTAGCTAGACTAAAGAAATCTTATATGGTGACCACTTCTGTTCATTCTTTGATGTTTTTCAGCAAACTCTTTCTTCTTTTGCCGACGCTTCTTCCTCCCTCAATCTTTGCCTATCAGGATAATTGGAGAAGTCTATCGTATGTAATCACATTAATTACTTATCTATTTTTTTTGGGTGTTTTAAATGAGTTCTCTTTTGTATGACATATCCTTATCCTTATACTTAAGATACCACTACTTTTCGAAAGCTTCCATTTTCCTATTTATTTTTCATATACTTTTACAACCGTCGTACATTTCTATAGGCTAGATGTAACATTGAAGTCTCCTGATCTGGATCTGGAGGTTATGATCGCATAGCAAATGGATAGAAGATAAACCTTTATTTGCTTCATCAACAAACGTGGGTAAAAACCAAAGTCAACTTAAACCTTATTAAAACAGAAGAAAAATACAAACTTGGTTACGTTAGAGCCTGTGAGTTTTACCAGTTTGATTGGCTTCTTCACAGACGATTATCACCGTGTTAGTCTGGCTCCAGTAAAGGTTCTGAATTATTCGCTTATCTCTGCGATCAATTCTAACGTCTTGCAGACAACGCATTAGTACCTATAACCAGGCTTAGCATGATCAAAGGCCTTCTTGTATTCAATAAAGCAAATTAAAACGTCAGTTTGCAAGTCTCTGGACTTGTGGTCTAGGTAGGTGCAAAGAAGACTTATCTGGTTCTTAGCCCTGACCTGAAACTGAAATAGCTATCGGTAATACCTATGCTCATTGGACTTCACTCTGATCCTCTCATGAAGAATGAAGAGAAACATACCTGGCTTAACAGACTTATTGTGCGGTATTCGCAGTATTTCTTCATGTCAGTAGAGTGACAAAGGTTGAAATTAACCAATTTTGTGGTAATATCCCAGTGCTGTAAAAGGTTTTGAAAGACCTGGAGAGCGCATAATTATTAGAGTATGGCTTGAATTAATCTGGTCTTAGTGATTTACCAGTTTTGGCTCTTTTTAGAGCCTTAACTAGTTACTTTTGATCAAAGGATTGAAGGACCAGTTTCATGGATCAGTATATTGGCAAACAGCGTTTTCACGCGGATTTTTATACTTCCTGCATACAGAATTAAATGTATGCAGAAACCTTGGTTTTACTTAAGCCTTGTGAGATCATTATTATACATCGTCTAGAGGCAATTACTTACAAAGGCGTTACTAAGTTCAAGTAACTAGGTTTTACGGTAACTGATCAAAACACCCGAGAAGGCGAGATAAAGATCAGAATTAAAAATGCATCCCGATACTCCGCGGCTCTCCACGAAGTGATCACGTCCAAGCACCTAACAAGAAGAACGAAAATACGCATTTATAAGAACCATCTTTATGTACGGATGTGAAACTTGGACACTGACGCAAAAAGAAAAGATCAAAGTCCTGGTCGTGGAAAGGAAAAATCCTGTGAAAAATATTTGGATCCACCAAGGGAGAAGACGGCACCTTTAGGATCCAGTAATCCGGCTTGGATGGCCGAGCGCAACATAATCGGAGAGACTAAAACTGCAAGACTCCGCTGGCTTGGTCACGTATTAAGAATGGGAGAGGATCGGGCAGCTAAAACAGCATACGAACGGCAACCTTGTGCACGTCCCAAGTATCGCTGTTTGACGAAAACTCAAAGGACTTGCACGAACTCCAAGTGGAAGATTAGAAAGAAGTGATGCAGAACGGAGAGAGATGGCGTCTTTTGGTTGCGGAGGCCAAGATCCACTTCGAGTCGCTGAGCCAGCGTAGTAAGTAAGTGGCAACTTCACTCACACCACATGGGTGCAGTGACCACTTGCTGCAGTGACTGGGAAATCAGTCAATGTATTCCGGTTTTATCCTTTACGCAACCCAGCCATCTCCTTTATCTCCAAATGCCATATCATGGTTGTTCCATTCTTTATAGAACTTCGAGCCCACCACTCGTATTATACACAAGTTTTTTTTTCTTGTACCATATTGTCCGGTTGTGAGAGTTTGTTTAGCCGTTTTCTCTCCATAAGGTTTACTACATCATAAGAGACATAAACTTAAGACATCATCGTCTATCTATAGCTGTTTCTTGTTCTCTATTCCTCCCAAAATCGTCCTTTCATAGTGACTACCACATCGATGACATATTGTTAGATTTATTATTACATCATTACTGGAAAAAAAAAATTCCAACAAAAAGCTAAACGGTTTTACAGATATAGCAAAACCGGTTCCTATTTTGTAAACATGAATTACAGTCATGGTGATCAAAATATTTCACGAGAATAAAGCCATAAAGGCTTTTGTAATTTCTTCATACAATAAATGTATCAGTAAGGGATGACTGCGGTTTGGTTCTTCGTTCAAATTGTTGAGTATGGTCAGACGAATAAAGCCATATTTTTTAATATCTCCATAAATATGGTATTTCAGGGTCTGAAAAAAATTACACTTATGTATTCGGCATCGGAGATGGAGTTTCTGCAATAACAGTAAAAAAGCCGTAATAGCACTTTACGGGTTTATTCTGCGGGGGGTGCGAAATGTAAGCGCGGTGGCAGGAGAAGGGTATTTTGAAAATATGGTTTTCATTGATTTTCCCAATAATGTACCAACTTTTAACTATTAGAATGCACCTACGCACACAATCATTGTTTAAATTTGAACTAAATCCGAAAAAAAAAATGATATTTTTTAATTTCCAGTTCCAGTCAACAGCCCATTAGCCCGTGCTTTTATTCACATACGTTAGTCACACACGTGAAATAGGTAGGCGGCATCAAATTTTATACGATACAATACGGATGTTGACTGTATCAACAATAAAAGCAAGATGTTGACAATAAAATGCAAGATGTTGACTGCATCAACAAAAAAATGCAAGATGTTGACTGTATGCAAATGCAAGTCTAGGTCTTCCTGTAAATCTAGTTTCGCTGAAGACAGTTTATCTACAAAAACACCCAGCGTAATGCTATCCTGACAGGGGACTAATCATGACGAGCGTTCTATACCGCTACTCAACACATCAATCAATAGGTACCCTAAATAATCTAGCTCAACTCCTCAACACCGCGCGCGTACTTCCAAAATCTCACTTCACGTCCAAAAATTAAACGTCAAAGTGGACCAATTAAAAACAAACAAGCCCTCTTCGTCCGGGGTGAACGGACGCGGGGGCTATTCAGAGCGTAATTTTATTAATTTTCCCCCGTGAAAGCGCACGGAGGCACGGAACCCCCTCGCAAATGGGGCTGTGCCGGGATCGCCAAGGTCGCCGGGTGAATAACCGTTGCATGATCGATACGAGGCGCCGCGAAAAAGGGACCTTCAGAAGATTCACCGGATACGGAACGGCCGCTCTCAAATGGCGGAGAATTCTAAGGTCTGATTTTTCAATCCTCATTATTAAAGCCCCAGTTAGTTTCTTCGACCAATAGCCCACTCAAAATTCGTTCCATATTCAAATTATTCCTAGGAATAGTGCTTATCTGGCGATCGAAAATCGGGTCTTAGGCCACACAATTTTAGAAGACGCAAATAATTGACATTGTTGAAAAATATTCTTTCCACCATTTCATTTAGTTTTTTGTGCTCGTGATAAAGATCTAGTTTTAACCGTTTAAGTAATAATAATGTGCATCATGGTAATAGCCAGGAAAGTAAAAAATAATATCAAAAAATATTGTAAAATAGTATGATAATTTAATAAATGCATGTTATTAAAGAAAAACCACTATTTATCTTTGTTTCTACCGAGATAGGTAATAAATTCAATTCCAAAGTAGCCAGTAGACCTTCTACATTATCTGTTTTGTTCCGGACGACGTGAATACGTAAAGCCGGGCAAAGACTCCGGAGATCCGGGACCTTCGGACATTGACTGCTGGCTGGGGAGGCTCTTTATGGGAATTGATTTTCGTTGCAAGACCTCTCAACAGTAGCTAAAAATACATAAAATTGGTCCTTATGGTGATAGAAAAACGAGCTAAATTGCGTAGATAATGTTGTTCAATCAACAAAAGCCTAAAGCCTAAGCCTAAGCCTAAAAAAATACTTAGTATTTTTCTGTGAAAAAATATTGTTTTAAAAAAAAAAAACATGAAGTTTAAAATTGTTTTATCAATTTTAAACTTCATGAAACATGTAGTTTAAAATTGTTTTATCTACGTGATTTAGGTTAGTTTAAACCCTATCTGTCGATTAATTTTCATACAAAATGCGAGGTTTAATCTAAGGTCTGAGTTTGAACTGTGATTAATCTTACGACACTTAGGCCCGTTTTCTGAGTTGAGAATTTTGCTAAGCAAATACTTAACTATCGCTCTGTCACGCTCTTTTGTGAGAAATCTGCAGAGACATGACGATACTTACCCATTTGCTTAGCAAAATTCTCAACTCAGAAACCGGGCCTTAGGAAGTTTAGATATTGTGTGGATAGAAAAACAAAGTTTCAGTGTTTAATTAAGTAGTTAAGTTTTTCTCTGATAAAAACTGATTTTATAGGTAAAATGTTGGGTACTCTTTTCACCAGTAAATATACATGATCTAACTTACAAGAAACGAAGAATATTCTATTCTATTCTTACATTAGCTTTACAGTTGATTACATATATGATACATTTGAAAAATCCAACCCTGATACCAGAAATTTCCTGAAACTTTCGCTGAAATGGGTTAGGCTTTCGGGTGCGGATCTAAGAGCGCGCGAGACCTAATGCCCTACGCATTTCAGAGCTTAGTCTGCGTGGCGCTTACAATGGTTTCTAACAACACAACCCGGTGATATTCCCACGCTATCTGCGTACCGCGTATAGACCATAGTATAGGAGAATGGAGTTTTATACACGGAGTAACCTCACATTTAAATCCCTATGCAACTGTCCTAAAGTCGGTTCTTTGTTGAATTGTAATTCCAGTGGTTTTAAATTATGCATTTGGTATGGTAAAAAAATATAATTATACTCGATTACAAGGTATTCAATTTTATAAATTAGCTTAGTTAAGTTTATTTCGATATTGGTTTAAATTGAGACGATTTTCTATAGAATTAAGTGTCACTTTTGGAAGAGAAAAATAGTATGTTATATTTCCACGCTACGCAGACGTGTATTCTCTAACTACGTAGGCAATTTGTAAAACCACATTCAATTCAATAGTTACGTTGATTATTCTATTGATTTTAGTTACGATAGGAATAGGGAATAGCTAATGTTTGAATTAAATTTTAAAGGCCCTTTCGTACAGTCGGCCACACGCTAGGATACCCCTTTTTGTTCGATTGGCGCCCTTATGCCGCGCACGGTAAGAGCTGCCATGGGGTATCTGACACTGTGGCCGACCGTACCAGTTTCCATACACAGAAATAGAGTTCCCTTTAAGTCATGTTTTAGTTTTTAACCCCCGACATAGAAAGAGGGGTGTTATAAGTTTGACCGCTGTAACTCTGACAGTGTGTGTGTGGCTGAGTGTGTGTCTGTCTGTGGCAACGTCGTAGGTCTTAAACGGGTGAACCGATTTGGATACGGTTTTTTAATATTTAATAGCAGGTTTTCTAGCGAGTGTTGGTATGTTTCATAAAAATCGGTTCAGCCGTTTATGCGGTATGCTATACGTATATGCGGTATGCTATACATATGCTAATTTGAAGCTAAAATGTCGGGGTATTTTCAATTTAGTAAGTAGTTATTTTAAGCTGCGGTCAGAAAACACTTTACAATGTGATAAGTGTAATTTAATAAAATAATCAAGTAAGAGTATCAACATAAAATGCAATTCGATTCAGAATATGCACAGACAATGGAGACGTTGACTTGAATCACGATAGACGGTTATCGAGATTATCATAATATAAAATGTGTATTTGTAAGCTCACACAAAAGTCAACCAGAAGTACCTACGCACAGCAATGACACTGAAGTGTCAAAAGTTACTGCGAAGAATACATTTCAGACATTTTCTGACCAGTGGTTACCACTGCACATTTTACGTATGCATTCAAAATTTATGGTAGATATCTAACCATATTGCTGCACATTAAAATATGGTATATAATCTTGATATAACTTTTTTTTATCCGGATAGTGGCAGCAGAACAATAATTGTCCGAAAAAAATTACGAGTAATGAATCCTTAACCACGCTGTATACAACTGTTATAAGCATTGTGTAAGTTTTCATAGAAACGAACTTCTTTGTTGTGACAGCTGTAGATATACAGCTGTACATCTGATCTGTCAATTCAGGCATTATTAGTACCACTTTTCTTATTCACTGTCCCAGTTCTGCGTTCTGAGTTCAGAGTTCTGAGTTCTGCGTTCCGCGTTCTTTCTAATGTATGGGGTTGCTTGGAACCGTTCACGCTGAAGCTGTCGGAACGCGGAGTTCTCGTGAAGCAAATCTGATCTGATCAAAAGGGCAGCTGGTCACCTATTACGTGAATTAAACCGCTACGGGCGACTGTACTATTAGCTGTACTAACACTAAAACACACACTAAAGTTGTAGCGTGTTTTATTTGTATCCGAACTTCCGTTGTACTTTAGGATCTACTTACCTATGCGGTGCGGGCCATGATTCTTTTCTTCGTTGTATGAAAACGTATTTGATGGCGCAATTTACATAATCGCGACCGCGAAAATACACTCCACGGAGTTTTCACACGCACTGCTACGAAAATAGGTACTATTTCAGAATTTCAGATGGCTATTATAGTAAGCTGTGTTTATCTGACATACCTACGTCTCTCAGAGAGAGAGAGAGACATAGAAAATGAGACTTTCGTCTAAAAACCAGCCTAAGTCTTTTTATTAGCTGTTTATGCAATTTTAAACACTAGTGTCTAGTTTTACGTAGGTATATTCGTGTAGGCCTATTACATTATTTAAAACTAACTTTCTTTTAGATAGCCTGTGAGTCGGGTTTTCTCTTCTAGGCAAAAAAGCAGTTGTTGCACAATTGCTAGTTCCTCCTACCGATTTTCACAATCTACCGCGTGGTACCACGTGGACCTGGGGCAGTTTTTTATTTGTAAATAGTAGGGAATTTACAGAATAGAAGATTAAGATAAGTAATAATTTTTGAACGAGCGAGCGAAGCGAGCGAAGTTCTCCGAGTCTACTGGAACAATCCGGCGTTTGTATGTATGTATGTATGTATGTATGTTTGTATGTTTGTATGTTTGTATGTTTGTATGTATGAATGTTCGTTCGACGATAACTTGAGTAAATTTGGTTGGATCGTTATAAAATTTGGTAGGCGGGTAAACGAAATTAAAAGAATTTTTAAGTTCAAACATGAGCTAAATCGGTCGAGGGGTTGCCGAGATATAGGGTTGTATAGTTTATATGCAAAACGCGCGCGCGCCTGCGCGAATGGCGTAAGCAAAGTTACACATCTGTAACTGGGGTCGCGAGTTCATAGTTCGGAGCGAACCACTAGTAATTTTAGTTACAGTTATTATAAATTTAAATTTTTATTTTTTATTTTATCGTGATGTAAATCCTGTAAATAACCATTAAAACAATCTACTTACAAATTCGCCTGCTAATAATATCTTTGGCGGGCCATTGCAGCTCCCCTCATCCACTGCCTAGCAACGCATCCCCCCAATACACACCTATCTCTAAATGCACCCACCAATAATATCGATTACTGCTTCCAGGCCTCCGTCGTTACCAAAACCTCCTAACTGTACATTTGCATGCGTGCACGTATACCTTTAACCATTAAGCGAGACCCCTAACACACCTAGCTTTCGTTCGTACCGCTTGATGTTTTGTATAGGAGGCGGGCGATGCGGTAGGTCGTCTAAAACTGGTGGGTGGATAGAATTTCGGACGGTCCCGGCCTGCATACGCGCGCAGGCGTAGAGGAGGCGAGGGGAAGGGGCCGGGGGACGGGGAAAGCGTGCATTGGAGAGTTGCGCAAAGCGCCGCAGTGGGCCCCATTGCAATGCCTAGGCCAAAGACTAGATAGCCCCCCGAGGTACAGAATGCAAAGATCAGGTTACCAGAGATGGGTGTGGTTGTAGGACCAGTTGGGTATAGCGGCTTTTGGCAATGCTGATGGGAGGTCAGATGTCACCGTTAGGTTTTATTTTTTTGTGTTATTTTGTTGTAGGTATTTTGGTGCCTGGTGCGTGTAACTGTGATGACTAAAGGTGGGTCAAAATCATAAAAAAAATTACTATGTTATAGATCAATCATTGTAGTAATGCGTGACAAAGACTCTTTTACGTTTTTTTTTTATAAGATAAGTTTTTATTTTATTTGTAATAGTGATGTAGCATTGATAAAGTGCATTGTTTTTCTAGACTATTATCAGTAGCATATTGCGTTTTCGTAGACTGTCTACGAACAACTGTTCAAGTAAATATTAAAGCATTTTGTTGAGTTTTGTCGTCGTCTTACGTCAGACCTTTCGTCAAGTACAACATTTGAAATTTCAAATCAAATCTAATACTGTTTCCACGCTCACAGTGCGCTCGGACGAAGTCTTCTAACATTTTATTACTACTAGGATGCCACTCGTATACCGGCTATTTGACGTCACAGATAGACGGTTTAAACGATCCCACCAAAAACCTTTTCATGTAAAATTTTACCAAGACGAGACCATACACCTTGCACTGTCAAAAAGCTACACGAGCACAAGTTTACAAGCCCTAACTTTAAAAACTCTATACCTTAGTCAAAATATGTGGCTTGGCCATTTCGCTAACGACTAACTCATCGTAGTAATTTTAGTTCACAAGTCCGAGCGCAAGAGATCGTGAAAACCGGGCTTTACGTAGAAAGGGTTACAAGTTATTTGTTTAGATGAAAAAATCTATAGCAACCACTTTTTGTATTTTCTAAAGCACTTAACCCGTGCTAGGGAACATACAAAGATTTTAATAAGGTTAAATTCGCTCGGGACAGGACGTGAACCCGGAACCTGTTTATGTTTATATGTTTATATGTGTTTTATGTTTATATGTGTTTTATGTTTATATGTGTTTATTCGGGTAATCAACAGCTTTTTTACAGGTTTAAATAATATAGATCTTAATTTTACAAACTAAAGCCAATAACAGAATACCACTAATTATTATTATAAAGTAATTTTGCTAATACTAAATTATTATAGGTTATATTATAGGTTATATTCATTTAATTTATCAATTCTGAGTACTTTTTAGACAAACCTCTTGCATACCGTGCAGGCGCTCTACCAATTGAACTGTCGATGCAAGAGGTTGCGGGTTCAAGTCCTGTCCCGAGCGAATTTTTAACCTTATAAAAATCTTTAAATCTATAGAAAGTGACCAATCTATAGTAGGTACACGGTCCATTAATCTATGGCCCGAAAAACGCCTCCCAAATAACGGTCCCAGCGAACAAAGGCCTGCATCGACCGACTCTCTCTGCGAGACACTACGCTGCACAATCATTGACGCCGCATTGCCAACGGAGATTGCGTAAAAGATGCGTACGACGTACTGGAAAAACCGAAGATCTTTGTATGAAGACTTTTTTGTTCTTTTTCTGGATCGGTCCCTCAATTCTGAGGATCGTGACCATTTACAATCGTTCTCAACTCGTCACGGTTATGGGCACGATGGGATGTGTGCTGGATGGATCCACCTGCTGCCCTCTTTAGGGCATCGGACCAACGCATTGGTGTTCTGCGTCTCTGCCTTCCATCTGGCCTAAAATGATCTGTTTTTCCAGATGACGTGTGATATGGCCAAAAAAGCTGAGGGCCCTCTGTTACTCTCTTTTGTTACTATGTAAAAAATGATTTTGTTTGTATTGATATTGTCTTTCCTGTGGGCCAGGCTTAGAGGATGGTGCAGGTAGGAGCTGGGACAACCTACTAGGTTAAAAGCAAGCATACTCCAGATGATTTGGGTTCACTACGCTCTTTTTTATACAGGACCTTCACTTACACCAGACTAGCTGAAGTGACGCTCGGACTCTAACGCTGCAGTGCGGAGGAAAAAAAAAATCAACTCTAAAAAAAGAACAAGAAGCAAAAGGCATCGTTTGACAGTTGAAAGCGGGAGTGCAATTTTAGCAAATAGGCCGGCTAATGAAAACGATGAGGCTTTTGACCAGCAGTGTACACTAGACAACAAACAGGCTACGCAAAAAAAAAAATAGGGCTTCTATAAAGTTGCACAAAGCTGCAATTAATGACGACTAATATCGCGTGATGATTTCCACACGATGTGAATTTAAGGTGGCATTAATAGTCGTCAACTCAAGCTCGACCTCAAGTAGGTGATCTCAGAAAACAAAATATGTCAAGCTTGAGTAGCTGCCTGTCAACATATTAATACAGGGTGCACTCTAAGTCGATAGCGGAACTTTAAGTAGGCTGTCTACTGATCAATACAAACAACAACTACTAGGTGGCGAAAAAAAAAAAATCTGCTGTTTCATACATTTGGCGCAGTATTGAGTCGACCTTTTGTATGGAACAGCTGATATTTTTTTTGCTCCATTTTTTTCTCCACCACATTACAAGTTGTTTGTATTGATCAGTAGACAGCCTACTTAAAGTTCCGCTATCGACTTAGAGTGCACCCTGTAGACCTAGCTTGAGCTTGACATTGACATTAGCCAAGGTATCAAGTCGATGATTTTGTTTTCTGAGTTCACCTACCTTAGCTCGAGTTAGTCGTGTTTGAGGTCTGCAGGTAAAACGCTAACCGACTTGCAAGGACAAAAACGGATTAGGGTACAAGCCCCAGTTACAGGGACTTTCTTTACGCACAATCGTAATCGACACGCAAACATTGCACGTAATCTTAAATAAACAGAAGTTTAGTTCCGTTAGGTATGCAATACAGTCAGCAACACGATAGGATACCCTTTTTACCCTACTGCAGTAAAGCCCTAAAAGGGCTGTTTTGTTGTGTGTTTATTTGGCTGTTTATTTGTTCGATTTGCGCACTTATGCCAAACGTGGTAAGAGCTACCGTGGGGTATCCTAGCGTAGTATGAATAGAGTGACACAGAGCAATCAAGATGTAGTTCAGATTCGTAGTAAAAATTTGGTTGAAAGTTATGTTACCTGCCTTTTAAGAAATTCGTCCGTAAAACAGTAACCAAGCATCTGTAGCAATGTTGTATCTGAATATTCACACATTTTTTTGCTTTGAATGACGGTTTCATTTGTTAGTGAAATATCCCGACGTTTCTGCGTCAGGGATGCCGCGCCGCGGTCGCGGGTAGACTGACGTTTGGAAGGCTGTCATTATTACCTACAGTGATAATTATTTGAGAACTGCCCTCACATCTGGTGTATTTGCAGTGGACCAACGCACAACATGCACAGTATCCGCGAAATCAACTGAAGATAAATGTTGCAATTTGAGATAAGTATGAGGATACCTATTTCGTTACACATTATAATAAATAACCCTTAATTTCAAATATTAAGGGGCTTTGTAATGTTTTAATTTTTTTTTTAATGAAACTACTTTGAAAGTTCTTTGTGTCTTTCTGTGATATTTCCTACTCATTAATCGTTTTATAAGTCATAAGTCGCTTAATCGTTTTGGCTAACCATTATTTTTGGTGTTTGCGTTAAACATTTCATATAATAATTTGGGTTTTTTACATTGATTTTTCAGGTAGTAGGCAAGATATGGGTCATCAGGTAGTCATTCATTTTAAGAGAGCTAACACATAAATAAAAAACAAAACACGATTTACGAAGAGTACGGTAAACAGGTGACCACGTCTATTTAGAAGAGGTTTAATATTTTGTAACTACAAAAGGATGTAAAGTACAAATTAGAGACTGGACCGCTTCATAAATATTGCAGGGAAAACCGATTATTGTGCTCAAACTTTAGCAGTAGGCAAATGCTAGTTTAGGATGACTTAATTAAACCATAATCAAAATCAAAGCTCAAAACAATCCAAAGGTTCCTATTATTCTTCGCAAACATTTCCAAAAGCTCTCAGCCGTGAAATAAAATTTAAAAAAACGAGCATTCACTGTACACAGATAAGATCTAAAGCTTTATCATTTCGTTACAAACGAAAAACCTTACGATTCCATTTGGTGATACCTGTGTAGAAGTACCCTTTTGTATTTTGAAAACCTTTCGCAACGGTGATGGAAAACTTAGCGAAGTTACCGGCATTTTCCCAGGACATCTACTGGTAACTTGACCCATTGAGAGAGAAAACTTGTATTGTGTAACTTTGTAAGCGTTTTGCAACTATCTAAAACTACTGTACTGCAGTTACCCTAATTCCAATTTCAAAAAGTGCGTAGCAATTATGAAAAAAAAACATCTCGTCCAATGCTGTGACATTTCGAACGAGTTAGCATCATGCGTGTACGTTCCACACAACTTCAAACAACTATCAACCTTAATCCTTACACTAATAGACATCAAATCCACTAAATCTACTAAGCTGCATCTTGCGGCCTCTAAACACGCTAACCAAGCGGTGACCTAGAGTTTTATTCATCTCGTAGAGCTTCAAAGGTCATAAGAAGTGGAAAGAAAGCGGGGCATTGCGCGGATGCGTGTAAACCGTCTTTAGGATTACGTAAGGGTGTCGACAGATTGTTCATTCACATGCGTTTGTGAGATGATAGCCTATTGGAGTTACATTGCTAACGAGCTTTGTCAATGCAACGGTAGTTGCTGCCCGTGATGTCTTCATCAGCGTAATAATGATTATATTCTTGGGAGTTACGGAGTTTTGTTTTTCTTGTCAAAAGCTTTAGCAATTTTTTTAGTACTAATAGATACTAAAGTGGGGCTCATTTCCTGAAACATCTTTTAAATTTTGCCTTTTAATATTTATTCGTAGGAACAAACAACAAAGACAAAATTTTTAATAGAACTTCAATTGGTAAGTTTGATTAATTTTAGACACTGACTAACCTGTTTTGAAATCTAGAACGAGGAACAGTGGACAGTAGGACAAGATGCACTCTCTGCTCTCCCAAATTTTAACCCTTTACTTGTACCATCGACTTCTCTTCATCTCTACTAATAAATAATTTGTTTAGCAAAAAATAAACGTTCTCTCTAAGGTTTAAGGTTTAAGATATTTATTTCTCAAAAATAATACATACATTCACTTACTTGAGAAACAATAGTTAACTCTACTTCTCTTAACTCATTGGTCTTCACGGAAGTACACAATTGCTGCGTGCTGCGTGCATGCAAGTGCCGCAATATAGGTCGCGGTGGGGCCACGAAAAATAGAAAGTTGCAAGCAAGACGCTTGTTGCAGTGCGTTGTGCGTGCGACGCGCACAACGCAGTTTAGAGGGGGCAATTCCGCTAGAGAAAGGATTAAAGAGTTTAAAAAAAAAACAGTTTAAGCCGTGTCAGAAAATATAGAGAGATATCCCACTTCAGTGGGACACCAATGCTTTTGACAACAATTCGGTACGCAAAGTTTTTTGTTCGAAAGTCCGTTATTGGCTTAATGTTATCTTTAGACAATATTGAGAAACTAATTTCAATATTTTTTATTTTGGTTCAGTAGTTCGGATTTTACAACGTTTCAAAGATACGATTTTATGACCTTCACGCGACGGTCTGCATACTGTTGGCGGTCATAGGAACAAAACATTTTAGCGCATAAAAACAAAACTACTGGACCAAAATAAAAAATATTTAAATTAGTTTCTCAATATTGTCTAAAGATAAGTTTAAGCCAATAACGGACTTTCGAACAAAAAACTTTGCGTATCCAATTTTATGATTGTAGTTTGTTTTGAGAGAGGAAAATGGGAAATACGAAACCTCGATTTTGTAGTTTTTCTTCAGGTTGTCCCTTTCACTCAGTATTTGGGGGGTAGAACGCACGCGAGACAGCAACAGATTTGTCAAATATCTATTCTAGTAACAGTATACACTCCTAAGTACTATTGTCACCTACTCGTATGATGGTGTTGAAGTAATTAGTAGAATAAGCAGAATAAGAATAAGCTGGTTCCTTTATTTCCTTTGGAGATTTTGGTTTCCAATCATTATTCAACGGATCATTTCAACATTTTTACAAAACATCTAAAAAAAAGTAGAAAAGTTGAGCTCAAGTTTACTATAAGAGCTTTTACCCACACAAATTAGTAGAGTCGGATCTCAAATGCGAAACAGTGCGTGCACTATGATTGGGCCTTTCACTCGCTTGCACTGCCAAACTTTGATACTTAGCTCTTTTTTTGATTAGCTATTATGAGCGCTATAATCATAGCAGCAAACGTCCAAATGTTTTGACAAAGTTCGGCGTTCCGTCTACGTGCAATTCAACTTTTGGTTCACACTAAATTTGTCTCTATTGTCTTGGAGGTTAGGTGTGAATTGCGATATGGAACTAGATGCTACTTGCATTAAAAAAGCTGCGGTTGCGACTGGCATTCACAATTACTTCTTCTCTAACGGGATTTCCGAAGTACTGATTAATGATTGTTTTAGGGTTCGATGCAATGATTTTGAATAGCTTAATCCCACAACAAGAAACCCTTCCTTATGGGATATAATTCCTTATCTAATCGGGATATAATGGCAGTGTTCTCTCTATACAAACGTATTCCCCGATTTCCTCCCTGCATAATGGCACTAGAGCATACATTTTTGACATGCTGGGACATGTCCACCACTGGCGATAAATTATTGACCTTCCAAAAATACAAAAAAAAAGTGGCGACAAAAGACGTAAATTTTGAAGATTTTTACGTTTATAACATGTGTTTGTGACTTAGATGCGTTTTGAAGAATTATTATTCATATCTCTAGGCAAGGCCATGATACAGTTCGCATTTTGATCAATTTTGCGCCCTCAATTTTAGCTTTGATATTCCTAGACTTTGCTTTGCTTTCTGTTTGAGTGAGTCTTCTATTCCCTGTTACGATTCGACACTTTGTTTTTTTAATTTTGATTGGTAGATACTCTTTGCTGGGTGATTCTTGTTATAACATTACGATGCACATACCTACATGTTTCGTGCAAAATTATGAGAATGACGTCAGTAAAACAAAAACATGAGCTAGGTAAGGCAACAAACAAAATGTCAATATTAATTGGTTTTCCCCATTACAGTCATAGTTTTTTTTTGTAAACAACTTCTATTGACCCATATTTTGTGTGAATTTATCAGTACCTAAATAACACTTAGGGTGGTATTCTAGAACGCTACTTAAACTCAGTTCAAACTAGAACGCTACTTAAACTCTGTTTAAACTCAGTTCAAACTAGAAAGCTCCTTGAACTCTGTTTAAACTCAGTTTAAATAGAGTTTAGTAGTGTCGACTGTCGATAAAACAGTGCATGTTTTGATTTGAATATCCCTCCCTTCATATCAAAACATGCACTGCTTTATCGACAGTCTGAACTCTGTTTAAACTGAGTTTAAGTAGCGTTCTAGAATACCACCCTTAGATCCACTTGCGTCAACCAGGGTTAGCCAATTAACTCTGGGTTAACGTGAATAATTATATGGAACTGTCAAATTAACCCAGAGTTACTTAGTTTGCTAATTCTGCTTGACGCAAGTCCACCTTATTCGTCACCCACCATGGATCTCCGAGTGCTCATAGCAATATTAAATTTTAACATAAATATCCGCACTTTTAATGGCAACTTTAACTCCTACGAAGCAGCAGTGGATTTCAAAGCCCCAAAAGCACATTGTTCCGCCCGGACAAAATCTCAAATCATTGAACGAGCGAGCGAAGCGAGCGAAGTTCTCCGAGTCTACTGGAACAATCCGGCGTTTGTATGTATGTATGTATGTATGTATGTATGTATGTATGTATGTATGTATGTATGTATGTATGTATGAATGTTCGTTCGACGATAACTTGAGTAAATTTGGTCGGATCGTTATGAAATTTGGTAGGCGGGTAAATGAAATTAAAAGAATTTTTAAGTTCGAACATGAGCCAAATCGGTCGAGGGGTTGCCGAGATATGGGGTTGTCAAGTTTATATGGGGTCGCGAGTTCACAGTTCGGGGCGAACCACTAGTTTATTGATGTCAAACTTAAATTCAACAGCATAAAGTGTATTTTTTTCATCCCAATCAGTTTTTGACATTTATTTTGGGTTTTTTGGTAGGTATGTTCCAGAATGTACCAACATATATCTAAGTCGGTCGTCTAACATCTGTTTCCGTGTAGGGAAGTGACTGCACAATTCAATTCAAAAGAGCGCAAACAAAGATGGGTGTAATCCTTGACCTAAATCTCTGTTTGAATGTTCACTTTTAGGAACCAGTTTCGGGACGAGTCGTGTTTTCAATGGGACAGTCGCACACAGGTTATATTACATTAGGCATTGTCCCCACTAAGAGTGTAAAAAAATGAAATACAATTTTTATTCTTGTCCGTTTCGTACTCCCGTAGAATTTTGAATGAGGTTCATGCTTAAGGTTGGACGATAGCAACGTGGCGGGAAATTCAAAATTTTCACAGTTTTTTACATTTTGTAGCTAAACTGAGCTATTTTTGTTCAGCGATTTTTCGTTCGCGGCAATAACATAGTAGGTATTCTTTTAATTATTGTAAACAACAGGTAAACAATAATTCAGTCGATTATGTGTTCTGGTCATCAACAAGTTTTTTGGGCAGTGCCACTGCTTCGTAGACCAGAACACATAATCGGCTGAATTATTTGTTAACATTTTTTTTTTGTTTATAATAATGAAAAGAATACTGGTTTATTGCCGCGAACGAAAAATCGCTGAACAAAAATAGCTCAGCTTAGCTACAAAATGTAAAAAACTGTGAAAATTTCGAAATTTCCCGCCAGGTTGCTATTGTCCAACCTTAACGTAATTTGCCTCTGTATTTATATTTCGTAAATATATGGGTCGTTTGTTCATGAAAATTAGGAGATAGGTTTAGTTTACTTCTATCCTTTGAACATCTTTTAGCGCCATTGTGGGCGTTCTGCCGATTTCTGAATTGAGAAATTACTAAGCAAATAGGTAAGTATCGTTCCGTCTCTGTAGATTTCTCACAAAAGAGCGCGTCAGAGCGATACGTAAGTATTTGCTTAGTAAAATTCTCAATTCAGAAACCGGGCCTTTATCTTGCAGGCTCATGTCTCTTGAATCTCTTGAATGTAAAATGTTTTCAATCGCACGCGCGCGCGTGGTGACCAAGGCCAAACTCTCTCTCTCTCTCTCTGAGATAAATTTTGTACCATTTTAAGTGTAACGTGACACGTGGAAGAACACTCGCTAGAAAACGCTTTCAAATAAAAAAAAAACGCATCCAAATCTTTACCGTAGTACGGTGCCATAGACAGACACACAAACATAGCTGTCATAACAAACTTATAACACCCCTTTTTTTGGGTCGAAGTTTAAAAATAGATTCTCCATTTTAGTAAGAGTAGAGTTTCCCGCCAATAAATCGGTTTTGACGGTTGACGCGTGAGTGGATTTTTCAAATAGCAGACACGCTGGAGCCTTCTCATATTTTTCAATTCCCTCCCGCGTCACAAGTAGGTGCCTACGCATAAAGTGTGAGCCTCCAAGGTCCCTAGGAGCGAGTATTCGAGGGGGGGGGGGGACGGACCAAGGACGCGGGGACGCGGGGAGGCGCGTCGATTGCGCAATCTAGATGTCGCGTCGGCCCTAGGATTAACGGGGGAGGATTTCGGCGGCATAGGTACTGTGGAAAAACTTAGCGGTTTATCTTCCGGGCTAAGGCGACGGGGAAGGCATCACTAGCGCCGCCAATAAAAACTTCTTTTCGAATGCGTTTTTTGTTAAAAACGAGCCGTTACTGAGAATTAACATTTTTAACAATATTTAGGACCTAAAGACGATTAAATCTCGCTGGTGCCAAAAGTGGCCGATATTTTTTTTTCAATGGCGGCGCTAGGGTGTTTAGACCTGAGTACCTGACCCTTAAGCAACATTATTTTACCATCGATGGCAGTCTTTTGCTGTCGTTTTGATCTGCACTTCTATAATTGCTATGTTTGTAAACCATGTTTCTTGTAAATAAATTCTTCTATTGTATTATATTATTGGCCTGCTGCCATCTTAGCATACGTGCGTCATCCCTTGTGGTCAATAGTGGTCTGACATACCACAGCATTATCTAATTAAACGATTACAGTATCCTAAGTACCTAAAGTTGTTAGGACTAAGGTTCGTCAAAATGTGTGGGCAAAAAAAAGTTACAATAAACACATAAAAAATAACACAAACCAAAAGTTCTATAAAGACTTAGGGGTGGTATTAATAGTCGTCTGAGATTACATACTTAAGCTCGATCTCAAGTAGGTGAACTCAGAAAAGTCAAATGCTAATGTCAAGCCTTGGCTAATGTCAAACTTGAGTAGCTGTCAGCATATTAATAGACAGTATCTTGAGATTGACATTGACATTAGCCAGGGCTTGACATTAGAATTTGACTATTCTGAGATCACCCACTTGAGTTCGATCTTGAGTCAACTACTATTAAAAAAAAGTTTTGTATTTCTTTTGTGAACATTGAAAATTGGCACAAAAGACATTTCAAGAAACTACCAAGTCGTGCAATTTTTACCTCTACTCGTATTGGAAAATTTGTTTGGTGTCCCTTACTAAGTTTTGAAATTGTCCAGCCGAGCTAAATCGAGGGAACCATCACTAGGCGCCTAAATTCCGGCCGCAAGCCCTAAAAAGTAGGTCAGACTTTATTGGGCATTACTTAGTGGATGTTTACACAGGGTCCAAGGCCTCCTTTCATATTTACATCCCTGTTTTTGGGCTTAGTCTATGGGAAAATGAGAGAGAAAATGTTTTTTCGCGACTGAAAAAAAACTTTGTTTTAAGTCTTGTAAAAATTAGGGCAAATATTTCAATAGCTATCAGTTAAACTTGAGTTAACAGATTTCTCAAAGATTTTTTACAGTAAAATCGCCCCTACACAATATAAATCTAACTTACAATTTTATCACCTCTACTACCAATTAACTAAATATCTAAAACTGAAACGTTTTTAACTTCTAAATTCTGCATTTAAAAACCTAAGCAGCTGATCTTATCTATGTCTAAGAAACACAAAACTTGCAGGCGACAACGATATCTTTCACCCAAATGTATTTTATTATATTAGACATTCTCTAATCGCGTTTTATCAGGACAGCGGCGATACTTGGGCGTACGGTAGGTCCACGTAGGAAATTACAGAAGGTCCAATACAACTCATCTTGAAGAAAGCTGGAAAATTGGGCTCAGAAAACATTTTTTTTTACTTTTGTTATCATACGCATTTTTCAGCAACGATTGATGAATATGGGGTTCTAAACCTTGCTTGAGTAAATACGTATAGTTATAGTTTTGACCCATTTGATTGTTTCCCTAACATGGATGCTAAATAAGACAAAGATGAGTTAAAATATTGGTCCAAAAGATGAAAAATCGTGATTTAGGGTAGTATGTCGTGGTGGAGTCGTCCGAGATCACCTATTTGAGTTCGGTCTTGAGTCGTCGGACTATTAATGCCACCCTTAGTTACTACTTTACTTTAATTTGTTAAGTCATTCGCGAGGTGGGTTAGTGAACCTTGTACTCTTTCTTACTCTGTGACAGCGAGGTTATCTGCAACTCGGTGCGTGACTTGGTCATTGGCTTACGCGTACAGTAACGTTATATTTTTATATACAGTTATGGTAGAATTTTGGGCATATCAGCAAACTGATAATTTTCGACTTACCTACGCCTAATGTTCTAGCCCGTCCAAAGTTGAATTGTATTTAGTGCTATTAGTTTTGCATGAAAATAGTAGATAACTTTATATCTTTGTATCGATAAAACTTTTGCTACTAATTGCATCTACCACTTTAAAAACCTCGGAGCATCTAACATTATGTTGTATCCACTATCTTTTTGACCAGCTGATGTCTTATCTAGATAAAGAAACCTAATAACACAATTAACAGGGTTAAGAAATGTCTTTTTTGATAGCACCATTTTGTGTCAATGTGTAGCATAGAATGCTACGAGATATACTCGTAGAGGGTGTTCTCTCTGTAGCACCCCCGTAGCACGTACTACGAACTGCGTAGCGAAATATCTACGCCAATTTATATTTATCTTCGGATTGTATTGTTTCATGTTTTCACAACCTGTGTATCCACGTAGCTTCTGACACATCTACTAGTTCGTTTCCACACTCATTATTACCAGGGCTCAATGTCTGAAAGAAATCATATTTAGTGATTGATAAGACAACCCTTAGTAGGTACTTTTTGATGTCTATGAAAAATAAAACAATGTAAAAAATCTAACTTTATTAAGCTATAACATGGGCACCGTAGGTTTGGATTTTGTCTTCGCTTTTGTCTACATTTAGATAATTATTACTAAGAGAAAGACAGACGAGTCAACGGTTGCCATTTTAGGCTGGTTATTAAGGTTTTTGTTTTGTTAATCGGACTGTAGCGTTTATGGCTATTAAATAGGCCCTAAACGCTACAGCCCGATTAACAAAACGCCATTTCCTTAACGATCCGCCTAACTTTGGCATGCCACAAATAACAGCCACTTAAGGTCTAGCGATGTCCCTTCGTTCGAACGACAGCGCGATTCTATGATCTCATCTCTAACTAAGGAGCCCAATAAATTCTCATAATGGTTCGAAATTCAAGACAGAGCGGAGCGTTAGAAATGGAGTGATCTGATTGGTCGCCGAGGACCGGCCGGTCACGTGTGCGGAAACGCAGGGCACGAAGGAGTGAACTGTACAGAGGGACCACTGCATTGCAAGGTGACGACCTTACGGCACCAGGAATCTAGTGATATGTTGTTGTTTCTCTCATACTCAAATAGGTAAAGACCGTATATTTAAGTCTGTGACTGTTAAATACGTCAAAAGTGTGGATTAATTATGTAGAGTTCTCGTGAAAACCTAAGAAAATATTATGCATTGCTGTAAAGTGGTTAACCCGCTGATGAAACAATATGTAATGCAAATAGTGCATTAATTGTTGGTATAATTTCAATGAGGTTCTGCATATCACTGCTTTTGGTAGTGTGTCTGCGCGGGCGCATATGGCGCTTAGTAGGAAGTAGGCCCTCTGTCTAGTTTTGTACTTTGTACGCAGGGCTATAGTTGTAATACCGATGACGTTTTTGGTCGCCTTACACGTCGAACAAGGAGTAAGAAACTGGAGATCATGATACACTGGCTAAGCCGTAGGTTCAAATTGTTTCGTTGCGTATGCGACCTTCGCGGTTCGTACCTACGATTTGAGGAACCTTTGTGAATAATATATTGCTATTATTATTTTTGTTGTTAGGCATGGTTCACGATGGAGCGAATTGTCGAATGTTAATTTTAGGTGTTTCTGTCAAGGGCCGGTTTTGTTTCGTAGGTACTTTGCGAGAATTTTCATGGCCTCTTTGATTAGGTTCCAGCTTTTCCCAGCGTTCACGCTAGAAAAAGGCTAGTGAAAATCTGTGATGGTTTTTTTTTTGTGCGTGGCTTGTGCACAAATGACTAAGGTTAATGTGAGGTCACAGCCTTCAACTAGGAGCCCTAATTAATCTCAATACTTTAAACTTAACGTCCCACAATTAATTGCATTAATTGATCGCACCTTCGCAAAAGCGAGGGCCACGAAGTTGCAAAAAACCCATTGGCAATTAATATTCATGCGACATCTGCGTTTTAGAGTTAGAATTTAAATAAAGAAGCGTTCCAACCTTGCGCTGCATAGAGTACCAAAAGCACAGAGTAGTCGGCCCCGAACAGTGCTAATAGGCCGAACGACTTTGACAGTTTCTATGCAAATGTTACTGCGTTACGCGACCAGTTTGACGGGCCGGTTTCCGGGCCTATAATCGGCATTCATAAAAAATAAGCATTTAAAATGTAGTTCGTAAAAATGCGTGTGCAAAATTCACTTTATAGCTAATAATAATTGTCGTTTTTATTACTTGTCCTAATTGATTAAAAACTATTAACTAAAACAACGGGATATAAATAATCATGTTGCAACTGAAACGTAAAATTGATGTGGTACTAATACAATCCTAAGTTCAGTAGCCTCGAAATAATATCACGTGTATGCAAAACGTAGGCGTCTAGATTCATCCTGAAATGCGCTTTAAAACTAGGCTTACTAAGGTAGATATTGCAACAAACACAAGTGATAGTTTTCAGTTGAATAGTAAATATATTAGCGGTAAATGTATTGTTCCCATAGAGTTGTTTGTCTTATCTGCTTATAGTGGTTTTTGCAAAAGCACGCGGTCTCTCGGTTCATCTCCGTTTAGTCACTTCCTTGTTGCAGTACAACACAATACTTACAGCCTCACACAATGTGATGCCACCATTTATTTATAGCTCTGCATAAGCATTCAAACATTACGCATGCGCGTACGAAGTTGAAAAAAAAAACTCAAACAATACTTTCCTTGATTCCATTTCGAATAGAGTCCACAGTCCAAAATCAAAAGAAAATCACAATGTTGTGCGCGTTCACAAATCGCATAGTTTAATTGTATCACTGAGTTGTGTTTGTTCACTTATCACTCGGTGGGCACTGTCAGGGTCGGGCTCACTTCCGCATGTTGCAGCGCGTCCGCTCGACGCTCGTCGCTTCTCTCGTGGCCGCGCGCTATGTTCGCTCCTAACCGGTGGGAGCCTCGCTCGCGAATGCGGCCGCGCGACCGCCGAAAACTCTTCACGGCGTACGAATGCAGAAAATTCGGACGCGCCTGAGTGGGGGGCGCTCTACGACTAGCCGAATCTCGCTTGCGCGTGTACGTGCAACGCGCCTATGAAAAAAAGTCCAAGGTTAACGCGCGCTGCCAAAAAAAGACGCACGCAAAATTGACGGTTCTCTAGCTCTAGCTGCGCCCCTTGCGGGCCCTCCGCGCGTTGCGTTGCAACAGCACACACACAGGCGCACGCGTTTTTTCAGCCGCCGGTTTTTCGTACGCGTATTTTCAGAGAACGCTCTGCTTTTCTCTGTGTGCGTCTTCGCTATTGCACACGGGTTTGGCGGCTTTTGTTGTAGATGTGTTGTGTGTGCTTCTTGCAACTATTTTCGTTTGCTGAATAGCGTATTTTTTCTCATCCTGAGATTCGAATTGTCGGGTTCATTATTGTTAAGTTTATCGGGCGGAGTAATGTGCCTTTCGCTTTATTTCATTCTTAAATTGCGGCTGTTGTGTCTGTTATTAACGGCCAGACTTGCAACTTTCTGTTACTAATATTTCATCTGTTGAATGAATAAATAGTGCAAAATTTCGTGGCCTCTTTGGTGGGCTAAAAATTGGTTACTTAACTATTTTTGTCATTTTTTTAAAAGTTTCTTTATTAACTGTAAGCTGCAAGTGCAACCAATAATATCACCATGTCAAAACTTTCTTGTTTGCCATTTTAGTTTTCTATTAATTCAATCGGACTAAAGTGTTAGTTCGTCTTTATATTTTAAACGTAGGTAACAGTGTTAAAGGCGCTAAAAAAATATAATTGATTAAAATCAATCTGAATTAATTACTGAAATATTTGTATATTGATTGGTATAACAGTTCCAATAATAATAGAGAATATGAATTTAAGCCAGTGTTTTTTTAGTTTCCAAGCTGAATAAAGAAAAAATGCCGTAAAAAGATGAAATTAGCACGAAGTCTCTCTCCAAGAGAAACTTTTTCATCGCATAGGATGCCCGCGCTAGTGTTTGCCAGATCATATCCTCGGGAACGTAAAAACAGCAGATATTTAAAGAAATATTGAAGAAACAGCGTAACAATATTGCGTGTTAGACCCTTGGGGTAAAATTATAACAATGTTATTTTCTCCAACTTATTAACTATTATGCTATTATAACAAGTGTACTACTAAAACCACCAGTGAAACTGCAAACGACTGGGTCAAACCACGCGTTCCCCTCTACATAATAGAACAATAGAAAAATGAAAAAGAATATCCGTATGATCCATGTAAAATACAAGGTCTAGCCATATACCTGAACAAAACAATCTATTTATTATCTAGGTAGGTATCATAGACAAAACCCGGCGATAAATAAACAGGTAATACCTAATAGATCAGATTAAAATATATTTGTTCTATTGCCGCCTTTATGTCTTTGGAACAAGAGCTGAATTGACGCATACGCCTTACACATGTCCTCGACTAGGTCTTATTGATAGGTGCGTCGAATGGACTCTTCAGGGGCCCTTTTGTTATCAATAATGTCATATGTATAATACACTGCCGACTATATTATGTACGTGTTTTCCTTGGAAACGTAGCAACAGAGCTCCAGTATTAGGGACTTGGTATAGAAAACACCCCGGGCGCGCTGCCGAGCGCCATACATTTTACAGGGCGCGCGGCAATGCAGTTTCTATGAGTACTCTAAGCTATGCGTACTTTAGGGACGCAAAGATGGAGAAGAGGAGAGAGAGAGAGCGAGAGAGAGAGAGAGAGGGAAAGAGAGAGAGAGAGGGAAAGAGAGAGAGAGAGAGAGAGTGATAGCGAGAGAACACTGGACACAGGACTGGACAAATAAAAATAGAGAAGGTAGTAGATGTACATAAACAACAATAATTAAATTACAAAAAGAAAAGAAAAGTCTTGCTGAAAGTTTTCGTAACTGAACCAGGACTTTTTACAGTTTCAAAGAAACTCTTGGTTTTCAAGAGAAAAAAAGTATTGAAAGAATTTTTTAACCTTATAAAAATCTTTACAAAAATGATTGCAATCAAACCTTTTGAAAACCAGATATTTTAGTGATGCTTGTTTCTGTGTTGAAGGTTCAAAGGTTCTCGGCTATTATTTACATAGTTACTGAATGATCTAAGCATAATACCAGGTAGGTAAGTATCTACCTTTTAAAGTTATGTGCAAAACACTTGATTAAATATCGAAAAGCATTATCGTTTTATTATTTTTATGTAAGTACTCAAACGTTAGAAGAATATTTTAATTATGTGAAATCAAATCAAACAATTTATAACATTTTGTACACGGTTTCTTTATTTATGTCGGGATAGACGACTAGTTTCGATTCTTGCTATCCCGTCAGAAATGTAGTGAGTGTAAGTAATTAAAGTGTAGCCTGCACAATCGTACATTTCCTTCTAGCTGGGCAAATGCCTTCTCTCAGAGAGAAAGCGCGAGCTTAAGAGGCCCCTTCAGGACCGTGGGAACTCAGTGACGGCCAAGCGCGTGAAACACTGTTTTGTGTAGCTGTTTCACCCAGAGCGAGACGGGGCGCGGGAAAAGTGAGAGGCAATGCGGCTGTATGAGTCTACGTGTGTTTGTGTCCTTTCGCGAGTATCTAGTTGTAGTTGTAATGTATTTAGATATATTTTCCCAAAATATTTCGTAGTTCAGCTGCCATTTCTACATTTTATTAGGTATTACAAAAAAAAAAACTGACAAGTTCAAAACATTATTGATGTTCCCAAGGTAGTTAGACTCCAATATACAGTGTAATAATGTAAGCAAATAACAGCTGAAAGTAACCCCTTTTTCGGCGCGAAAAACGCATCTAATTTCTTTCAGGCTATTTTTTTTATTATAAAAACTATTTGCAAACCTCCATATTGGTCATCTACTGCTATAAACCAAGTTTCAGCAAAATCCAGCATGTAGTTTAGAAATTAAACCGGAACTACGTTTGTATGGGAAAATGGTGCTCTAGCGCCCTCTTAATCACCACGCGTGCTCAGTGCGGATCTCAGAGCATCGATCACGAGTAGATAATATGTAGTTTCCTCACGATGTTTTCCTTCACGGTTAGCGAGTGGTCATTCTACTAAACATTTTAAGTAAGTGTAACCTTTTACAAATACATAATCTTTAGTAGGTACAGTCGGCCACACGCTAGGATACCTTTGTTCGATTGGCGCCCTTATGCCGCGCGCGGTAAGAGCTGCCATGGGGTATCTGTGACTGTGGCCGACCGTATCTAACTGGTAGTAGGCATTGGTACACATTCTAATGCCATCAGCATTAGAATGTGTACCAATGCCTACTACCGTCGTACTTACAAAAGTGTAAAAGTTTAAAAATTATAAGATTTTCACTTGGTTGTTTTACTATATCTTTACAGATGTGCTTGAGAAAATGAGGATGCTGATTTGCATTGAAAACATAAAAAAATCTACATACACAATGAAGGAAAATATTAAACCAAACTCAAGTTCTGATATTTTACAATTTCAGGGTCTGCATCTGTGCAAATATTGTGTGACAATGGTTCAATGCCATACTTATTGTATGTTGAGTATGGCACAGTAAGTAAGTACATACATAACCAACAATTTACAATTTTGGTGCTTGGCAGCGGAAAAGTGGCACATTTGCTTTCATTCGATTTTGAAAACATTTTTTTCTTTTGCCGGATGGGCTTGGATTTCATTTTCTTTGTTTTTCCGCTTCTTTGCGCTATTTTTGCGGGAATGCAATTCCACAATTTCCTGTTCGAATGTATGTTTCGTCGCATTTGCCGGTACATGTTTTTAACCCCCGATCCAAAAAGAGGGTTGGTATAAGTTTGACCGCTATATGGCTGAACTGATTTTGATAAAACATCTACGAACACTCGCTAGGAAACCTGCTTTCAAATAAAACCGCATTCAAATTGGTACACCCGTTTAAAAGGTACGGTGCCGCTGACGGACACACACACACACATATAGTAGTCAAACTTATAAACCCTTTTTTTGGGTCGGGGGATAAAAATAGCGACCGCCAGATATATTTCGTGACCAAACTAGGAAACCTGGACCTTTTGGTCACAGTTCATTTTTCCTTCCAAAATGTTCGTATATTCTACCCCTAGTGTAACTTTCCGAGTTTTTTTTTTGGTCTGGCTAAATGGCACCCAGTTTTATTCACATTGTCAAACATCCAGTTAGATAACTTTATTTATTTGTTTAAGCACCGTTGCTATCGATTTTTAACTCTACCTATCGATTTTGATAGCTCTATTGGACGGGACAAAATTTATAGAGCCGCATTTTTGTCGGCTTTTTACTTATTCAATTGAGGTAAGTTATTGAAATGAGCAAACTGAATTTTAGATGGAAATTGCCTTAGCAGAAATTATTAGTATAATCGTTCACAGATTTCTTGCAAAAAAAACTGACAAAGTGATTTGGAATCTTTGCTTATACCTTGGAAAGTATAGGCGGGTCATTTTCAGCAGCTAGATAATTGGTGGCAATTTTTATTTATGCTTTTCACTGTGTAAAAATTTTACACTCTGTAAAAACTCTGAAAAAGTGCCACCAAAATTACGTAAGTATTTCTCTGCTAAATAAGACCCAGGCTTGAAATAACGTTGTTTACAAACCATACATTATGTCATAAAATTACTCAAAACTTCGTTAAGAAGTGCCGCCATGAGATAGAAAGCTGAAACTTTATTCACGAAACATCATCACAATACAGAATCACGCACCACGTCATATCGTAAAACCCTCATATACGAGCTATAGGAATCTAGGTCCTAAGCAGAATGGAAAACGGTACAGTTTTAAATGTCAAAGGGTCTCCGGTACCGCACGCGTATTATCGGCCGCTATATCGATCAGCTGGCGAACCGAACATTTTGTCTTTACATTATTAATGACTATCTTGCTCTGCCGATGGTATCCTACTATTTTTAGTACAGTTTAGTAGTAGTAGTATGAGTTTAGTATGACATATTGGCTTATATTAGAGTAAATAAGTAAAACACAAACGAACACCGATTGATGACAACACCGATTCGTAAATACAATGCATTTTCATTGAAAAATAAAATAAACCTTAGCAGTTAAATAATTTGTACCCTTCGATCAAGGATAAATTCGGTATTTGTACCTAATTAACTTAGGTAATACCAAATTTTTGATTGATCTACTACGAATAAAACCAATAATAACAACACCAAACATCCTTGCCAAAGCAGACAATGGACCAAACGCAAGCTCCCGCATCTCCAAAAACGACGGAACGCTAAACTGTCACAGAACTGAAAACACCAACTGAGGAACAAAAAGGCACATAAAGCTCCTGGAACCACCACTAACCTTTGAACGCCGCGCTAGAACGCCATGGACGCACAGTGGGCTCTCAACGCAACTAGAACGCCTGACACGATAGGCCACTAGGAAGTACCACGATGGAACTGTCAAAATGTGTACGGAAACGGGCGGCGTCGGGCGGCGCAGCGCGCATGCTCGGAGCGCCCATCAACAGCCGCCTGCAAGCTTACCCCCACAGACCCACCCCCTAACTACACCTAGCTACCCTTTAAATCGAACGTCATATCCACCACATCGTTCACGCCGGCCCCCTGGAAACCTGCCTGGGCGTAATGCCTGGGCGGCCTAAAAAATGCATTGCGTAACGGTTTTCGGCGTTCGGCGTTCGGCTGAGTTGGCGGGGGCGCTGTTTGTAGGGTTGAAACAATAGAGCGTAATTAGAGCGCTTGTCGATAATGCTGGGGCCTGAGTCTGTAACGCAATGGTGCCTCAATAGGCTCCCAGTGTTGTAAGCTTCAATTACTTCTTCAATTACGGCTTCTATTTATTAATGCTGTCCGTCCTTTTAATGTTTTTCTCAGAATATTTTGATTCTAATTCTAGAGGATAAGTTCGCTGGATGTGGGAGCAAAACGAAGATAATCCGGTTTTGTTCTTCTACAGGGAACCTATCATTACGCCATTGCGTTACAGACTGTCCGTTAACTCTAGAAATTAAATGACAACAATTTTTCATAGTAAATCCGAAAAGTGGTCGGCTTTACTATGTAAAATTGTTGCCATTTAATTTTTAGACTAAACGGACAGTCTGTAAGCCCCTGTTTGGTTCGGGCTGGCGGCTCGTTGAGGTGAAGTGTGGAAGCGTTTGTTTTTTAACCCTACGTTCCCACGCGTAGTTTTGTAGGCCGTACGCAAAGGCACTACCCAAGAGTCCACTTGGACGCCGCGCTGCCTAGGATAATAATATTTATTATGTTTTGATAAATTAGGCTTGCCCAGCAACTATATCATCCTCTCCAATGACCTATTGTTGACAGAAAAATATTGTTAATTCAATTTTCTCACATTAATTTTTAAAACTAGGTAATTGGTATCATCATCATCATCAGTTCCTGCTATCCCTAATCAGGGTCATAGGGCTCTAAAAACAGTTTTTCAATCTGGCCGATTTTGCGCCTTCATCTCAAGCTCGAATATGCTCATTAGATCGACGCTAGGTAGTTTTCGGGCGCCCTCACTTCCGTGCTATCTAGGAGGGGTGCAGGTGGGTTTCGGGTCTTCGCATAGTATGACCTATCCAACGCAGGTATAGAAGTTAGATAAACATGTATGTCATTACCTTCGTAAGAAATTTTCAAGTTATTGTGAGTCAAATTATTAGAAGCATGTGCGTAGGCTGGTAGTGTATGACTACCTATGTATGACGAATTACTCAAATATAGGCAAAGTACCTCCCTAGCATATTAATTCCAGCCAACGAAATGTCCCAATTAATATTCTTTTCATCTCACAAACCTTATTTTTCACAAAAACTCACTCGACACCTATGTACACACATGACATGCGTAGTCTAATAAAACCTACATCATGTATTCACGCCTAGTAAACTCAGTCCTTGGAAGAGCCGAAATGTATAACCCTGACATTAACATGGCCATAATTTTCTACGTAAAACCTGAAACGAGGTGCGTGTTAAAATAGACATCGTGTAAAGCAACTTAGCCTGTACGGGATATACTCGTACGAGAGTCTAATCGGATCCTATATGAATAAAGACATCTTAAACAATACTTAAGTAGGTCAATAACTCACTTTGTGATAATAACTTGAATATTTGGGGTGATGATGATGATCCCTATCACCGGGTGCTAGGTAGCTATTATCATGTAAAAATAGTTAGAACCTTTTGTTACACGTTGTATTAGTCAAAAACATAATATTGTTTATCGTCCAGAATTCAGAATATGCTGTGATTTCGAGTATACATACAATGTTTCTTAATATGTATAGACGCCATGGAATGGGGATTTTTCCAAGTTCAAAATTGGACAGCGATTCTAACTAAATCTCTAAACTAAATATGTGGTTTGTAAGGAAACCACAGATTAATAGACTGATTTTGACGGTTATTTACTATTTATTTGACGCTTAGAAAAATCTTCATTGAATTTTTTTTTTGCTGAAAACATTACCGGACTTTTTGCTGTCTCCCTTTTAAGAGTAGGTAATGCTGCGTTACTTTTGTCACAATCTAGTTCAGTTCCTCGCCCACGGTTGTATCATTACGAATCGCGAATATCTTCTATTATATCGAAATAAAACCAAGGGTTTAATCCCGGACACTCACGGCGCGTCCATGCGTAACCGGGTCAAAGTGGGAAGAAAGTATAAATGCAGCTGGCGAGCTATTTTCCAAAATAGATTCCCTGCTCCAATGCCCAATATCTGGGGCGGCGATGCGACTTGTCAGGCAATATTGGACTATTTGTGGAGCGTTTTTGTTCACGGCACTCTTTAGTAGTAAATACGTGGGTGTCTGTGTTAGCAATTGATTTTAGTCAGCGAATGAAAAAAAAAATTGTACTCACACAAGAGTGAGTAGGTAGATCTAAAGCTACTTAATTAGTGTACTGAATATTGAGTGGGTTCGTCGAATCGGAACTGAAAATGTTCCCTGCATCTGCATGAAAGCAATTCGACTCTACTAACAATCATTAATGAATGGGCCAAAGAATTTTTATTGCCTTTCTTTGTCCGTTTGAATGTTTTTTCTTGTCATTATCAGCAATCAAAATTATCAGTAAGTAATATAGTAAGTAATTATCAGTACGGAGGTTATAGAATTATCGAGAGAAACATTAAAACTCCTTGAGAGTATAATACACTTTCACACTTGCCATAGGTATAAAACTGACTGGACGTATTTTGATCGCCTTTGATATAAAAAACGATGTTTTATTTTCTTTTTAGTGACCTAAAGGCATTTAAATTTTTTTTACACTTCCATCCTGCTAAAATATTCCTGCGGAGGTGCACGATAAATTATTCACCTCTTTTTAAGGAGCTCATGGTTTTTTTTTCGAAGCAAAGAGTGCATTGGATCTATCTACGCTATCTATCTTTATCTTTGCATGTGCTTCAAGAAAAGTGGCGGAAAAGTAGGTCAATCTATGTATACGATTTTGGACGGTATTTATTTTCACTAGCACACAAGAAAAGTGCTCTACATTTTGTGCAGTCTTTGTCTTTGTTTGCATTGGAAATAGGAACGCAAGTGTCCGTAGCATAGTATTTCATAAAATACCTGGCACCTTTGCAATAGCGTAGTGAAATTATTTATTAAGAATGCCCTGAAGCAGCGTTTTCCCATACAAACGTAGTTCCGGCTTAATTTCTAAACTACAGGCTGGATTTTTCTGAAACTTGGTTTATATCAGTAGATGACCAATACGGAGGTTTGCAAATAGTTTTTATACTAAAAAAAAGCCTGAAAGAAATTAGAGCGATGCGTTTTTCGCGCCTAAAAAGCTATTACTTTCAGCTGTTATTTACTTACATTATTACACTGTCTATTGGAGTCGAACTACCTTGGAAACATCAATAATGTATTGTACCAGTCAGAAATAAAAAAGATTTTTGAAATAGCTAATAAAATGTAGAAATAGCAGCGGAACTACGAAAAAATTTGGAAAAATAGATCTATTACGTTATAACTACAACTAAATACTCGCGAAAGGACACGAACAAACGTAGACTCATACAGCCGCATTCCCTCCCACTTTTCCCGCGCCCCATCTCGCTCTGGGTGAAACAGCTATAGAAAACAGTGTTTCACGCGTTTGCCCATCACCGAGTTCCCACGGTCCTGAAGGGGTCTCATAAGTAGTTCGGCTCATAGAATATCGGAAATATTAATACTTGTACTGAATAGTTGAACAGTGCCTTGTGGAACCTTCACTCTGATGGCTGAACGGATGGCTGAAGTGACCACTCAGACTGGATGGCTGAAGTGACCACTCAGACGTTGCAGTGCATGGGAGATGTTTCGATTATGTGCTTTTTAATTTAAATATCGTTGTGAAACGTGAAACGGCACATAGGTTAGGAGGCGATCAGAACAAAAAATAATATATCGTAGCCTTTTTGACAAAGTACGACGAACATTATATTTCTTTATTGAAATATTTTACGTAAAAAAAACGGACTACAAAAAGTAATAAACAAGCCCTATTTTCAAACATTTATGAACCAAATCTAAAAAGATACTCAACTCAATCAATAAATAGCTTGCTTAGGTAGAAATGTTTAGAGTTTCGGCATTCGAATACTGTGTGCTGTTGTAAAAAAAAATATTTTTTATAATTTAACAATATTATGCATACTAACTACGTTGCATGTTTATTCAAGGTTACGATTCAGTGACTAGCTGGTAGTAGGTACCTCTTCATAATATTCTCCCGAAAGAAAAAAACGCGGAAACCACCAACAACCTCCGCATTTGACGCACTTGAGCAATGTTCAATTATTCGAAAATAGCCGCTTTTATCATACATTTGCATTTTCAATTGTTTTACAATATATATGCGTTATTTGGAGGCTTTGCATTCATTGGCGTAGATCGGCGCTGTTCAAACTGGACGTTGAATGCCCAAGGAGCGTAAGTGACTTCTTCAAATTGCTGTAGTAAGTGTACATATTACTTATTATTGAACGAGCGAGCGAAACGAGCGAAGTTCTCCAAGTCCACTGGAACAATCCGGCGTTTGTATGTGTGTATGTATGTATGTATGTATGAATGTTCGTTCGACGATAACTTGAGTAAATTTAGTCGGATCTCCATGAAATTTGGTAGGCGGGTAAAGGAGGTAAAGAGAATTTTTAAGTTCGAACATGAGCCAAATCGGTAGAGGGTTTGCTGAGATATGGGGTCGTGAGTTCGAAGTTCGGGGCGAACCACTAGTGTACCTCTCAATTACTAAGGCCTCAGCATTGGACCCATATTAATTTCATTTGAAAAGGTATAGTTTTCTAGTTTTAGTACCTCTACCAACTTAAAAATATTGTCTACTGTCGGTATGCTGATGGCATTAGAATGTGTACCAATGCCTACTACCAGTTAGATATGGTCGGCCACTGTGACAGATACCCTATGGCAGCTCTTACCGAGCGCGGCATAAGGGTGCCAATCAAACAAAAAGGAGTATCCTAGCGTGTGGCCGACAAATCTACGAGAGCTAAGAAAAACATAACCTTGCCATAGATGCTACAACGACACACCGCATCATGCAATTTTTTTTCGTGATATTTCCACAATATATTCAGCTCTTTGTCTTTAAAGTAGATAAGGGCCAGATAATTACATAATTATCCAAGTGGCTTTCAGCAGCTGAATGTACGAAAAATTATTGAAAATAAGCATAGTTAAAGTTAAAGCTCGCGGCGAACCGCCAAAAAAAATCAAAGGTGGCGTATGAATTTAATAGAAATATCACTTAGGTTCTTTTGCATTATAAGCGTCGACAACACCCGAAACTGAATTGCACAGGTGTGCATGCGGCCGTCCATGTGTGCGTGTCCAAATACGTGTACTTACGTGAAGAGGGAAGGGAGTGAGGGGAGAGGCGCGTAGTGCGCAAATACTTGCATACAATGACTGTCAAAGATCGCATCCCGACTGGCACGTGTAAGCACAGTGACGAACTCTAATCGTGTTTTGGGGGTCACTCTAGGTATGTGATGCACATTGCACATTGCAATATGCCATTGTAGTACAAAATAAGATAATTAATTTAAAACGATCTGGTGACCATAAAAAAGACCTAGGACTAAGACCTAGCTACCTAGGACATGTGTTTTCGCAAATACTTGCATACAATGACTGTCAAAGATCGCATCCCGACCGGCACGTGTAAGCACAGTGACGAACTCAAATCGTGTTCTGGGGGTCATTCTAGGTATGTGATACAAAATAAGATAATAAAATTTAAAACGATCAGGTGACCATAAAAAAGACCTAGGACTAGGACCTAGCTACCTAGGACATGTGCTTCGCCACGGCAGATACCGACTTCTTTAAGTGATCATGATGGGCAAGATTGAGGGGAAGAGGCGTGCTGGTAGAAGAAGAAAGTCATGGCTCAGAAACATCAAGGAATGGACGGAGATAGCCAGCGTCGGACATCTATTTGGCTTGGCAAAGACAGAAAAGAATATGAAGAACTGATGGCCAACCTCCATTAGTGGAGAGGCACGCCAAGAACATTTCAAAGAACATTTAAAAAAAGAAAAACAAAGTTACAAAACAATGCTCTTGAAAATTTTCCGATAAGCATGAAATACGGTCCTGTAGTCGCATAGTGCGATAACGTCATTCACGCACACTAATGCACGCTGCCAAAATTTGTGGATGTATTTCTCTATCCGCGCCCATGTGTGGGTAACATCGCTCGCAGCAAACCCGAGACAGCGATACATGGCCCGAGCTAGAGTGAGTGGGACCGAAGACGTGTTATATAACGCATTATTTTTATAATTAACAAGCAAAAATTCAGAGATACAACCGAGCGACCCTGGGAGCGGACGCCGACCTCAGCCCGAACGAAAATTTGCACAGATCGAATGTGGGCGACCTCGAGTGGCTAGGTAGGTGCACGCCACACACACACACACACACACATACAATGTACCTACCTAGCTAGGCAGGGGGAACATTCTCGACTTCCTTGTAACATACCTGACGCAACGTACATAATATGCGTGCGGGGCATATGTGCAGGGCCTTTATTGATTTTGCAACGCACCTGAAATCCGCCCCATTTGGATTTTGAATTTTCAGCCCTATGACGTTGGTTGTAAGCTTCAATTAATCATTACGTCAGCCACGTTGGTAGCACAGATTTTACTGTGTATTTCAGAAACTGTCAATGTCCGATAGGAATAAATAAGTCGATTGAGGGTAAATGAAAGAAAAGCAAAACATTATAATTGAAAAATGACCTTGCCAAAAATGCAGTAAAAACTGGTAACTTCTGGATTTATTCCCGTCCCATGAACATATCTTACAAAACACATTTAAATTCATTTTTTCTCAGTAACATAATATTAATTTAATAAGTAAAGTATCATAAAGATAGATAAGCAACAGCGTTAAAAATGTTCTTAATTTGAAAAGGATAATCAAGTGACCAATAGCCCATTTCATAAAAATACCATTCATAGGCCCGGTTTCTGAATTGAGAATTTTGCTAAGCATATACTTAACTATCGTTCTGTCACGCTCTTTTGTAAGAAATCTGTAGAGACAGGACGATACTTACCCATTTGCTCAGCGAATTTCTCAATTCAGAAACCGGGCCATAGTTTATTATGACAATTGATGTACATTATACATGTACTCGCTAAGTAATTTAACCTTTTTTGAAACATTTAATGCCGAATCGGCTACGCAATGTAAATCGAATTGTTAGTACATAAATTATTATTGTCATTGTTAATTTTATTAAATGGCTTACTGGGAACTAAAAACAGTTTTATCCACACCTACTAAGTAGGTATGGTCGGCCACAGTCACAGATACCCCATGGCAGCTCTTACCGCGTGCGGCATAAGGGCGCCAATTGAACAAAAAGGGGTATCCCAGCGTGTGACCAAATTATGAAAATTACTTCAATGCCTACATAAATAAACTCACGCCTGTTTTCCAGAGGGGTAAGCATAGAGCATGTGCAATAAAGTTAATATAATATATTAAGGCCCGTAAGATCAATCACATTTTAAACTAAAAAGGCTAGTTTAAACCCTATCTGTCGATTAACTTTCATACAAAATGCGAGGTTTAATCTATGGATTGAGTTTAAACTGTGACTGATCTTACGGGCCTTAGTATCGGTGATTAAATTACAATAAATTGTCCATATTAGAGCGCACTGCAACCATCACGAGGCAATGTACCTATTTAGCACAAAAACAAAAGAGCTAAGCGCAATAGATTCCGAGCACAACAAAAATCGTGCCTCATTTCGTAATGAATAATCTCCATACGAATTCACCAATTTGCACAGTTACCCATTCAAGACTCACCTTTATCGCGTTCGCAACAAAGCAGCACAGGTTGGCACGTCTATTATGGTAAGTTTGATACCCAGCATGTGTTTCATTGTCTCCGAAGTATAGCAATCATGAACTTGGCTCAGTGTCCATGAACCGACGTTGGCCGGATGACGTCACAAGCTTCAACAAAAATGGCAGTTGCATAACAATACTTCCTTAATTCTTTAAGGTCACCTTTAAGTAGCAAGGTACTTCTTAGGTATATGGTAAATTATTTAAAATAAGGTTTGTTTTGGCGTAGGGCAAGGCACATTAGCGCCGCTACTGAAAAGAAAATCAAATTGCAAATAACTAAAATAAATAAAATTCCCCGGAGATTATAGCTTCAAATAAGCATATGAAGCATATTATCTCATAAACGGCTTAAACGATTTTTATAAAACATATCTAAAAACACTCGCTAGAAAAGCAGCTTTTTAATAAAAAAATAGCATCAAAATTGGTTAACGGATAAACCGATTTTGATGCTAGCTACGGTGCCACAGACAGACACACAGATAGAGACACCCTCACACATAGCGGGCAAACATATAACACGCCTCTTTATATATGGGGGATTAAAAACGCACCTTCAAGTTCTCAGTCCTAGTCTTAGTTATTTTTAGAACCTACCTAAGACTCAGATCCTAGACCCAAAAAACCTATGAATAAAACCAGAAAAACTGAAAATATATAATATTTTGGGTCTACAAACTGTTCTGCAATCAACACAATGTCCATGGATATTAAGACCTAGGTACAACATAAATTTAGTGGTGACTACCCATTGAGTGGAGTGTGGGTGCCAAAAGATGCTGCATAAATCATCAACAATTATGGATGTAAGACCTTAATTTGTTAAATTGCACATAAAGTTTTATGTCACCGAATCTTTTTCAGTAATAAAATATTCAAATCGCTAACTCAATACAACAATATTGTCATCTAAAAAGCCTCTTATTTTATGAAATAAATAACGTTAAAAAAATTACCTACCTAAACCATCTTTAGCGTTCCGCACAATTTCAAGAAACCCTTTAATTTTTTTAATCTCCTCTTTTTGTCTGTATGTCATGCATGATTTCTATCGGTAAAGTATCTTCGGTCGTCGGTATGATTTGGGTCTATAAAGTAACTTTTTTTTCCGGCTTCGAAAGGGTGCAAACAAGTCTATGTAACCTTACATGAAAACAATATCTGATTGACGGTGAAAACGGCATCAAAATCCGTTGCGTTGCGTAGCTTAGGAGAAGTTAAAGACAGACAGAACAAATCAGAAAGCCAAATAATAGAGAATCCAAATAATAAGATGTTTTTTATGGGAGAAAAAATGGATTTTCATACCTCATCGCCAAAGGCAAACGTGCCAAGACTACATATGTTATTTTAATTTTAGCTTGTAAGAACTATAATTTGGTACCAAATAAACATTTTACTTACTTACTTACTTACTTACTTACTTACTATACTTTGCTACACGCTACAAACAAAATTGGGTAGTTACCTAGTTGAGAAAAACATAAAGCTCTGTGACATTAGTTTATTTTTATTTTGTTTTCTTTGAAATTTAAGACTGAAAATAAATCTTTCAGAAATAACATCGTTTTTTTATCCTTTTACAAAATATGGCGATGATCTACGAAACCCTATCGTTCAAGAGTTTGATTTGGTCTTGACCGATTTTTTTCTTGCAAAACTTGTTCGAGACAAAACTAAAGGGTACAAGGATCCCTTTTCCGGTTGTGTGAAATCCACTCGATCTATTCTTCTGAGGTTTATTCATTTGAGAATTATTAGCGTAGGTGAGTCCTTATTAAGTGGTGATAGGAGCTATTTTTGATTAATAAAATATAATAGTTTAATTCGACTGCTTATGTAAATTAACACCATAAACCTATCATGGTATAATAGTATGGTTTTAGGGTACATGTGCCAATTGTAGCCCTTACTTTTAACTCTTCAATAAGATAATATTATAAAAATATTCAAGTATTTCTGTCAAAAACATCATTATCTAAGTACACTGTTCTATGACCACATTTCTCAGGAATATTGTATGTATTGTACTCCATCATGGGTCTAATGACTAAACTCTTATCCATAGAAATATTGCTACCGAATGTATCAAACCTTAAACTTTGAAGCAGGTCTCAAAACAGTGTCAAAAACTAATATAAAGTTTGACGTCTGATGCTGTGGAACCTCAAAATCACCTCAACTGTGTAAAATCAGCCAAATAAAATGGGGATGACGTAAGAGTAGTTTTTAATGAAATACTGATGAATTTATAGCAAATAGCAAATAATTTAAGTTGGGTCTTGCCAAATTGCCTAATTACACCCTGTTGTTTAATAACGCAAAGGGGTTGGCGTACCACATTCCTCCCCTGGGTGGTAACACGTACACCGACCATGTTACGGTGATCTCACACGTGAAACAAGTTTGGAACATTCATGGGTTAAATCATTATTGTTTTTCGATGAAAAAAAAAAGTATTGGTATGATGTTGTTGTTAACACATTTCAGTTTTAACGTTGTTTTACTTGTTGATAATTGTGATAATATAACGATAAAACTGGACAACAATACTGACTTGAGACCCCGATCTAAATCTCGGTTGTAGATAAAAGTGAATGAAAATATTGCAACATTAGCAACAAAACCCTTCAGTTGGTTCTTTAGGATATTTTAATTTAAAAAGTATAAACAAAGAATAGGCTTTTTAATTTCCGTGGCAAAATCACGAAGGAAAAGGCTAGTCGTAAATAAAACAAGATGAAAGGTATATCGCACATGAATAGTCAGAGGGTATTATCTCGGAAAATGCAAATTTTTTTTTACGACGGATTCGAGTTCGCAAAATTTTTCTCTACAATCTGGCAAGACAGCCATATCTGTAGGTTAATTTAAAGCCGAGAAACGGAGCTTTACGACTGTCTTCCAATTTGGTTTGCGATATATTCGAGCAGGCAAGACTGTCACATTTTAGTTAGCCACTAAGCGCCATCCGAAATTGACGGGTCACTCGTGTTATTTCAAGTTATGACAGGTGCTCTGTCAATAATTACTATAAAAAGTTAAAATGTGAGCAGTCTAGAGCGTATTATCTTTTAGTTAATACTCTTTAGCCTATTTTGAATAATTCGTCATTTGTATTATTTTGACTTAATACTCTATAGTCCGTTTTTTTTTCACAACTTTCTAAATACCATTGGTTTTATATTGACTTAATACCATATTGCCATCGGTTTCATCTAGATACTACTCTCTGTCCAGTTTTTTTTGTAATATTTTTTTGTTGTAAACCGAATAATACCCTTTTGACCGATAATAAATTCTAAATTCTTGTACAAGGAAGGTGGTTTTTGCTGCCAATCCCGCTATCAAAGTAGATAGAATAGTGCTGAAGACCTGGAAATAGCGTAAGAAGACTGTGATGATGAATAAGCCGACCCTACTTATCGTCCATCTGGAGAATTTCTGCCTCTAAGTTCCCCGGATATTATGCCAGATCACCAACTTTGCATTGCTAACTTAAGAATAACCTAACATAGGTAAAATATTTGAGCCAGATCGCCAACGTCGCTCGGTAGGGTAGGCTGGCGGCGTCGCCCCACTGGATGGCGAGGCTCAGCTTTTGCCCTTGGTAAGAACCAGCCCTCTGTACACTCGAGGCGTCAACCAGGCACAACGAAATCTCTTGAGAGAGTTTTCGCGCACCAGGTCCTGAGGGTCTCTACACCGAAGGGCGCAAATATGTAGCCCTGTACCAGGACTGCATATTTGTGCCTCTTGTACCCCGCTGTAGCCGCACCAACGCCGCCGGTGCGGCAGGAGGCCACTTTTATAAGAGACTGTGCTACTATGTCGAATTACGTAGTGTCCGAAACCAGCGACCGCCACAGTGAGCGTCACCCCATCAGGCCTATTGCCATTATCTCTGGCTATGCCATGCTAGGCTAGGCTAAGCAGGGACCCGGAACAGATTCAGCCGCAGATCCTGGCTTGGGCCTGCCATGTCTGGCCAAGCGCTCCTGGCCGATTAGGTCGATCGTGCTGTCGACCGAGGACAGGAACGCTGGCAGCGAGATGCTTGAAGGCATTCTTATGCCCAAGCAACCGTGACGGATTGACAATTTGGTCTGGGTCTATCCTCTAAAGGGTAATTTAGGACTGCTTATAAGGTTTATCTTATAATTTTGCCTCAATGTTGAACAGCGTAATACGTACAATAATTTATGAGTAAGAAAAAAAGTAAGATGTAGCCTGTACAATACATGTCCCACTAGCTGGGCAAAGGCTTTCTCTCTCTACGCGTGCTCAATGCGGATTGGCTATTTTTGGTATAATGCCTCATACGCTCAGGTTTCCTCACGATATTTCCCTTCACAGTCAGCGAGAGGTAATTGCTACTACAAATTCACAAACATAATTCTGTCATATTTGGCAAATTCATCGAATTTGATGAATTTAATCTTTCGTAGGAATCGTCCTGCACTGGGGATCTTAGGAGGCACAGTGATGAGTGAGTTAAAATATGAGGCCAAGTCATATTTTTCTTCGACAAGGAGGTTCTCTCTAAGCACGCACTTCAATAAATTGAGTTCGAAACCAATTGACTAACAATTTTATGTCAGATATTCCTGCCCCCTTAGCACGCTGCCTACTTTCAACTGTCACCTTAGCCACTGTTAACTGTCACCTCAGTAGTGTTAAGCGGCTAAGGTGACAGTTGAGAATAGGCAAAATGGTAGCGTGCTAAGGGGGCAGGTCTAAAATTACTGATTGTGCGTCGCCTCCATGTTTCCTCGCTAGAATTATTGATTGTTCCTAGATTTTTAATTACAAACGACTACCTTTAATAACTTTTTCTTAAAGTAAATAGCACAGAGGAAGTAGTTTATTTGAAATGAATTAATTAAATTAAATTATAAGCGACCTAAAACTAAATTAGATGGTATTAGTTTAAGTACTTTATTGAAGACTGAAATACCCAATTATTTATACCAATTTATGTTTGTTGGGAAATATGTGACTTATTTTGTTATTTACTTAATGATTACTTAAGAAAACTACTGTCAATGATAACAAAAGTCTGCTTTCATGATTTTAAATTTATTTTAATACACTTTAAAAGATATAATTTTCAAATTCAGGTAAAAAGACCAGTATTATTTTGAAATAATACATCAGAATTGCAAAAAAAAACTGGCTATAGAGTCATAAATACAAATTAATTTAATTTTGTCAGGCTATACAGTATTATCTTGATAGAGTGTCAGGAAAAACAGTATAACTATTAATCTACTTCTTTTCAACTCTATTTTTTTCATGAATCATGCAGAGAAAGAGTCAACCTACAACGCAAATACAAAAAGTTATCAATATGTGGCCTGCATCAAATGTTACGAATTTTCAAATATTCAAAACGCTTTTTCTCGAAACTCACTTTTTTGAGATAATACCCTCTGACTATTCATGTGCGATATAAGAAATTATTCTCAGAAACTCACATCTAGCACAATCATTCAAAGTGGAACGCAATAAGGGAAATATTATAATTATACTCCCTGGGCATATTTTGATGTCAATCAATAACTTGAGTTGAATTGAGAGTTAGGGCTCAATGTAGAGATAGTAGGATATAGCCTGTACAATCGTACATGTCCCACTAGCTGGGCAAAGGCCTTCTCTCAGAGAGAGAGTTCGAGCTTAATCACCACGCGTGCTCAATGCGGGTTGGCGATTTTTGCGTTGAAGGTATAATGCCTCATACGCTCAGGTTTCCTTACGATGTTTTCCTTCACCGTCAGCGAGTGGTATTGCTACTACAAATTCACAAATGTACGTAACTTTGAAATTAAACAAAGTCATAGGTACATGCCCGCACTGGGAATCGAACCGGGTACCTCTTGCTTCAGAGTCCACTGTTCTACCCACTAGACCACCACCGCTCCGCAATGTAGAGATAATATTGATAGTATTAGTTTCTCCTTCTTCTTCGTCGTTACGCTCTTGTCAGTGTGGTCGTGGTCCACAATCAGTGGCTGATGTTGCGTGCCTTACGATGCCACGACATTTATCTCGGTCAGAGGTTGTTGCTTATAGGCTTCGATACGATCAATGAAAACTTCTTCTTCTTCTTCTTCTTCGTCGTTACGCTCTTGTCAGAGCGGTCGTGGTCCACATGCAGTATTATCAGTGGCTGATGTTGCGCGCCTTTACGATGCCACGCCATTTATCTCGGTCAGAGGTTGCCCGGGTGCATTCATACAGTGTTTTCCCGACATTGGTCTTGATTTTGTCGTTCCATCGAATCGGTGGTTTTCCCCAAGTTCTAGTGCCTCCCACCCTTCCCTGCATTACAATGCGCTCAATGATATTGGTCTCTAAGAACCCTTAAATTTTTGTTTTCACATTTATCAAACGGGACCCTACGCTATCTTTCTTATTATTTGCTAGAGTTTCCCTATGATAACACATCTTCTGTGAAAACTGGTAACTGGGTACCTATTAGGGTTCCAAAGACAGAGCTCTTTACAGGTATGACAGACGGACTGGCAGAGTAATAGGGTCCCATTTGGAGTTAAAACAGGATTGTTATTATGTTTACTTATAAATATTACTTATCAGGGGCCTTAGCCTGTAACGCAATGGTGCCAAAATGGGCTCCCGGTTGACGGTTTCAATTACGATTTATTAATGCTGTCGGTCCAGTGTCGGTCCTTTTAATGTTTTTGTACCTAGTACAGCAAATAATATCATGAGTCTAATTCTAGAGGATTAGTTCGCTGGTTGTAGGAGAACAACGAAAAAATCCCGGTTTTGTCCTTCTACTTGGGACGCCATTGATACGCCATTGTGTTACAGTCTAAGGCAGCATCTCGATTGAGAATCATAAAGAAAAGCCCATAGAATATAATGTTTTTGCCTTTTCTTTGATCTGTGGACGCTCCCGTTTAGCTCACGTTTATAAATACCAGACTAAAGCGTCACCATGGCAACGAGCCCTTTCGTTTTCCAGGGTCGCTCTGGAAAATTTAAATCTAGGCACTGGCTGAACTTTATGTTTTGTATTTGTTATGTATTTCGGTGAAGGTGTTGGTTGTATTGGATTTTACGCCCACGCGTTTTGTTATTGACGTAATGTTTGTAATGCTAGGAAATAGGGGTTTGAGATATACACACAGGTGTAAAATTGTTAGGTACGTATTTAGCTTTCCATCGATCGTAATTTTGTTTTCTTTATTAGATGTTAACAATAGCTTGTATTGTAACTAAAGAACAAATTAGTTAAGGCGCCGTGCATATTGAATCGCCCACGCGCAAAGAAAAATGCACAAAATCGATTCCTGTATCAAATACACTAAACAAATTGAAAATGTTCACATATCAAACCCCAGAATTAGGTGAGAATTATTTAAAACAGCCAGTTTCGTGTTGAAATTCATAAACGTTTTGAAGATATTTTGCTTGAAAAAAAATAGGCGGCTCCCTTTTTTTCAACCAAAATATCTTGCATTCTGTCATGAATATCAACATGAAACTGGCTGTGTTAGATAGGTCTCAACTATTTCTAGGGTCAGATATGTGAACATTATCGATTTTTTTTTGTATTTGATACAGGAATCGATTTTGTGCATTTTCTTTGCGCGCGGGCTAATTCAATATGCCCAGCGCCTTAATTTTGAATGAAAATAAGACTTACTGATAATTTGTGTCTGAAATAGATTAATTTTAAGTGAAAGCTCTGGCTCTGAGTCCAAAAAACTATTAGCAGCATGGTCTTTATAACGCACAAACAAACTTTAAACTTTTGCATCTACGTACGCCACCTTCACTCACCCTAGCACCAGTAAAAAGGTACACTGTTTTTTTTTTTGTTAAATTTGTATTATTCTATTAGCTCTCCGCTTCCCCTCAATCTTGCCCAACATAATCACTAACATGCAAGCCTAACTCATACTAACACACGCATACTAATACTACGTACACAAAACCAGTCCCTTGATAGAGTCCCCTGCTCAACGATGACGTAACCTTAAAACAGGCCTACTCCTATGCTAATAATAAGTTAAAAAAAGTTACTTTACAAAAAAATAAAACAACTATCCGACTTCGACTGCGCATTAGTTATAGTTTGGTCCTGTTCAGTTTTGTTATTTAAACCCTTGAAACGCTTTATGTAGAGTACGAGTCAACCGTTTTTGTTTTATAATGCCATATACCGAGTGACATTTTTGATGCCAGCACATTTCATTTGACATCTTATTTTGCACAGTCCAATGAGTCGTTAAGTCACTAGATCATAAAGAAAAATCCATACATACATATAAATAACCAGACGCACGAAAAACTCTAACCCTGATTTTGGGCAGTCGGGTGAAAAAAGCAGCCGCATTCAAAAGCGCCATCGGCCAATTCGATTCTTCTACGAAACCGAGTTATGTGATACGAATAATCCAAGGTTCAGGGTTAAGGTTTTTTGACGAGTCGCCATGGGCTGTGAGCGATAGAGACTTAGGGCAAAGATTAAGGTTCATAAAAGTGCGTATAGACACTTTGGCTTATAAAAAAAAAATAAGAACAATTTAATAGAGATAGATGAATTTGGCTGGGGCATAAAATTAGAAGTATAGTGAGAGTAGAGCAGGGATGCACAGATTTATAGGGAACACAGGCCACGTGTGGAATAGTAATGGTTTAATTTTTTGGTTGCTTAGTTATAAGGTCTTTATGATTGTTTTTTTGTTAATACGAGGGGTGAACGGATAGGCGACATTTTCAAAATGTTTAAAGAAATGCTTATAATTTCTGAACGAAGCGACCAGATTGTTTTTGTATTTTTTTTCCCACTACCGTTATGACCTGCCCTTTCACCCGTTGAATTACGGGTCACCCTGTATATTCGTAAATTTTCATGAACCGATGCAATGAAAATCAGAAAATGTAGAGTGTTAGTCTACAAATGTAGCATCTAAGTTATGCTGTAAAACTAAGTTTTACTTATGACTTAGTTATGAGAACTCTCTATCTTTCAACCAAAACACTATCACGTCTACAAAAACTACAATCTTAGCTAATCTATGGAAAATTCGGTACGAAGGGCGCCGCGGGGGGAGTGCGGCCGCGGGGCGGGGGCGTCAGCAGAGGCGGAGGTACTGTAGCCAACGTGTAAGCTACGACAGAAGCACTCTTGCCGCATAAGTCATAAGAGCGACTATCTTATGCTCAAGGCTACTTTTCGGCGTCATTGACTGTGCCTAGATACGAAGTTCGGAGGCCCTGGCTGGTGCGCAAATAGCAAGCTGCGTCTTGGCATACATTGTACTGCCACGGCAGGGGCGGACTTGGAAGCCTAGGAAAATGGCTTGTCTATTGGATTGGTTATCCTAGACAACAAAATTATGTGCTATGGTTTTGTATTTTTTTCGTTTTATAAAGAACGGATAGTTTTTTTTTATTCGAATATTATGATGATGGTCAAGGCACGCTAGAGTGCCAGCGCTAGCGCAAAAAAAAAACTACAAGTAAATCCCACCACCGCCAAAAGTGGCAGGATTTATTTGTAGGCTCTAGGCAGAATAGGTCTTAAAAATTGTTAAGCCCAGGGATTCTCATTTAACGGCTCATTTTTAGCAAAAACCGCATCCGTAAAGATGATAATAATATGATTTTTTTTTCATTGCTTTTCACAATTAGCTCCTTAGCGTGGGTGCTAAAGGCTGAAATGCAGGTTCTTCAGTTGAAGATATTCCTGACGAGTTTATACTAACAATTTTGCCGTAACTTGGAAAATTATTTAAGTAAGTATTATAAGTTTTTGGTTTGACCTTTGTTGCAAAGAGTAGGTATGATTTTACTCTTTGAAATCAGTAACATCTTGTTTAATAATATTTTTCGTGAATTGTAAAGTAAAAAAAGGCCACTCAATGTGTATGTGTACCAAGATTTTCAAAGATAATATATGTAAAGGTATGAGGATAAAATATTTTTTTTTTGTTTGGATTTTTATATCGATTTAACGGTTACACTCACTTTTTTTTGTGCTTACAAAGGTTTAAGTTATTGTTTGAATTATCTATACAAGTTGTTACAAAAGTACCTAACTCTTTTTACAGGGTGTAACCTACTGGTCAACAGGATGTCAAATCTGTAAAAAAAAGTTGAAAAATACAATTTTTATTTTATAACCTCAAAATTGAAAAAAAATCATAACTTTTTTGTTTTTGTTATCAGCTCAAATTTAAAAATATGTTTGTGCGTGTAGGTGCATTAACATAGCTTTGAGTTTGTAAAACATTGTGAAAGTCAATGAAAACAATATTTAAAAAATACTTTTCTCCGGCCACATCGTTCACATTTTATTAATTTAAAAATTAACGGAACGTCATTGAACATAAAAAATATTAAGGTTGTGATCCCTATCACCGGGTGCTATTACCCTGTAAAAAGAGTTAGGTACTTTTGTAACACCTTGTATAAGTGCCACGGACGTACAATGCTTAATTCCCGGGATATGTGAAAGAGGATCTCACTGTTTTCACCCAAAGGAAAGGCATTTAATTTGCTCCCATTTCAAAATCAAAGCACCAAAGCAAAGGGTCATTGACACGAATGTTATTTACCCGAAGAGAGAAATCAAACATGAATTTCTAGGAAACATCACAAATTGTCGGGCCCTCATTTGAAAACCAATCGAAATTGCCGTGATATATTGTGTGTTTTGCTTCAACGCTCTTGCCTCAAATTAGATTCTAGAGAACAACCTTAGATTATATTTTAAACTCACCTACCTAAATATTCATAGATCAGAAAAAAACATCGATTACAATTTATTAGAAAGCAATACAATACCTAATAATCGCACCACATCGTATTAAATATTATCTTGATCTGGAAATGCTCGAAAACACCTCAAATTCTACACCCCAATTTCCTACTTCCATCCGCCATCAAACCGAGAAAACCTTGCAATAAACACTCAATATACATGGTTTCTATACACCTGGTTCTATTTCTAAGCATAGAAATCTAATACCTAACTCCCTAAGCAACAGTGATGGACTCTGAATTTCTCGGACCAGCACCCTTATTCAAACATTTTAAAGGCCGTGAAAAACGTATGGAGTCAACACAGTTTTTAGGTGGTATTACAGCTCTCAGGTATTTTGGTAGCTCATAGCAGGGTGGAGGGTGGCATTGTGTCACTATCGCAACCGAGCTTCGCCTACGCAATCGTCATGACTACCGGAGGGTACCTCCCTTCCGCCTCTGAAGTAAGCTCAACTTGGGAAATTTCCGCGCACTGCTGCAGCAGTTTTCACGAGTTTTCCTCCACAAAATTTGCAACCGGCATTGAGTTTGCTTTTTCTTGCGGTTTTTTTTTACTTCTCTCGACAACAAATAATAGGAAAACAGCAACTTCCTCGAAAACGTAAATTTCGACTTTGCTTTGAAGTTCAAATCGTATTGGCTTTACAAACACAGCATCGCATTTTTCATCATTCCAAATACAAAAAATAATAAAAGAAAATGAGACGAACTACACTAACTCTAACTTCGTTCACAGTGTTATTTTACCTCCCGCTAAAAGTTAATATATTTGGAATCCGTTCTGTTTGATTATTTGAATAATGAAATCATCGTATCGGCGAAGAATCTGGAATTTTAGTGTAGCAAAAAAACCAAATGGCGGAAAAAGATTTCATTTGTTTCTTTGTTGAGGCTTTTGAGAGTATACTCCGTTCTTTATTTTTTATCTCTGAATTTCAAATTCAACTCAACAAAGAAACAAAATACAATCGGACGCATCATTATCGTCGTCGGCGTCAAACTTCACTTTACAGCTGTTTTCACATATTTTAACCTCAGCATCCCAAAATTCCAACTTCAAAATGAAACAAAAGCCAACACGCTTTTACCAAGAGCCTCAACCAAGAAACAAAACACGATCGGGCGCGTCATCACCGCCGGATGGAGTTGCCACCCGCATCGAGTGCGGCCCTGGGTGGCCTTGCAATGGGACGGGGGAGGGCAATAGCCTCGACTACTTGCAGGCGAGCTATCAATTCGCGTTTGCCAACCGCCCGGCACGAAAAACTCGACGGCAGAATGTCGACTGAGCACCGCGGGGCGGGGCACAAACACAGTCCGAGCAAAGGACGTCATATTTCCGTCCTCAACTGTGAAACAGAATTTTTTTTTCCTGGAAAATAGTTCTTATTGATAGCAACAATGATCTTTTGACAGTAAGTTGATAATACATATGGGAAACTACGGGACTTTTGCAAATAGGCCACCTGATCTCTGCCAGGCTACGGTGGCAGCCGTAGACATGGATTTTGTTTATACTTTTGTACGATATCTCTACGGCAAACAGAGACAACAGCCCTAGTACAGAGAAATAACATTATACTTTTGGATATGGAGCATACAGTCGCAAAATACCTTAATATGAGTGTCCAATTGACCATGCGTGGTTTGGTTTTATACCCAAAAACACCGAGTTATCCATCTGCATGAATATTTTGTTCGCCCGGCGTGTTTTCCGCATTATGTATAGACGTTAGACGGTTTCTATGTGTGCTTTGTGAGCGTTTATTGTCAAGGCCGTTTGGTGGATTTTTGCTTGCACTGCATCATTGTTTAGCCTTGTCTTGGCTCACGGTTTTTGGGTGTCAGGAAGTAGTGGAGTTGGACACGTAACCATCAACCAATAAATACTACGACCAATTTTAAACACTTATTCAAACTCAATATTCGGTTAGTTCGCCGAGAAATAAAAAAAAGGTCGAAGAAGACCGGCGGTGCCTCTGAGTGGCTAAGGTGGCTTTTTTTCTATTGGATGTGCTCTGGCTGTGCTAAATAAATAAATATTTAAAAGTGTATTGTATTCAATTTTATATTATGAAAAAAACATCGATATAGATTTACCTACTTAAATATACTAACTGAAAGAATTAAAACTTTGAATGATGTTCGTAATATCAATTGATGAATTAAAATAATTCTTAGGTAAAGTTCGTGAAAAAATTCTATTCTCTTCTCCCAAATAATGTACTCATTTTGGCACCACAAAGAAAATGTCAGAGGGCAATGTCCGCAAGCGAATTTCGGATGTACCTCTTTTATAATACGAAACGAAGTGTAGTAGTCAAACGAACGTTCAGAAAATATTTCATCTACAAGCCCGAGCAAAAGTATATACTTAACCTATTTCCGTTTAACCAACTTCATGAGAAACCGGCAGAAGGAAATTACTATCTAGATTGGAAAAAATGTACACAAAAAAAGAAAAAAACGCCGCCCGGACAAGCTCGATTGCGTGCGGCGAGAAAAAATCTATACGAAAAACCATTTTCTTACTTCCACAATGAAATGACCTGCAATAGTTTTCAGGAAACCTTATAACAGCTCTTTATCGCCTTGGCCTTTTCATTAGCACTCCATTTACCACCTTATCTCCCACGCATAAGCCCTAGAATCCCCCGAGCGGCCTAAAAACCTAGGTCGTTGCAAATGTACCTAGCGCTCAATGCTACAATTTGGCGTCACGTGCGGACCATTGCTTCTTTTTCAAGCGGGAATGCTTCCATCCCTCTAACATACGCAGTAACGGATAGCTAATTTAAGCAAGGTTTCTCCTCAGATTGAAACCTAAAGGATACTAAAGTAGGGGTGGTGAAAGTGGACTTGCGTGCGTTTTCAGTGCGTGCCTGGAGCCAGTTTCCCCCTACATAGGACCGGCGACCTCGATTTCCAGCTTATGCCTCTATAACTTATTCTGCCCTGCACAAACTGCGTGGAGTTGGGCACGGCCCGTTTTTTTTCCTTTTTGTGCGGTCTAGTTTTGTTGTCTTTGAGGTTTGAGGTAAGGCTGTGGGAGGTTGTTTGAGCCAGTATTTTTAGTTCGTTGAGTTTTTCTTTTCTGGCGTTGAACGGTTTCATCATGGTTTGTCTTTCTCACGTGCCAGTATTTAAGTCTAGACTGGAACTTAAATTACTGTTTTAAAATTAAACTGTAACATTGTCATAAATTATTAGGCATTTGGTTTTTAAGTGGTAGAAAAAAACAAAAAAAAAGGTTAAAAAGAACTTATCTCTCGTAAAATTATTTTGAAGATTGCATAAAAAGATCTCTCCGTTATTTTAAAGACGCCATTCCTGAAAGAAGAAGAAAAAATCTAATCAGAGCTTATTAAAAAAAAAAGTTTAACCAAACTAAGGTGAACCTTTTAAATTAGTGGGTTCGTTACAAAACTACTGGCCCCTAAAAACTAGTCTTTTTCTTTTTTGGCAGTGTGCTTTATCGTCGGTACATTTCGCTTTCTATGCGCCCTGCGGGGGTGACGCGGGAGGGGGTGGGCACAAAACTGGCGCGACGAACTGTTCACCTACAAGGGGCGCCCCCCCCCCCCCCCCCCTTCCACACCCTACCTCACACCCCATCCCCCCTAAAATAACCAGCGGGTCATGTGAGATTTAAAACCTCGACTCCCAATAGCATTTTCAGTGTTTGAACGGCCTATACGTCAATACAGAGCTTCAAAATAGGTATCATGACAGTGCTGTCCATATATTTTAAGGGCTCCAAAATCAATACGAGCCACGTTACATTCGGTTGAAGTATACAGGGTCTTAAAAGACTGCCGACAGGGACCCATACGACACCAAAACAAAGTACTTTTTCCATTAATTATTGCTGGGAAATGATTTTGATTTTTTAGGATAATATTTTATCTTCATTAAAAATTTTATCACTCAATGGACGTGTAACGCAAAGAAGTCATATCGATTTGTTTGGAATGCATTGCAGGTTGCAATATTCAGGTCTTTTTTTTGTTAGCAACATAAGTTGTACAACTTTCAACCTCATTATCTAGGAAACCGTTAATTCCCCAGGCATAGTTTGGTGGGCAAAAATTATTGCTATTTTGAGGACAATACGTTGTTTCCCGCTTTGCTGGCAGTTTTGTAACACCCTGTAGGGTGAACCTTATTTAGGAACATCTGACGTTTTTTTTTTGCGTTTTCAGGCTTGGCATTAAATATTTAAAATATGTGCGGTTGCTTGCCACAAATACAACAACAACCTGCCAGTAGTATGTACATTAAATAAATGCAGATTATTGGGAAGATCCGGAACCGCATCTCCAGGCGTCGTCGTTGGAAAATTAATTCTACAGACTAGTATTTAAAAGGGATTATGCGATCGAGCGAGGATGTTTTGCATAAGGCCATGACATTTTTAAGATGGGTTAACTAAACCTTTAGGGACTTAATCATTGAATCGTTATATAAATTGTGACAGGTTTTGGTCCTTAATGAATAATGTATTATCATAATTTTCCACGGTACGAAGGTATTTAGTTTTCGGGGATTGGTAAAATTGTTTTATCCGTTGTTGAATTGGTTTGCCAATTCAGGCTGTAAAGACAAACGTATAACTTCTTTTTGGATATTGGATATTGTCTTTTACAATTATTGTGCAGTATTTATTCATAGCTAAGAGTTGAGAACTTGAACGTCCGGTTATTGCAAAACCTAAAAACTTTTTTTTGCATAGTAAAAAAGTTTTCTTTTGCATGCTTGGAAGTTACAGAGACCAGTCACCGTAAGTTTTCTTTATTATTCCATCTAATTGACTCTAAAAAAATACAGGCCTTGCAATGCTGTACCTAAAAAGGTGCTAATAAATCAATAGCCACCAAATACGTTTATCGCAATCTCCCCCAACGCAGCGCAAAATAAACAACTTACCTCGCATAATGGAAAACAAAGTACGCAAGATTTTTCCTAAACATCCATTCGGGACCCGAAGGGTTGAAGGTGCAAAACTGTCTAGACGAGCCAAAGGGTCTCTGATAACAGTTTGACAGCGCCCTTGACCTCGGAGTTGCGTTTAAAAAAAGTTGACAGAGAAATTAAATGCTGACTTAAAATTTTACTACAAAAGGCAGCAAAAGTAGAAAAAAAACAAATAAAAATTGAAAACAAAAGTGTCTTCAAAATGTGCAAAATTCAAAATGAATGTGTTCTTCTGCATAATTTATTTCCTTACGTTTGTGAAAAGTCTTTACAATCATTAAAAATTATTATTACATATAATTTTCATGGTTTGATATGCGTAATAAAGGTAGGTTTTAGATCAAATTCACGTAAGGTACATAGTCGGCACCTTCAGTTCGATTTTTGAAAAATGTACTGCCACCCAGTAAATTTTTCATAAATCGAACTTCGATTTTCGCCAATGGTAATCGGCTTCGTTTTAGCCGGTAGACCCCCTGCTATATTTTCAAGGATTTCTAAAATGACGATTTTTAAAACCTACTAATCTGAATTCAATGTGTTAACACCTTAAAAAGTAATGCAAAGTAAACATATAAATATTGAAATTGAATCAAATTAATCAACCTAAAACCGACCTCAAATACGAATAAACAAATAAATACCTAATACAGAAACTCAAGCAATTACTCAAAACATTCCCCGGATCCTTTGAGTAACACAGACCCAGCTACGACACCCACTCTTTCACTAGCGGACCTATCAGGACATCACAAACACAAGCCTTGCCAACACTAACCACAAATATCCAGCGCTTCTTTAGATAGGAAGGACCTTTGAGATAATTAAAGACCTGTGTGAAAACTTGGGCCTCGCATCTACGTACCTAATGAGATTATTTATCTACGTACCTACCTAATGACCTTCACTTACACTTACTAAAAAGTAAGTAAAAAGGTTTATTGCCATAAAACAAAATATAAAGATGGGTGAAGTGACTTCTCCAGCGCTGCAATGCCTAGATCAAATTAATATTGATTAGACATATTATAACAGAGGTTATTAGACGAGTACTAGGTAGCTGAGGAAAGAGGCGTTGTTATAATAGCCGTTACATAATAACATAAGCGATTTTTCTCTACATAGTAGGTACAGCACAGTCAACTTCGGCATTTTGGTTGCAAAGTCGCCCGTATTGCAACCGACTAGAGTTCCCACGTTACGAGGTTGCCACGAAATCCTACCAAATCCTGATGCAGATGGTTTGGTAAATAACGTAAACCAAGATATCAAGCGCGCACGAAAAGTGTCACGCCATAAAACTACTGTGCTGTGCAGTTTGGCATAATGTAAAGACTTTTTAAACGTTTCGCTATTACACAAAGACAAATAAAAAAAGCTACAAGAAGCACTGAAGATCAGACAGCAGCGTCGACCACAAGGCAGGACCCGGGAGCGCATGAAAACACAACGCAAGCTTGACAAACAAAAAAGAACCTGAAATAAACAAGGTCGCAGATCGGCGCTGCCTCGCCCCCATAAAGACCGACGGCCGTCCTTGAAAAAGGGGGTCCATACAAATTGGGTTATTGCTAGAGTGTGGGGCGAGAGACGCCGGCTAAAACGAGATGGGGAACTACGCCATTGCTTTGCCCCGTTTGGCAGACAGAGACGGGTGATTGCGTAGGCGGAAAGGCGTCTGCGTGCCTCCCTACCACGCCTCATCAGGAAGGCCTACTTCAGTGCCGATCATTATAATTACTCTCCAAGGTGAGGCCTGCAGCCTCGTGATCCAGGGCCGGGCCTCGAAGGTATTCTGGGACTTTGCTGGGACCTGCACGTAGGGTTACCAGATGACAGGAATTTTCCTGAAATGTCCGGAATTTCAGCCAATTCGGAAGGCAAAGTTTTTTGTTCGAAAGTCCGTTATTGGCTTAATCTTATCTTTAGACAATATTTAGAAACTAATTTAAATAATTTTTATTTTGGTCCAGTAGTTTTGTTTTTATACGCTAAAATGTTTTGTTCCTATGACCTCCAACAGTATGCAGACCGTCGCGTGACGTCATAAAACCGTGTCTTTGAAACGTTGTAAAATCCAAACTACTGAACCAAAATAAAAAATATTGAAATTAGTTTCTCAATATTGTCTAAAGATAAGATTAAGCCAATAACGGACTTTCGAACAAAAAACTTTGCCTACCGAATTGTCAGGGAAACAGGGAAAGTACACAATGTACACAATGTAAGGATTTTTTTAAAGGAAAGACAAAAAAACACAAGTACAAGTACTATTACATATTTATTGGAATGACAAAAAAAGTGAATAAATCAACCTTTATTAAACCATTACATGTGATGATTTTCATATTTCGCACATGAATAGTCAGAGGGTATTATCTCAAAAAAGTGAGTTTCGAGAAAAAGCGTTTTGAATATTTGAAAATTCGTAACATTTGATGCAGGCCACATATTGATAACTTTTTGTATTTGCGTTGTAGGTTGATTCTTTCTCTGCATGATTCATGAAAAAAATAGAGTTGAAAAGAAGTAGATTAATAGTTATACTGTTTTTCCTGACTCTCTATCAAGATAATACTGTATAGCCCGACAAAATTGAATTAATTTGTATTTATGACTCTATAGCCAGTTTTTTTTTGCAATTCTAATGTATTATTTCAAAATAATACAGGTCTTTTTACCTGAATTTGAAAATTATATCTTTTAAAGTGTATTAAAATTAATTTAAAATCATGAAAGCAGACTTTTGTTATCATTGACATTAGTTTTCTTAAGTAATCATGAAGTAAATAACAAAATAAGTCACATATTTCCCAACAAACAAAAATTGGTATAAATAATTGGGTATTTCAGTCTTCAATAAAGTACTTAAACTAATACAATCTAATTTAGTTTTAGGTCGCTTATAATTTAATTAAATTAATTCATTTCAAATAAACTACTTCCTCTGTGCTATTTACTTTAAGAAAAAGTTATTAAAGGTAGTCGTTTGTAATTAAAAATCTAGGAACAATCAATATTTCTAGCGAGGAAACATGGAGGCGACACACAATCGGTAATTTTAGACCTGCCCCCTTAGCACGCTACCATTTTGCCTACTCTCAACTGTCACCTTAGCCGCTTAACACTACTGAGGTGACAGTTAACAGTGGCTAAGGTGACAGTTGAGAGTAGGCAAAATGGTAGCGTGTTAAGGGGGCAGGAATAGCTGACACAAAATTGTTAGTCAATTGGTTTCGAACTCAATTTATCGAAGTGCGAGCTTAGAGAGATCCTCCTTGACGAAGAAAAACATGACTTGGCCTCATATTTTTACTCACTGTACCTCCTAAGATCCCCAGTGCAGGACGATTCCTACGAAAGATTAAATTCATCAAATTCGATGAATTTGCCAAATATGACAGAATTATGTTTGTGAATTTGTAGTAGCAATTACCTCTCGCTGACTGTGAAGGGAAACATCGTGAGGAAACCTGAGCGTACGAGGCATTATACCAAAAATAGCCAATCCGCATTGTATAGCACGCGTAGAGAGAGAAGGCCTTTGCCCAGCTAGTGGGACATGTACAATTGTACATGCTACATCTTACTTTTTTTCTTACTCATAAATTATTGTACGTATTACGCTATTCAACATTGAGGCAAAATTATAAGATAAACCTTATAAGCAGTCCTAAATTGCCCTTTAGAGGATAGACCCAGACCAAATTGTCGATCCGTCACGGTTGCTTGGGCATAAGAATGCCTTCAAGCATCGCGCTGCCAGCGTTCCTGTCCTCGGTCGACAGCACAATCGACCTAATCGGCCAGGAGCGCTTGGCCAGACATAGCAGGCCCAAGCCAGGATCTGCGGCTGAATCTGTTCCGGGTCCCTGCTTAGCCTAGCATAGCATGGCATAGCCAGAGACAATGGCAATAGGCCTGATGGGGTGACGCTCACTGTGGCGGTCGCTGCTTTGGGACACTACGTAAGTCGACATAGTAGCACAGTCTCTTATAAAAGTGGCCTCCTGCCGCTCCGGCGGCGTTGGTGCGGCTACAGCGGGGTACAAGAGGCACAAATATGCAGTCCTGGGCTACATATTTGCGCCCTTCGGCGTAGAGACCCTCAGGGACCAGGTGCGCGAAAACTCTCTCAAGAGATTTCGTTGTGCCTGGTTGACGCCTCGAGTGTACAGAGGGCTGGTGCTTACCAAGGGCAAAGGCTGAGCCTCGCCATCCAGTGGGGCAACGCCGCCAGCCTACCCTACCGAACGACGTTGGCGATCTGGCTCAAATATTTTACCTATGTTAGGTTATTCTTAAGTTAGCAATGCAAAAGTTGGTGATCTGGCATAATATCCGGGGAACTTAGAGGCAGAAATTCTCCAGATGGACGATAAGTGGGGTCGGCTTATTCATCATCACAGTCTTCTTACGCTATTTCCAGGTCTTCAGCACTATTATCTACTTTGATAGCGGGATTGGCAGCAAAAACCACCTTCCTTGAACAAGAATTTAGAATTTAATATCGGTCAAAAGGGTATTATTCGGTTTACAACAAAAAAATATTACAAAAAAAAACTGGACAGAGAGTAGTATCTAGAAGAAACCGATGGCAATATAGTATTAAGTCAATATAAAACCAATGGTATTTAGAAAGTTGTGAAAAAAAATCGGACTATAGAGTATTAAGTCAAAATAATACAAATGACGAATTATTCAAAACGGGCTAAAGAGTATTAACTAAAAGATAATACGCTCTAGACTGCTCACATTTGAACTTTTAACAGTAATTATTGACAGAGCACCTGTCATAACTAGAAATAACACGAGTGACCCGTCAATTTCGGATGGCGCTTAGTGGCTAACTAAAATGTGACAGTCTTGCCTGCTCGAATATATCGCAAACCAAATTGGAAGACAGTCGTAAAGCTCCGTTTCTCGGCTTTAAACTAACCTACAGATATGGCTGTCTTGCCAGATTGTAGAGAAAAATTTTGCGAACTCGAAACCGTCGTAAAAAAAAATTTGCATTTTCCGAGATAATACCCTCTGACTATTCATGTGCGATTTGTTGTTACCGGATACTGCTTTTAATAACCTGTTGATCATTTAGTACAATTTTATGAAATTCTGCACAATGTAGTGGTTTTAAAATTAAACTTTACTAAAAGTAGAGCTATAACTGAAAGCTGAAAGCACATCACGCACGGGCGATTTTAGCTAGAGCGCCATCTACTTACAACGTCAGGAATTTTATTGGAAAATCAGGAACTTTTTCAGGATCTGGTAACCCTAGCTGCACGGGCGGTTCCGGGCGTGAACCCCTACGTTGTCCTCGAAACGCCTCGTGTAGGCCTAGGACTGGACGCTTAAGTTCCGAGAAGAGGTTTTAGGTTTCGGGTTAGATGTAAATGTAACGGTTGGTTGTAAACTAGGCTTTGCAAAAAGGTTTTGTCGATTTTCTCATTCGGTTAAATGTTGGATGGATCAAACCGTGCGGAATATCCAAATGTCGAAAATAAATGCATGTATTATATTTCTGATGCCATAATACAAATCGTTTCTATTTGATGAGTTCAACGACCCTCTAAAGTATGACAAAGATTCACTACAGCCCCTGTATTATCTAAAATATCCACCGTAAAAATAACGGTTTTTAAATGTCAAAAAATAGATTGTCCATTTCAATAAGGGCTATTTTCGAGTGTTTTGACGCTCGGAGGTTGAGTGGAATTTTTACATAAAAGAGGCGCAGATCACCAACTTTATTTCAGGGACTCGTAAAACGTATGAATGGCTTTCTTGAAGTAAAACATTAACCTCACTCCAATATTGTCAAAATGTAATGTGTTAGGTAGTAGAGTAGACCTCATCATCATCATCATCAGCCCACCTCTGCCCACTGTTGCGTATAGGCCTTTTCCCCCTCACGCCACCTTTCACGGTCCCTCGCCATCCGCATCCATGGACCCTCCGACGCCACAACGATGTCATCCGACCATCGAGCTGCTGGTCTTCCTAACGACCGCCGACCTACTTTGGGCCTCCACTCTGTCCTAGAGAGTAGACCTAGACCTACCGATTTGAGTCCATATTTTACCGGATGCTCTGTATAAGTATGAAAAGTGGCAACTCTTTAGTAGCTACTAGTTGTGCCCGCGACTTCGTATGCGTTTTTACACATTTGACATTTAATTTAAATTCGACTGTGGAGGAAAACTCAAAAGGAAGGTTTTTTTTAACCCCCGACCAACAAAGAGGTGTCATAAGTTTGATAGCTTTGTGTGTGTGTCTGTTTATGTGTTTATGAGGGTGTGCCTGTCTGTGTGTCTGTCTTTGTGTGCCCTAATCTAAACAATACATTTATGATTAAATATGTTTTGTTTAGATTAGGTATCGCCCGTGTAAGATACCAGGAAGCTTAGCATAAGAATTGCCTGGGAAGTATGGGGGTTTATTATGTATCTCCCTCAACATAGAGTGGGATAGATAAAGTTATAAGCCCATAGATAAGGTCTTACCCATTCTCATGCTAAGCCAGCAAGCAAAGCATAAGGTTGGGTTAGAGCGTATCTACCGCAAATAACTCTGTCTATCCCGCTCTACGGCAAACAAAATATATTTTTTTAATATCAAGTTGGGCTCAGTAGAGTAAATATTTAAAAAAAGGCACAAAAAAAAATTTCAACTTCGCGTGGGTTCAAACCCAGAAGATTTCGACCGCGACGCAACAGTACTACATGTCTAACATAAATGAACTTTGTCCGACCTCCACCGAAAACCACTCACAATTCCCTCCAGCAAGCATTATAAGGCTGGGTTAGAGCGTATCTATGGCTCTATCCATCCCGCTCTACGTCAAACAAAAGAGTGAGATACCTATTGTTTTAAACCCATAGATACGCTCTAACCCGGCCTTATGCTACGCTTGTAGAACTAACATTTTCCGCCAAAATAAAATAAAAACAAATGCCGATTTTTCATTTTTACAATATGCGCCCCAAATGCCAAAAGTTGTAGCGTGCTATTATACAGAGTTTTAAAAGACCGCAAACAAAGCGGGAGACCACGTATACGTACGTATACGTATAGTCCTCATCATAACGAACATTTTTGCCCAAGGAACTATGCCTGGGAAATCAACGGTTTCCGAGATAATAAAGTCAGACTTTTTTTTTTTTTTTCAGAAATGTGTTCAGTATCACGTTCTTAATATACCTTCTTAAGAAGCCATATCAAAATTATGGATATTTCTCACAAAAAATCAAGTTAAAAATTGCAACCCGCAATGTAGGTTTTCGAAAGAATGTGGTTCAAAGTCGGACTTAAAATTTTTTTTTTGCAGAAATATGTTCAGTATCACGTTCTTAACATACCTTCTCAAGAAGCCATATCCAAATTATGAATATTTCTTACAAAAAACGAAGTTAAAATTGCAACCCGCAATGTATTCAAAACATCGGATAGCCTAAGTTACTCCCAGAAACGTGAGTTACGACCATGTTAAGTTTGGTTGAAAACTATTCAGCGGTGTTCGCGTTTATCGTGTTCATACAGACAGACAGACAGACAGACATAAACCGTTTTTTTTTGCATTTTTGGATTTAGTATAGTTTACTTAGTAACCCCTGCTAGTTTTTTTCTAAAAATATTCAATGTACAGAATTGACTTCGCTAGAGTTTTATTATAAGTATAGATAGATTAGAGCCTGCGCAGACGACGCACAGTGGCGGACAAAAAGTCCGCGGCGCGCTCTTATTACTACAGTAATAAGGTTGCACTTTGTCCTCGTCTCACCTGGCAGTATACGCAGACAAAGGCAACCTTGTCGTCTGCGCAGGCCCTTAAAATGACATCACATTTTATAAATTTCGTAATACCCTTATTATCAAGTGCTAGGTAAAAGGTCCATTTACCTACTCCTGTTTTCATTGAAAGCGTCTGTCAAGTACTGTACAAAGTCGTATCTTGAGATTTTTGGCCATATATCCCGACAAGTCAACAACTCCATTGAGCGCATTGTAATGCAGGGAAGGGTGGAAGGCACTAGAACTCGGGGAAAACCACCGATGCGATGGACTGATCAAATCAAGACCACTGTGGGGAAAACATTGTATGAATGCACCCGGGCAACCTCTGACCGAGATAAATGGCGTGGCATCGTAAAGGCGCGCGACATCAGCCACTGATAATACTGCATGTGGACCACGACCGCTCTGACAAGAGCGTAACGACGAAGAAGAAGAAGAAGAAGAAGTTTTCATTGATCGTATCGAAGCCTATAAGCAACTAACAATGCGTAGGGTGAACAGCGTGGGCTGTACCTAGAAACATCCAGTGCCCTCAATTCCAGATTATTCGATACACATTTTCAGCCCCGCATATTGGACACAACCTCTATTGAAGGCTAGGAACAATAAGTTAACACCACTGTGGTTAACACAAAAAATAAGTAATGAACAATCACTGTGGAAGTGATTTTATCTGTTTTGTCCTGTCTTTCACTTTTTAACCGACTTCAAAAAATTAGGAGGTTTGTTACCTAAGAACGATTTCTAGGTGGACCGATTTTGATGAAATGAAATGAAATAGTTTATTGGTTAAACAAAGGATGCAGGTGAATTTCCTGGCTCCCAAACTAGGATTCCCTGTGCTATGGGAAGCCAGGCTACTTCTTATATGTTTTGTGATATTGTTTCTTCTTTTTATGATGATTCTTTTTTTTTAAAGCGTTTACTTCTCGTGTGATCCCTTAAGAAGATTTAATGGTCGCAATATCGGGCGCCACAATCACGCGCGCGCTTTGAGAAGGCCGGGGATGTCCGCACGTCGCGGTTATTATAGAACAAATTGAACAAGGTAATACGTAAATAAAAAAAAAGGTTGAAAAAATATAAACTTATTTTTTGCTTCAAGAGCGTTACGAAAACTATCGTCCCTGAGTCGGGTGTCACTAACCAAAACAACACCCTGTATATGCTTGCATCTATTCATAGCCTGCGATTACTTAGATCCGGAAGCTCCAGAATTGAGCGGCTAGACACTTAGGCGGTAATTAAAAGCACTTTAACATCATCTTAAGCAAATTGAGAAAGTACCTCAGCAGGCTAAAGGGATAGTAAAGTGGCTTAAGTTGCTAAAACGCACTAAATGTGATTTACTGAAACCGTTTTGATTTTACTGAGAATTTTTAATCTAAAGTTTTCATCAAAATATTTAAGTAATAAAAAATATTCATTATTTCATTTGTGATAATTTTGTAGCAGTACCACTAAACGCGAAAATCATAAATTTTGTTCAGCTAGTGGGACACGTACACACGACAGCACGTCAGACTGTACATTTCTGTTGCAAAGTCGCCCGTAACGCGACCGAGTAGAGTGCTAGCGTTTAAAGGTCGACGTGCTGTCGTGTACATATTGTATCTTGCTTACTCATAAGTAAGTAATGTCTTAAATCAAAATATTAAGAACTTTGTTAAAATATTCTCAAGATTTATTGTGGGGTTGAAAAAATCACACTTACAAAAAAAAAAAACAAAAAGTTGTGAAACATTTTCAGTCAATTAAATAGGTAATCGTCCCAAAACCCTAAATGTTATAATAATAAAGCCTAAAAAGAGAAATGCTGTACAGCGCTAAGGTACCTAACATCTTCATGAGACAAGATTGATGATGGTGACCCCAAAACCGCCTTGTTGAATGCCTGGGACATTGGGGTAGGCTTGCGCAGAACCTACCGTCATTTGGTCCATTTAAGGTACGGTCGGCCACAGTCAAGGATACCCCATGGTAGCTCTTACCGCGCGCGGCATAAGGGCGCCAATCGAACAAAAAGGGGTATCTTAGGGTCCAAATACCAAATTTCATGACGATCTGATCAACGATACTCAAGTTATTGTCGAACAAACATTCATACACACATACATACACGCAAACACCGGATTGTTCCAGTAGAGGTGCGCGAAACGCTTCAGTGAAAAGAAAAGAATGATATAGTTCATTTCCTTCACTGAACTAGTTCACTCTTTTAGTTCACAGTTCATTCATAGTTCACAGTTCATTCATAGTTCACAGTTCATTCATTCATAGTTCATTCATTCATAGTTCATTCACAGTTCATTCATAGTTCACAGTTCATTCATAGTTCACAGCTCATTCATAGTTCATAGCTCAGTAGTACGTCCACGTATCTTTTGACTCACGGTAGTCCGCGAATGACAAAGGTGACAAAGGCGAGACACATCAGTTACAGAATTTTGGTCCTTAGTGTGGTAGATTTAAGAATGTTTCTTGAAGAATGAACTACGTGGACTAGAATGAATGTGATATATAAAGATTTACAGAATTTTGGTTCTTAGTGTGGTAGATTTAAGAATGTTTCTTGAAGAATGAACTACGTGGACTAGAGTGAATGTGATATGTAAAGATTGGTAGTGAATGAATGAATGAATGGTTTCATACAACGAATGCATTCAATCGAAGCATTCATTCGCGAACTACACACCTCTATGTTCCAGTGGACTCGAAGAACTTCGCTCACTTTTCCGCTTGTTCAATAATAATTATTTACGATGGTAGTTCGATAAGTTATCAATACAAGGTGTTACAAAAGTACCTAACTCTTTTTACAGGGTAATAGCACCCGGTGATAGGAATCACAACCTAAATATTTTTTTTTGCTCTATGACGTTCCGTTGATTTTTAAATTAATAAAATGTGAACGCTGTGGCGGGAGAAAAGTATTTTTTTAATATTGTTTTCATTGACTTTCACAATGTGTTAACAACTCAAACCTATGCAAATGCACCTACACCTACAAAAAAAAAATTAATTTGAGCTAATACCAAGAACAAAAAAGTTATGAAAATTTTTAAATTTTGAGGTTATAAAATAAAAATTGTATTTTTTTCAACTTTTTTTTACAGAATTGACATCCTGTTGACCAGTAGGTTACACCCTGTAAAAAGAGTTAGGATGTTTTGTAACACGTTGTATACTAGGTATAGACATTTGAGATATTTGAGAGAATTCGCTTCAAATCAATAGGTCAAGAGCCAGTTGTCAACAAAGATCAAGATCATTCATTAACTTCCCATTTATAAATGTAGCGTTCCGATCAAAGAAGGAAAATAGAGAAAGGTCCTTTTATATACGTTATGTGTATATTATGTAGGTAGACCCATATATTTGTATTAGACGAAGTGCAGGGTTCAGTGGCCGAGGTCTGGGGGTGTTCGCTTCCCGGGGTTTGGGAAAATAACTTTGCGCCCCATCGCTCTTTTGAGGGCCTTGGGGTCGACGACCATCCCGGCAAGGTTATTTCTGTGCATTTTCTCATCGAAAATCACATTTCTTTTTGGCTTTTCGCCTGGTAACGACCATCGATCGTGGCGTTTCTGTTACCTATTTCTTTGCATTTCTCTTCCAAACTACAACGTGTTACAAAACATCCTAACTCTTTTTACAGGGTGTAACCTACTGGTCAACAGGATGTCAATTCAGTAAAAAAAAGTTGAAAAAAATCAATTTTTATTTTATAACCTCTAAATTGAAATTTTTTCATAACTTTTTTGTTTTTGGTATTAGCTCAAATTTCAAAATAATTATGTTTGTGGGTGTAGGTGCATTTGCATAGCTTTGAGTTGTTAAAACATTGTGAAAGTCAATGAAAACAATATTTAAAAAATATTTTCTCCCGCCACAGCGTTCACATTTTATTAATTTAATAATCAACGGAACGTCATAGAGCAAAAAAAATATTTAGGTTGTGATCCCTATCACCGGGTGCTATTACCCTGTAAAAAGAGTTAGCATCTTTTGTAACACCTTGTATAAAATTTACATTTTGGATTTATGAGTGGTATTTGGAATCCATCGATCTTACTCGAATGTTGAGACTAAAAAGCAGAGGTAGGGTTTTAATAGTGGTAGGCTCAGTTTGTACTTTTCCTTATCATCAGTTAGTAGGTACCTACCATAAATAGTTGGACGCTCAGTTACGTTTTGGTTCTACATAACTGCTGCCTTTCCAAAACATCAGCACTTGTTTTTCAGCATGCTAGTACTTAGTAATCGTAAAATACTGGTTTGGTAATGTTTTTACTAATTTTGAATTTTGTTTGGTCGGTTCTTTGGTTATGCTTTGCATACGATTTATTTCACGTTAATAAGGTAGAGTCAGTTTGTGTAAAGATAAATTGCTATTTATTTTTTCTATAATTACTAAATACCTAATTGAAACCCCTCCATTGGAGTCTCCAGCTGCGTTTTCAAAACATCTACTAAAACCTTTTTTGTTAGTTTTGAACCCTATCTAGGGTTTGGCACGTGAGCGCTATAAAAGATCTTTACTTGATGAATGGTTCAGCTTGACATTCATAATATATCCCACCTGCTTTTATTTTGACTAAACCATCTTATGTAATTTTTTATACTGTTATAGATAGAGTAGGTTTGCCCAGCACCTATACCATCCCGACAGTTTAGTCAGCCTAGCCCATAGACAGACAATTCAATACGTGTGGAGCCAACTAAGCCGTGGGTTTCCACACGATGTTTTTCCTTCACCGTTATCGAGTGGTTTTATGCTATTTCAAATTCACAAATGTACGTAACTTTTACAGCGATTTTTTTACTACTGAGTGTGTTAAGGAGAAACTGTTACCATGTAGGTGGAAGTTTGTTAAAGGGACCACTCAGTGAGTGTATACTATAGAACAGATAGATATTTTACCGTAGTTTAGATGGTGCACCTAACTACCTATGGTAAAATAGTGTAGGCTAGTCCAGCACCAAGCACAAGATAAGAAATGTTAGGCCTCTAGTTAACTACTAACAAAAAAATGTCATAGGTTAGTTACTATGTTATAATAAGCTCTAATCTCCGTAGTTACAGTGACTATTTAAATTATAATAATATTATACAAAACCACAGAAAACACTATTGACTCTTGACAACTTCATGGGTACTTCAACTATTGATGGTAAGTACATACATAACTGAGACACTGGAACGCGATGACGTCACCTCAATTACAATGCTGGGCCCTTAGCCTGTAACGCAATGGTGCCAAAATGGGCTCCTGGTTGACGGTTTTAATTACGATTTATTAATGCTGTCGGTCCAGTGTCGGTCCTTTTAATGTTTTCGTAGTACAGCAAACAATATCATGAGTCTAATTCTAGAGGATTAGTTCGCTGGTTGTAGGAGAACAACGAAAACATCCCGGTTTTGTCTTTCTACCTGGGACGCCATTGATACGCCATTGTGTTACAGGCTAAGGCCCCTGGTTGGAATGCCTCAACCAATGAGACTCTTGGAATCGGCCCATGGCAACACTACACTGCGTTGCGTTGTGTTTTGAATATCACATGTATCGACCAGCGTAGCTTGATCCCTATCAGTCCCTACCGCCGCCGCAATACTATGGCCATGAAGCGAGCACGGAAGGGTGAGGAAGGTCAGTTACGGCTGGATAGTTATTTCAAGATAATGCGACATAGAATAGGATGTAGTTTTTTGGCACTTATCAGTCTGATTAGAAATAAGCAAATATTTTGTTAATTTGATAATTTTATGAAACAATTTTGTCGTTAATTAGAATTTAATACAAATGTTTTTTAGGATTCCGTACCTTTAAAGATAATAATGGGGAGCCCAAATTTTTAAGTGGGTAGACCGTATCAGGCGGGGCATCGTATAAAACGGCTTCATAGCACAAGCTAAAACCGATTATGTAACGTTTTCGATGTATGACGAAAAATGTTAAAAAAAAACATGTCTCCCTTACCGTTTTGTACGGAACCCTCGGTGTGCGAGTCCAACTCGTGCTTGGCAAATTTTGTAATTATAGAAAACACCTTTGAATTTTTATTTTGTGAGCCCTTATTAACTACAGTTTTCTGTAGAATCGAGTGAAATGTTTGAAACACGCCAAAGATAGGAAAATGCACCCATTTAACTAACCTGTTATTCCTGCTTAGTATAGGTACACTTTGTCACAGCGACCTCTAAACTCTCCTACCTCCGCCATAAATAATAAGGTCTATAATTCTGTACGAAACCACCGACAACAGAGCATAATTGTACCCCAGTTGCATAAAACAACGTCTATGAGGTCCTTGAACTCGAGGAAGCAATTTCGGCTGAAAGGTCGTTGACCCACCTTTGGGTTCAGTTTCATGGTTTTGCCGATGTGTGCGTGGGCTACAGAGGACTGTCATCTTTGTGCAGGCGTTTGTGTGCGTTTACGGCAGTTTTATTGGTAGGCTCACTCCAGTTATGATATTACTGCAGTCGCTTATAACAAGGAAATAGGTATACGTATAAGCACGCATTTTTCACGGTAAAAATTACGGTTAAGTGCTTCTAGCTAAATTATTAAATTTTATTAGCTGCAAAATTCTAACCCTAACTTCCGAAGACTGCTACTGTTTAAAGTAGTCGCATGATTTATCTATGGATTTAAAGGCGAGTTTAAATAAGTCTGTTCTTCAAAGGTAACACTATTGCTTCATAATAAGAACTAACACGTAGAATTCTAACAAAACTTGGAAGATAAATGTGCCTGTCATCGCTGGTAGGCGTTTTATGTTGTTGCAGTAGGTCTTTGGAACGAGTTTTATTCAGGTCTTATAAAAAGTTTAACCTCTCTAGGTGGGATTTTATATTGTAGGCATGCTAGTGACATGCTTACATTAATCAGCCTATTGACTTCAACGACTGAGAAAAAGATACCTAAAACATGGGTGGAAAATATAGGGAATTTTAAATATCTTTATTTATTTTGTTCTACGACTTTGATTGATAAGAATTGAATTTTTCCATACAAAAAAATAATAATTTTTCGATATTTTTTTCTTTTGCAGAATTTGTGCTGAGTATTAACAAACAGGAGCAGGAGATTCTAAAAGGTGGTTGAAAGTGGAGGGGCACGAAAGCGCGCCAAATGTATATAGAAATAAAAAACTTTTAAAGAATAAGAAAAGTATCGAGCACCGAGCTAATCGAAAAGTCGTGGAACAAAAGTTGTTGGATATTAAGAGATTGATGTTTCAGGAATAAAACTATTTAAACATAATCTTGTATATCATTTGCACGATCTTTAAGATTCACGAGGGCATAGAGTCAATATTGCAATGTTTTGTCCATAAATAATAAATACATGAGGGTGAAAAACGTAACCCCACCTTTTTGGCAGTCGGGTAAAAATGGAATCATAACATCAAAGATGTCATGTTAATTTAAAAAGAAAAATAATACAAGTAACTGTCATTTTAAACGCGGATAGTTATTAGCCCTTACAAAACAAATAAAACAATCATGTTATGTATAAATCAACGTCCAAATCTTGATTTACATTTCTTATAAAAACCCAGACGGCACAAACTGCCAAATCGCGAGCCCTTAAAATAAACAAAAGGGATTTTAAAGATATTTGAATCTACTGTGTTGAGTGTAGAAAGAAGAGCTTTGTATTTGTGTGCATAGTTCCACTAGAGGGCGCCAATATACCACCAAATAGGTTATAAATGACACCGAGCACACGCAAGGTTTTCGCAGCATCAGATTTTCTCGATAATTTCGAAACCTAAATTTTTATTACAGTCTGGAAGCTTAAAAAAAAAAACAAATAAAAACATAAGTTTACAAAAACAAAATACGTTTTAGTTCAACTCCACTCGTCATGACAATCTTTGTGTCATCCAACGTGCACAAAAGAAATACTCCCTTCCCACCAAACTGTAACTCTCATAGACACAGACGAGTTTTTCTAAAACGAATATTCGCATACTATGCGTCAGTCGCCAAAACACGGGGTTTAAAATAGAGAGATGCGGGTTCGTTACCCGGACGGTCTCCCGCGCATCGCTTTTTATGTCACGGGCTGGGGATGCGTACTGGGGTTATGCGCAGTTTGTTTCCGCACTAATCAACTACTAAATTCGGTACGCAAAGTTTTTTGTTCGATAGTCCATTATTGGCTTAATCTTATCTTTAGACAATATTGAGAAACTAATTTCAATATTTTTATTTTGGTTCAGTAGTTTGGATTTTACAACGTTTCAAAGATACGGTTTTATGACCTTCACGCGACGGTCTGCATACTGTTGGCGGTCATAGGGACAAAACATTTTAGCGCATAAAAACAAAACTACTGGACCAAAATAAAAAAAAAATAAATTAGTTTCTCAATATTGTCTAAAGATAAGTTTAAGCCAATAACGGACTTTCGAACAAAAAACTTTGCATACCGAATTTAGTAGTTGATTAGTGCGGAAACAAACTGCGCATAACCCCAGTACGCATCCCCAGCCCGTGACATAAAAAGCGATGCGCGGGAGACCGTCCGGGTAACGAACCCGCATCTCTCTATTTTAAACCCCGTGTTTTGGCGACTGACGCATAGTATGCGAATATTCGTTTTAGAAAAACTCGTCTGTGTCTATGAGAGTTACAGTTATTCTCGGGTATTTCGCATTCGAGATTTTGCGAAGAAAACGTTAATAACAAGTCGCATTTGGGATTTCCGAGAGTTAGAATTAGCACCCTGAACTAACGAAACGCAGGACTATGTCAATATACTATAGGTACTTTTGAATTTCAACCTTCCAAATTACTAGTTGACACCAAAACAATAATTTGATCCTTATGGGCCTAAATAACGTTATTTTATTTAATAAGGGCACGCCCAAATTCACTACAGCACTAAACAACATTGAGATTATTACGATTGAAATCGACACAATCAGAATGATTGAATTAAAAATAATTTAAGGTCATTATTTCAAAGCCCTTCAATAATCGGATGTAATATAAGTGGCAAACGTGGGAAAACGGTGGTCAGGGCATTTGGCTAAGTGTGTTGATGGGAGATGGATAAAGTTAATTGTGGAGTGGATAGTGAGAGAAGGGAAGGACATAGCCTGAGAGCCGGAAAGCATTGCCAGGTGTCTGGCATGGGATTATGAGAGGTGGCGTGAGCATAAAAAAGCCTTTACCCAGAAGATATTATGTACTTTTTGTATTTTCTAAAGCACTTACCCGTGCTAACAAAAGTTAAAAAAATCCCTCGGGCCAGGACTTGAACCCGCAACCTCTTGCGTACGGTGCATCAATGAGGTTGTGAAATTTTCATCGACAGTACTTGGTTCGGTGGCTCAATTCGTACAGCATCTGTACGGTATGCAAGAGATTGCGGGTTCAAGTCCTGTCCCGAGCGAATTTTTTAACCTTATTAAAATCAGTAGCGATTGTTAACGAACTGATAATCATTAAAACTATAATAAAACCTACCAAACAATGTGTTTTATATTCAGCTCAATATTTTTCATACCACTTAAAGGAAACGACAATGTTGGTTACCGTTCCAGACTTTTTTTGTAAGAAACAGTGGTGTTTTATTTTATTTAATTACGCAGCATAAATTGTTCCTTAAAAAAATTTGAACAAGGAATTGTTCGGGCCTAAACAAAAACAAAAAAAAACTGACTCGTGCCATCCAGAGTACATAAAAAAATACTCTTGTCACCCAAAGTTTCCAAAAACACGATAAAAATTACTAAACGGCACTAAAAACTTGAAAACCTTAATTTTTCAAACATACCAGTTAATGCATATTGCATTATGCTAAAAGTAATAAAGAAGAACGAAATTAAATAGCAAACGCAATCAGCAAGTAGTTACCTTGAAGTCAAATGTACGTAATCGCTTACACGTGGGTGCATAAATATGCATACATCGGACTTTTTACGATGCCGATCAAAGTACATTTTATTGAGTTTTATTGAGATTTTTTAATTACTAAAAATAAATACAGCAAGCGTAGACCAAATCCGAGACTGCCTTGTTATGGCGTCTAAGGTCAGGTTTATCATTATCCAATTTTCTTTACAAAGGTGAAAAAAAAAGCAATGCTTTAGTAACTGAAAATCTTAGAAAGATCTTTCTTGAATGACATGAACTGAGAGGCGTCGATTTCGCTGTGAGTCAATCAAATTAATAAAAAAAGATACTTATAAACGACAAGAATTTTGGACATAATAAAGGTTCCAAGAAGGGTTATAACAACTTGCAAGCGAAACGGCTTATTCGTAGAGCGCCTACGCGTCGTCTACGCCTTCGCTACGGAATGCACTCGTGCACCGTAGCTGCAGCTACGCAACCCCTACGCTGCGTAGCACTGCTACGAAGTTGCATCGTCTTTGCGAATTTATTTGCAAACTATGTTTTGGTGGTTGGCGGATTTGTTTCTACTTTATATGGCTTACAAAACATAAAATAAATTACCTTTAGACTAGGGCTGAAAGAAACAGGTGCTTTTAGTTAAAGGAAGCTGGGATATACGGTGATTTCATGATTAAGAGACATGCAAACTTTGCTTCATATTTTTTTAAACAAAAAGTCATTTGTATAACTTACGCCATACAGGAAGCAAAGATGACTCTCCAAACATGTGTTTGACAGATGTTTTATCAAGCTAATGGCATTATTCCGTAAGAAAAAAAAACGGAATAATATAATTACCTACTTAATAATGGAACTGTGTTTTGTAATATTGTTTTGAAATAACGTTTCCTACTTTAATAAGTATGTGTTTTATGCTTTGTCACTTTAAAGAATTAAAATTGACTCACACTTAAATGCCTGACACTAATGCGTTTAAAAAAAATAAATCCAAAAAGTTATTTGAAAAAAGAGGCTAATAAACTCACTACGAATTAGTCATTTCAACAAAAACATGTCTTACTACTAAGATTAATACCCACTCGATGCATTCGGCAAAAAATAACGCTTTTAGCCCATCTCATTTATCAATTTAATCACCTCTGTAGATCTTGATAGAGACTTTCTGAACTTGAATGGATTAATCAGTTTCCGAACGAAAAAAATATTGGTTACAAAAAACCATGCCAAGCCTACGGCCGTGTTAAAATAAAATAACCATTATAAAGGGACCTCTTATTACTATGTATGATCACCAAAGTGTGGCTTACAAAATTATCGTAAATATTTTACCAAGCATTGCCTATTCAATGTTGAATAAGTAACTGCTACCACGTTGGTTACTTACAATATTAATCTTGCTTGAATTTGAAATGACCAATATTGGAATAGCGTACTATTTATAATGTGAAACACTAGCCAATAAAATATAAAAAAGAGATCAATTTTAAAACTGCATTCATCTATCTGTTTACAGTGCTGATACTGCTCTATTTATTCTCATAATAATAATTAATTGGACAGAAAATCACAGACATTCTTGCACTATGGGACACATTTTAATGCAATCGGAAAAGCATTAATTTATTTCTTCTTCTTCTTCTTAGGGTATTGGTAAAGTCTTTTCAAGGTGGTAGATGTGTAGGTACTGTTTTTTCTCTCCGCAAATAAAAGTCTATAATTAAGTTGATGATCAACAAAGGAAAAACCAATACTTTGTATGGGAATCGTACGAGCAATAAATCCATCCGGCCATCCAAATTCCATTTCACCGAGAGCCACACTCTAGCGCATTCACCGCCCAGCCTATTATAAGAAGACCGGTCGTAGTAAACTGGTTCCGCTGGCCTTGTGGCCTCAAGGAAGAGTTCCGTATGCGTTAGGCGAACGACGATCCTTTTGGCGTTTTGTGAATGAAGGAGATAAAAATTGGCCTGGCTAATTTAATTGAAAATTGTAATTCCATAGCTTAGAATGGAAATACAGGAATGTCAACTATCTGAACGTCGGTTAACCGTACGACCGTTTATCCGAACAGTGATCCTAGCTTCACATAATCAGGTAGGCTTACTACGAGAGACGAATATTAGGGATTTTTTAATCGCTCACTTATCTCTCAAGAAAGAACCGTTCCAGATAATGAGATTAAAAAGCGGTCTGTGCTTTTGAAACTTGCCATTCCAACGAAATTGATTAATAGTTAAAGAAATAATTTGGTTTTTATTGGTATTTTTGTAGGTAAATGTATGGAGTTCGATTATTCGGTTATCCGAACACCCATGTACCCCAATTAGTTCGGATAATCGACGCTCTACTGTAAGTATATCGAAAAAACACTTTCCAGGCTGGCTGAGCAAAAACAAATGTTTAATGTTTGAGGTTGTTACATTACACAGCGTTATATGGCACTTCCACTTACACCAGACGGGTGAACTGACGATGCGGAAGAATATTTTTTCTTTGTACATAGTTAATTATGTTACTCAGTTATGTACGAAGAACAAGGGGGACGCTTGGGCCATGTTTAGAAACAGTAGATTTGCCCAGCAACTACAAGCTAGTTTTTAAATAGCTATTCGGTTCTACGACTTTTCGAATAGCTCTATACTTTTTATTTATTTAACGTTTCTTATCATTTTAATGTGTGCATTTGTACCATTCCAGCGCTGCCTGCGCGGCGCATTTTCGTGCCCCTCTTCTATCTACCACCTTTCTAGACTCTCCTGCTCCTATTTGTTGTTCCGCATTGTATAGAAAAACAAATTTGCGCTTTCACCAAAGTCGTAGAATAAAAGTTGTTGGAAATCACATTTAGAAGTTGATGTGTTTCAGGAATAAAGATATTGAAAAATTGCCCTGTATACCATCTGGATAAATAGATACAATATGGAAGTGCCACGGAATTTGCATAATTTCCCTTTTCTCAATGTCACTTGGATCATGAAGAAATGAGTGTAAACGCAGCATAAGGACAATAATGTGCTGTAGGTACTCTACTATCAATTGTATTGTCCATACAAAAGGGACCTTATTGAAACTCCTTAAAGCATCGCTTTTGTTGTCCAACCTTTACAGTAAAATCTTTTGTCGAGCCCTTATATTGGTATTAAGACTTAAATGTATAGGTATGTACCTGTTTGTTTTATGTACAGCCAGAATATATCTCAATATAGAGAAAAGTCAAATATGTCTTACTCGCAAGGATACCAAAATTTTGTTAATTTTGTTTCATTGAATTCGTTCACATCTATTCAGCTTTTATCATTCCAGTACGCTAGGACGACAGGTGTCATGCCAACGGAATACGAAGAGGAAACTTGCCAAATTACAGAAAACTACCAATCAATTTGGCACCTGTCCAAAGTGGTGGTAACCATTGAGTCTGGGCGTCTGCTCGGTGGTGAATATTTCGTGCACATAAATACATACAGTGCGGCTGAATCAGACCGCCAAACAACGTAAGAGCAATGCCACACGGGCGTTCTGTGTGCGTTGCATTAGCGCTGCGTCGACCGAGCGGTGACGCTCCGTCGTTCTACATATAAATCTGAACGACATGCCACACTGGCGTTTTGGCTGCGCTGCGTCGTCGCAACGCACGCGCAACGCACAAAGAGAGGAGGGACATAGGTGGGGAAGGGATCTGCGTTGATACGACGCAGCGACCGCAGTAGCATATCTGTTTACTCCGACGCAGCGCTCGTGTGGCATTCACTGCGTTGAAAATGTTGAAATCATTGCGTTGCGACGACGCAGCGCAGCCGCAACGCCCGTGTGGCATCGCTCTAACTGTGTGAATCCAGGGTACCCCGTCCACTAGAGCCACCGCCAATGGAAAAAAAAAAAATTTTTGGATGCCTTTTTTGCTAAAAGTAGGCCGCCAAATGAGTATCCCTAGCCTAGACTGCCCTTGTATTCTCTAAAATATCCACCGTAAAATAACCGTTTTTATATGAAGGCAGCACGGCAAGTGCTGAACACGATGGCGTTGTCAGTTAAAAATGTCGAAAAATGGACATGAGGAGTTAGCTCTTCAAATGTCAAAAAAAAAGATTGTTCATTTCAATAAGGTCTATTTTCGAGTGTTTTGACGCTCAAAAGTTGAGTGGATTTCTTAGACAATAGAGGCGCTGATCCTACAAAAATCCGCAAATACTAGTCCTCAAAACCGGTTTATTAGCTCTTATCAAAATTTTTTTTTTTCGTCAAATAATAATCCGGTTTTGAGCACTAGCAACAGTTTTTTTTTTTACAGAATAAACACAATGATCTGTCCACACTTCGCGTTCCTGTACGCGGCCTCCATTAAAGGATCCTCCATATTTTTATCCTTTAAAATGAGCCGTTTTCAAAGAACAAATTCAAAGCAGTTCATACATAGATGGCGTTTACAGGCGTGGCCATAGAATAACCGGTATACGGCTGTCAAATTTTCGCTTAGCACAGATTAATTTTGACAGCCGTATTCCGGTTCTTCTATGGCCACGTTTGTAGGCGCCATCTATGAAATACTTTGTGAATTTGTGTTGAAAACGGCTCATTATGGCATGATGACTCCTAGCAGCAAGTGTTTGCACGTTTGCACGTATTGTACATTATAGTGTCAGGCAACCGACAATCCCGTATGCGGCAATAAATTAATTGGGCAGTGTAATGGGTCAGACCATGGCCTCAATTTTAACTGCATGCTTTATTAATGGGTAAACTGAAGAAAAAATAAGATAATAGATTTTAACATAGGTCTGGTTCTGGTGTCAGCTGTCATTAGAGCGTGTGGCCATAATAAAGCATGCAGTTAAAATCGCTAGGATACCCCTTTTTGTTCGATTGGCGCCCTTATGCCGCACGCGATAAGAGCTCCCATGGGGTCTCTGTGACTGTGGCCGACCGTACAATGTACAGTCTAGTCACTGACTCTACGTAGTGTAAGGGCTAGGTATTAGTGGCGCTTTCAGAACAATACATTATTATTTATTGCTCTGTGATTAAAATTGCCATCGGTACTTAAGTTTATTAAATAAATACATTTTTCATTTTTATTTTCATATGGTTGGACAATACAAAAAGGCAACGCAAAAACGCACTGAACGTTTCTAATCTAATATAACCCGTGCCATTAAAGAAAACATTTAGGGTGAACTTCAAAACACTCGCCCTCTCGCTCTAATTAATACAGTCAAAGTGAGACGACGCTAGGTTTTTAACTCCGTCCTAAATGTTTTCTTTAATGACACGGGTTATAACAACTAACGCCACCTATTTCTGAACTGTTTCTAGCACACACACAAAGTATCAATAGTGTGTTACACACGCTACGCACACAAGGGCGTTTTTTAATAGTGTGTGACGGCATAGGTAGGGTCAAATAGCAAGCGGAAACTATAATGCATGTTATTTATTAAGGTCATGTCAGTTTGATAAAAATAAAATTATAATTGGTCTAGGAAACTTGCCAATGTGTAACAAAACAAAGTTAATTTACCTAATTTATAAAAATGACTCATTCGATTTTTGGGGACAAAACGTGGCCAAAATTAATTTAGTTCAAAATGACGGCTGCATTGATGATGTAATTAAAATTAATTGTATCAATGAAAAAAAAAGCTCTGCTGCTGTCCGTTGAGGAGTTAAGTTCTCCATCTCAGAAGTTTTTCATCAGATCTCCACTATTTTTACGGGAGCACATGGTTAGTACAGTCGGCGACAGTCTCAGATACCCCTTTTTGTTCGATTGGCGCCCTGCCGCGCGCGATAAGAGCTGCCATGGGGTATCTGAGATTGTGGCCGAGCGTACCATGTACCATACCACTGGGCGCTAATCATCTCATTGCGAAATGCAAATGCCTTAGTACTTCCATTTAAGTATTATTTTATTTTGGTGCAGTATGAGTCCACCTTAGGATGACTTGCAGCCAGTGCTGGATTTTCCAAAATGCTAAGCCTAGGGCGGCAGATTTTAGGGGCGGCAGATTTGGGGCATCTTTTGAGATCTTACATAAAAGAAGCCCTGCTTGACGCCCCCTGCCTCTTTTCGATTGCCACGTTTTGGTCCCTTTTGAGGTGTATAAACTAATACTTTGAAGGGGGCTAAAGTCAGCTTTTTTTAAAGCTCAAAGAGGTGACTAGAGTGGTTAGGAATTAGTCGAATTGGTCGGTTGGTAGGGGTGGCAAAATTGAAAAGCTTAGGTACTGGGGCGGCAAATATGTGAATCCGCCACTGCTTGTAGCCACTGTTAAGCCTCGCGTCCATTAGGCGGATCGGGGCGGATTTTTGCCGGCGGCAAAAATCCGCCTGCCTATATTTTGTATGGAAGTGCGTCCACTAGAGCGCATCGGGGCGGGGCGGGCCGCGACGCAATATTTTTGCCGGCGGATTTTTGCCGGCGGCATTACCCGCCCCGATGCGCCTAGTGGACGCAGGGGCAACAGCATGCTCGCGCATGCGAATGCGCGCGAGTGTTGCCATTTGTCGACCAGAATACATAATCGGCTGAATTATTGTTGTTCTTGTTTATAATAATGTAAAGAATTCTATGCTATTGGCGTGAACGAAAAATCGCTGAACAAACGCTTAGTACGAATAGCTCAGTAAAGTTAAGCTTCAAAAAAATAAAACTGTAAAAAAATTGAATTACCCTCCACGCTGCTATCGTCCAACCTTAAGGGTGGACGATAGCAACGTGGCGGGAGATTCAAAATTTTCACAGTTTTTTACATTTTGTAGCTAAACTGAGCTATTTTTGTTCAGCGATTTTACGTTAGACAAAAATAGCTCAGTTTAGCTACAAAATGTAAAAATCTGTGAAAATTTAGAATTTTCCGCCACGTTGCTATCGTCCACCCTTAACCGATCATGATGATGAAGAAATACCAGCAGAAGTATTAGAAGTTGATTTTTGGTTTTGTTAAGTTTATGGTTTTCACAAACGCCGTATTGTTCCAGTAGACTCGGAGAACTTCGCTCGCTTCTCTCGCTCGTTCAATTATTCCGTTTCGGATCCAGATTGAACGCAGGTTGGACGTAACTCAACGCGGGATTTTTTTGTAACTAAATATTGAAATGAAAAAATGTTACGTATACTGCGTGTTATTCACTAGGTAAGTAAAAAAAAAAAAATGTCATCGAGTATTTATCATCAATTTTATTAGTTTAAAGTGCATGAAATCCCTAATATAAAATAGTCTGTAATTTTGGCATGAATGAATAGGGCTTGGCAATTTTTTTGCAGCCAAGGGCCACATAGAGCCAAAATGGCATAAAAGCGGACCGTACCTGAAACTATAGGTAGGTACTTACCATACCCTATAATTATTTTACCCATAGTATATTCAGAGTGAGATGAGCGCGCGTCAGAAAATTTCAGTCTCAATCATACAAAATAATTTCAATCTGTTCAAAATTTCTCAATCGACTAGGCATCAAAAAGTTACAATTTAGGCAATGTCACAAAAAGTCACAACGAGGGCTCAAAAGTTACAATATTTGTGATTAGACAAAGTGGCAACACCAAAAAATCCGCCGAGCCGATGCGCCGATCCGCCCCGATGCGCTTAGATGGACGCACCCCAACGTTGCGTTGCGTTGCGGCCCGGCCCGGCCCGCCCCGATCCGCCTCATATGGACGCTAGGCTTTAGGGTATTTGTTCTGTGGCCCTATAGGTATAATATCCACGGACACGTAGTACCTATATCGAGTTGGACAAAGCGCAGCGCGGCCATGAAACTGTTTGTAGAGCGTATTATTGATATTTTCCTGGCCACTACAGTCGGCTCTAGATAAGTACCGATGTTCAGTTCGATACTCGCAGTTATTTCCTGTGCAGTAAGAGCTACCGCGGCGTTATCTTGATACGGCAGTTAGGTAGGTAGCCCTTGTGCTGTGTATCTATGTATTTAAACATTCACTTTGTTACTAATAGGCATTTTCAATTTAAGAAGACGAAGTTTGTTGTTGGTTTCGGATCTTACTAGTGAAGTGGTTAGAACAGCAATTAATTTCGTTTCAGGACAGATGTTTATTTTCAGGGCCATGTCTACTATCATACAACACAACAACCATACAGGGATCAGCTGTATCGATCTAATTTATTAGTATGTACAAGTTTGGTAAAAATGGGCACCTACATGTTTGTTTTACAGTCTTTGATTTTAGCTAAAAGTTGGATGCTTATGATGCATCGAAGTGAATCATCAAAACTAAACATACTTTCAAAACTTCAACGCCTGTGAAAACAATATTAGCTATATTTAGGTAATATAAAAAATTTTGCTTTCCACAAGATTGATCAAAAATGATTAAACTTGTAGAGGCTAAAATGGTAAGTAATAAAATGATGTATTGAGGAATTCTTGATTGGAGTGAAAAATTAAAATATTATGTCGATGCACATTACATTGGCACTATGCACCAAATCAGTCGTCCAACTTTTTTTTTCTCTGGGATGCCAGCCTACAAAGTTTTTGTAAATAAAGTAGAATTTATTGTAAGATGAAATTAATCTTCGACACGATAAATCATATGTAAATTTTCTTCATAAGTATTTCAAATTAATGAAAAAACCAAACTTAACTGATTTATCAATAAAAAATATGTGTAAAGTAACAATAAAAAAAAAAGTGGAAGATTTTACAACCTCTTCATCTAGCAACACTAACATCTGACATTTCCACCGCTGCGAAACTGCGAGATTGTGTGCCTTCGCGAAAAAGGCAATTTTAGTGCTTTATTTTGAAGGTGATCCACCATGACTTCCGTCGTGAGGGCTGGGCATCTGGCTCCCTACTTCAAATCCACTTCCTCGGTGGTTTCCAATGGCTTGAAGCCTCTGGTGGCGGTTCCAACCCCAAACGAAAAGTTGGTGGCCCAGCCCTTGCCCAAGACCTCTACAGTGCAGGCTCTCCATGGAGCGCTGCCCATTCAGGGTTTGAAGGCCAGAGCTGGCCTTTCAGGTACGTGACATTTCTTCTTCGCTCCAAAATTTCCATGATAAAATTGCGCTGCAGTTACATAACATTGTAAGTTGTCATTTTCAGTGCCAGCGCAAGTGCGTTTCGCTCACAGCGACATTGCCGTGCCAGACTTCTCGGCGTACCGTCGCAAGGAGACCCAGGACCCGGCGGGCAAGGCTGCGGAGACCGCTGACCAGAGACAGTCCTTCTCCTACCTTATGGCTGGAGGTAAGCAGTGTTATGGTCTTGAGTTTTCAAGGTCTCTGTCAGTGTCAGACTGCAAACAGTTGTTAGTTTGGCGATTGTAAAGAAAACCAGTGCTTGGTTGATAATTATCTTACGGGGCAAGTGAAATACCTAAATGAGGTTCTAGACAACATTGATTTTCAATCCAATTTATTGATTCAACTGCTGTTAATGTTGTGGTTTGAAGTTTTTGTTGGTAATAATCAGTACATCAGTAATTTGCAGTACTATTTGCCCAATCCCACTCTGTGGGCTTGCCTAGAACTTCTCCCATCCCGTCAGTATAGTTAGTTCACAGGTTGTCTTACTATGTCTGAAGTAAACTAAACCAGTCTGAAGTGAGCCGCAGTCTTCCATATTAAGATTCTTGCTCTGCTTTATGTATGATATATGTATGACTATACTCCGCCGTTTGTGCAAGTGTTCATCAATAAGTCCCTAAGGTCGATCCTCCGCATATACTGGCCGATCACCATCCGGAACAAAGATCTATTGGGCAAGAAATCTCCTTGGGAAAGTGGAGGTGGATTGGGCATACAATCCGAAGGGGACAGTCCAACAGCGCAAACTTAGTTTACGACTGGTAGCCACGTGGCGGGAGAAGAAGATGTGGACGCCCCTCATTCACATGTGGCAGTGAACAGTTGAAGGCAAGCTGCAAGCCGTTGAGCTGAGCTGCAGCGAAGCCAGATGAGTTCCTTAGGACAGGAAGGCGTGGCATGATCTTGTAAAGGCCCTCTGTACCTCTGGGGTACCATAGGACACAAACAACAACATGTCTGAATATAATATAATAACCCAATGTTTTTCCATTCCAGGTGCCACGGTAGCTGGAGCCTACGCTGCCAAGTCGGTCGTCACCCAGTTTGTCTCGTCTATGTCAGCGGCTGCGGACGTGTTGGCTCTGGCCAAGATTGAGATCAAACTGGCTGAGATCCCAGAGGGCAAGTCCGTCACCTTCAAGTGGCGAGGCAAGCCACTGTTCATCCGTCACAGGTGTGTAGTGTGTTGATGTGATTTGTTTTCTTCTCCACTCCTCTGTTCTTTGTTCCCAACAAGTTTGTTTATTATTTAAGGCACAATAGGACGCACAACTAGCGCCGCCAATGAAAAAAAAAAAACTTTTTGGTTGCGTTTTTTGCTAAACATTCTCCTGCAAAACTTCAATTTCAAAATTTAACTATTTTTAGGACCTCAGGTTTGGATTCCAGATCCTAGAACTTAAGAATGCAATAGATTCTTGCCAAAAGTGGCCACTTTTGAGTTTTTTTTACCAAAAAACGCATCCAAAAAGAAGATATGATTTTTTTTCATTGGCGGCGCTAGTTTTGCGTCCTACTGGGCCTTAACTTTCTTTCTGATTTTAAACATTTATAATAAGTTGAAAAAACTAGCCGGGACCGGACTTGAACCCGCAACCTCTTGTATACCGTGCAGGCGCACTGCTAATTGAGATACCGAGCCAAGTAACTGTCGATGCGTATTTCATCAACAGCTGGTCTCGTCTAATTGACGGGGGCGCTATCTGGTGTGAACAGTTTGCACTAATCTACACCACCCAATGCATTCATCAATGTTCAAAATGCTCCCTAGCACAGGTTTGTGCTAGGTCAGTATGTGGCAATCTATTTACAACCTATATGGGCCAAAGTAAGTAGCTCAAAAACGCATTGCTATTTAATTTATATCTATCTATAGAAACTATCTCAGATACTGGAGGAAAAACAATAATTATTATGTTACTCATCTATCTATCCAGCAAATTAAAGTCGCCCACTGTTGGGCATAGGCCTCTTCCTTGTCACGCCAACCCCCCCGGTCCCCCGCCAGCCGTGCCCACTGCTTCCCGGCCGACATTCCAATGTTTTACTTCGGGGATTTAGTGGGAGCGCGAGAAATTAAATGTGGACTGCATTATGATGGTTGACGGTAGAGATCACTTATGTTTCCCCAAGAAGAAGGTTAGGAAATCAAAAGGACTTACCAGATCCGATAGCGAAGGGGGACAGAGGTCGGCAAACCTCGGTAGGACGTTGCTTCCAGCTCCTCGACCGATTTAACTTTCGCGAACCGCCCAGCAGCGTATATTGCCTATCCTAACCTACGGTGCCGAAACAAATGGTCGCTCAAAAAAGCTAGGTAATTTATGGAAAAAATCCAAGTCACGCAGAGAGCTATGGAGCGGGCAATGCTAAGCATCTCACTGGTCGATCGTGTGCGCAACGTCGAAATCCGACAGAAGACCAAAGTCGAGGACGTGGGCACACGAATCATAAAGCTGAAGTAGAGATGGGCGGGACACTCGATTCGGCGGAATGACGTGAACAATGGACAAAAACAGTCACTGAGTGGTGGCCTAGAACCTGTGGGCAGGCCGCCGACCCGATGGGTCGAGGACATCATGTTACTCATCTTCTTGTAGTACCGTCTTCTATCGGAGGTTGGCAATCATCTTAGCTATTTCCTCTTTTGAGGCTGCCAAACGGAAAAAAGGAGTGGATGGTTGGAACCAATGGCGTAAGTTCTCAAGCCATGATATCTTGGGTCTTCCTGGTCTCCTCATGTCTGGTATCAAACTCAAAAAATTATTCAGTATTCAATAAATACATTACATACACTGAACGTCAAAAGTAAAAGTCACAATATAAACTAAATAATTAATATTAGGTATTATCTACTACTGAGTAACTAGCAACTTTTTTTTCTCCAGCTTCACTAGCTCTGATCGTTCTTGGGAGAAGAAGCATGGTAAAGAAACTCCAAGGATGATTAGTTGAAGGAGTCCATTATTGGGTATTGCGCATTATATGGCCAAAATACTCAAGTTTGCGTTTTTTGATGGTCTTCATTACCTCAACGATTTTTTTCTCATCCTCTTACTCATGTTTGTTACTCATACTCATATTTGTTTTAACAAAACTTTCTTTCCCTTACAGGACAGCCAGCGAGATCGCGGCCGAAGAGGCAGTGGCCGTCGACACGCTCCGGGACCCTCAGCACGATAACCAGCGTGTCCAGGACCCCAAGTGGCTGGTCGTCATCGGCGTCTGCACCCATCTGGGCTGCGTGCCCGTCGCGAACGCCGGCGACTTCGGCGGCTACTACTGCCCCTGCCACGGCAGTCACTACGACGCGTCAGGTCGCATCCGCAAGGGCCCCGCACCTCTCAACCTAGAGGTGCCCACCCATTCCTTCATGGATGGTGGCCTCCTAGTTGTAGGTTAAGCGACGACGCGGTTAGACTCTATTCTTTAACTATTTAAATTATGTTTTCGTAAGAGAAGTGATACATCAATCAATAGATCCAATAAATGTTACACAAAATTAATTGCGCGCCGTTTTCTCTGGAGCAAATTTCTCGTACCTCGGTTGTAAACAGTCTCTTTACTAATTTCGTAGTCCTAGGAACGGTTCAGCATAGTCTCGTTACTAATTTCGTAGTCTTAGGAACGGCCCAGCATAGTCTCGTTACAAATTTCGTAGTCTTAGGAACGGTCCAGCTTAATAATTTCATAGTCCTAGGAACGGCCCAGCATAGTCTCGTTACGAATTTCGTATTCTTAGGAACGGCCCAGCATAGTCTCGTTAATATTTTCGTAATCCTAGGAACGGCCCATCATAGTCTCGTTACGAATTTCGTAGTCTTAGGAACAGCATAGTCTCGTTAATAAGGATAATTTCGTAGTCCTAGGAATGGCCCAGCATAGTCTCGTTACTAATTTCGTAGTCTTAGGAACGGTCCAGCTTAATAATTTCATAGTCCTAGAAACGGCCCAGCATAGTCTCGTCAATATTTTCGTAATGCTAGGAACGGCCCATCATAGTCTCGTTACGAATTTCGTAGTCTTAGGAACAGGATAGTCTCGTTAATAAGGATAATTTCGTAGTCCTAGGAACGGCCCAGCATAGTCATTACCATCATCGGACTGCCCGCGCAATCACTACGATCAATCAATAGATCCAATAAATTGCTCGCAATTTTTTTTAGCAACAAGTTTCTCGATCTTGTTTGATTGTCAATTTTGTTGATGAAAAAATGGTTTTGAAAAGATGAATGAGAATGTTGTTGTTGTTGTTGTTGTTATCCTATGGTACCCCAGAGGTACAGAGGGCCTTCATGAATGAGAATATTAGCGATGTATTGTAAAAAGCGTAAACAGCTATGTTGACATGTTTTTTTCGAGTGACACAAGCCTACCATAGATTGCACCTTTGCAAGTAGGTTAGTTTATGTTCCAACAAGCTGAACATTGAACGTAGGTTAGATGCTTATTACGTAGTTCTGGGATCGGGCCTTAGGCAAGGAGCTCAATAACCACCTTGTTATAAGTTGGTTATCAGGTTATAAGTAGGAAGACTAATAATGTCTGTACAAAAACAAAGAAAATAGAAGTATCACGGTTTAATATTCAAAACAATATTTACAAACACAAACTAAAATGGCACTGCGTTTACAAAAGTCCATTCAGCCTAGCATAGTCATCATAATCAAGTCTCTATCCTTCACTCATCCCTTACCAGTACTGGACAGGGGCAGCAGAATACACGGGCGCGCTCACAGAGCTAGAGTACACTGAAGGGCTGTACACCGAAGGACTAGCATAACCATAAACTGAAGGAGAATACACCGAACGGGCAGAGTAGACTGACGGAGCGGAGTATACAGTCGGGGCAGAGTATACGGCTGGAGCGGAGTATACGGCCGGAGCGGAGTAGACGGAAGAAGAGTAGGCGGGTGCTGAGTAGACGCTAGGGGCGACGTATTTACGAGCGAATACTGGAGATACCGCGCGGGCTTCAACAACAGCTGGCGCGGCGGCGACCACTGGGCTTTGAGCGACAACTGGGGCAGCAGCCACCAAAGGATCCTTCCGGACGACAGCGTTGAAGCCGTTCACGTCATCAGCAGTGTAGTCCACAGTGCGCTTAGTGCCGTCAGGGTCAACCAGCGAGTACTGCCCTTGAACGACGCCGTTGGTGCGCGTCTCGACTTGGCTCTTGAAGTCGCCTGTGTTGGGGTCAGCCACTTCGTAAGCGAAGCTGGATTGTTCGCCCGCGGGAACGGGGACGACGGAGCAGTGCGCCAGGGCCACGGCCGCGAGGAGGATGGTGATCTGGGAAAGAAAATAATGGGCAAGTTAATTTTGCATATATTTTATATGGACAACTAATCATCCAAGGGAAGATACCAGGCAGGAGACCTGGAAGACCTGAGATATCATGGCTTGAGAACTTACGCCATTGGTACCAACAATCCACGAGCTCCTTGTTCTTGCAGCCTCAAAAGGAAGAAATAGCCAAGATGATTGCCAACCTCCGATAGGAGACGGCACACAAGAAGAAGTTAATTTTGCATGGTTTGTTCGAATTTGGGGGGCAATTTATTGGTGAACGCTAGAGCTAGGGGGTCACGGTGCCAATTCTAGGCAACGTCGGACGCGAATAGTCAAAGGAAAATGATCCTTTCCTTCATATTCCCTGAGTTATTTGCATGTTTTACTTTTTCGGGAATTGGTCCTGATCTCCAGATGCCGCGCAGTCACTATATCGACGGTTCTTACAAAACGTATTTTCGCACAGTAAAGTGTCAACTCTCAAAACTTTTTTTATCTATAGCCCTTAAAGATGTCCCACTGCTAGGCAAATGACTGAAAAGGGGGAGGCAGAGGCCTACCGTTTCAGACTTAGGGTAAAGTAGTCAAGGCTTTAGGCTCACATGCGATGGGAAAGGCAATCTGGGGATGTGGGTTTGAGATCTGATTGATACTGATGATAAGTTTCTAGCTCACAGCTCGCAAAATATATCTATCCAGGGGTCTGCCCAAATAGGTTCCCAGTTGACGGCTTCAATTACGATTTATGCTGTCGGTACTTTTACTGTTTTTGTTGTAGGTACACCAAATAATATTCAGATTCTTATTGTAGAGGATTAGAGGACACCCCGACACTTCTACTGGGACGCCATCGACACGCCATTGCGTTACAGACTTAAGCCCCACTGCTGCACATTAGGCCACTTTCTTCGACGGGTCTTCGATATTAGGAAGAAACCTCACAAAACACTTTAAAATATTCCCAAAACACTCCACGTACCTTGGCTGCCATTGTTATTTCGGGTAGTAGTCCACTCGTTGAATGAATAATCTCTAACGGCGACCGGCAGTTTTATACAACGGCCGTTGCCTGTAACGACACCTCGGATCGGCCACCGGTTGCTCTTGAATAGGTCGACCTTTTGTTCTTGCAAATACCAAATGTTATTGGCATTTTGGGCTAAAGCTCAAACTAGTTACACGGAGCTGGTTAATGACTCTAATTGCTTTTGTGGGTTTTATTTTATGTTAGGCACTTATGAGCTTCTAAGATGCAGAGTTAAGCTCCCTGGTTTCGCTCTCGATTTTTTTCTAGTCTTTGCCTATACATGATACGATAACTAAGCCACACAATTTCGCTTTGAATACCAACTCCATAAATAAAGTGTCTTCTTTGTTTTGTTAGTCGTAAGCGAAGACGTACAAACATTGGTTTAACGATTTCCACAGGGTCAGTAAAAGATAAGCATCTGGGAAACGACCAATGTGGACCATAGTCGCCCCTAAAGAATTTCTTTGCTCGGCCAAAAGTCGAGGAACTTACAATTATAATTTAAACATTTATAATAAGTTGAAAAAATTCACTCGGGACAGGACTTGAACCCGCAACCTTCCGCATACCGTGCAGGCGCTAATGTTTAAATTATTCCCTAGCACGGGTTAGTGCTTTAGAAAAAACAAAAAGTGGTTACAATTATAACTAAAGGAGTACAGTACAGGTAGAGTTGAGAGCTTAATAGTATATTCTATTATAGTATTCATATTATTTTGAAGTTAGAAAGTACTTTCTAAGATTTAATAATTCCTCCCTATCTGAGATGTGATTGCTGATGAGTAGAATCACCTACTAGCCTGGAATATAGATACATACTTATTACGACGGGTAAACAAAACAGTCGAGTCAACTAACGTAGGTACTACGGTACCTCTACCAGTTTAATTTTTACTCTACTCCAAACTCCAACTCTACCACCACTCTACTAACGCTGGTCTTCTTTAGTATCTCATGTCGAAAGCACCAGCAACTGAATCGCCCCGTCTACATTGATTTTAGTTATTATTTAAAACCTAGAAGCATATTTTGGACATACTCTACCGTACCACTTTGCTTCTTACTGTACCCGTATACGTTCAGCAAGCGTAGCATAAGAATAGGTCAAAGCGTATATTATGTGGGTTTATAACTACCTATCCCACTCAACGTCAAACAAAAGAGTGAGAAGCATATAGTTATAATCTCCTTATGTACTGCCTAACCTACAGCTGCTAAAGACAGGACTTTCTTTTGACCAATTTATGCCCACCTACCAATATCCTATCTACAGATCGACGGACAAACATATTAATTTCTTATTATTGCACCTAACTAAGTAAACTGAATAGGATAAATTACTAGTATCATTAGATTTTTTTGGAAACCTGTACTACTTCCTTTGCGACAAGATTAAGTTTTTAATTTAGTGTTAAATGGCCTTTTTTTTATTCAAATTATTTATTTTTTTGTTGCAATTGGCATTACATGAATATTGATTTGCTTCGGCCATTAATTTACCTTTGAAGTGCTATACTATTCTAATAATAATACTACATTACTATGTATTACTATTTGCAAACTTTATTTTGGTCGGCAGTTTAGTAAAACTTGTCAATAGGTTTGGACGCGTCAAGTAAAAAGTTGGGCCACTAAATCTCTTCTCTCGTTTTATGAATAAAATATAAAATAAACTAAATCTCTTCGTGGTTGCTATTGGAAGTTAGGCAGCAACAAGTAAAACTACCTATTTTTTTAAGTAGGAATTCATAAAATATACTAAGAGAGTTAGTAGCCCGACTTTTTACTTGATGCCTTGCCTAAATCTGTTTCAAGCTGTAAGAAAAAAATATCTAGTTTACTTAGGTAAGTACCTAGGTAGACCCCATGTTTTATCGTATCTTTTGATTCCTTTAACTTAAAAGCTTGTTTTTTTTAAGGCTCTTAGGGACGGCAGATTTGTATTTTTTTATATAAATTTCAACCTGATAACTCCACGCGTTCTTGAAAAAAGGTATTGACATTGACAGACAGACAGACGGAAAACAAAGTGGTCCTATAATGGTTCCGTTTTTCCTTTTAAGGTCCGGAACCCTAAAAAGCAAATAGGAATTTTAATTCCCCAACTCAAAACAGAAAACCATCGTGGGGTAACCTGAACTGAGGCATTATGCCCTCAACGCGAAAATCGCTAATCCGCAGTGGGCACGCGTCGTGAACTCTCTCTCTCAGAGAAGGCCTTTGCCCAGCTAGTGGGGCAGGTACACACGACAACACACCAGATTGTACACTTTTGTTGCAAAGTTACCCGTAACGTAAGTGAATAAAGTGCACGCGTGTGAGCGTCTACGTGCAGCTATCGTGTGTATACAATAAAATTGTACTGGCTACATCTTACTTATTATCCGACTTTCCCCTTCGAGCTCGCCACTTCTTGATCAACAATTTTTCTTTCGCGAATTCAAGATATTTGATGGAAAAGTAAGTTTTCATAAGGCTTAGGTACATAAAGTCTTAGGAGTCTCATGGGCACAACATAGGGCAAAACAAGGAAGATGCGATTTGGCGTCTTTCTTTAGATTTCCTCGCGATATTATAGTGATTATTTTTATTATTAAAAAGATTTAGATAAGAGCTGAATTGAGGAAACTGCAAGTGTGAAGTGAAGGTTATCGGGTTAGATCTAGTTCTAGATCAATACTGGACTACCTGGGTACTTAGTTAGGTACTCGTACGAGTCGTACGTACCAATGTGTAGAAAAATGCTTAACTTCCCTATGACTCTTAGGTAGATAATTATAGTAAATATGGATATCTATAACATTTAGGTTAATTATTTATTATTTAATGTTTTCAGTATACTTACAGTTTAAAAAAATCGGTTCTCTACATACCTACCCCAATGTAAGTTTTCGCTCAATAGGTAATTTTGACTCTACACTAAATAGTACATTGTTACCCGAGGGTCTAAAACACAATTTTTAAGGCGAGAGAGTTTCTTTGAATCCTGAGCGCACCAAGGGATTAATAAGTTACTGGAACTTACGAATAATTAGCGTCGGCTCGGCATCCGACACATTGTTCTCTGGAGTTAATATTATAACACTTTAATTCTCACTACTTGAGGAAGAAACACTTTTACTTTAAGAAAGTAAGTAAAATTCAAATTTTAGTACACAAATCACCAAATAAACGATACGAACAAAGACGGAATGCATTTCTGACGTTTTTATTTTTATACAAACTTTTTTTTATTTGGCTTGCGCCACGCGGTATATTTTTTCATACTGCCAGTTTCTTGTCCATACATTGTTCGTGATTAATCTCTTTCAATGTTGTCTGTAAACTCTTTAGTCATTTAAACTTTTACTTACAGATCCATATTACAAATTCAAATCACTTTTTTTCCCTCCGGGATTAAAAAGCTATTTTAGTCCCTTTTAGTTTGCGGGGAACGAACTAGGTCACAGCCTTCTTTAGAGATAAAGAAGGCTGTGGCTAGGTCTTTTCGAATAGATGTGATAAAAATAAAGTTTTTTCCCTGACTTATAGTTAGTATTATAATATTGTTATGCAGATCGAGCAAATATCTATTGTCTTTCATTTCAATATCGGTCAGTCTGAGGAATTTATAATATGGGAATAAGTAAGATCATAAAGTGGAGTAAGGAAAGAAATAAAATAAAATGTAGAGCCTTCGTTCATACAGAATTTATTCGTATTTTCCAATACAAACTCGTATGCCATTTATAAAAAGTCGTCGTTATAATTATTATTATTTACAATTCAACGAATGAAAACAGAACACATCATGGTTTAGCCAAGTACCGACAATACCCGCATTTCACACAACGATACTTATTACTTCGGTATCGAACTTACAAGCGGCCGTTTTTGTGAAACAACAAGATTAAAAATTACCAGTAGTGAGCAACGGGGGCGGCATGGGCAGCATACGTCAGAGGAGCTGAGTAGGCCGCGTATTTCGATACCACTGGTCCAGTTTCATACCTCGCCACAACGGGCGCCGCTTCATACCTCGCTACGACGGGCGCCGCTTCATACCTCGCTACGACGGGCGCCGCTTCATACCTCGCTACAAAGGGCGCCGCTTCATACCTCGCCACCACATCGGGGACAGCTCCATACCTCGCTACGACCCTGGGAGCGACGGAGTAAACCGGAGCTGACGGCGCGTAGACTTGGGGAACGACTGAGGTGTACGCCGACGGGGCGGCCGCTACAGTGTGAACTACTGGTGCGGGAGCGACCACAGTTCTTGCTAGCGGAGCTACACCACCATGGACTACTGTCCTGGCATTTACGAGAGGCGCCACGTCGTGAGCGACAACAGTCCTAGCTGCGACAACTTCTGGGGCGGCGGCGACAACAGGCGCAGAAACGATGGGAGCAGCTGCCACGACTGGAGCCGCCACGAATACGGGATCCTTTCTCACGACAGCGTTGAACCCGTTGACGTCATCAGCCGCGTAGTCAACCACGCGCCTTGTACCGTCCGCATCGAGCAGCGAGTATTGGCCTTGAACAGTGCCCCCGACGCGCGTCTCTGATTGGCTCTTGAAGTCCCCGGTGTTGGGATCAGCCACGTCGTATGAGAAGGCGGTGTAGTCGGCGTCTGCTCGGGCGACGGGCACCACTGAGCCATGGCCCGTGGCCACCAGCGCCGCGAGCACTACGATGAACTGGAAGGAGAGGGCAGGTTATAGTGGTTGTCTATGGTAATGGTAAAACGAGCTGCTTTTCGGAACTTGACGTCAAGTTGGTTGTCTTGTCCCAGGCACTGCAGCGTCCGAGTGGTCAATTGGTCACTTCACTCATATAGTGTGAGTGAAGATGCCACTGGACGCTGGTAATAATCATCTAATTACGTAAATGCAAAGGCCTTAGTTTTTAGTGATAGGTTGGATGGAATATGGAGATCATAGGGGGCACTGATACCTAGTCTGTAATATTATGTAGTGCTTGAGGAATCTATTTGGTAATTTTTCAAGGTGATTATATGGACGTGTAACTACTGAATATTGACCAAAAGGTAGATACTAAAATTACATCACGGAATATGTACAACTTTAGTTTTTCATAGTATCTAGATACCCACGTTTTTTTATAGGTAGGTAAAACAAAAAGAAAACGGGGAGATATACGTACGTATAATATAAAAAATTGCAGATAGCTCGATATAGCAGATAGCTTTTAAGATTTTCGCGACGTAGGTACGTCGCGAACATCCTAAAAAGTATAAGGCGGTCAGAGAATCGAGAATTTCATATTATATCATTCGCTGATAACATTAATCTACTAAATAAATAAAATAAATTAGGTACTGGAAAGCTTAAAATTGCCTCAAAAGGACAAATTCGCGCTTAGCTCAAAATAAATAACTCCTAAATTTTTTTTTAATACCTCCGACATTTTAGCTTCAAATTAGCATATCCCATAAAACAGCTGCACCGATTTTGATAAAACATTATCTAAGAACACTCGCTAGAAAACTTGCTTTCAAATGAAAAAAATCGCTTCACCCGTTTTAGAGCTACGGCGCCACAGACAGACACACACAAAGACGGACACACATAGTGGTCATACTCAATAACACCCCTCTTTTTATGTCGGGGCTTAAATATAACTACGCAACGTAAACTAGGAAAGCAAAACCGAAGAAAGAAAGAGAAATAGTTCACCTTGGTTGCCATTGCGTTAGACTAGATAGAATCCACTCGTTGAATGAATACCGATAGAGCGTCAAGAGCTTTTATATATGGAGCTTCGCGCGAGGGCGTGGTTGATACGCTACGGTTAGACGTGCGCGCGCGCAAGATTGCTCGCGGCCCTTGAAAAAGGGCATCAATGATTTCGCCCTTTGAGGAAAACTATGTCTAGGTTTCTAAAGCCAGTTTGCTTATGCCAACGCTACCTGATAATATTTATAATAATAATAAATCGTTTATTTCAACCGCCGAGCGAGATACAATGGGTGAATTAAATTATTAAATATGTACAATTATATAAAATTGAATTCCATGTTAGTTATTATCGCTTACATTGCAAAGTGTTATTTAACAATTATTGTTAAAAGATGTCATAAAAATTAAAATGGTTCACATACAAAATAAAAAATTAAAATGATATACAACAAAAATGCTGTGTCAACAATAAAATCAAAATCTAATAAAATAATAATAAAATGAAATTAAAATCAAAATATAAAAATAAATTACAAACCAACATAGAATTCAACCAATTCAATTTATAACCTATCTGTTTATTTTTTCGGATTCACTTCGGGTCGCTGAGCCAACAAGATTGATTGATTGTTTATTTTCTATCAGTTGGCATCTTTACTAACAAAAGACTAATAATAATGCTCTAAAAACATGAATATGCTAAACTGCATCTGCAGCTGCTCGCCGCGAGTGTGACCACAGCACAGCAACATAATATCAGTGCATAGCTCGCATGGCCTCTCCGTGATCTTTAGCGTAAATTATACCATGTATTTACTATGCGTGTGCGCATGTAATAGGCATTGTTTGTAGGCTGGTGGATCCGGAAATGCAAGGTCAGTGAGTGGAGAGGCTGGATGAGTGTGTGAGATGGGAAATGGCATTTAATGCGTGCGAAACATTATGCCCGGAGTTTTATATTTGAGGCTTCGAGATCACATTGTAGGTAACCTATAAAAGGGAGCTAGTAGTGGGACATTTGTATGGGCTACAATATCATTCTTGGTTCCAAAATTACGAAGTACCACTATCAAAAGTATGGGATAATGGTAATATACTTTTGACACAGTGATTACTTGACAGACGTGTCAATGTAGAGTCACTTTAGTTTGGATGTTTTTAGTTGTGAAGCAATCATATCAAAAAATTGGTTAGACCTTTGTTTTAACACGATATAGAACAGTCAAATTAGAACCTCGTTACAGATTGGGAGTGTGTTGATCTGATCAAAGTAAGCTGTATGACCATACAGGAAATAAGTAGGCGTAAGTACATGTAGGTGGAGTTAAAACAAACAAACTTTTTCAGAATCGTCACTGCTCACAAATTATTAGTGAAAAGGTCTTCAAGCCTAATCTTAAGGTGCTCCCTCACTTGGAGCAAATACCTAACGTAACTTTACAGAGTTGAGCATTAATCAGAGAGGGAGGAGAACCGAGCATTACAGTGCGCAACCTGTAATGTTACAGATTCGAGCATTTCATTGGTGAGGGAAGAGAACCGAGCAAAACAGTGCGATATTTCAATACAACTTGCAAAATTATTGCTCGTCAGTCAGGGAGGCAGTATTGTAATGATTGCTCGGAATCGAATCTGAAATGTTACATTACAAACGAATGCTCCAAGTGATAGCACCTTGCTTGATTGAACCCACTTAATCTGCAATCTGTACTTTAGACTTTAGGTCCTTGCAACCTAGAGTCCAACAGAGTCCTGTCGTATTGTAATCGTGGTGTTATTTGTCGACATCAAGTTTACCTACACCAGAAACTTGAGTTAATAAATTAAAGTCAAACACTGGCATTTTAAATCCATTTAATGGCAGGTACTTGCTTCACATAAAAACAATATTTCGATAAAAACAAATCATTGGTTTCGTTCGCTACTTAAACTTAATAGTAGTGGCCACCCAGACCGCCGTAGGCTAGGGGAGAGGCGTGCGCTCCGTAGCCAAGACCGGCGTAGCCCAGGTTGCCATGGTGGGAGACCGAGGAGTAACCATAGGCGGAAGGAGCGGAGTAGCCGTGTCCGTAACCGCCGTAGTTCAGAGCGGAGGCGGTGTAAGCGGCAGGCGCGGCGTACCCATGTCCGTAGGCGCCAGCGGAGTAACCGCCGTAGTTGAGAGCGAGGGGAGCGGCGTGGTGAGCGAGGGGAGCGGCGTGGTGAGCGACGGGCGCGGCGTAGGCGGCGACGGGAGCGTGCAGCGCGGGCTCCTTGCGCACGACGGCGTTGAACCCGGAGTGCGCGTCCGCGGCGTAGTCGACCACGCGGCGCGTGCCGTCCGAGTCCAGCAGCGAGTATTGGCCCCGCACGCTGTCGCCCACGCGGGTCTCGTGCTGGTTCTTCACGTCACCCGTGTGCGGGTCGTGTACGCCGTAAGAGAACTGTGACTGGTCCACTCCGTGTATTGCGCTGCCGTGCGCCGCGACGGCCAGGAGGGCGAGGGCGAAGAACTGAAATTGAAGGAGTTAGAGGTTATTACGTGATGATAACACGGACTTTAGCACACCATGGTTTATTTCTGGAATACCTATAAATTAATAAAACATAGACCGAGGGGACTCAGCAGAGGTGGTTGCGCCGGAGTTCGCAGATCCGCTATATGTCCCTAACGAAGTCCAGTTTATTACACGACTTCCCAAAATGAGGCTTTTTTTGTTTAACACAAACTAATTTTACATAAAAATCGGTTTCCTTGATAATTTTCAAATGATATTGTTAGTTTGATAATTCAGTCAGACACCATTTTCTCAATTTTTCACATCTAATTAGATAGGTGCTTGAATTTTTAGTTTTATGATCACTTTTCCAGATTTTTAACTCCAATGCTAAACTTCTTATATGGCATGTTTTACTGCTCTGTTAATTTTATTATATTTTTATTGTTTTAATTAAGCAGTTACTTGAATTACCTTGGCTGCCATATTTGCTTGTTTGTTTAATGCGATTCGAGTCACAACTGACTTAATTCGGTCTATGCATAAGGTTTTATAGTCCAAATTATTTGCACGGACGGTCGAAGGCTTTGAACAATTCGAGGGTCAAAGAAGGAAGTCATTTCTTACGTAGAACGTTTTTGAATTACCCACAATGGTTTGGCACCTTAACAAAAAATATTTACAATGATTTGTCGTGTCTTACAAATGGTATGAAACCATAGGCCACCAGAGTTGGCGTTTGTAGAGATCATTATAGTAACGAGTAGTATTGGAACCTTTCACTTGTCAGGGCATTGATCTCTTTAATTCAATAAGTCATAATTATTAATAGGATATGCGTAAGTATACTGAGTAAATCTGAGCGTAAACTCCTGGATACAGCGAGCGGCATCCTGTTTGATCAATTAATTAATTCATTACGCATTGTGATTTTCTTGGAATGAGTGCGTGATACCAAATAACGATCAAGCAACACTATCTCTATTTAGAAGAGATCACTATCACTAGCAACACTATCACTAGAATTTTATAACTATTCGGCATAATACTTAAACATAAAATGGAATCAAAGCAAAGCAAAGCTATCGGATCAAAAAAAGTTGTAGCACTCGTGTATTTTACGTCTCTACATTTCTCATCGTATTTAATTTTATAGTTTTGTCATGGCATTCATTCACTAAATCAGAGTGTCCAATGTACATTCCATTTGAATGAGATTAACTACTATCGTAAAACCAAAGCCCGATTACTCTTATTAGTCCCATCACCACAGAGCTCGTTAGGGTTCCTTATCCGAAGGGTGCCAAACGTGACCCTATTACTCTGCTCCCGCTGTCTGTCTGTTTGTGTTCTGCGTATCTTTCCTACCCTTTTCATCAAAATCCAGCTTTCTTCTACATTGTCTTGAATCTAGGATCTAGATGAATAAATCTGGATGTCTTATTTAGGTTGTTACATGGTAAAGTTGTTGCAATACGCACGCAAGGACATAACATAATATTACGACTTTTTATGTGTAGTGTTTCTCCGAATTACAAAGGTGCTTACTCTAACCTCTCTGTGAATAAGGCTGTAACTTTAAATGACCTTGAGATAATACTATTCGTAAAAACGCAATAAAAACTTAACATAATTAATGAGCGGTAAATGGAAAGGGGCTTCCGCATAACACGTACTCCATCCCTAGGTCAATCCACCGCTAAGTGGTATGATACAATGGATTGTAATCAACATAAGTATACTAAGTAATACAATGATAATAACATTGTCATAATGGTGGAGGGTCCACGGATGCGGATGGCGTGAGTAGTGGGGCGCGAGGGGAAAAAGGCATACCCAACAGTGGGCAGAGATGGCCTGATGATGATGATGACAATGATTAATATACAGAGTCTGGATGAAATGAAATATGAAACAACATAATTCCCGGAGATTCCCAAACATTAAACCCCTAGGGACATCAAATGATTATACTAACCCGAATAGATAATAATTTAATCAAGATGCATGTAGATTCATTCCATACCAATTTTAAGCATTCCTAATTAAAGTTAAATGTTGTAGTTTTAATTTACGCAAACAGAGCACGGACAGTCACTAGAAGTATCCTTCCACCGCACTCTACATCAGCGTTTCTCAAACTACGGGCAATAACCAGCAAGTTTATCTTTCGTGACCACAAACAGATTTTTAATAAAAAAAATGTTTTATGTAAAGAGTCAAAGAGTGTAGGTATTATTCAAATTCAACATTCATTATGGTATCAAATAAATTTATTTACAATTATTATGCTGCGAATGGAAATACGAGTAACACAAGCGGCCAAAGGGCCTACAAATAAGAGTTAATAAAATAACGTGAAAAGGCTGTGTACTCTATACTTAATTCTCTTGCGCGATGCCGGGACGCAAACCACCATTTGGTTAACGCTGCTCTACATTTTGAAGGCGCGTGCGTACTTCCTTCAACGAAACTTATTGCTGCAAAATTTTTAGCCACTCTAGTATATAAGGTCATGTGTAACAACTCAATCGTCAGTTGTTTTACGGTCAGCCACCAATTAACTACATACACGATGTTCTCTAAGGTACACTACTACCTATCTATTATGATTACTACTTTATTATAGTGGAACTTTTTACTTTGATTAGGAACTTTCCTGTGTGTTTTTGGACGTATACATAAATTAATACGAATCCATATAGGTTTAGTTCATACTTTGCATGGGTAGACTCTCAAATGAGAGGTCCTATTAGTAGCCTACTTAGTAGGAAATCTTATGGAAGAATCTCACGGCTTAGTTTACGCAACAAAAGAAGTGTAACATTTATTAAAAGCTTTTTTTTTCTTATCTTTCTTTTGTATTTTTTTTATATTTCATGTGTTTTCGGCAATAATTTATTCACTTTCACTTTTCCCACAGCTTGCAGTTCTCGCCCTCCTGGCCGTCGCGGCGCACGGCAGCGCAATCCACGGGGTGGACCAGTCGCAGTTCTCTTACGGCGTACACGACCCGCACACGGGTGACGTGAAGAACCAGCACGAGACCCGCGTGGGAGACAGCGTGCGGGGCCAATACTCGCTGCTGGACTCGGACGGCACGCGCCGAGTGGTCGACTACGCCGCAGACGCGCACTCCGGATTCAACGCCGTCGTGCGCAAAGAGCCCGCGCTGCACGCTCCCGTCGCCGCCTACGCCGCGCCCGTCGCTCACCACGCCGCTCCCCTCGCTCACCACGCCGCTCCCCTCGCTCTCAACTACGGCGGTTACTCCGCTGGCGCCTACGGACATGGGTACGCCACGCCTGCCGCTTATACCGCCTCAGCTCTGAACTACGGAGGCTACGGACACGGCTACTCCGCTCCTGCCTCCTACGGTTACTCCTCGGTCTCCCACCATGGCAACCTGGGCTACGCCGGTCTTGGCTACGGAGCGCACGCCTCTCCCCTAGCCTACGGCGGTCTGGGTGGCCACTACTATTAAGTTTAAGTAACGAACGAAACCAATGATTTGTTTTTATGGAAATGTTGTTAAGTGAAGCAAGTACCTGCCATTAAATGGGTTTAAAATAACACTATTGACTTATTTGCTTATGTCTAATATTCGCGATGAAAATAGGGTTTAGCATGACTCTATGGACTCTCAGCTACGTCGTGCGAGCAGCTTATAGTTATTGTTCCTACTAACTGTGATTCAGTCAGGGAAAAGTAGGTAGGTAATCGTACGTTACCAAGATAAATAAATAATCAAAAACAGTGAAATACATTAAAGGCTTCATCTGCATGTGACTTGCTCCACGTAAAAGTCGCTCTGGTTATTAAGCACCGTCTCTCTAGCTTTTTTCTAACCCTCTATTCCGAGTATCGTGACCATACAATGGTTCTCCACTCATACTATGAATGGGACGCGTGCTGCCTTCTTTAGGGCATCGGACCAGCGCATTGCTGTTCTGCCTCTTGCCCGATTCTGAAGTTTACCATCTTATCTAACTAGCGGGTTTATTTTGATCTTTCTCTCGTCCTCTACATTTACCGCAAAGTAACGATTATAATAGTAGGTAGTGTTTCTCGCTCTGACGTTCAAAAGAGCTTGAGAGCTGGTGACCATTCGATTTATTTTATTGTACAAGGCTGGGAGTTGGTAGGCTGATAGAGTAGACATCGATAAGTTTATTTTGAGGAAAGAAACCCTAAAAACGACCAGATTTTTTTCAAATAAACGGCACTGTATGGCGATACGGAACCCTTTGTGCGTGAGTCCGTGATTCCCACTTTTGCCCTTTTTTTGTAATAATTTTGTCGCATCGGGGAGTGACATAAGCATTCTCAGGGTGGCATTAATCATCAACTCAGGTTCGAACTCAAGTAGGTGATCTCAGAAAAGTCAAATGCCAATGTCAAGCCTTTGCTACCTAATGTCAATCTCAAGATAGTGTCTGATATGCTGACAGCTACTCAAGTTTGACATTAGCCAAGGCTTGACATTACCATTTGACTTTTCTGAGTTCACCTACTTGAGATCGAGCTCATGGGGGTGCGTCAATATTATAGAAAGGGGTATCCTAGCGTGTTCTTAATAATCAGGTAGGCCCGCTTGATTTGTGAATGGCTGAGGCTAAGCAAGACGGTAACTTTTGCTGCTTGCAACCTTCGTCAAATCTTGACAAATGCGCCAATCATTTTATAAAAATTCTCAATAGCATCTATGAAAAATACAAACAAAAAAAGAAACACATGGTAGGTACACAAATAGGTGCATTGGTGGGCCTACGGGGTCCTCCTGCACGAGATGTTGGGGTGGCCTAAACTTTAGGTTTTTTCAAAGGACCTTAAAAGCCTCATAACTTTTAAACGAAAAAAATGGCTGAACATACATGGGGGCAACATACATCGGGTAGCCCTTGCTGTCAGGTATCTAGATTTTCTCACTTGAAGTTTATGTTTAGGCCACCGGGTATAAGCTGGATTTCGCGGTGCATCGCTTTCTAACATAGGTATACTATAGGTGTTGACGTACCTTTCAATAGAAAGTGAGTGCAAACCTAAGAAAACTCTATAGAAATGAAGTAAAGAAAGACAAAGCCTGATACATTGAGCTTTTTTTCTCTAGGCTCGCTCATTGAGCACACGAGTAACCAAAAAGGAAAAGACGTCAAAAACTTTATAAAAAAATCTTTATTATTTCTTATTATCACAGCATCGTTGTCGTCATCTATCACACAATCGAACTTAGTACAGCTTGGAGTATCCGAGGGACGGGTAGGCGGCATGGGCACCGTAGGGTGCAGCATAACCATGAGCCCCGTAGCCGACAGCGCCATAGGGGGCAGCGTAACCATGGGCACCGTAGCCCAGAGGGGCGGCGTAGGCGCTGACGGCAAGAGGAGACGCGGCGTAAGCCAACGGGGCGGCGTGACCGGCGTAGGCGACCGGGGCAGAGTGGGCAGCGTAGGCAACCGGGGCAGCGTGCGCGACAACAGGCGCGTGCGCAACCAGCGCCGGATCCTTCCTCACGACGGCGTTGAAGCCCGAATGCGCGTCAGCAGCATAATCCACCGTTCTGCGTGTGCCGTCAGAGTCCAGAAGGGAGTATTGGCCGACCACGCTGTCCCCGTGGCGTGTCTCGTGCTGAGATTTCACGTCTCCGGTGTGGGGGTCGTGGACTCCGTAGGAGAAACTGCTGTAGTTGGGCGCGCTGCCGTGGACGGCGACGGCCAGCAGGGCGAATAGGGCGATCTGGAAGAGAGGTTTGATTGTTAGTTTGTCATGTGGAGGTGCAGTCGTCACGTGGTAGTTAGGTAATTAATAGGGATACTCCATCGTCATATCAGGCTTTTGAAATCTATTTCTGAGGACCTAAGATTTGATTTCCCGTTTGCGGCGTCGTGGCCGTCTTTGGGCAATCGGATCACTGATTATGAATACTTAATTTTCTCTAACATTGTTTTCAAATTAGTTTCATTAGTGTTGAGTGTACGTATAGATAAGGCCCCTGTACTAGGAGCAAACACTGCTGCTTTCAAGCAACTCTAATCTCTATGTTGCCAGACCATCTGCCTATGGTGTACACTGATCACTTCCCTTCGGAAGTAATGGAATGCTTGGTTGCATTGATAAGTTAGGATTTCACATTATCACTTTTATTGTAGCACTTCTCCTAACAAAATCCATGGGTTATAAAATCACGCCAAATTACCTTAGCAACCATTTTGTTACGATTTGTTTCGACAGTTGACTGTGAATGATTTATCCTGGCCAATCGTTGTCTTTTTATACGAATTGGTACAATCCTTTGTGGCTATTATTAGGAAGTAAGCGTGGCGCGCTAGGCCGCAACGTGAGAGATATATTTTTAAGAACTCCATTACTTACAGCAAAAAATGCCACAGAATAACAACTACGGTCAAAGTAAAGGATTGATTTTTTTTTGGGTGCCTGCTGTATCTTTTCATAGTTTCGTCCAAACAATTTGTTTTTACATTACTTTCTAACATTTCACAAAAAAGTCACTATAGTGCCCAAGCTATATGCAGATTTTTTGCTGTGTTATACAGGGTAGAGTTTTGAGGTAGGGCTGCAAGGGCATCTTTGAGAATAAACTAAAAAAAATTTTGCAAAATGAAAATAATAGTTAGCGTAGCAGATGTTTTTATTTAGATCAGTGGTTCTTAACCTATGGTCCGCGGACCACTGGTGGTCCGCGAGGGCCTCTCTAGTGGTCCGCGGGAGGGTCCTGCAGTCCAGCGTACATAGCGATAGTTGTCAATAAATTTTTATGTTGATTTTGAAAGTCATGTTTTAATAAGTTCCCAATGAATAAAATAACTGAAATTTCGTGCGCGCTGGCGCGCGCTCTTACTTACTGGAAAACATTTTTAACCTCCAAAGATCCGCGTGACTGCAGATCGCGCCAAGGAATTACCGAATGCGCCAAATTTTGACAGGATAATACAATAAATAGCCTATACGTAACCTGCGGCAGGCTCCGATGTAAAGTTGCGGTCTTCAGTTCAATACGCAAAAATAATAAATTGTATTAGTATCAAAATCCTTAAAAATCGAGTAGTCAGTGCTCATTCATAGTATAATGTCGTTATCCCATGTCAAACCGAACGTAGACTATATTTAGGTTAAAATCGGTGAATTTTCATATGCGCTACGCGCGTGTCTTCTATTCAAAACAAAGGAATTCTCCATTATGAAATGTAAGACTTAAATAAAAGTTATTTTTTGTTAATTGTTAATTGTTAATTTTAAGAGTAAAATAGTAAAATTTTCGGGCGCGCTGCGCGCGCTTTTACAAACAAATTAACTCTTGATGATATTGACGGAAGATTATCTGGCCATCTTGCGGCTTAAAAAGGGTAAAATTGGTGAATTTTCGGGCGCGCTGCGCGCGCATTTCTATCGCCTACCAATTAAATCTCCATAATATTTTTTGTAAAATTGGTGAATTTTCGCGTGTATATTCTATTGTTCCAAAACCAACTCATATTAATTTCCTGTATTCAACTTACTTACATACATTATACTTTAGTTCAGGTGAAACAATTTCATGTGAAACACGATGTACCTTGGATCTGGTGCCTGTTTCATATAAATACAATTCATAGTTTATTATGACAATTCGATATAGATTGCGTAGTCGATTTGACATGAGGTTACAAAAAAGGTTTGTTTACAAACCGACCTATCAATGAACATCGAATTGTCATAATAAAATATTTATGTCAGTTATATGAAACGCGGGCCTGGTGGTCCGCACTAAGAAAAAAATTATCAAAGTGGTCCGTGGTCGAAAAAAGGTTAAGAACCACTGATTTAGATGTAAGTATATTGTGTAGCAAGCAATAGATGCCGGGTCAAATTATAAGCATCCTACAGAAAGCGTTTGTTAGGGCTAAATAATAATAAAGTTGTAAGTATAGATAGGTACTTCTGCTGCATTTAATATTGTATCAATTTCGTCAATCAGGTAGCAATGCGGAACTATGAATGACCACTAGACGGATGTAATGTAAACGTAATAAATGTAATGATGAATTAGAAACAAAGGATACGAGGCGTTTGTTTTTGGTCTCGTATAATAATTAGGTACCTAATTGAATATGCTGGTGACTGTGGTGACCGATTTAGTGAGAACGAGTTCACAATCTTGAGATCCGAAATCTATACCCAATTGCACTGTAGGTACCACATAATATTACCTATGTAAAAAATTCAACCGTGCAATTCGCAAATCATAAAAATATCAACTTTCCTACCTATTATGTTTCGGTCAACTACTGGGTACCGTCAAATAGTTTAACTTTTGCATTAAATCTGAGATATTATCTTAGTAACTTAAAAGATTCAATGGCACCTTTGCTTACCTTTACAGCCAAATGGACGCAAAGTTATGGAACTTTTTAGACCTGGAACAAAATCAATTAATTTACTTACCAATGTTGTATCTACCTATAAGGAAGGATTAATAAGGGCGGGCCTAGGCATTGAGTGGTGGAGAGGATTGGAAGTGAATGTTTGTTGATAATTCAACGATCTTGACTTTTAACCACACTCGCAGTTTTTAAGAAAATAAAAGTAAAAAGCCGATATGGGAGCAAGTTTTTGGTTCAATATAAAAGCGTTCGATATCGGTAAACAGATATCACATCCTCAGGAATCAACGAGTAGTCGCATCACCTACCAAACCTCATACAAAATGGTTGCGAAGGTAGAATTGCATTTTTTAAATCTCTACATAAAACAGTATGTCTCAAACTTACAGCTAGTCGAATTATTATTATTCTCATCGAACTCTACTAAGTACTCTCTTTTTGTGTACATGTTATTTAATGAGTCGATTTAGACTCAATCCAGACATATGGCAGGTAAACACTCGCTTTATGCTTTTTGCTTCGCGTAGTCGGGTAAAAACTCATAATAACCGCCACTATTCTCTTACTAATCTTTACTTTCCTCCCTCCAGTTCGTCGTCCTTCTCGCCCTCGCGGCCGTCGCCCACAGCAGCGACCTCAGCGCCTTCTCGTACTCCGTGGCAGACCCTTACACCGGCGACTTCAAGCACCAGGCCGAGTCCAGGGTCGGCGACAACGTGCAGGGCCAGTACTCGCTGCTCGAGTCTGACGGGACCAAGCGCACCGTGGACTACGCGGCCGGCTCGCAGGGGTTTAACGCCGTCGTGCGCAAGGACCCTGCCTTCTTCGCCACGCAGCCCTACAGCTACCCCGCGGCGTACCCCGGCTACGCTTACCCCGCTGCCGGCTACGCTTACCCCGCCGCTGGGTTCGGATACCCCGCTGGATACGCGTACTCCCCGTACTTCGCTAAGGGATTCTATGGCGCCCCGCTCGCGTACAAGAAGTGAATGGATGGTTGGGAGATATGTAAATATGATTCGGCTGTAAATACAATTGGATTTTCATGATTTTTGTTGTTTGTGTTTTCTACTCTTCTTCTTAGTCATCCTCCATTTTGATATTATAGTCTTAGTAATAACTAACTATTAAAGGCTCACTATTTGAACGTTAAGAAATAATAGAGGAAAGATGAAATGTAGTAAGTAACTACTGTGATTATCAGAAATGTCCTACTCATAGTATCAAGTGCTGGGCAAGCCTACTCCATCTGAAACAATGTCCCAGGCACTGCTGCGCCAAGTGGTCTCTTCACCCATCTAGTGTGAGTGAAGGCGCCACTAGACGCTGTATAAATCATCTTATTACGCAGATGCAAAGGCCTTAGTTTATCAGAAATAGCCATTTTAGCCAATAGGCAGCAAAAAAAAAAAAAAAAAACAATTTGAGAGAAAAAAATCATTGCACTTGTTAAAGTCAAATAATACAAAACAGGTCTTCGCTTACCCCACAACGTACATACGATAGCTCGTCGACCATTACACGCTAGCACTCTACTCGGTTACGTTACGGGCGACTTCGCAACAAAAGTGTACACTCTGACGTGCTGTCGTGTGTTGGCTAAGCTTACCCCGCCGCTGGATTCAGATACCGCGCCCCCTACGCATACTCACTTCGTTAAGAGGAAACGCGGGTAGCCGCTGCTCCATAAAAAAGGGAGAACTGTTTCCTCTCTGAATAATTATTTTAGAAAAAAATATGTTTATGCCATCCAATTTATATCAACCTCTGCCATGTCCCTATGTTTCCTTTCTTTTTTTTTATATTTAAAATATTATGGGTGGGTAATCGTATGAGGTAGTGGCCACCCCTGGTGTCAGAGTTTTTAGGCCACCCAAAGGGTCTCTGACATGGCTTAACGATTGTTTATTAATCAACAACAACCGGGACCAACGGTTTAACGTGCCTTCCGAAGCACGGAAGCGCTCAGATATTATTGCCACTAGCGGTCACCCATCCATGGACTGACCGCGGCCGTTGTTGCTTAACTTTGCCAATCGATTAAGAACGGCTAGTACAACTAGGCTGTGAGCGCTTCTAAAATATTATGAATAAAATATTATGAAAATAATTAAAATAATTATTTTACGGCGTTCCGCTCACGTACAAGAAGTGTCGGTGGTTGAGAGATGCTTAAATATGATTCAGCTGTAAATAAATTTGGATTTTATTGATTTTGTTGTTTGTGTTTCCTACACGTCTCATTTATTATTATTGTAGAGTCCGATGTTTACTGACAATAAAAAGTAAATAAACAGTTACAAAAGATTAGTAACGGTGACATCAGAAACAATAAAAAATGCCAGCATCCTTGTACTCTTTGAAGTCAATTTAATATGAAATTTAACGAATCCAGTATCCTGACGGCAACTTGCGTCGAATCATCGGGGCTACAATGACAAACATTCATTATTTCTTAATCGTAATGGCAGTTTGGTTTCAATGTAAAGATAAAGATAAAAAAATATATAACAGTAGTTAAAATTTATAATCCAATATAATCCGAAAGGTAATACCTTTCTGTGCTGTTTTTGTATCTCTACACAATGTCACCATGGGTTTTTTTTTCACTTTGTCATTGAAAGTTAGTTACTGTTTCATTTCGAATGAAAACTCATATACAAAGCTCTTTGATAGTATTTAATTAAATTGTTAACAATTTTCTTAACCAAAATTATTATTGTGTCCAACAGTGATGAGATTCATGTCAATTACCTCTTGGAGAGTACCACTCCATATTTTTATTTATATGCCAGTGTAATCAAAACTGAATTTTGACCCATTTTATTAAAACGTTTCCAAAAATAGTTCAAGGAATTCAAGACACATTTGCTCAAGAAAAGCTCTCGGTGAGTACATACTTCTAACAGCTCGGTTAAAATCAAGCGCCAAAGTGATGTTAAGGCATGGGAATTTTGGCCGCGCTTACTAAAATTGTCTTACAGTTATGTGACAATGAAAGCTCTGAGAGTGTGCTTCTTTTATTCTGCGCCATCTCTGTTAAAATCGTGCGCATAAGTGAGGTTTTGAATGTAGACATTTTTGGTTTATTTTATATTTTAAAAACTTCAGAACTATTTTCAATTAATTAGTTGCATATTATACAATTCTATTTTGTTTATTTTATGCGTTGATACAAATATGCCAATTGCACCAACAAGGCAAGTTAAATAGGAGGCGTTTCGTACTGCTTGTGCGTTATGTATGGAAACATTATTTGTTCCTTAGTTGGTCCCATAGTAAAAGTTGTTTGTATTGATGATTTTTCACTACCGAATTGAAATGCACCTTGTGATTGCATTCAAGATGATTGACATTATAAATAGTGAATAATTATCAAATAGTTCTATGCATGTCTCATTTAAGAAAGTTTCTTAAATAATATTATCCATTCAGTAGGCAGGGGGTCTACCGGCTATGATGAAGCCGATTACCATTGGCGAAAATCGAAGTTCGATTTATGACAAATGAACTGAGTGGCAGAATTAACTGGGTGGCAGTACATTTTTCATAAATCGAACTTCGTTTTTCGCCATTGGTAATCGGCTTCGTCTTAGACGCCAGACCTCCTGGTTATAAACTTAAAAATACACAAAAAATGCAAACAACAAAATCACGTTATAAATCACGTTATAAATCCAAATTTATTTACAGCCTCATTTAGCGTCCGAATCATATTTACACATCTCCCAACCACCCATTTACTTCTTGTACACGAAGGGAGCGCCGTAGAATCCCTTAGCGAAATACGGGGAGTACGCGTATCCAGCGGGGTAACCGAACCCAGCGGCGGGGTAAGCGTAGCCGGCAGCGGGGTAAGCGTAGCCGGGGTACGCCGAGGGGTAGCTGTAGGGCTGCGTGGCGAAGAAGGCGGGGTCCTTGCGCACGACGGCGTTGAACCCCTGCGCGCCAGCCGCGTAGTCCACGGTGCGCTTGGTCCCGTCGGACTCGAGCAGCGAGTACTGGCCCTGCACGTTGTCGCCGACCCTGGACTCGGCCTGGTGCTTGAAGTCGCCGGTGTAGGGGTCTGCCACGGAGTATGAGAAGGCGCTGAGGTCGCTGCTGTGAGCCACGGCTGCGAGGGCGAGGAGGACGACGAACTGGAGGGAGGAAAATTGTACTTAGTATGATCATCATTATCATCATCAGTCCACCTCTGCCCACTTAGTATGATAACAGTGAATTTTACGTATCTGATGCCTGCACCTGCTGATATTGCTGAGATTGGTTCAAAAATTACTCAATAATGACAATGGGGTAATAACATACTTTTGCACTAAAAAGGTAGTGTTCTATTTGGTTTTGGAAAAAATGTAAGCTAAAGTTGGGTGAAGATAAAAAACTTTTTGAGAAAATGTATACTGAATTAAGGTCTTCTTTATTGCCCCTGAATGACAATAATTTTAAAGTTGCTTAACAAAAGATGCAATGGGAGAGATATAAAATGATTTCTTTACCTTCGCAACCATTTTGGATGAGTTTAGGGAGTTGTTGCGACTACGTCGGTGAACCTTGTGGATGTGATACCTCGTCTTCCATAGGGCTCCCTTTTATACAGTTCTCTGCGCTTTCGTTTCAATTTCATTATTATTTGTTCTGTTTCTTAAAGGACATGGAAGCTAAAAGTCAAGTCCGGCCGGCGGTCGTTGATCCGCCTCGAGACATAAGTTGAAAGGTAATTACTACGTTTACTGGTTGTGATGTCCATCAAAATAAATGTACCAATGTGCAGGTCATTAATAACTGCACTCTTTGTCATGCTAGGTAAAGAAATGTTAACCCACTTGTTTTTGCTATTAAGGTACTTTTATGTTTTCCATGTGGGTTTTAGTTAAGGACTGTAGGAAGAAACTGTTAAAATGCATTTATATTTTCGAATAGGTACTGATAAACCACGTTTCATTATTTGGCCAAAAGATACCAATACCAATGAAATAAACCTCTACAACACCTTTGAAATAAAACATCGAATTAAAAAACCGAGTTTCTCATACAGTAGTTTACAATTGTATCGTCATAATGTAGCTGATTCCCGTTCGCTTAGTTTTCAGGACTGTTTATGTATTATCCCAATGCTAAGTAATTTTAATAAAGTGTCAATTGTAATTAAAACCGAGTTGAATAGTAGGACATAGATTGCTAAAAGATCTCTCAATAGTTCTTAGTTAATAAACTTTTTTGTTCAATTAAATACATTAAGCTTTAAAATTATGGGACACAAGTGAGATGCGAACAATTAACTCGATAGTAATGATTAAACATACTTGCACATGCAACGCTATATTTAGCAAAGAATGGAACTTCACAGACGGCCATAAATTACGCGAGGGCACAAACGAATCGTCCAGCAAATAAATGAAGACGTATAAGAATGCATGATAACTTTAATGACTGACAAAAACTGTGAAAGAGCGCTATAAATAACTTAAGGCTGTCAGAAAATCTTAGAAGTTACAAAAGCTCCACTACGACATTACAAAAGGGTCCTACCAAAGATAGCGTATCACCTACTACTAATCAGTAGGTACAAACAACTCCAATTATGGGGAAAACGTAGAAATCTTTAAAAAAGTCAGCTGGATGTTCCATACTAAAATTAGTTGCCTACATCAATTTGACAAAACATAAACGATCTTGAACCGACCGACTGATAGCTAGCTATCCGATAGGCTACTGAAGTAAGATATATATTAGTTAGAGAGCTGGTGACCAATCGAGATATTTTTTCGTACAAGGCTAGGAGTTGGTAGGCTGATAGAGTAGACTTCGCTGATTCTGGGAAAAATATTTTTTTGGCACGGTCGCGGTTGAAAGTTAGATTTTTTCGACTTTGAAAGTTTAAATGTATGGGTTCAGTATATTTTTTTTGTCGTACAAGGCTAGAAGCTTCTAGGTTAGTTGTTGAGACTCCGTTGAACAAGAAAATATTTGTTTTTTTGGCCAAGCGTGGTTGAAAGTTTGATTTTTATAACCCAAAAATTCACACTTTCTAGGTTATAAAAAACAATATTTCTACCGCGTTTGGCTAGTAATAAATAGTGATTTCGTGATTAGCGGAGACTAAAAAGGCAGCCTCAAAACTCCCAGCCTTGTAGACAAAAAAGAAATGACTCAACCCATACATTTAAACTTTCAAAGTCGAAAAAATCTAACTTTCAACCGCGACCGGACCAAAAAAATATTTTTCCCAGACTCAGCGAAGTCTACTCTATCATTCTACTAACTCCCAGCCTTGTACGAAAAAATATCTCGATTGGTCACCAGCTCTCCAACTATATAGCGAGAGTTTTACCTTTCCCAAATAAAATCATTAATCTTCATTACAACTTCATTTTCCGAACGACCATCCATCAACTAGTTGACATTCACATCAACACTATTAAGTATGACACCGTAGATCACCAGATACTACACTTACAACACAGTACAGAATAAATATCAACTACATTACTAAAGGTAGACAGTAAAGACATCTAACAAGGTCATCTAGTCTAGTTACTAATAACATTTGATTATCTTTGCCAACTGTCTATAAATATACCAATATATATGCAAACAGGCAACTAACTTATATCCAATGAACAGGCCAAGCTAAATCAACTTATGAAGAAACCTTATCTGTGAAGAATAGATGAGATTATCTGCTCTTGAGAAATCGGTACACTTTGTATTACGAAGCTCCTAATCAATGGCAAAGCTGATTGTGCATTCGGGATTCGGATCTGCTGATTTGCTTGTTCGTTCAAGTTTATTTGCTGCAGTTCTAAAGCTTGCCGTTGATTTTCCTCATTTGCTCTGTCTTGCTGTATGTTATTGTTATCATTGACTGGCCTGCCATCATTGTTTACGGTAGCTGTGAATCCATTCCGGTCATCAGCCCTATAATCGACAGTTCTCCTTACGCCATCAGGTTGAAGCAAAGAGTATTGTCCAAGGACTGTATCTCCTCGTCTACTTTCAGTTTGACTCTTGATATCTCCTGAATGGTAATCGTTGACCTCATAAGCGAAATTGTAGTTTGAATCTTGTTCTTGAGGGACGCGAATTAGAATTGTTGGAATAGGGGCTCGATGTATCACCATGCATGATACAGAAATCAGCAATGCAGATATGAACGCAATCTGGAAATGAGATGGAATGCTAATTGTACTTAATCAAGCAAAAGTAGATGTGACCCGAAAGGTGAACTGCATTTGTGTATGATGTACTAGAATTCATTGACTCAGATACATGTTTGAATAAATAAAACTAATTTTATATGAATTTATGTGGAAGGTAGAGTAGGTGCTTACATTCATGAATCTCTATTCAATCAGAATCGGATGTAAGTGGGTTTTTAATAAGGTACTTAGCTAGAAATCGAAAAAAAAAATGTTCTAAGTACCTACGATTGAAAAAGCCACTAAACTACTGGTTGGTATACCTAAGTTAATGACTCTGCTGACGCTTTGTATAAATGTGTTATTTTAATTTAGAAACAAATTATACCTTTTGCAACATTTCGGTCTTCACACTTCCTTCCAGCAATTACAACAGGTTGGCAGTATTAGAATGACTTAAAATTGAGACTCGCACGATTTATATGCTTAGGGCATTGAAAATAATACCCTATTGGGAAACCGCAATACTTCTCAAGTTATCTTTTATGAATTGGAGCATAACCTTAAGGATTATAGTGGGATAAAAATTGCTGATTCTGCCGTAGGTAATAAAAATCTGAACAGTGAATATGATACGATGACAAAAAACAACCATCAGTGTCTTACCACACTATGCCGGTACGCCAACAAAGTTGGGCGTGATTACGCCTGCAATGCTATTTGAATTACTGACAAAGTGACGACATATTATGCCGAAATTACGTCAAACGTAATTAAAATTACGTTCGACGTAATTTCGGCCATCTTCATACAAACACAGTGGAATGTAAGTTCAGCCGCCGAAAATCAGCAACGTAATTTTGGCACCGTTTGATTTAATTTATTCAATGGGCTGACCTTTCAGTTTTTTGTTTTAGCTTGCTAATCACATTTAATTACTACAAATATTTTTATAGGACTGCATGGTTAGATTATTGTTGTATTACGTGTTTTACGAGTCTGAAAAGTAAGTAAGTAAGTAAGTAAGTAACTCTTTATTGCACAAACGAAAACATTCAAAAGTCGTCTGTAGACTATTTTATCATAATTAAGCTATCAACTAGGATATCAACAAGTTTGTAATTCCAGAATCGATAGGTAAAGCTGGTACAAGGGTATATTTTATTAGTTTTACTATTTGGGCAAAAGCCTTCTCTCAGAGAGAGAGAGGCATGCCCACTGCTGTTTTTTTTTTCACAAAAAGTATACCACACTTGAGTAGGTTCATCGGAACTCTTCTCAAAACTGTGTAAATCAAAGTTACATAACAAAAACAGTCAACTTTCGACCGTGGCAGTGACCCTTACGTCACAATTTCGTGTGTAATCATTCACATCATGCAACTTGATTGCATAATGCACATGATCTTTTTATAATTGCCCATGGTGTTCATTCTAAAGTGATGGTGATTGATGTGTCTTAATTTTGTAACGGAAATCTAAAATTTGATTTTGAAATGAAGATGTCTTCCTTGATTTTGAAATAAGTAATTTAACACCTTTGTTATTTGAGAGTGTGAACGATCTCTTTAACCATCTTGGGCCAATGCCCAATGCACGTCGTGACGTCACCACGAGATATAAATCCATAGTATAATTATCTACTAATTATAAGTTTTAAAGGTTTTTCGAAGATACTTGCTTACTTAGGTACTACGCTGGCTCAGCGAACCGAAGTGGAGTGCAACCAAAATAATAATAGGTATCTCACTGTGCTACGCCACTTCCCTCCAAACTTGCACATGCTGTTTCATTGTTTCAAGTTAGCTTTTATAAAACCTTGAGTAGGTTTCTATGTATTAATCTTTAGATGCCACGTACCAAAAAGACCCCGACCCCAAACAATCTTGTCAAAGTCAAAGGGTTTTAAGTCAATAAGCCATAAATACATTATTTACTTTGAACTTACCTTGAACCTGAATAAAAAGCTTTTCCCAAAACAACTTTGTATTAAGCTTAAAGGTACCACACCCAAAAGACCGCGACCCCAAACAATCTTGAACTTGAATAAAATCATGAGAGGTCAGTGACTCGACTCATCTGAGCTTTGAATGAGCGTCGTCGTGAGCTCATCGTAAACATCGCGTCTGTAGTAAGATGCGCCGCCGGCGATGACACTGCAAGGTCTTTCGATTCATTCATTATTGTTTGGATTTCTAATATAGATCTTTAGGTTTTAGGTTCTTTAGGTAGCAGTCCTGTGCTAGGGAAAGATAGGAAGATGGATTTTGGAGTCTCCTCGGGATCCAAGGGTGGGCAAGAAATCTCAGGTTCGTGCTTGACAGACGCAGCTTAATGTCGAGTCAGAGTTCTTTAACACGTTCATAGTCCAGTGGGCCCAATGTGGCGTCACGTCTGACTCTCATATCCGTGTTACCACATAATGCAGTAAATAAACCGATTCGCAGTGTAGATGTTTGTTAACACGCACTGTTTTTAATTATCATGAGTCAGATTTTAGTGGCTTTCTCAAAAACCTTGTAAAGTTACTAGAGATTTTTGGATGCCATTTGGAATCAAATATAACTTACAAAATAATGTTAATGCTGGTCTGATTGAAGTTCACTTACTCTATACTAGGCGCCTATGAGTTATTGCTACGAGTATAAATTCTCTTTGTCATACCTATCTAGATCAACCTTGCCATTCTCATTGAACAAACTAGGTTACTTAATCCACGGTTTACGTAGACTGAGTTAGTTGCCTAGCAATAATTGTGCGTAATAAAATCATTATACAGTTTAATACAGTGGTTCTACAGCGAGTTTTTGGTTACGATGGAAATATGCTACCTAACTACTAGTATTTCAGTATAATATAGACAAACATTACATACCTACATTTCCTACAACCCGTTAGATATAAACTTCTGCGCTACTTTTTGTTTGTACTAAGAAACAACCATCTAATATAGCTAATCTTACCAGCGAGGTAAACGTTTAACGTTTTGTAAGTGATTGTAATATACATCACAATAATAGTGGTAGGTAGGTAAAGTATGAGGTAGTGGCCATCCCTGGTGTCAGAGTTTTTAGGCCGCCCAAAGGACCTCTGACATGGCTTAACGACAACCGGGACCAACGATTTAACGTGCCTTCCGAAGCACGGAGGCGTCCAGATCTTATTGCCACTAGCGGTCACCCATCCATGGACTCAACGTATTGCTTAACTTTGCCAATCGATTAAGAACCGATTGGCAAAGAGTGTGATATCCAGTGTGATACCTGGTGAGGCGAGAAAACGACAAATGGGCGAAGGAAGACCGTAATGGCACGGTGGCAGAGAACGGGACGTCGGTTAGTGGGCACACCAGCAGCCTGGTAATCAGCTGACATTGTAGGGCTAAAAAAGAACCGGGGTCTGTGAAGCGAGCAGCGAGAGACCGAGGAAGATGCCGTAAAGGGGACAATGCTTATACACAGATGATGATGATGAGGATGTCCTCCACGACATATCCGTTGACGGCAACCCTCAAAGATTTCTTGCGTAAGCTGGGATATGGCTGGAGAAGCCGAGTTTTGTCTTGAAAACTCGGTCACAGGTGTCACAGTACAGTTGCCCAATATAGTTGTACGTGTAGTTGTACGTGGGCTACACAGATAATTATGATGATGATGATACATAAATAAAATTACTCTGCCGGTTTATGGATCGACATTGAAATGTCGAACTCGTAATAAGGTACCCTCAGAGCAAGATGCGTAAAGTGGCATTGTAAATGAGTTGCGCTGGCGCATGAGTCAGTTACTGTGACGGAATGCGGATAGTTTGTTGGGCGTCGAGTGTGGTAGAGTCAACAAATAAGTACTCGCAATGGCCGCAAGTATGGTATGACGAAAAAATTAGTGTTTGCTTTAGTGACACAATGCAAAAAAAAGATAATAAAAGTGAAAGTAACGTGGACACAGGCCTTTATGCAATAGCGGGTATGAACGGGCTGACAATGATGATGATTTATAAAGATTCTGACACTTTTCTCTATCTTGCTTTGTGTCATCCATCATCATTATCATCAGCCTGTTGATACCCACTGCTGAGTAAAGGCCTCTTCATGCTCACGCCACCTCTCACGATCCTGTGCCAGGCACAACCTCTGTTTTCCGGCTACTTGGGCTATGTCGTCGGACTATCTGGCTGGTGGGCTGCCAACCGATATCTTCCATTACGCAATGGACTTTGTCCATCTGCCATCGGTACGTCTCGCCAGGTGCCTGCCCACTTCCACTTCGACAAGAAGTTATGCGTTTTCCGACGTCTGCCCCATTTCCGACATTGCGCAAGCAAATTTTCACCACGAGGTTAATACTTGTATAATACTTGTACAAGTTACAGTTTTTTATTCTGTCCGTACTTTTTTCAACCGTCGTCGCGAACGATACGAGTCGCGCAGGCTTTAGGAGCAAGGTCGGCAGTTGCCGCCTCCGCTGTGGCCATAATAGGTACTCTACACGGGGTTTTCTCTTCCTAGACACTTGATTAAATCATATTTTATGAAGCCAAACAGTGAGACGATATTATTATCCTCCTAGTCGACAGTGGGATCGTGGATGCATGTAGCGAGAGACCATTGAGGATGGCGCGAACGGGTACATTGTATGCCCACACCCAGCAGTGGGCAAATGAGAGTAAGCGAGTAATAATTATAATGATTATTTCTTTGGGTGATTTTCCCCAATATTAAGAACTTCCATTTAGGACTTATTCATAATTATGTGATAAGTTCATGCTAAGAGTACGCATAATGTATCTTATTATGTTTGCTACTGGCGTGCGTGTGTACTCAAACATATGCAGCAAAAATATAGAGTCAGTTGTCATTTTGGTTCTCCGTCACTACTAGGCACCTTATATTTCTGCACCATGGTTGACTTTAAAGCGATACCGCTTTTAGCAAATTAAAAATATGTAAAAAAACAAGCTGACTGGCAGCTCCAACGTCACGGATGAATGGCAGGTACATGGTACAATTTTATGGGAAATACACGGATGCTTTATAAATAAACTCTCTGCCTCAGGCACCTCAGTCACAGTAGATGTAGTAGTTTGTTTCCATAGAAACGCGTCTTACCTATTATTACCCATGCGCCTCGAATCTCGGTACGTCTCGGAATGCAGGTAAATAATGTTTTTATGGCCACTTTCAATTAATATAAAAACTGGTAAAAAAGGTTCCAAAGTTAAAAAAAAACACACAACAATTGTAACATTCGGGATTTTAAAAACCGGCCAAGTGCGAGACGGACTCGCGCACTGAGTACTGCCACCGTACATTGAAAAAAAATCTGGCTGTACGGACCCTCGGTGCGTGAGTCCGACTCGCGCTTGGTTTATCAATAGGTAGACATTTATCAGATTAGATAGTGAGACCAAAAGTATCACCGAGCACAAAAGTGTAATTATCGACCGATCCGGTACTCATATGTTACGTAAATTAATTAGTGACATCTGAGTATTTTAATCCTACCATATCTCTGTCTTATTGTGCATCTACTTGCTACTTTATTTCCGCATCCAGTCCTGTCCAGCCCAAGGTTGTCTGGAAGAGATCGCTTTAAGCGATAAGGCCGCAATTTGTACTATATTTTGTTTTAAGATTCTTTCTGTTGAGCAATAAAGAGTTCTCTATCTATCTATCTACACTACCGAGTGAGCCTGCCTTTACCGCCACGCAATCTAAGGGTGGCATTAATAGTCGTCAGCTCAAGCTCGAGCTCAAGCAGTTGATCTCAGAAAACAAAATCACCGACTTGAGACCTTGGCTAATGTCGATGTCAAGCTCAAGCTAGTGTCTATTGATATGCTGACAGCTTCTCAAGCTCTTGTTGTTGTTCGGTGATTTTGTTTTCAGAGATCACCTAATTGAGCTCGAGCTTGAGCTGACGACTATTTAGTGCCGTAATATCAATCACATTTTAAACTCAGGGGGTCTACCGGCTAAGACGAAGCCGATTACCAGTGGCGAAAATCGAAGTTCGATTTATGAAAAATTAACAGGGGTGGCAGTAGAATGAACTGGGTGGCAGAACATTTTTCAAAAATCGAACTTCGATTTTCGCCAATGGTAATCGGCTTCGTTTTAGCCAGTAGACCCCCAGACCATAGATTAAACCTCGTATTTCGTATGAAAATTAATCGACAGATAGGGTTTAAACTAGCCTTTTTGGTTTAAACTGTGATTGATATTACGGGCCTAAAGCACTCAAAGACGTGTGTACAAGCAAACAGGTGTTGAGGTGACATTCACAGCGACCTTGATACAGCTTCCTGGTTGAGAGAAAGGGCATCTCTGACGTAAATAGACTAGGCGCAGGAGTTGGGCAAGTCTGAACCTTATCCGGCTGGGTTAAGATGGCGGCTGCAAACTCGGTTTTCTACAAAATATCTCTAGCGCCGTAGACAAACGCTAAGATTGTGCCAGCCATGCTAGCGTCTCTGGGATTAAACTAGAGAAGATTCTTGCATGGCGAAATTAGAGTTAGTACTTAAGGTTCAACTAAAGTAGCGTGGCGGGAAATTAAAAACAGTCTTAGTGAACATTTTCACAGCTACAAAATTTAAAATCTGTTTTTTTCTTTCTCAAGCCCTAATCCGTAACAGGGAACATTTTAAAACATTTATAATAAGTTGAAAAAAATCGCTCGGGACAAGCCTTGAAACCGCAACCGTGCAGTCGCTCTACCAATTTGATTTGATTTTGGGTGATTTTTTTTTATTTCCCGCCACGCTACTTTAGTTGATAGATATAACGTATACACACGCATAGTCATTATGATTATCATTATTCCTAGAAGAGTACTTCACATACATTAAGGGTTGACTTTTGTCCACGCTTGCTGGTATAGATAATGTAGAGAAAAATTACGACAAAAGTTGAAGAAAATATTTGCAAAGCAAAGGAAAAACAATAGAGATAACGATATGTCCAGAAATAAAACGTTTTTATGTTCCAAAATAATGCAAATAACTACATACAGTGTGTATTTTATTACAACACCCTCTTTACACACTAAGCCAAATCAAAAACTAGTCTATCTTTTCCACCTCAAAGCGACTCTACTAACCCACAACGCAGTTCCAAACATATTCAACAGATGGCGCTGTCACGAGTATTTTTAGCTTGGGCCCACCGGCACCGCGCACGCGTGAAGCGTTCGGTCGAAAGCTATTTCCATCCGGGGGAGATTCTATTTTCACCTGAACTTTGGGCCATACCACTGAGCTCCTGCTTGCTTCTTGTAGCCTAGTACTTTCGGGACGGAATACGTCTGTCGTGACGTAGAGGACGTCTTGCCGTCAATGTCATTTTGCTGTCGACATGACATTGGCAGGGGCCTGACAGCCAGGAAATAGAGTTGGAATTTGGAATACGTTTTCCGATTTCAAAGGAAATGCGTGGAAGTTGCTCGAAAATGCTTAGTGAAAACGTAGAATCTTATTTGTGTATTTATAAAATATGGATTTTTATTTATCTACTTTGGCATTAAATTAGAAAATTATGAGAATAGAAATAACTTACGCTCGTTCATAAAAAAAACAGTTTCTTATATTTAGAATTCTGAAAATTCTTACAAAAAAACTATTTACCTCATACAATAACTGATTAATTAAAAAAAGGAACACTCCCTGTAATACTATTTAAGATAGACGTTGGTGAGAACATTGATACAATCCCTTTTTTTTTGCATAAAAAAATACACAATCTACAAACGACGTCACTTTTTCAGTCACTCCATTTCATTCAATAGGTCCGACGTCACGCGTGCCCGAAGAGTCGGATTTCCTTGAAATTTCAGTAATAAGGTTAGAAGTATCAGGCTCACAGGATGGTACAGGCGGTCGTTTTCAGCCGTTTAATTTACTGAAGGAAGGAGCTTTCGCTGTTAGCTTTTTATTAGTATTAGGCTTGGGGAGGTGTGTAGATGGTAGCATGAAGTAACGACGTATGGTATGGGAGAGGTTTTGGCAATGGCAGTTTGCAATTCCACATGCAATTTTTGCATCGAAAGAAAAGTTAAATTCTTATTGTAAGGAATGTCATTGTGTAAGGGTAAGCTAAGGGTTACCCTACATTATCTGACTTCAGAAAAAGGTAATCTCTGAAGTTATTTGAGTATAAATTTTGCAAGTAGGTATAGTTGGCAATAAATTCACATTTAACTTGATCAAAGCTTCAACGATCTAAAGGTCTAAGGCATCGTGTGTTATTATAGAGTTTAAATCTGTGTTGATTAGGTTTTCATCGAAAGTCAGTTTTCAGAAATACAAAAGTGCAGAAACTTGTTGTTTTGTTGTTATTTTTTGCGTTTGCACATTTTCATGACCAACTTTGTTAATCTGAACAATAAAACATCTTAACCATGTCTTCTGCTAATATAAGAGCAAAAAAGCTATTAATCGCCTCCTGAAATCCACAACCACGCCACTCATGCTGTGCCACTACACAAAACTATCCAACACCGAACTTTTCAGACTGCTTGGCGCTTCCCATTTTAACCATCAGCCCTCTCCCTCGTACCTACTAAACATCGCCGCTCTCTTTCTCACCAGTTTTCCTCGAAGCTTTCACGAGTCTTCGGGCATGCGCAGTGAAATTACACGCACGTGGAGAGAACTCCTGGTGGGTTCTGGGCGCCTAGTACAGGGCGCGCCTAGGGCGGACGCCTCGCGCCGCCCAGCGCCGCAAGCCGCCCATCGCCGCCCGCCCAGACTCACTTGCGACCCCATCTGGTACGGACCTGCCCGCCTAAGCCGGAAAACGGAAACGTTACACGCGTCACGTGGCCGTTACGGGATTCGGCCGGAAAGTTGACGCGCTCTTTTCGAGCGAAAAATTCGGCGTTCCATTTTTGAATTTTAAAAAGTGTTCGGTTGTTTTGCAGTTTTATTTTATAACCCAAAAGTTTTTGTTTCCTGTTATTTTTTCAAAGTTACGCCACATTTTGTTCTGCAGTTTTTTTGTCAAGTGTCATTAAGTTTGTTAGTGTTTTAAAGTGTGTGTGTGTGTGTGTCTACCAGGTCCATCGGCCGATGTAACATCGTCTCGCCTGCAGCGCCCACTCATCAATCATGCGGAGACACCCTCCCCTGCCAGGTTGGTGCTATTTTAAACCCTAACCAATAGTTTCAGGGATGATTTTTCAGCGCTAAAAGCGTGTTGTTATTTTTAAAATAATGAACAGTTTTATTTGACGAATGTCTTTTTGTTCTCGGCGAGGATTTTTCACTGTTGCAGCAGCAGCTGGTGGCTTCATTTTGAGTTGGAAAAATACAAAAGCACTGAAAAGAAATGTGTACTCATAAAACGTCCGTTTTTCGTCCGCACTTTTCATAACAAATACTGGTGATACTTAATTTGATCCTTTGTAGATTTTTGGCGAATTAATAAAGTATAATTATTATTGGTAAGCGATTTCTCTATTCGGGATATAGAAGAATGTGTTGGAAAATAATTAATTGCCTAGTGGATTTATTACCTAAAAAGGTAGGTACTATACTAATAGGAACTTATTGTATAGAAAACTATGTGTAGGAAAGCGATTTCTCTATTCAGGATACACAATAGGTAATGTGTTGGAAAATAATAAACCTAGTGGATTTACCTAAAAAGGTAAGTACTAATTGCAACTCATATAAAAAAAAACATATTAGCAATTTGTTGCAAATAAATACGTAAAATAGATAAAAATACTTGCAGTCAAAAAGGGAGCGTAAGGCGGTACCTTTAGCAGGAAAAACCTTCCCCAACGCGTTACGAAGAAATCTCGGAAAACTTATAAATTACCCAATTACCAAATTACCCATTACATCGGAAGACGACGTCCGATATTATGGCTCGTTAGCGGTGAGGCATTTTATAGCCGACTTTAATAAAATTGAATACTTTATAAGAGTTTCAAGAAAAACGTAGCACAATCTTATCCCGTTAAGGCCTAAAATCATTAAAGACCTAAAATCCAAACCATTTTAAATTATAATAAGAGAATGATTAAACTTTTCACAAACATCTTTTTATACGTACATAGGAAATTAAACTATACTTGAGTTCTCATATTCCTATTTTTTCATTCAACCTATCTTTCATAAATAAATCTGTTTTCTATTGTCAAACTGCCCTAACACACGAACCACCAGCGATTTCATCGCCGTAATTTAAAAAAAGTCTGCTTTTACGAGTTTCACTTCATTACTTCCCTCTCGGAGAAACCAAAAATGTTTTGTGTTGGTCTTCCAATTAAATTGTATTTGGGATTTTACGGAAAAGGTCCGTAATTATCACGTTTTGGCTGTCGTCTGCCTCTTAGGTACACTTATTGACTCACAACATTAACCAAAAATTATTACTATTACTGTAGGTATAATAGAATACACCATGGAATTTTAGTTGTTTTAAAGCCGAAGGTATTTTGTTGCACTGATGATTCTGAGGCAAATTACAAAATTTCATTCCAAAACGGGCGAAAAAAAAATTCTCTTCTCCATACAAATGGTGTCGATTGGCGATAGCCGTTTGTATTGGGAAGTATTTTTTTTTCGCTCGTTTTGAAGTAAAATTTTGGAATTTGGCTCAGAATCACGAGTGCAACCGCTAAAATTCCACGGTGTATAAATAAAATATTTTCGTAATTAAGGTGTTTTAAGCTCAGGTTTATGACGTAGTACACGTCTGTACGTATTCCAAGTGGAAGGTTTTTTTTTGTGTTTTCTATTATGTGGTATTTCAAACACCTGTTTTATACAGTAAATATTTACTTAATTACTTGAAATAACTTTGATTGCTCGATTGATGCACTTTTTAGAGCGACCATGCGTATCTTAGAGTGTCACACACCGTAAATTGACCGTACATACACAGGGAAGAGGGGAAAAACTGCAGTCTTGCCCCTGCAGAAGCGCGACTGATGTTGTTCGCGTGGTTTTAGACATACGGATAGACGGTTTCAAACAAGATTTAAACCATCGCTTCTGACAGTGGTTTTAAATGAATTCCTCGCTACAAAGGGCGTTTACAGGTCATACAAAATTTGGCTAAGAACCACTATCTACATGGTTTTAAACTTTTGTTTGAAACAGCCGTTTAAAGCCGTGTAGCGCATGCTTCATAGGGCATCACTATTCAAGCTGTCAAAAGTAAAATAAATGGTTGGAAGAGGTATAGGTAAACTATTCACGGATCTTCCGTTACAAATTCCAATACCTACCTTAGAGAAATAAAATCTACGAATATTTTTTTTTTTTTTTGAATGAGAGAATTGGATAGGTAATAATAAAATTGAAAATACCTGTAACTTATCTATACCATTTTCTCATCCACTCCCATTGGGTATTCCAATTGCATCCACTTTTAAAAGAGCCCGTGAAATGTGTATTTGCCATTCAACCCGGCCGGATGGTTGGTGCAAAAAAGAACAAAAAACTGGCCAGGAACGAATCAAACGTGCATGAATGAGGTTCCGTCGATCTATTAAAGATAAAGATAAAATATTCTTTTCATCTCCCACGCTCGGAAAGTTTGCTGTTACTAGTAACTTACGATCGTGTAAAGGCCGGATTTAAACTATCTGAACTTTTGTGCGCTTCGAAATTTGAACGCGACGCCGGGACAGTCTTTCCCGCGCCCTATGGTTTTGAAAAAGAAAAAAACACTGGCCGTTTAAGTAGATGCCAGATCCCGATGGAAAATAAAACCTCATTCATAGTTCGTTTAAACGCGTATTTCAGCGAAAGCGATTGTTCGTGCCCATTCTCTATACAAAACTGTGAATGTAAATGGTGCATAAGCATCTTTTAAAAAGGTAAAGTCACGGAATAGAACATTCAGAAACGCGGTTTCTTCTTATAGTCTTTTCAATATTTTGTACACATATTTATTTTTAAATACCAGTAAATAAAAAAATGCTGCGCTTCTGTTTTATCAAATAGATAATTATGTTTTGGTTTGTTAAATACATTTTTTCAAACGATATTACTAATTTCATTTTTTATCTCCTACAATTTTTTTATTTATATGGTATAAGTTCAGAGTGCACCCGGAAAAAAAAACATTCTTTTATTTACATTATTTTTGTGTCTGGATAAATAAACTTCAGTAAATTATTTATAAAACGAATGGTTTTAATACCAACGAAGCTCAAAACTTTAGTGCGGCAGCCGTAACTACAGTAAAATATGCTTTTAAAAGGAACTTATTTGACTCACCTGTTTTGCCTATAAGTAGTTGTCTATAGAGTTTGTCCCGCTTGGCTAACAAAGTCATTTCCTCGCTTCTGTGAGATGAAAAGTTTTGTGTTTCGCACGAATGCAATATTATTTGCGTCTCGTGCTTCTGAATACCTCGCTACGCTCAGGTTTCTTTTTTTGAACCACTCGCTACGCTCGTGGCTCAATTTTAGAAACCTTCGCTAGCTCGGTTTTCAATACAAGCACTCGCCGCAAACAATAATTTTGCATTCTTGCATAACAAATAACTATTATTGTACACCAAGAAACATATACAGACAGGAAAAAAAGTTACTTAACTAAAAAAAAGGTACAATTGGCGGCCTTATTGCTTACAGCAATTTCTTCCAGGCAACCACTGATGGAGACAAAATGCTAGGGAGTTGAGTGGCGGGTAGTTGGTGCAATCATGAATATAAACTACTTAAAAGTAATCATAAACATACATAGATCATACATACTCGTAAATACAAAATAAATACACATACATAAACATATTATAAATTCATCGCGAGAAGGACAATTATGAAATTTATATACCTAAATATTAATAAAGGAGGAACATACAATCTAGATAATAGAATAATAAAATTATAGAGACAGATAATACGATTTTAATTTACTTTTGAAAATGGTTGGGGTTGGAGAGCGCCTTATAGGTAACGGCAGATTATTCCACAGCCGGACAGCAGTAGCAGTAAAAGAGTTGTTGTAGAAGCTTTTCGTATGTATTATTGAAGGGCAGATCGTTACTATTGGAGACTTTGAGAAGAATTATATTATAGATATCATATTACTCTAGAGAGAGAGAGCCGTGAGAGGTGGCGCGAGGGGGAAAAGGCCTATACCCAGTGGGCAGAGTGACGATGATGATGATAATTATTATTTTAAAGTTAAGGGATAACAGTCCACATATGCCCCATTTGGTCTCTCATTGCATGCATTCATGAACCCCTCTGTCGACTTGGGGATTTCCATAGAGGAGTCGAAAACCAACTGCCTATTTGACTACGGAACCCTAGGAAAACTGGAGTAAAAACCTTTCCAAAATGCATTCGTCGGGAAACTAAAAGTTGTTTGTAAAGGGGAGAGTATTTTTATAAGTCAAGGGCTGTTTCTAGAGCACTAAAGCTAGACGTCCATATAGCGGCGGATCGGATCGGGTCGGGCCGGGACGGGCCGCAAAATAAAAATCCGCCTGCCTGTATTTATATGAAACAGCGTCCACTAGCGGCGGACTATTGCGCTGCGGCCCGCCCCGCCTCGATCCGCCGCTAGTGGACGCTGTTTCAAATAAATACAGGCAGGCGGATTTTTGCGTTGCGATGCGCCCCGGACCGATCCGCCTTAAGTGGACGCCAGGCTTAAGAGTTTTCTGGCACGACTCCTGTGAGGCGGGGTGGTGAATGAAGTGTGTTAATTTATTAAACGAGTAGAGTTATATGCAAATACAGTTTTGGACTCGAGTTTAAGCTTTCACACAAGCTTACTTAAGAATGTGAAAGCTTAAACTCGGCTTACTTTGCAAATTATCATTGAAAAGGTATCGAAAATATCGGTATCGCATTGAAAAGGATAAAATTATCGTAGAACTGTTGCCTCGCAAGCGTGAAATCCCATGTTTGGGGGCATGTATTCCTACCTAGTATACTCATACTTCACTTGTTTTAAACAAATAAGTTTTGAGGCAAATATAATTTACCACAAATAAAGATCAACATTATATGATTTCAGTGCATAGACTTATTATTAATTCTATGTTTCAGTGTAAAATTATTTTCGTTTGTCCATGCATGGACATATTTTGTAAAACGTCTGAGGTATTAACATTGCTGCATTTAAGTATTAGAATTAAAACTTGAAAGCTAGACAAAGGCGGTACTTGTGCTTTTACATGGTGGTCCTTTTGAGTACCTAAGCTTTTATTATTCATAATTCTCTATGCACCGCTTAAAAGAGAACTTTGTTGTGTTGAAAAAAAACGGACACTGGAGTGTCCAGTAAAATTTTATGTTTTTAACACTAGGGTTGTTACACTGAAAATTGAGTTTGTTAACTTTTTGCCGTTGAATTTTTTAACCACAAAGTAATTTTTATAATTTGTAAACCTCGTTAGCAGCGAACGAAAAAAAAAACATGGACAACAAAAACAAGTTCGTCATGCATAGCATAGCAGTACCAGTACCTACCTATGTACAATGCTACTATTTGCGCATGTTGCGTGGCTGACAAAGGTAAACTAATGAGATAATAGAAAAGCCCCTCTATTTTCAGTACACGTTCAGTGCGGCATCGGGTCGAAAGAACCCTATGCATTTCTGTCCTACGGGACGGGCGAAGAAACGCTTGTCTTTCTCACGGGACGGGAGCCATATCTATGGCAATATCTTGAGTTGGAAAGAGATACATAGATTTTTGTGATTGTCTCGTCAAATTAGGTTATTAACGTCAAAAAAAACATATCGGGTGTTTTCGACCCGATACGGCCAGGAAGGAAATTTTTTTCACTGGGTGCGGCTTTCGGGTCGCAAGGACCCGACACCCGATGACCCGATATCCGCACTGTAAGACGAGTCACTTTCCTTAGTGTTGTCATCGAGTAACGTAGTGTTTCGATTTAAATATGAATCGTTCTAGAAGAGCATTATTGCTTTGCTTAACGATGAAGGTTCTACCAAAAACAAGAATAAAAACGATGAAAGTTCTACCAAAAACAAGAATAAAGACAAAAGAGGAGAAAAATAATTTCAGAAAGTTTTTCAACGTCAAAACGTCGTAAGTCCTTCTATTTTTACGAGCCCTACATCAGGCCAAACCATGCAAATTCTACAAAATGTCACTCCTGTACAAGAGACCAGTACGTCACCAAGAAACAAACTTATTAGAATCATTCCTTCTAGCGATATTCCAAATTCTTTTTCTACTCCAAAAAGAAATAGACTCTTGGTAACAGCCAATACTCGCAGTAACCAATATTTTATCGTTATCTTTATGCATCTGAGTAATTTTCTACCAACTAAAATAAACAAATATTTACGAAGCTTTCGATGTTTTATTGACATCACTAGATTTTTGTCGATAAATGTTTCGTTGAGTGCTGCTATCGGGTCGTAACGACCCTACATATTTAAACAATTATTTTGATACCTTGTAGCTGTCGGAATTAGGGACGAACTTAGCTTTATACTAAGTATTTATTCAAAAATACGTCTAAATTATAAAATGTGCATACAACATAAACAATGATTAGATATTACACTTCAAAGCGAAAAAGGCGAACAGGTCGTTTCGACCCGATAACGTCCTGAAGCAACGTCTAGCAACAGGTCTAAGCGACCCGATATAGCACCAACTGAAAGTAAGCAAAATTGGCCGCCGCACTGAACGTGTTATCCATTGATCCATGGCTAATAAATTACAACAATGCGTCACATGAAAATATTTCGCATTGCAAAATACCGAGTTCGCCACAAAGTAAGTTACAAGAGGATACTTATTAGACTAGTGCCCGTCCCAAAATTTTGACATTTGACAGATAACCCTCTCTGTCACATAACACTCGGACAGTGATAAGATTTAAACGGATACAAATCGTAGGGTGGCATTAATAGTCGTCAGCTCAAGCTCGAGCTCATGAAGGTGATGTCAGAAAACAAAATCACCGACTTGAGACCTTGGCTAATGTCGATGTCAAGCTCAAGCTAGTATCTATAGATTTCGGAGTGAGGACCGCAGTTTCTGTCTGAAAAACTAAAAAACTACACAACAATAAAAAACTTTATATTGCACTCTGGTGGAATTTAAAATACTTGTGGTTCACCCCGAACTGTGAACTCGCGCGATGTGTAACTTTCTGCTACCACCATTCGTGCAGGCGCGCGTGCATATAAACTTTACAACCCCATATCTCGGTAACCCCTCGAACCATTTTAACTTGAAAATTATTTTAAATTTATTTACCTGCCTACTGAATTTTGTGACGATCCGATTATATTTACTCAAGTTAGCGTCGAATTAACAGTCACACATACATACAAGCGCCGGATTGTTCCAGTAGACTCGGAGAACATTCTCTCGCTTCGTTCGCTCGTTCAACTAGGTCCTTTGTGGAGCGGTGTGGGCAGCGGTTAGCCAGTAGTTGGTAGTGAAATAAACTTTTGCATCTAGGACCGGATGATTTCTCCACTCAAGCCATCAAGTGAATCTCGATTGCTGCATTATTACATGTTTGATTAGAGTAGGCTTGACCATCATCTACCATTGAGCTTAGCCTGCGGCTTAAAAACTACAAGTTCTTTTCATCTCAGCCGCTTTAAATATGAATACCTAGATCTGTGCGTGCCACAGCCTTCGATTCAATTCCCATACAAATTAATTTTCACAAATGTTTTGAAACCGTAGGTACATGATTATAGGTACACTGAAATTATTATAATAATATGGGAATCACACTAAGGGGGCAAAAGCAGAAAGGGGGCAGGAACCGAACAGACCCTGCCTGCGTGGATATGCCTTTTTATTTGCGCAAAATTACATTAACTTGAAAAAAAAAACAAAAATGAGATCGATATTGTTTGTGTGGACTAATTGTCGATTCTCGGAATACACGGGTCTCTTTACTACACTCAACAATTACACAACGTGCTAACTTCACGAACTACGCAAGATATATTTATTTTTAAAACGCAATAAAAGCGCAACTTTAGAAACCGTTTTGTTATAAAACTGGTCATAAACCTTCTACGCTGCGAGACTTTGTGCGCCCTCTTTTCAAGTAAAGATATTTGAACAATGCTACGTCTGTGTGTCCGGTTTCTTCTTTTTAATAAAATTGTCCCCTGTCACGTTACAGAGGGTTTTGGAGGGCTACGGTTATTTGTGACAAAAGCTAACTAAGCAATTATTATTAAGAGGATATCACAGTTTTCTTCACACAAACTTAGTCCCCGATTTCCTCCCTGGGTAATGAGAGCAAGTCTCCACCCCCGAAATGTGGGACTGTTTAGATTTTTTCCTTAAATTATTTTTAACAGGAGCAAGGTATCAAAAAATCCAAAAAATGCGGCGGCAAAAGACGTGTGGTAAATCTATTTTAACGACTTTAAATTAAAAAAAAAAACAAGACTTCAAGTAGTTTCTTGTGATATCAGTGATCAAACAATATTTAAAATCGGACCAGTTTTGAGAAAGGAAAGTGGGGAATACGAAACCTCGATTTTGTAGATTTTCTTCAGGTTGGCCCTTTCGTTCATATTTCGCGCACACGAGACAGCAACAGATTTTTCAACAGATTTGAGATGACATGAATATCAAAATAATATTGTGGGCTATATATATAATACCTATAATGACGCCTTTACACTTAGGAGCAAAGCAGTATAGTATGGTTATCCTTTTTCTGTAGTCCACGCGGGATAAAATCGCGGGCGTTCGCTAGTTCAATATAAAGTAAGACAAAGTACTTTAGTGTGCTTCAGTACACGAGCACCAAATAATAAAACTTTCCCCCAAATATCGAGACCATTTCAGCGACGTACACTGAATAATACAGTACACTAGAGCCACAGAATAGGATGACATGGAACGTCCCTAAATAGGGTACTGTAGTGATTGTACCTACCTACTACGCTAGTAGAAAAGTAATCCCATCCCATCTCGTATAAAAGTGGCACAAAGGGTTATGGAGCGAACCATGCTAGGCCCTCGAACATGGTGCGGCCGAACCACGAACGCGGTGCGGTGTCGGACCATATTCGATCGTGTGTAGTATGGTACACCTAACATTATTATTATTATTTACGGTTCGGTTGGTCCGAAGCGTTTGCACATCGAACGCTTACGATACGAATGGGCAATCTGTGGTTCGGTACGGTCGTGTGGCGTGAACAGCACACCGCACTGTGCGTTGGTTCGGCCGCACCAGGTTCGAGCGTCTGTTACTGCGTGGATCGCGTACCAAATCCGTCGCCGAACGAAGGTTGACAATTTTGGTGATCGATTCGCGGGTCTCAAGAGTAGAAATCGACAGGATACCTGGTGAGGCAGAAAGATGGCCGGTGGACAAGTGGCGGCAAGGAGTTGGACGGCGGTCGGTAGGTAGACCAGCAGCTCGATGGACATCGTTGTGGCGGCGGAGGGTCCATGGAGGCAGATGGCGAGGGACCGCGAGAGGTGGCGCGAGGGGAAAAGGCCCAGAAGTGGGCAGAGGTGGGCTGATAATGATGATGATCCCATCTCAGTAATATTATAAATGGAAAAGTTTGTGAGTGAGTAATGAGTATGTGTGCTTGTTACTCTTTCACGCTAATACGACTGAACGGATTTGGCTGTTCTTAGGTTCAAGAATAACAAAAAGGCTTTTTCATACGGATTTGTCTGCGCTGATATCAAAAAGGGGAAAATTCTAAGTCTGCGCGGACGAGGTTGCGGGACTATACTTATCATTTGTTCCAAGCATTATTTAAAGGTTCTTTGAAAAAAAAAACTCAGTTTTGGCTAGCGAACCTTCTCGGTTTTTTATATTTTGTGATACTAGAGCCTCTTGACTGTCGAATCCTACTTTATTTTGTTTGCGAACTCCTTCACTCCGTTGATGCAACTGCTAGCTCGTGACGTATTTATACAACATGAAAAACTTATAGAGATCTCGCAATATTTTATTTTTTAACCCCCGATGCAAACAGACGGATTGTGTAAGTTTAACGTGTGTATTTGTGATTTTGGTTTCTTATCGTTAACATAGTAACATAGAACATAACAACATTAAACAAATCGAAAATGTTCACGTATCAAACACTACAATTAGGTGAGACTCCGTGAGACCTATCTAACACAGCCAGTTTCATGTTGATATCCATAACAGATAGCAAGATATTTTCGCTGAAAAATAGTTATTTGTTATGCAAGAATGCAAAATTATTGTTTGCGGCGAGTGCTTGTATTGAAAACCGGGCTAGCGAAGGTTTCTAAAATTGAGCCACGAGCGTAGCGAGTGGTTCAAAAAAAGAAACCTGAGCGTAGCGAGGTATTCAGAAGCACGAGACGCAAATAATATTGCATTCGTGCGAAACACAAAACTTTTCATCTCACAGAAGCGAGGAAATGATTTTGTTAGCCAAGCGGGAAAAACTCTATAGACAACTACTTATAGGCAAAACAGGTGAGTCAAATAAGTTCCTTTTAAAAGCATATTTTACTGTAGTTACGGCTGCCGCACTAAAGTTTTGAGCTTCGTTGGTATTAAAACCATTCGTTTTATTAATAATTTCCTGAAGTTTATTTATCCAGACACAAAAATAATGTAAATAAAAGAATGTTTTTTATTCCGGGTACATTCTGAACTTTTACCATATAAATAAAAATTTGTAGGAGATAAAAAATGAAATTAGTAATATCGTTTGAAAAAATGTATTTAACAAACCAAAACATAATTATCTATTTGATAAAACAGAAGCGAAGCATTTTTATTTTATTTACTGGTATTAAAAATAAATATAGTGTACAAAATATTGAAAAGACTATAAGAAGAAACCGCGTTTCTGAATGTTCTATTCCGTGACTTTACCTTTTTAAAAGATCCTTATGCCCCATTTACATTTCCATTTACATTTACATTTTGTATAGGGAAGGGTACGAACAATCACTTTCGCTGAAGTACGCGTGTAAACGAACTATGAATGAGGATCTTTTTTCGGTCGGGATCTGGCATCTACTTAAACGGCCAGTATTTTTTTCTTTTTCAACACCATAGGGTGCGGGAAAGACTTTCCCGGCGTCGCGTTCAAATTTCGAAGCGCACTAAAATGCAGATAGTTTAAATCCGGCCTTTACACGATCGTAAGTTACTAGTAACAGCAAACTTTCCGAGCATGGGAGATGAAAAGGCTATATTATTTTTTTTCAGCGAAAATATCTTCAATACATTTATGAATGTCAACGCGAAACTGGCTGTTTTAGATAGCTCTCACCTAATTCTAGTGTTTGATATGTAAACATTTTTGATTTGTTCAGTGTATTTGATACAGGAATCGATTTTGTGCATTTTTCTTTGCGCGCGGGCTAATTCACTATGCACCGCAATAACACTGAATCGTACGTAGTACCACGTCCTACCTATATTATGTTTGGCGTTCCAAAACCATTGGGTTTTTACAATGCGTGTAGGTAACTAGTAGGTATTAACTCTCGCCTCACTCTCTTGCGTCCATTTCACCCTGTCATTTATTTTCTGACGAGATGCTACTAGGACGACTTGCGTTTTTGACTATTTGATACTAACCCATTAGATCGTGATGAAAATTTGAAAGGATGTTCTGAGGACCCCCGCGAGGGTCCTGGCCCTTCACTTTAGAACTAACACAAACACACAAACAGCAGAAACGCAAAAAAAGAGCTTTCAAAGCACGCTCTAGAAAATAAAGGCTCTATTATCTTTATCGTGAAGTCTTTAATTGAGCACGCCGCTGAATTAATGAAAATAGAACCTTAGGGTGGAGTTAATAGTCGTCAGCTCAAGATCGAGCTCAAGTAGGTGGTCTCAGAAAACAAAATCACCGACTTGAGACCGTGGCTAATGTCAATGGTCCGGTTTCTGAATTGAGAAATCCACTAAGCAAATACGTTAGTATCGTCCTGTCTCTGCAGATTTCTCGCTAAAGAGCATGACAGAACGATACTTAAGTATTTGTTTAGTGAAATTCTCAATTCAGAAACCGGGTGACCGTGGATGGATCGCCGGACTGCCTTCCAACTGGCCCAAATGATCTACTTTTCTAGACTATGATATCGGTGACAGCATAACACCTACCCTAAAAGGGCCCGAAAAAGCTGAGGATGATGACAGTCCGGTGCACGCGTTGCCCTTCCGAATATGTGACCTAAGCTGCGGGTAAACCATGTATCTATATTCAGCTTTCCCATAAAACCTTGCCCTAGCCAAGATAAGTTTTATTACGACACACGGCAAAAAACCTTAACCTGTGTGCTTATTCTGTGAAAATAGTCCGCATAGTCCTCAAAACCAGTTTATTTAACAGGAAAATATAAAACAAAAAATCGTAATATTTCGATAATTTAAGATATTTTCCCTCGAAAACACCGGTTTTGAGGACTAGCAACTGCGGTTTTTTTAATGGAATATATAAGCACGAGTCGTAGTCATTTGATCACTTTTTTTCTAGCGTGCCAAGCGCTAACCGGAGTCGGGCAAATGGCTAGATTATACGGAACACGGTCGGAAAGCAGTCCGACCCTGAATGATTTGTAGGCTGCGGCTTTTGCCCCGCGCACCAATTTCATTAGGATTTAGACTAGGTAGTGATTCGGTTCAAGACGAGACTTTCTAGCTTCTTGGCCAACCTTTCTCGAATTTGTGTTTTGTTTCAAGGTCTTGTCTTGATCGTTTGATTCGAAGTTCAATCCGTGTTTCGAGATTAAATTAGTCAACGAACAAGAAAGATCGAGGGAGAATCTCGAAATATGAATTTTTTATTCCGTAGAATTCTGACATATCTTATTTTTTCATGACAGAGATTGCACAAAACTTTTTGGCGGGTCGTTTTTGATTGTTAAGGATGACATGAACAATCGAGAATCTCGAAATCAAGATGTCATAAAAACAAGATCGACACAAGATTTTCGTTTGCCTGTCAAGATCGAGACCAAGAAAAAGTCTTGATAATATGTTTAATCTATCAAGCACCAGCACAGATGGATGCTTAATTGTCTGAAGAAAATCTCGATATCGAAATGTTCTTGTCTTGTCTCGCTTGCCGAATCACTAAGAATAGGATCTGAAGAAGTTTAGGGTTAATTTCGCACAAGGGTGTGGAAATATTTGTGAGGAAATCGGCATTTTTGAGAGTGATTGTCAGACTCCATCTAAACTCACGATTAATATAAAACATGAGAGGAGGTGCTATTTCATTTGATATGGTGGTTTAATGCCACGTTTTTTTGATTTAATTTCATTGGTATAAATGTTTTTTTTTATTTTTTTTAATAAAATTTAGCCAGATTGTTCAGCTCTGTATGCTTTTTGAAATCGTTACTAATATTATCAAGCAAATAATTCCATGAAAATTGTTAATTGCACAAATGTATGAAACAGCTGATTTATTACTAAAGAGTGGCTGGTGTAAGCTTCATTATATGGCGCTGTTTGTGATCAAGAGATTTAATTAATTTACAGTTCGTCCTTGAGGCTCAAAGATGGAAGAAGGGGAGCCACCGAAATTTCTGATGTAATTTTCGTAAGGGAGGGGAGGGTAATTTTTAAGTTTGTACATGAGCCAAATCGCTCGAGGGGTTGCTGTGATATGGGGTCGCGATTACATAGCTCGGGGCGAACCACTAGTGTAGATGTAACGCCGTATCGTAACGTAGAGTCGGTAGAGGGGTTGCCAAGATATGGGTTTCTGAGTTTACAGTTCGGGACGAACTACTAGTTAAGTACTTAGAATCCAGATGGGTTGTCGCAAATACCGCCGCCACACGGGCTATATCTAAGATTGTGTAAACACAACAACGACCGCACTGCACCGCGCCATACTAATAATCCAATATAACTTGTGACGTGCAGTTTGGCTCCTACTCTGACTATAAGGTATAAAGTACTAGTACCTGGGCGACCGAGCTTCGCTCGAATGCTAAGAGATGGCGCCCCTAATATTTTTTTTTGCATAACAGCCTTTGAATGAAACTAAGAGAATCAATAACTCAATAACGAGTATCAATAAATATTAGGGGGGGGGCTCTGCCCCCCTAACCCCTCGTCTGCTGTGCGCAGCTGGCCTTTGGTGACCTTATAACTCTGTGTAAGCAGGAGTATATTTTATGTTTATTAGGGGGGCGCTCCAACCCCCCGTCTGCTATGCGCAGCTGGTCTTTGGTGACCTTTTAACTCTGTGTAAGCAGAAGTATATTTTTTGTTTTTTAAGGGGGGGCCGGAGCCCCCCCAACCCCCCGTCTGCTGTGCGCAGCTGGCCTCTGGTGACCTTATTACTCTGTGTAAGCAGAAGTATATTTTTTGTTTTTTAGGGAGGGGGGCTCCGACCCCCAACCCCCCGTCTGCTATGCGCAGCTGGCCTCTGGTGACCTTATAACTCTGTGTAAGCAGAAGTATATTTTTTGTTTTTTAGGGGGGGGGCTCCGCCCCCCCAACCCCCCGTCTGCTATGCGCAGCTGGTCTTTGGTGACCTTATAACTCTGTGTAAGCAGAAGTATATTTTGTGTTTTTTAGGGGGGGGCTCCGCCCCCCCAACCCCCCGTCTGCTGTGCGCAGCTGGCCTCTGGTGACCTTATAACTCTGTGTAAGCAGAAGTATATTTTTTGTTTTTTAGGGGGGGGGGCTCCGCCCCCCCAACCCTCCGTCTGCTATGCGCAGCTGGCCTCTGGTGACCTTATAACTCTGTGTAAGCAGAAGTATATTTTTTGTTTATTAGGGGGGGGGGGGGCTCCGTTCCCCCAACCCCCCGTCTGCTGTGCGCAGCTGGCCTTTGGTGACCTTATAACTCTGTGTAACCAGAAGTATATTTTTTGTTTATTAGGGGGGGGCTCCGCCCTCCCAATCCCCCGTCTGCTATGCGCAGCTGGTCTTTGGTGACCTTATAACTCTGTGTAAGCAGAAGTATATTTTTGTTTTTTTAGGGGGGGGCTCCGCCCCCCCAACCCCCCGTCTGCTGTGCGCAGCTGGCCTCTGGTGACCTTATAACTCTGTGTAAGCAGAAGTATATTTTTTGTTTATTAGGGGGGGGGGGCTCTGTTCCCCCAACCCCCCGTCTGCTGTGCGCAGCTGGCCTTTGGTGACCTTATAACTCTGTGTAACCAGAGGTATATTTTTTGTTTATTAGGGGGGGGCTCCGCCCTCCCAATCCCCCGTCTGCTATGCGCAGCTGGTCTTTGGTGACCTTATAACTCTGTGTAAGCAGAAGTATATTTTTGTTTTTTTAGGGGGGGGCTTCGCCCCCCCAACCCCCCGTCTGCTGTGACCTTATGACTCTGTGTAAGCAGAAGTATATTTTTGGTTTTTTAGGGGGGGGCTCCGCCCCCCCAACCCCCCGTCTGCTGTGCGCAGCTGGTCTTTGGTGACCTTATAACTCTGTGTAAGCAGAAGTATATTTTTGTTTTTTTAGGGGGGGGCTCCGCCCCCCAAACCCCCCGTCTGCTGTGCGCAGCTGGCCTCTGGTGACCTTATAACTCTGTGTAAGCAGAAGTATATTTTTGTTTTTTTAGGGGGGGGCTCCGCCCCCCCAACCCCCCGTCTGCTGTGCGCAGCTGGCCTCTGGTGACCTTATAACTCTGTGTAAGCAGAAGTATATTTTTTGTTTTTTAGGGGGGGGGCTCAGCCCCCCCAACCCCCCGTCTGCTATGCGCAGCTGGTCTTTGGTGACCTTATAACTCTGTGTAAGCAGAAGTATACTTTTTGGTTTTTTAGGGGGGGGCTCCGCCCCCCCAACCCCTCGTCTGCTGTGCGCAGCTGGCCTCTGGTGACCTTATAACTCTGTGTAAGCAGAAGTATATTTTTTGTTTTTTAGGGGGGGGGCTCCGCCCCCCCAACCCCCCGTCTGCTGTGCGCAGCTAGCCTCTGGTGACCTTATAACTCTGTGTAAGCAGAAGTATATTTATCGTTTTTTAGGGGGGGGCTCCGCCCCCCCAACCCCTCATCTGCTGTGCGCAGCTGGCCTCTGGTGACCTTATAACTCTGTGTAAGCAGAAGTATATTTTTTGTTTTTTAGGGGGGGGGCTCCGCCCCCCCAACCCCCCGTTTGCTGTGCGCAGCTAGCCTCTGGTGACCTTATAACTCTGTGTAAGCAGAAGTATATTTTTCGTTTTTTAGGGGGGGGCTCCGCCCCCCCAACCCCCCGTCTGCTGTGCGCAGCTGGTCTTTGGTGACGTTATAACTCTGTGTAAGCAGAAGTATATTTTTTGTTTTTTTAGGGGGGGGCTCCGCCCCCCCAACCCCCCGTCTGCTGTGCGCAGCTGGTCTTTGGTGACCTTATAACTCTGTGTAAGCAGAAGTATATTTTTTGTTTTTTAGGGGGGGCTCCGCCCCAACAACCCCCCGTCTGCTGTGCGCAGCTGGCCTCTGGTGACCTTATAACTCTGTGTAAGCAAGAGTATATTTTTTGTTTTTTAGGGGGGGGCTCCGCCCCCCCAACCCCCCGTCTGCTATGCGCAGCTGGTCTTTGGTGACCTTATAACTCTGTGTAAGCAACAGTATATTTTTTGTTTTTTAGGGGGGGGCTCCGCCCCCCCAACCCCCCGTCTGCTGAGCGCAGCTGGCCTTTGGTGACCTTAAAACTCTGTGTAAGCAGAAGTATATTTTTTGTTTTTAACAATGGCTAGTCCAACCTTTTTTCCCTCTGTGGTCCAACTGGGCTGTCAACGCCAATACAGTGGCTTACATTGTAAACTTTTTTGTGTAAACCTTAATGGCTCGATCTGTTCATATCCTTGCCTATAAAAAAATATTATATCTATGCTATCAGTAGACTCTTTACACTGTTCTTTTACCGCCATCTATGAGATATCGAAAGAACGTGGCCTAGAAAGTATCTCATTGAAATAAAATAATAATCTATGGCGCGTCTTGACTTGACATTCTAAAGTCACAACAATGTCAAAGCTGTATTGGAATGGTTTGAAGAATTTTGTATAAAGCCATCTTATTTTATGGAAAAAACGTATGAGGCACTATGAATGTTAACTTAGTTATAATAAGTATTATAAAGGTATATGATAGCACTTAGTTTGAATTTAAGGTAACACGAAAGGAAGGTAAACAAACAGTGCACACAGTGAACTTTATTTATTCAGGCCATCGTATCTATAGTTTTCCCGGATTTCTGGTGCCTTGTATCCTTTTCTGCTTCATCTTCTTTTCGTGTTGACGGTTGCTGCTTTATTGCTATTGACCATCCTTCCATGCATTATCAATCAAATGCGCCAAACGAAAGTTTCATCTCGTCACCCGGTAATTTTATAAAGCTTGATAGATGCTGTCTTCAAGTATGGATGGAGTCATTGGTTCTTTCAGACTGTTGGTAATTAAGTATAACTAAAACTAAGTTATCTTGCTAAGGTTTCAATAAATTAAAGATTTTCTTGGCTCATGCGTTTGTTGATTACAATAATGTGACAGGTTCCGATGACAGCGATTTTGAAACAACTTTATAACTGTTGTTCAACGTTTTATTTTAAAACTTACTTGCGGACTTTTTGGTAGGTCAAAACACACCGAAACTCAGTTTTGTTGGATTAAGTAAAGTCAAAAGCTCAACGCTACGTGATGACAGGGTCTCCGGTAAATGGTTTTGTCATTCACTTTAGCACAAATAGCCAATTTATGTTGATATTTGTTGGTTTGCTTTGCCCCTAAGTAAACCAGCGTGATGATATATAGCCTATGTGTTTTTTTTATGTCTAAGCTATCTCCATTCCAAATTTCATCCAAATCGTTAGAGCCGTTTTCGAGATCCCCCGTTCAAATATATATATATAGGAGATTAGCTCGTTTAAAGTAATAGGATATAGGTATATAGAAATATACAAGATTAGCTCGTTTAAAGTAATAGGATTTTTAAGAACTATCAGTAGTAACTAGTAGTTCGTCCCGAATTGTTAACTTGCGGGGTATAACTTTTTGCTAACACTGTTCGCGCGCGCATTGCATATAAACTTTACAACCCCATATCTCAGCAATCCTTCGATCGATTTGGCTCATGTTCAAACTTAAACATTACCAAATTTCATGGCGATACAAATGCCACCGAACTGTTCAGGTACTCGGAGAACTTCGCTCGCTTCGTTCGCTCGTTCATTAAGAATTCCCTGTCAAGCGTGGGAACTCGGCGATGGCCAAGCGCGTGAAACATTGTTTTCTATAGCTGTTTCACCCAGAGCGAGACGGGGCGCGGGAAAAGTGAGAGGCAATGCGGCTGTATGAGTCCGTGTGTTCGTGTCCTCTCGCGACTATGTAGTTGTAGTTGTAATGTAATAGATCTATTTTCAAATTTTTTTCGTAGTTCAGCTGCCATTTCTACATTTTATTAGCTATTTCAAAAATCTGTTCTTGTCTGACAAGTATAATTACATTATTGATGTTCCCAAGGTAGTCAGACTCCAATAGACAGAGTAATAATGTAAGTAAATAACAGCTGAAAGTAACCCCCTTTTCGGCGTGAAAAACGCATCGCTCTAATTTCTTTCAGGCAATTTTTTTTTTATTATTATAAAAACTATTTGCAAACCTCCGTATTGGTCATCTACTGATATAAACCAAGTTTCAGCAAAATCCAGCCTGTAGTTTAGAAATTAAACCTGAACTACGTTTGTATGGGAAAATGGTGCTCTAATAGCGCCCTCTAAAGGCGCGGTGCATAGTGATTATCCCGCGCGCCAAGAAAAATGCACAAAATCGAATCCTGTATCAAATACACTAACTAAACAAATCTAAAATTTTCACATATCAAACCCTAGAATTAGGTGAGACCTATCTAATACAGCCAGTTTCGTGTTGACATTCATAAACGTTCTGAAGATATTTTGCTTGAAAAAAAATAGGCGGCGCACTTTTTTTTTAGCAAAATATCTTGCAATCTGTTATGGATATCAACACAAAACTGGCTGTTTTAGATTGGTCTCACCTAATTCTAGGGTTTGATATGTGAACATTTTCGATTTTTTTTGTGTATTTGATACAGGAATCGATTTTGTGCATTTTTCTTTGCGCGCGGGCTAATTCACTATGCCCAGCGCCTTAAGACACTGAGTAGAGCCCGTGCCTCCCGGAGCTTTGCTCATTGCAAACTAAATCTGCGGTTTGAACCCGGTGAGAATTAAGGATTAGTTAGCGCAAGGAAGGGTACCCAGAAACGTTCTTGTCCCGCTCGACATAAGGTTCAAAATTCAATTTAAAATTTGTGTTTTTCCGTGCAAATCGATTTTAAAACGGCAAGTGGAATATACAAGTGAATTAACGTTGAGGTAGGACGTTCAATCGCTTATTCTGCTTGGTAGTAATAAAGCCGCATTTTGAGAAAGCACGCTGAGCTAGACTGCCGGTTTCTGAATTGAGAAATTCACTAAGCAAATACATAAGTAACGTTCTATCTCTGCTGTTTTCTCACAAAAGAGCATGACAGAACGATACGTAAGCATTTACTTAGTAAAATTCTCAATCCAGAAACCGGGCCTAAGACACCTTGTATCTTTGCTACGAAATTTGACACTACAAAAACGCCAATCGAATCACCCTAGTGCGAGTGACACCCTTGACTCTCACCTCCCGCAATCCTCAGGCGATACGCTAGTTAGGCGGTCGACCTAGCCTTCTGTGGGTTCTGTACCACTAGTTTTAGGGTCTCGTTCCTCAAAAGGAAAAACAAAATGGAACCATTATAGGATCACTTTGTTGTCTGTCTGTCTGTCAAGAACCTTTTTCTCAGCAATGCTTGAAGGTAATAAGTTGAAATTTACATCAAACACTCAAGTCTGCAGATCCTTGGAACTGTGAAGTAAAGCTTATAAGTTTACGCTATCAAAAGATATTATTATGACCGTTTATGCATATTTCGATACATACTCGCAAAGGAATCAAAACATAGGGTACTTATTCCCGTATTCCCGTTGACCTAAAACGAATAAATATGGCAAGAAGTAATATCTTAAAGAAAAAATATAAGAATAAATCCAACAACCGTAAACTTTTAATTGCATCACAAAAAATGGAGTCCCTATACCAGATTATGATGACGAAAGATTTAAAAACAAAATACAATTTTTCCCCTTATATGTTTGAACGGAATCCTCGGTGCGCGAGTCCGACTCACACTTGGCCGGTTTTTATTTGGTCCTTTCGTGTTTGGAAAAGCGATCGTTTGGGACTTTACTGAAGGTCGTCATTACCACCAATCGATTCCAATTTTATGGTCGTTTACGATTACGACCGTCACAAGCTATGTGTTTCCGAACTAATATGATTAAGCAGTATTAAATAACTTGCCGTCGTCGTCAATTGCAAATAGTTTCCGCTCACAACTTGACATGGAGGGAAATTGTTTGCCAATGTAATGGGGTATTTTCTGACAACTATAAAAAATACAAAAATAGTTCTAAAAGCTGTGACAGATGGCGTTGATACGACATGTAGTCTATTACAGAGTAAATTAGTGCTTACTACAGCGAAAATACTTCTTCACTTCATATTGCTCTGTGACTTCATCTTTCATCGTCGTAGACGTCATTTTGGTACGTACCTACTCGTACATGAAAAAGTGCACGACTTTATTATTGTTCTTGTATGAGTGAATGGTAGAACCGGAAACACTACATTTTGCTCCACCACTAATACCTAAATGTGTTTGGACGTATCTACGAAGGCCAACGACCGCGAACTGGCATAAAGAAAGAATGTCTCGTCAGCAACATCTAGTTACAAATTTGGAACTAAAACTTATGAGCTGTCAGAAAATCCCCCATTGCAAATAGTTTCCGCTCACAACTTGACACGGAGGGAAATTGTTTGCCGATGTAATTGTGTTTGTTTGCTCCAATATTGGCGTAGAAAATAAGGAATTTGAAATATTTTACCGGGGTCTTGATTACGTACCTTGTAGTGATCGCGTAGTGCGGCTTAGTTGGCTCCACACGTATTGATTTGTCTTTCCTGTGGGCTAGGCCGACTAAGCTGTCAGGATGGTATAGGTGCTGGGCAAACCTACTCTATCTAAAAAAATGTCCCAGGCACTGCAGCGCCGTGGTTTCTTCACACATCTAGTGTGAGTGAAGATGCCACTGGACGCTGCATAAATAATCTTATTACGTAGATGCAAAGAGTGATCGTACCACCACTGACCTCTGGTTTGATTTAGCATGTACAAGTGTACATATTATTATCCCACTAGCTGAACAAAGGCCTTCTTTCAGAGAGAGAGAGAGAGTTTAGCTTAAGGTTGGACGATAGCAACGTGGCGGAACATTCAAAATTTTCACAGTTTTTTTACATTTTGTAGTTAAACTGAGCTATTTTTGTTCAGCGTTTCTTCGTTCGCGGCAATAACATACTTAGTATTCTTTTCATTATTGTAAACAACAGAACAACAAATAATTCAGCCGATTGTGTTCTGGTCATCAATAATTTTTTTGGGCAGTGCCACTGCTTCGTAGACCAGAACACATAATCGCCAGACAGTCAGTAGACTGAACTCAGTGACGGCCAAGCGCGTGAAACATTGTTTTCTATAGCTGTTTCACCCAGAGCGAGACGGGGCGCGGGAAAAGTGAGAGGCAATGCGGCTGTATGAGTCTACGTGTGTTCGTGTCCTTTCGCGAGTATCTAGTTGTAGTTGTAATGTAATAGATCTATTTTCCCAAAATTTTTCGTAGTTCAGCTGCCATTTCTACATTTTATTAGGTATTTCAAAAATCTTTTTTTTTTCTGACAAATTCAACACATGATGTTCCCAAGGTAGTTAGACTCCAATAGACAGTGTAATAATGTAAGTAAATAGGTAACAGCTGAAAGTAATCCCTTTTTCGGCGTGAAAAACGCATCGCTCTAATTTCTTTCAGGGGAACATTCCATTTTGCCCCACCAGAGATGCCCCACTGGTAGGGTAAAATGGCATTATTGTATGTGTGATTTCATTTTTCTCTACCAGTGGGGCAACTCTGGTGGGGCAAAATGGAATGGTCCCTTTCAGGCAACTTTTTTTATTATAAAAACTATTTGCAAACCTCCATATTGGTCATCTACTGATATAAACCAAGTTTCAGCAAAATCCAGCCTGTAGTTTAGAAATTAAACCGGAACTACGTTTGTATGGGAAAATGGTGCTCTAACGCCCTCTTAAAGTTTCGCTATCGACTTAGAGTGCACCATGTAGAAGATGACATAGTGGGGAATGATTTGCAGATGGAATTGCAATGACTGTTTGGAAGAGAAGACAACTCCCGCGGTTGAGTTTGCTCTGCACGTATTTGCTTTGCCTTTCCTATCTAGGTATAGTCGGCCACAGGCTAGGATCCCCTTTTTTGTTCGATTGACGCCCATATACCGCGTGCGGTAAGATCTGTCATGGGGTATCTGTGACTGTGGCCGACCGTACTAGCACTAGATCTAGTTGATCTAATTGAGTTGGAAGCATTTTAAGTTAATGCATCAAGCCGTCTTTGTGGTAGGTAAGGTAACTTCTACCACATTGTTTGCTTTCACCTCGTCACTAAAGGGTACAAAAATCACCATAAATAGATGTAGTGACATAAAACAACTACAGGGTGCACTCTAATTCGATAGCAGAACTTTAAGTATGCTGTCTGATCAATACAATCAACTTGTACTAAGAGGCCAAAAAAATGGAACGTAAAAAATATCAGCTGTTTCACACATTTGGCGCAGTACTGAGTCTACATTTTCTATGGAACAGCTGATTGTCTACTGGAACAATCCCGCGTTTATATGTATGAATGTTCGTTCGACGATAACTTGAGTAAATTTAGTCGGATCGTCATGAAATTTGGTAGGCAAGTAAATGAGGTAAAGATTATTTTTAAGTTTGTTCAAAAATACTAGTGGTTCGCCCCGAACTACGAACTCGCGACCACATATCTCAGCAACCCCTCGACCGATTTGGGTTATGTTCGAACTTAAAAATTCTCTTTGCCTCATTTAAAGTTTAATTTGGAAAGGGAACGCAGAGCATTGTCAGTGAGGGCCAATATGCTGGCGCGCAGGTTCTCTCGGTGTACGGATGCGGTCAAGATAACGCTATTTAAAGCATACTGCACGTCACTGTACACTGGAAACCTGTGGGTCAGGTATACCCAAAAATCTGACGATGCTCTGCATATCCAATATAATAACGCTTTCAGGGTGCTGTTGCGGCTACCCCGATACTGTAGTGCGTCAGCAATGTTTATGTATGCCTACACAGACGGATCTAAGGCCATTATTCGTAAAAAAACGGCGTCACTTCTTCGCAGAGTAAGGGATAGTAGTAACAGCATCCTGAAAGCGATAGCTGATAATTTTGCGTGCCCTTTAATGTACCACTTTGTGCGTACCACAAAATCAAATCTAACTTTTAAGTACTAACATAGGATAAGCATACTAACTGTTTTGGACCATTGTTGTCTGTTTAATAAATTAATTATTATTATTTACCTACCTAGGTATCAAATTTCATGACGATCCGACTTAATTGAACGAGCGAGCGAAGCGAGCGAAGTTCTCCGAGTCTACTGGAACAATCCGGCGTTTGCATGTATGTATGTATGTATGTTTGTATGTATGTTTGTATGTTTGTTTGTTTGATGTGTGTATGTTTGTATGTTTGTATGTATGAATGTTCGTTCGACGATAACTTGAGTAGATTTGGTCGGATCGTTATGAAATTTGGTAGGCGGGTAAATTAAATTAAAAGAATTTTTAAGTTCGAACATGAGCTAAATCGGTCGGAGGGTTTCCGAGATATCGGGTTGTTAAGTTTATATGGGGTCGCGAGTTCACAGTTCGGGCGAACCACTAGTTTACTCAAGTTATCGTCGAACGAACGAACATTCATACATACATACATACATACAAACATACATACAAACATACAAAAACGCTGGATTGTTCCAGTAGACTCGGAGAACTTCGCTCGCTTCGCTCTCTCGTTCAATTAGTAAGTACCTAATAGGCTTGTCGCTAACGGCGAAGGAAAAACATCGTGAGGAAACCGGCGGTTCAGTTGGCTCCACACGTATTGACTTGTCTTTCCTGTGGACTAGGCCAACTTAGCTGTCAGGATGTTATAGGTGCTGGGCAAGCCTACACCATCTAAAACCATGTCCCAGGTACTGCAGCGCCAAGTGATCTCTTTACCCATCTAGTGTGAGTGAATGTGCCACTGGACGCTGTATAAATCATCTCATTACGTAGATGCAAAGGCCTTAATAATAGGCTTGTCAACTTAATTTCTCACCCCCGTTTTCCCAAGGACATAGGGGTATATCATAACCCAGAATAGGAAGCGGAAGGTACACCTGGAACCTCTTGAAGATGAATTTCCCTATCTCCTTCAGCGCAAATGACCCAATCAGTGGGTAAGTGAGGAATACCTATTCCTTGTGGACCCATTACATTTCAGAGATTACAAAGACCCATTAGAGATAAAAAATAACCGACAAAACGTGATGGATGTGGGGGTGTTAAAGTTAGCAAAACCTTCCAAATACTTCCCTGGTTGATAGAAACGGAATTGGTACCAATAAATCACCTTTACATTCAGCGGAAGAACAAAAACAATTCATGCCGCATTGCCCGTGAATTCCGCCCCTACAGAATCGATATACCGCACCTGAAACACGTCTATACGAGAGATCCTAATAAACCTCCCAGGAGAGAGCCAACCAATTTGTGTCGAATCTTGACCTGGGCCTTAAAACATAGAATAATAACGTAGTAGAGGCCCCGATCCTTTTTTAAATTTTAACCAAAAGTATTAGTGCAGCGCGGCGTTTTTATTTAGGTAACTACCGACGCAAGTACCGACGTGCGGTCTGAGAAACCGCTGTGTTTGAATGTTTGAATATTTAGGAAAGATGGCATTTATTCGATACTATGAAGTCAACTGAAGGCAAAACATTTAAATAGAAAAACACAACTGTCATATTGAAAATGCGTCCAAAAAGGGTTCATAATAGTTTGTATATAAAATTGGGAGTGTGTATAATATGAAAAAATAAAGGACAATTAGTTTTTTAAGGCGCTGGGCATAGTGAATTAGCCCGCGCGCAAAAAAAATGCACAAAATCGATTCCTGTATCAAACACACAAAAAAAACTAAAATTTTCACATATCAAACCCTAGAATTAAGTGAGAGCTATCTAAAACCGCCAGTTTTGTGTTGATACCCATAACATATTGCAAGATATTTTGCTTGAAAAAAAGTGCGCCGCCTATTTTTTTACCCGACTACGCGAAGCAAAAAGGAGGGTTATGATTTTAGCAGCGTATGTATGTATGTATGTATGTATGTATGTATGTATGTATGTATGTATGTATGTATGTATGTATGTATGTATGTATGTATGTATGTATGTTTGTGTGTTCATCTGTTCCCTCGCAGAGCCTAAACTACTCGGCCGATTTCAATAAATGAGGTGTCGTTTGATTCGTCTTAATCACCCAGGTAACATAGAATAGTTTTATTTTGAAAAAAACCAACATGGCGGCTGTGCTGCGCCCTAAAGTGGTGGACCTAAAAATAAAAATTATCATATACCATCGTCATGCGTATCAAATGAAAGGGCTTTAAAAAACATTTTCAAAAATGTATAACACATGCAGCGTCAACATAACAAATAGAACAAAAATTCCAAAATGTGTTTTTTTTTTGCTCTTCTTGGTTCTATTCTAGGTGATCATCCAAACTGACTTACTAAAAAGCTCAAAAAAAAATAGAAGTTAAAAACTAAAACCCGACTACTAAAAGGCTTAAAACAAGACCTGCTTATCCTTAAAATAGACTCATAGATAAATTAATCGTAGTCGGAGGACACCACATTCGCATTTGATAAACCGATGGCCTCCGACTACGATTAATTTATCTATGAGTCTATTTTAAGGATAAGCAGGTCTTGTTTTAAGCCTTTTAGTAGTCGGGTTTTAGTTTTTAACTTCTATTTTTTTCATCAAAAATATCTTCAAAACGTTTACGAATCTCAACACAAAACTGGCTTTGTTAGATAGGTCTCACCTAATTCTAGGGTTTGATATGTGAAAATTTTAGTTTTTTTTTTCGATTTGTTTAGTGTATTTGATACAGGACTCGATTTTGTGCATTTTTCTTGGCGCGCGGGCTATTCACTATGCACAGCGCCTTAAGCTGTGGAGGCGGATAGAGAGGAACGAAGCGTTGTTTGAGCGTGCATTGAAAGTTTCAAATGCTGTAACAGTCGTATAAACCCCTGAGTACAAATCTATGTGTTCAGTAGCCCAATGCCCCGCTACACGCGTCGTCGTTCTGAATTTGCAGTCTTTCAAAAACTTTCATCAGACCTTTCGCACAGTTCAAGGCGTCCTATTTCGCGCCAAATCTTGTCCTACGGCCCTCGGGACGAGTTAGTTATCGACGCCGCTCCAGGTGGCTCGTCTGCCTCGACTCTGCTTAGGGGGAGCGGGGCAGGTGCGAATTTAGGTGCCCAGGGGACTTTAAGGTTGGTATTTTCTTTGAATTTGGCCTTCAAAATATAAAGAAAACAAGAAAAAAATATGTTTTCATTTATTAAATGTTTGTCTTTGGCATCGCACTCGTATACTGCCGTGCTAAGAAGAAATTCGGCTAAGCGACAAATGGCCATTTTTGAGTTATCAACATGGGCGTAATAAGCAGACAATTCCGCATCGACCCATCTTGGAATCATATTTTTATCGTTATTCGTTTGAGAGATAAGCTAAGCATTTTCGGGGTTAAGTGCAGTGTTTTTTGGGTTTTCATAAGAAAAAACGTAGTTATCTTACATTACTAGACAAAAACAAGGTTAAACTACTTAAACTATGATGTTACTTAGTATTATTAATAATATTTTATAGGCTATACTACAGAAAAAAACCGCAAAATACTTATACTTACATAAAACGCGGCTAAGCAGCTTAAACTTTTTTAATACAAAACATGACATCATAAGCAAGAAAGCGGCAAAACAACAATCATACGAAAAAAAACCGCAAAGTGACTTTTGCGTATGTTTTTCCTATTATTATAGTGGTATTAATGAATCGATGTCCTTGTAAAAAACACGGTCACGGTGTTTTTACTTATGATAATTGTAAAATATTTACTATTAAAGCTGAACAGAACACGGCTAAAGCACAATACTACGTAAAAAAGTGGCAAAATCGTTTTCATCGACCGGTGGGACACTGGATCGCGGGGGACGCCGCGGCGGTGCGGCGGTGCGGAGAGGGGCACAATGAAACATGATCGATTAGTACGGGTGGTAACACCATGAGAAGCGCGCCTACACATGCATGCGGCGCACGCACCGCATTTTTTGGCGCCAAATCTTAACATACGGTAAGTCAGTAGGTTTAATAAGAAGGGTATCTCTTACAGTAAGCGTAAAAAAGCCGAGCAGAACAAAATAACTAGACGGGTATTACCTACTTAAAACTTACTTCATTCATGTAAGTAAAGTTTGTATTTGTTTCTTAAGGATGCGGTTGCGGCTTAGTATCTATGTCTCTTCAAATTAATTATTTAAATCTTACTAGTTAGGCAAAGTAGTGGTAGACCAGTAGGTAGAACAATGGACCCAGGTTCGATTCCCGTGTGCACTCTATTTACGTACGTTACGGGCGACTTTGCAACGAAAGTGTTAACGTGTACGTGCTGTCGCCTGTCGTGTACCTACGAATTTGTTTATTTTCAAAATTGAATTTCAATTTTTTTTGTTAGGTACCTACTTACTTTGTGTCGCTAGCTGTGAGTGTACAGGGGCCTTAATCTGTAACGCAGTAGTGTCTCGATAATTTTCCAGTTGTAGGTTCCGATTACGATTTATTAATGCTGTCTGTCCTTTTGATGTTTTTTTTCTAGTTCCTACAGAGCAAATAATATTATTCTGAATCTAATTCTATAGTTTCAATTTGCAGGTTGTAGGAGAAAAACGAGGAAAACCCAGTTTTGTCCTTCTTCTGGGAACCTATCGACACGCCTATCGACTTGAGTTCGCTATATTTTTTTTCCAATAGGGTCTTTGCACCTAAAATCTTGCACATTCAAACTAAAACATATTTCTTTGTCCTAACTAAAGTTATGTTTGCCTTAAGGCGCTGGACATAGTGAATTAGCCCGCGCGCAAAGAAAAATGCACAAAGTCGATTCCTGTATCAAATACAATAAAAATATCGAAAATGTTCACATATCAAACCCTAGAATTAGGTGAGACCTATCTAACACAGCCAGTTTCATGTTGATATCCATAAAAGATTGCATGATATTTTGTTTGAAAAAAAGTGCGCCGTTCAAGCAAAATATCTTTCAAGCAAAACGTTTATGATGTCAACACGAAACTGGCTGTTTTAGATAGGTCTGACCTAATTCTAGGGTTTGATATGTGAACATTTTCGATTTTTATCTTGTATTTGATACCGATGATGAGTAATTATTAGAAATTGAGCATCTCTTTCGCATGGTAAATGAATTTTTATAATAATGTAATATTATGATAATCACGTTTTTATAATAATCTAATATATAATAATCAACAAATCAATACACCACCAATTTTAAGTTTTAAAATAGTAGCAATATTTGATTTGTAAATTCAATTTAATAGTAGAATAAAGGCTTTTTTATTTTATTTATTTGATACCTACAGGAATCGATTTTGTGCATATTTTTTTTGCGCGCGGGCGATTCACTATGCCCTGCGCCTTAACTAAGTTATAACGACCACTTAGTGAGTAAAAATATTTGTTTTTGAGTTTTGGTTCGTCGACGCCAACAATCTCAACGTCACGTCAAAGAAAAAGAAAGATCAACTGTGCCGCTCGTGAAGCCGAAAGTTGTGAACGATTTGGAGGAAAGGCGGAAAAAAATTGCAACCATAAACTAAGAATGGAAAAAGTATAGAAAAGAAGACTGTTCTAGGAGTGGCTCTACAGTCTTGAAAAAATAAGACGTAGAAATGTAGCATCTCTGGTATCCCTGTGTAATTATTGGCCAGGCTACATACCATAGATTTAAAAAATGCACGTCTAGATTCAGAGAATGCATTAATGTCGCACGAAATATAAAAACAAGATGACAACAAAAATAAAAGTTAATAAGATTTAATTATTGCTATCGAAGAAGAACTGAGAAAATTACAAAGCAAAAGAGGACGAAGAAAATGGGATAGACGAACACAAACAAAAAAGTAATAAAAACCAAAAATACACTGACTTATTGGAGCTCCACAAAATCTGGAAAACTTAATTGTCAAGTAACATAAAAGATTTAACTTGGTAAGTAATTTTATTTTAGTTTAAGGATTGCTAAAACGCAACGATGATGCGTAGATATCTATTACAAATTACAATTGGACGTAGTTCTGCAGAAAGCAGCCATCTCCCAAAAAGTACAAACCGAGAAATGAGCATTTTTCTATCGAAGGTTGTACTTCGGTTATTTATGAACTTTTTAGTTATTTAATAGTTTATACTTATAGGTATTTTTTTATATTATTTTTTTATTTCACTCTATCCAGCGAATCGTTGCGTTTAATACTAATAATTACGTTTTTAGATGTGGCTGTTTTATACAAAAATACCTTTTCTGTAGAAATCACTAATAAAGTAAAAACCAGCCACATGAGTTGGCTGTTTTCTGAACTATGACAAAAATAAAATCGGGAAGATAATTTTAATAAAAACAGCCAAGGATAGTATAAAAATTTACAAAAAAACAAAAAAAAAGTTAGAAAATGTACAGATGATTACTGTTTTTTATGCATGTATTGTTTATTTGAGGTTCCGTACCCTCAGGGTGCCAAACGGGACCCTGTTATTCTGTCATACCTTTAAAGGGCTAGAAAAAAACAAAAACTTATGCAAAAATTCTTACTGTTTTTTGTACGTGTACTTTTAAATTTTAGGGTTCCGTACCCGAAGGGTACCAAACTGGAACCGATTACTCTGTCCGACCTTTAAAGGGCTAAAAAGAACTAAAATTGTTTTTAAATTTACAGATTCCTACTTGCATGTATTTTTTATTTTAGGGTTCTGAACCCTAAGGGTGCCAAACGGGACCCTTTTACTCTGTCCTACCTTTAATGGGCTAGAAAAAACTAAAAATTGTAATAAAATGAACAAATTCTTACTGTTTTTTGTACATATACTTTTAATTTTTAGGGTTCCGTACCCGAAGGGTGCCAATGTAGAACCGACCTTTAAAGGGCCAAAAAGAACAAAAAGTTTTAAAATTTACAGATTCACACTGTTTTTTACACGTGTATTTTTGTTTTTAGGGTTCCGCATCCTAAGGGTGCCACATGGATATATTTGTTTTGTTTAAAATAAATAGATATTTTTAGAGATTTTAGATATTTTCAAATCTTACACGAGGTTTTTTTAAGTATAATATGAAATCTATTTTAAAAAATCTACTAATATTTATTAAAACATGGGGTAAAAATATAAACTTGGAAGCGAAAAACCCAGGTTTGATTTCCGTTACGAGCATGTGCTGACTTTAATTTATTTCAAAGTTAATTTGTGAAAATGTAGTTGCAGTGGTATTGCTACAAACAGTGAAGGAAAACATCGTGAGGATACCTGAGCATCTAGGACATGAAACTCTCGATGCGAAAATCGCCATCCGCGGTGGGCTCTCTCTGAGAGAATGACTTTGCCCTGCTATGGAACACGTACCTGCCTGTAGTACAGGCTACATCATGCTTTTTTGTAGTTTTTAAATATCATCCAAATAACACAGAAAGTCAGCCCGCTTTTGGTGATGGAAAAGCACCTATGCAATGGAATATGAACCTTAAATTGGAATATGTCTAAAATCTGAGGTTAACCCATCCAAGAACCGTTTTTGGGAGAAGAAGGCTAAACAAGACTCGCTGGCGTAACAACATCTGAAAATCAGGTGATCCAGCCGCTAGAAAATGGCTTCTGGAACTTTTCACCAAATATAATTATAATAAAATAATTATATCCCAAAAATCTTGGAAAAAGCGTCCCTATTTCCATTCCTGAAACTTACACAAGTCTGCGCAAAAACACATTTTTTTTGTAGTCTTGTGTAAATTCACATAGGTCTCATGTGGACCTACTCATATGCAAGTACCTGATCTGCCTTCACACCTGCACATGCTGAAACCGAAACGCAGTTAGCAGGATGTAACCATCACAAAGCACTATCAAGGTAGCGCGCTCCCCAAATGGTTCCCATGGACCCAGCCAGACTAATCTGCGCTGCAATAAACCTAACAATACAGGGTGCCTGTATTTGACAGCGGAACTTTAAGCGGGCTTGTTCATCAATACAAACAACCTCTGAAAGATATGGCACCTACCAATTTTTTTGCCCTTTTTTTCGGTCATGTAGTAAAGGTTGCAACCTAATAGTTTTGGAGTTCTTCATCTAAAATTGTATACGATTTTTTTTTCCCGAAAACAGCCAAATATAATTGTTAACACATAATTAATTTCGTAAGAAACAGCCATCCTAAGCTGGCTGTTTTTTACGTAATTCGAGCTTCCAACCTCCTATGATTCTGAATTTTGTAAAAAACAGCCATGTAAGATGGCTGAGTTCTGCAAAATAGGTTTTTCGCATAATGTCGAAATTGGCTGCATTTTACACCATAATGGCTGTTTTTTACTTAATTTTTTTGTGCGAATGGCTGTCTTTGGCGTGATTTTGCAACTTGTATCTCCGCCGTTAAGTGAGATATCGACATGGCTGTCTTTGCAAAAAATTCGCCATGTCAAAAATAGTATGGCTGCATTCATAACTCATTTTTGGAAAAAATGCGAGGTGGCTGTTTTATGCAGAACTAGGTCCAATTGAACTGATGATTTTGCATAAATAAAAGATTTAAAAAAATATGTCATTAGTTTTTTATGTCTAAACTTCCATTAAAAGTTGGCTTTAGCCCCAATTATTTCCAAATAACTTAGTTATTTAACGACATTTTACTAAGTAAAAAGGCGGTTTCCCGTAATAGATGAGTACTTTACCGTCTTTTTAATAAGTAATTACACATAACTTTTAGTTAAAAAAATATAATACTAACAAAAAAGGCGGCTATGTTACTTAACGGCTGTATTACGTTTTAAAGTTTAACTACTTTTAATCAAATAAGAAGCTAAAGAGCGGCTAAGTCACTTTGCCGTTTTTTTTCTTATGATTAGCGTTTAACTTCTTAGGCTAATAATTTTACTATAAAAATCATACGCAAGACAGCGGCTAAGGTATACTTAACGGTCTTTTAATGTAGTATTTATATAAACAGAATAATTAAATTGCTAAGGAAAACCTGAAATTTGCTATTTTAAAATACTCATATTAACTTTTTTTTAACGTTAATAGTGCAGATAGATGCTAAATAATATGTTCTACTAAACAAAATTGATAAACTTGAACTAATTATGAAAATAACTTAGAAACTCAGTTTCGCGACGTTTTTGCGTTTTTCTCGAAAGTCACTTTTGTCGCTTAGCCGAATTTCTTCTTAGCACGGCAGTATAGCTCCCAAACGGGTTAACCGATTTAGATTTAGTTTTTTTTTGTTTGAAAGGTGACCTGTGGTGGTAGCACAACGTCAAAATAAAAGTTTAATCCCATTACCGGGTAGCGGCATCTCGCTTCATGCGGTGAAATAAAGCAAGATGGCGATAGCTGATAATGGGATAAAACTTTTATTGTGACATTGTGCTCCCCTAGCTGATCGAAAGAGTTCTTAGCTACATTTCATCAAAATCACTTATACCCTTTTAAATCGGTCCTCGATCAGCGTCTGCAAGAAACTAAAACTCTACTGATAAAGTTTTGTACAATCCATCTCTTAAGTTGAAACCACAGTGCAGTCTGATGACAAAAACTTTGTTTTGCAGTATTATTCTTCCTTCAGCACTTGAAAACTCCTTTTTAAACCTCTCCGCTTTTTTAGGCCGTAATAAATTGAGATAAAGTGAAATCCGGCTTAACGATGCACATTTTTTATTTTGACGAGCTTTATTTTTAGCTGGACTTTTCCCCCGAGGCTGCTGCGCCCGCATTCGAGCGAATAGGAACTTTTCATACGATAGCGAATAGGTATATCTCCTGAGTTTTCTTTTTAAATAAACTTTCACAGGACTGTTTTAACGAGGCATGTATTGAGAAGTTTGAACCACGCGCTCTGGCACGCTCACGCCCATACAAACGGAAAAATCGTCCTGCTACCCGTAAATATTATCCGATTTCCTTGATTTTGATGTCAATCGATTTCATTGATTTCAATCTATAAGATTTCAGTCTATGTTCTTTCTTTAAACATTATAAGGATATTATGATCTTATCTTCTTCTTCAGCATTTATATCGTCCACTGCTGGAGGTATGCCTCTTCATTATTTTCCATATTATAGGTAAGCCGGTATGTGGCTATTATGGTCCAATTTGAGCCTGCTGTAGCTTTGATATCGTCTGACCATCGTGCAGCAGGTTGCGCGTTCCTGTACGGGGCCCGCTTTTGATCTTATGTATTTCCAAGATTGTTTAAGACAAAAATCTGTGGTGTCAATCTCAACGCGAAACGTTCGGCCGTTGCAAAGAAAAAACAATATTGCCAGTCTTACGGCTAGACAGCCAAAGTCGTTCAAAAACCATTAGTAACCCAAAAGGTTTTTGCTCTTTGAGGCAAGGAACCCTAAAACAAAATAATACTCGTATGTATGTACGTACATGCGCAATACAAAGTTCAAGATAAATCCTCTTAGTTACTTATCTACTTTGTAAAAGACTGAATGCGCAAGCAAACTCGGGTTCAGGTACTTTGAAAAGATGAATAAAATGTTGGTATATAGACGTACTTATTTTACACTCAGTTGAGAGTAGGTACTGTGACAGTATGGTAGGATTATTCTTTATAAGAACTTTTAAGTGGTTTTGACTGATTTGGCGAGAAAGATCTTGCACTAATGGCCTGACAACTTGTTGGTAGAGGTTCTTAGGAACTAAACTGGATCTAATGTTTAATTTTACTGTTCCTGAAAATGAAAGAAAAGCTTTAGAACACATACTTTGCTGTCAGATCATTCTCAAACAGGAATAACCTATTGCAACCACTGTCAGAATGATTTTCAAATTTCAAATTGTCTTTTAATATTAGACTTATAGAAGCCGATTTAGAATCAAAATAATGAATTTACATAAATAAATAATACTATACCTAGATAAAGAAAAAAATACACTACGGCCGACGACGGTCGTACGAGTATGACAGAAATAAACATGTTGAATGAAAACCTACTTGTGACCCGTCTCATCACGGTAAATTCAATTGCAAACTTAATTAAGTACGATATATTTTGTTAATCGAAAACATTAATTGACTACTTTATTTGCTTCGATAATATCTCAAGTAGATATCCCCCCCCCCCTGCCTGTAATAACATAAGGACAAAAAGGGGGAGGGTGGAGTGAAATTATTGTCCGTTGATTGTTCCCAGTTATCGTCTGTACTCAAGGGCTCCTACTCTGAACGTACGAAAGACCCTTTACTTTAAATTCGTACGAGAGGTTTTATTTGAAAGTTTTTTTTTCGCTGTACCTACAATAAACTAACTTTGGGTGGTGGCTGGTGGCTCTGTGAGCTGTAGACCTCGCGAGTCTTTTAATTCTGCAAAATATGCGTTTTTTTAACCGTTTTCCACCCCTCACATTCCGCCCCGTCCCCTTATAGTTTATATTTACGGTATCACCAACATTGAAGATTTTGATGAACTTTGAAAAACTTAATCGACGAAAAAATTCCTAATATTATCAAACTAAAGAATCTGTTGAGAAATGGCTAGAAATGGCTTATCTCTGGACTTCCGCTTGACACTATTTTTTGGGACACCCTGTTTATCAACAAAATAAGGGATTTGCTATAGACTCTCTTAGTATCTTCATTTTCTTTTGTTGTGATTGTCTTCTCACATTGAATATTCGAATATCACACATTTGCAAATCCAGAGTAGAAGCCCGGTGCTACATCTTTGGAAGCCTTTGTACCCTGAAACTTTGTTGTTGCCTTTCTATTTATCTTTGTACTTTCAGCCCCATCTTACAGTACTTTAAGTGCTTATAATAACAGCGAATATTGAACAACATTGAGCGTTTTCTTTCGGCCCACAGTCCGGACTGTAATTGAAAAACGTAGGGTGAAATATACGTAATAGGATATGAGGAAGGTATAAGCGTGTTATAAGGTTTCTAAAGCGTAGTTTACACTAGCGTTTGTAAGGAATTTTCACATATTTTTTCCATATAGGTAATGAATTTCCGGAAAATCGTGGTGTCTTGGATTTTTATTGCCAATACCTGCGTGTTTATGGATTTTTTTTTTGCGTGGCTTAAGACGAGGCTCGGATTTTGATTAGCAACTTCATTCACGCAAGTTGAAATGTCACCCGAGGCACCACCGAAAGAAGAACGAAGCAGTGGCACTGCCCAAAAAACTTGTCGTAGACCAGAACACATAATCGGCTGAATTATTGTTGTTCTATTGTTTACAATAATGAAAAGAATACTTTGTTATTTCCGCGAACGAAAAATCGCTGAACAAAAATAGCTATCTTCCAGCCTTAAATAACACTTGTGAAGGGCGGCTCTAACGTATGGTCGGCCACAGTCACAGATACCCCATGGTACGAGTAGCTCTTACCACGTGTGGCATAAGGGCATCAATCGGATAAAAAGGGGTATCCTAGCGTGTGGCCGACTGTACCTAACAATTTATTTTGGGCATTGGAAGGCTTTAAGTTCTTGGTAAATACACTTTACTTTATTAACCGTCTGCGTGTTTCCTAGAAATTAATTTTATAGGTATGCCGCCGCTCTAATATCAATAAAATTACGTAAGTCTAGGTCTCTTACCTTGTCAGTTATTTCTTGATGAGGCCTTAAATACATATCCATCAACTTGGCCGCCATTAGTAGATATTTCGGCCTTTGAGCTAACTAAACAACAACGTATTACAACAGAACTTATACTTAAGGGTGGACGATAACACCGTGGCGGGAAATTCAAAATTTTACAGTTTTTTTTAATTTTGTAGCTAAACTGAGCTATTTTTGTCGAGTGATTTTTCGTTCGCGGCAATAAAACAGTATTCTTTTCATTATTGTAAACAACAGAACAACAGTAATTCAGCCGATTATGTGTTCTGGTCTACGAAGCAGTGGCACTGCCCAAAAAACTTGTCGTAGACCAGAACACATAATCGGCTGAATTGTTGTTGTTCTGTTGTTTACAATAATTAAAAGAATACTATGTTATTGCCGCGAACGAAAAATCGCTGAACAAAAATAGCTCAGTTTAGCTACAAAATGTAAAAAACTGTGAAAATCTTGAATTTCCCGCCACGCTGCTATCTTTCAGCCTTAAGATAAAATACGTCTCACAACTAGCGCCGCCAATGAAAAAAAATCATACCTTTTTTTTTGGATTCGTTTTTAGCAAAAAACGCTCCTGCGATTTCTCAACGCGAGGCTTAACTATTTTTAGGACCTAAGGTATGGATTCCAGATCCTAGAACTCAAGAATGCAATCGATACTCGCCAAAAGTGGCCACTTTTGGCGAGAATCGATTGGATTCGTAGGAAATCTAATCCTGGAATCCAAACCTTAGGTCCTAAAAATAGTTAAGCCTCGCGTTGAGAAATCGCAGGAGCGATTTTTGCTAAAAACGCATCCAAAAAAAAAAAGATTTTTTTTTCATCGGCGGCGCTAGTTGTGAGACGTATTGCGTCTTAAGTTCACACGTGTAAGTAGCTCTTAAACGGGTGAACCGATTTGGATGCATTTTTTTATTTGCAAGTTAGTTTTCTAGTGACTGATATTAGATATTTTTTTATCACAAGCCGCTTATGAGATATGCTGATTTGAAGCTAAAATGTCGGGGATATTTTTAATTTTTAATTTAGTACCTAGTTATCTTGCCTTTCGTAAGGTTCCAAAGCGGGATATTGGACACTACCTATGGCCAGTAGCATTTAGCCTCAAAAGGTTTAATTCCACAATAATGGACGTAGTTCTGCAGAAAGCAGCCATCTCCCAAAAAGTACAAACCGAGAAATGAGCATTTTTCTATCGAAGGTTGTACTTCGGTTATTTATTAACTTTTTAGTTATTTAATAGTTTATACTTATAGGTAATTATTTATTTTATTTTTTTATTTCACTCTATCCTGCGAATCGTTGCGTTAAATAGTAATAATTACGTTTTTTGATGTGGCTGTTTTTTACAAAAATACCTTTTCTGTAGAAACCACATGAGTTGGCTGTTTTCTTAACTATGACAAAAATAAAATCGGGAAGATAATGTTAATAAAAACAGCCAAGAATAGTATTAAAACTAACAAAAAAAAACAAAAAAAAAGTTAGAAAATGTACAGATGATTACTGTTTTTTATGCATGTATTGTTTATTTGAGGGTTCCGTACCCTAAGGGTGCCAAACGGGACCCTATTACTCTGTCGTACCTTTAAAGGGCTAGAAAAAAACAAAAACTTATGCACAAATTCTTACTGTTTTTTGTACATGTACTTTTAAATTTTAGGGTTCCGTACCCGAAGGGTACCAAATTGGAACCGATTACTCTGTCGGACCTTTAAAGGGCTAAAAAGAACTAAAATTGTTATAAAATTTACAGATTCCTACTTGCTGTATTTTTTATTTTAGGGTTCTAAACCCTAAGGGTGCCAAACGGGACCCGTTTACTCTGTCCTACCTTTAATGTGCTAGAAAAAACTAAAAATTGTAATAAAATGAACAAATTCTTACTGTTTTTTGTACATATACTTTTAATTTTTAGGGTTCCGTACCCGAAGGGTGCCAAACTAGAACCGACCTTTAAAGGGCCAAAAAAAACAAAATGTTTTAAAATTTACAGATTAACACTGTTTTTTACACGTGTATTTTTGTTTTTAGGGTTCCGCACCCTAAGGGTGCCACATGGATAGATTTGTTTTGTTTACAATAAATAGATATTTAAAGAGATTTTAGATATTTTCAAATCTTACACGAGGTTTTTTTAGTATAATCAGAAATCTATTTTAAAAAATCTATTAATATTTTAAACAAGAAGGTATTTTATTAAAACATGGGGTAAAAATATAAACTTGGAAGCGAAAAACCCAGATTTGATTTCCGTTACGAGCATGTGCTCACTTTAATTTATTTCAAAGTTAATTTGTGAAAATGTAGTAGCAGTGGTATTGCTACAAACAGTGAAGGAAAACATCGTGAGGATACCTGAGTATCTAGGACATGAAACTCTCGACGCGAAAATCGCCAATCCGCGGTGAGCTCTCTCTGCCCTGCTATGGAACACGTACCCGTAGTACAGGCTACATCATATTTTTTTGTAGTTTTTAAATATCATCCAAATAACACAGAAAGTCAGTCCGCTTTTGGTGATGGAAAAGCACCTATGCAATGGAATATGAACCTTAAATTGGAATATGTCTAAAATCTAAGGTTAACCCTTCCAAGAACCGTTTTCGGGGGAAGAAGGCTAAACAAGACTCGCTGGCGTAACAAGATCTGAAAATCAGGTGATCCAGCCGCTAGAAAATGGCTTCTGGAACTTTTCACCAGTATGCAAATAATTATATCCAAAAATCTTGGAAAAAACGTCCCTATTTCCATTCCTGAAACTTACACAAGTCTGCGCAAAAACACATTTTTTTTTGTAGTCGTGTGTAAATTCACATAGGTCCTACTCATGTGGACCTACTCATATGCAAGTACCTGATCTGCCTTCACACCTGCACATGCTGAAACCGAAACGCAGTTAGCAGGATGTGACCATCACAAAGCACTATCAAGGTAGCGCGCTCCCCAAATGGTTCCCATGGACCCAGCCAGACTAATCTGCGCTGCAATAAACCTAACAATACAGGGTGCCTGTATTTGACAGCGGAACTTTAAGCAGGCTTTTTCATCAATACAAACAACCTCTGAAAGATATGGCACCTACCATTTTTTTTTGCCCTTTTTTTCGGTCATGTAGTAAAGGTTGCAACCTATAGTTTTGGAGTTCTTCATCTAAAATTGTATATGATTTTTTTTCCTGAAAACAGCCAAATATCATTATAAACACATAATTAATTTCGTAAGAAACAGCCATCCTAAGCTGGCTGCTTTTTACGTAATTCGAGCTTCCAATCTCCGATCATTCTGAATTTTGTAAAAAACAGCCATGTAAGATGGCTGAGTTCTGCAAAATAGGTTTTTCGCATAATGTCAAAATTGGCTGCATTTTACACCATGATGGCTGTTTTTTACTTAATTTGTTAGTGCGAATGGCTGTCTTTGGCGTGATTTTGCAACTTGTATCTCCGCCGTTAAGTGAGATATCGACATGGCTGTCTTTGCAAAAAATTCGCCATGTCAAAAATAGTATGGCTGCATTCATAACTCATTTTTGAAAAAAATGCGAGGTGGCTGTTTTCTGCAGAACTAGGTCCAATTATAAAGTCTGGCTTGCTTTCTGAACTCGTGCAAAGTTAATCAAGCAAAGTGCTTTATTGTCAATAACTAGTTTGTACGTACTTTGCGTGATCAATAAATAGCTTCTACATTAATAATGTGTGCTGAACTTGCGATAAGCGTGGTACGGGCGCCAATTGAACAAAAAGGGGTATCTGAGACTGTGGCCGACTGTACAATGTTAGTTGGAAAAGACTGGGGCAAGGGGCCAATTAAAAAAAAATGCGATTGTTAAGACGCCATACGTCTCACAACTAGCGCCGCCAATTAAAAAAAAACATATATTTTTTTTGGGTGCGTTTTTAGCAAAAAACGCTCCTGCGATTTCTCAACGCGAGGCTTAACTATTTTTAGGACCTAAGGTTTGGATTCCAGGATTGGATTTCCTACGAATGCAATCAAGTCTCGCCAAAAGTGGCCACTTTTGGCGAGAATCGATTGCATTCTTAAGTTCTAGGATCTGGAATCCAAACCTTAGGTCCTAAAAATAGTTAAGCCTCGCGCTGAGAAATCGCAGGAGCGTTTTTTGTTAAAAACGCTTCCAAAAAAAAGATATGTTTTTTTTTTCATTGGCGGCGCTAGTTGTGAGACGTATTTCATCTTAAAAATTAAGTCTAAAAATCTCGGGCTGTTGCATTCACGTAATGAGATAATTTATGCAGCCTCCAATGTCTCCTTCACTCACACTAGATAAGCAAAGTGATCGCTCGGACGCACCAGTGCCTGGAACAATATTTTAGATGGCGTATAATACCCAGCACCTATACCATCCTGACACCTAAGTCTTGTCCAGCCTGCTTTGGCAGAACAGCTTAAAGGATGACAAGCGGAATGTACCCACCGACCAATAACGACCAGACGTAATATGTCGTTAGAAATCTCTTTTCATGACTATCATTTGTTATTATAGGGGCTAGTCTCAATTCGTTGTGGGGAAAATGTTATACAGGATGCACTCTAAGTCAATAGCGGAACTTTAAGTAGGCATTGTACTGATCAATACAAACAACTTGTACTAAGTGGGGAAAAAAATAGAGCGAAAAAAAATTCAGCTGTTCCATACAAAAGGTCGCCTAGTACTGCGCCAAATGTATGAAACGGCTGATATTTTTTTCGCACCATTTTTGTCGCCACCTAGTACAAATTGTTTGTATTGATCAGTAGACATCCTACTTAAAGTTTCGCTATCGACTTAGAGTGCACCCTGTAGTAACTTAACGCCCGCGATCGCCGCCTTTGTTTGTACCTAACGGCGCTGAATTTTGAATTTCTTGAATTTCCCGCCACGCTGCTATCTTTCAGCCTTAAGACGCCATACGTCTCACAACTAGCGCCGCCAATAAAAAAAAACATATATTTTTTTTGGGTGCGTTTTTAGCAAAAAACGCTCCTGCGATTTCTCAACGCGAGGCTTAACTATTTTTAGGACCTAAGGTTTGGATTCCAGGATTGGATTTCCTTCGAATGCAATCAAGTCTCGCCAAAAGTGGCCACTTTGACAAAAGAACCACTTTGACGGCCGAACGTACACGAACGTAGTGAGATGCGGTGTGGTTCTTTCGCTCGCAATAAGCATTTCGGCAGTTACACCTTGCATTAATAGTTTACTTAGGGATTTTTAACTTTTAAACACATTTTTTTTAATATCTGGTACTAACAACTTTTATTTTAATAGATATCATTTAAGTAACTATAACATTTTCCCCACAACGAATTGAGACTAGCCCCCATAATAACAAATGATAGTCATGAAAAGAGCTTTCTAACGACATACGTCTGGTCGTTATTGGTCGGTGGGTACACGCATCCCATACATTTTGCCTCATCCTTTAGAATAATTTACAACGTGTGTGATTCTTTTTAGGATTTAGGAGGCGGGTTGTCTTTTATTGCTGTTGTTTGAAAAAAATGCAGTAGCGGTTTCTAATAAAAGGTTGGCGTGATAAATAAGGGGCCTAAATAACTCTACCCAATTACCGAAAGGCCGTTTCTATCTACGTTAGATATCACGTCTTACGATCTAGATGTTGTAATAGCCAATATGTCACCATGAAATGTCGGACAATGTTGCAGACCGTTGACGATCGATCAAAGAGTCTACAAACATAAAACTGATATTTCATCCGCAATGTTATATCCTCGGTCCTATATTTATGACACCTAGCTGGTGGCGCCACTTTTGCTTTGACATTGGCCAAAAAATAAATGAAAAAGAAGAGGTTGATGAAAATTGCAAATAGTCGAATGGATCACATGTATGGTATGTGGTATGTGGGTAATGTGGTGGCTTTGTTGGACGAGCGAGCGAAGCGAGAGAAGTTCTCAGAGTCTACTTGCACAATTCGGCGTTTGTAGGTATGTTTGTATGTTAGGGTGTACTTGTATCATGTATGAATGTTGGTTCGACGATAACTTTAGTATCGTTGGTCGGAACGTTATGAAATTTGGCAGGTGGGTAAATTAAATAAAAATATTTTCAAGCTCGAATATAAGCCAAATCGGTTGAGCCGACACAGACAGACAGATACACATACAGACGCACCCTCACACACATACACACATACTCTCAGCCTTACACATAGCGGTCAAACTTGGGACGCCCTTATTTTTGGGTCCGGGGTTAAAATAAAGAAAAATCACATCATGCAAGAGCAAACTGAAACATAACGCGGGCTTTAATTTGTCACCAGAGACTTAACCTTTTATAACCTCGTAAAATATTAAGTGGCGAACGAATTGATTGCATGGTGCCTCGACTAACGGCCGAGTGTTATATTTTTACGACCTGCGTATGATTTTTTTGTGTTATAAACTGGGGTTGACATACATAACAGCCTACAAAAGCTTATGTTTCGGGTGATTTTAGAACCGAATAAGCCACGCTTTCCATCAAAAGCAAGAGAAGTGCTACTGGGTGGGTATTGCTATAATACCTAAAACAGATTGAAAGGATATATTTCTCGTGTGGTCCCACAAATGGCTAAGATCGGATGAAGAACTACAGAGATCGAGAACGGAAATCCTCAACGAACAGCATCAGATCACTCGGAATCAATGCAGAGAAGTCAGTTTTTGTTTTTGAAAATTGTTGAAGGATTTATTGGAATGACACTTCAAGTTCTATGGCAAACACTTTCTAAACTCTAATTTTTAATTCGAGCCCACGGAATGACAGTTGCTACAAAGGATTTATCTGAGATTTGCTTACTAGCAACTGTCATTCCGTGGACACGAATAAAAAATTAGAGTTTACGCTTTATGAGGCGAAAGTTAAGGCCCAAACCTAGGCACAACTAGCACCGCCAATGGAAAAAAACATATCTTCCTTTTGTATGCGTTTTTTGCTAACAACTCTTCATTTAGGTGGCCACTTTTGGCGATAAAAGATTTTATTCGTAGGTCTGGATCTGGAATCTAAACCTTAGGTCCTAAAAATGGATAAAGCCTCGCGTTGATAACCTAATAAAGATTTTTTTTTTGCAAAAAACGCATCCAAAAAGGAGATATGTTTTTTTCTATTGGCGGTTCTAGTTGTGCCTAGGTTTTCACCTTAAGCTAGCAAACTGTAAAATGGCGCTTGATAGCTATCTCATAGACTGCAGGCCATCAGGTTTTATAATTCACTATTCTTGCTTGGCTGTTAATCGAAAAATAGGATGGGCGATAGTGGTAACCCTCGAAGGATTTATTGCACTTGAAATAAGCGCTGATTTAGAAGTGGCATTGGCAAACTGTCAAACGATCAATCCCAAAGGAGATAGATATCTCTAACAATCAATATGTTGCAGAATGCACTCGGAGTTATAAAAAATGGGGATTTTCACAATTTTATTCCCAAGTAAGAAAAAAAAGTAAGATGTAGCCTGTACAATTGTACATGTCCCACTAGCTGGGCAAAGGCCTTCTCTCAGAGAGAGAGTTCGAGCTAATCACGACGCCTGCTCAATGCGGGTTGGCGATTTTTGCGTTGAGGGTATAATGCCTCATACGCTCAGGTTTCCTTACGATGTTTTCCTTCACCGTCAGCGAGTGGTATTGCTACTACAAATTCACAAATGTACGTAACTTTTGAAATTAAACAAAGTCATAGATACATGCCCGCACCGGGAATCGAACCTAGGACCTTTCGCTTCAGAGTCCACTGTTCTACCCACTAGACCACCACCACCTCCTGATTCCCAAGTAACTAAATAATTTGATTGATAGAAATCATGATACCATTACATACGTGTTTCGTGGTGCCACTGGAAGCTGCATACTTAAGAGGGAACGCGGGTAACCTCAACTCCATACAAAAGGGGAGACCTGTTTCCTCCCTGGATAATTGTTTTAGAAAAAATATGTTTATGCCATTCAATCTATATTTATCTCTGCCATGTCTCTATGTTTTCCTTTTTTTATTATTTTAATTATTTAAATAATTTTTATTACAATAATTAAAATATTAAAAAAAGAAAAACATAGGGACATAGCAGAGGTACATATAAATTGAATGGCTTAAAAATATTTTGTCTAAAATAATTATCCAGGGAGGAAACAGGTCTCCCTTTTTGTATTTTTTGTATGGGGCAGCCGGCTACCCGCGTTCACTCTTAAGGCGCCCAATAGTAGGCACAACTAGCGCCGCCAATAATAAAAAAAAACATATCTTCTTTTGGATGCGTTTTTTGCTAAAAACTCTTCAGTAAGTTCTCAACGCGAGGCTTAACTATTTTTAGGACCTAAGGTTTAATTCCAGATCCTACGAATGTAATCCTTTATTGCCAAAAGTGGCCAAAGTTATGCCTCGCGTTGAAAACTTACTGAACAAAGAATTTTTAGCAAAAAACGCATCCAAAAAGAAGATTATGTTTTTTTTTTAATTCCAACGACCAAAGAGATGAAAATTGTATGGACAAGTAACTGGCAGTATAAAAAAATGAACCGACAGCAGCAAAAATAAAAAATAAAGTTGTGAAAAAATATAAAGTATCAGTAATGCATTCCGCCTTCGTTCGTAGGTAATTGTTTATTTGTTTACTAAAATTCGGATTTCACTTAATTTCATTAAAAAATGTTAACTCTAGAGAACATTGTATCGGATGCTAATTATTCGTAAGTTTCATTGACTTATTATCTTACAGAGGGTGATAAAAATTAGAGCGGTAACCTCGAGAGCAAAACTATTTTAGTTCTAGCAAAGAGCATATAATACAAGTTCTACAGGGTGCACTCTAAGTCGATAGCGGAACTTTAAGTAGGCTGTCTACTGATCACTACAAACAACTTTTACCAGGTGGCGAAAAAAATGGAGCGAAAAAAATATCAGCTGTTTCATACATTTGGCGCAGTACTCATTCGACCTTTTGTATGGAACAGCTGATATTTTTTTCGCTCCATTTTTTTCACCACCTGGTAAAAGTTGTTTGTAGTGATCAGTAGACAGTCTACTTAAAGTTCCGCTATCGACTTAGAGTGCACCCTGTAGTGTAGAATCTCATGCTGCGCTCAGAATAATTCTACTTTAGAAACCCTATACTCAGGATTCTACTTTAGAATTCTTCTCTCCGCTCTAGAATAAAAAAATACTCTAGTCTTTAAATAGTTCTTCACGGAAGAGGTAACCCGAGGGATCGGGTAACAATCTACTGTTATTATATTGTTTTTTAATGTTTTTATTGTACAAAAGGTAGCCCTTTAACATAACTGAGTTGGTCTCTAATGACTTGGTGAATGAATTTTCTTTGTTTTTAATATTTTTCATCAACTCTTATAAAAAAATAATAGCGACATTACATCAAAGAAAATCTTTTAACACGAACGTAATACACTTTCGAGGCACTTTGTTAAACTAACTCCTGACGCAAAGGTGAAAAAAGAGGGAAAAAATCTGAAAGAAAACGTTGGGAAAAATAATATTTTTCTATGCGGTATTTTCTTTTCGACATTTTATGACGTTATCTTGGGATAGTGAATGATTCGACAAGCAAGGGATGGAGGTATTTTATTTATACCGTGTTACATAATATAAAACTTCTAAATTATAGGTAGATTGTAAACCAACAAAATATTATTTACAGGGAGTCTACCGGCTAAAACGAAGCCGATTACCATTGGCGAAAATCTAAGTAAAATTTTTGAAAAATGTACTGCCACCCAGTTTATTTTACTGCCACCCAGTTAATTTTTCATAACTTCGTTTTTCACCCATGGTAATCGCCTTCGTCTTAGCCGGTAGACCCCCAGAATAGTTCTGTGTCGTATAAATAACTAGCTTTTGCTCGCTACTTCGTCCGCACAGACTTAGTTTTTCCCCGTTATCGACATTAAATTTACCGCAGACGAATTTAGTTCGTAATTTATAGTGTATGTTAGTCTGGTTTCTAAGCTGTCTCTATTCTTTCAGGCAAATTCGTCCTGTAGTTTTAGCGTGAAAACAAAATTAAATACAAACACTCACACAGAAACTGTCCGCGTAGACTCAGATAAAAAGTTGCCTGCCTATACCTCGGTATATTGTTCCGCGTTATCAATGGCAGCACCACAGAACACATAATTTATTATGCGTTCCGTGGTCAGCGTGCAAAAATTCGCAAGAAACTAAAATGTTATGGAATTTCCCTTGTGTACAGCATATAGAAGCCCTCTGTGCAAAATTTCAGCTTTACAGGTCCTAAGGTTTGTATTGAGGATGAAATGAAATCCCAAAGGTACCCCCTTTTACCCAGTTAGGGATGAAAATTGAATTCTGTTTCCTCTTTATAATATTAGTGTAGATTAGTGTAGATAATTGAGAGACAATCGAGTCATGAACCCGCTTCTCTGGCGTACGTGCTAACACTCTAACCAACTATGAGTTGAAGCAAACCTTTAAGTGTCTTAATTTTGTAAAGAGCTTTTAAAATAGGTTCATAAGATCCTGAGGTCATAAGGTCACTTCCCTCCTAAGGGCACATCAGCATCTGGAAGGATTTTTTTTTCTGTAAGGAATGCTCCGAATCACGACATTATTTTTTGTCCCAGAACGCGAAACAATATTGGCGCTTGGAAGTTAAATAGTTATAAATATGTACAATTTTATGGGTCGACTTCATCAAAGATATTTTTACATAATTTTGGTGGCACTTTTTATACATATTTTTTAGCTAATTTGATGTTCTTACTGTGTACAGTTATGTAGTGGAGTAATCATCACGTAACTGAACTACAGTAAGATAATCATTTTCCCTGAAAACCCACAAATTAAAAGTGCCACCAAAATTACCTAAGAAATATTTTATCTGATGAAATTGACCCGCATATAGCTCGTGTCAAAATCTAGATTGCAAGGATTTGAGCATTCTTTCTATGATTAGATATTATGTCACGTGCCCGTTTCATATTATAAATCCTATCCTACTAATATTATATTTGCGAAAGTTTGTAAGTGTGGATGGATGGATGGATGGATTGATGTTTGTTACTCTTTCACGCTGAAATGGCTGAACGGATTTGAATGAAATTTGGAATAGAGATAGCTTAGACATCAGAATAATACATAGGCTACATATTATCACGCTTTTACACTTAGAAGCAAAGTAAAGCATATATCCTTTTTCTGTAGTCCACGCGGACGAAGTCACGGGTAAAAGCTAGTACAATAATAATTCATAGTATAATATGACAATTCGATGTTCATTGAGTGGTCGGTTAGTAAACAAACCTTTTTTGTAACCTTCCTCATGTCAAATCTGCTACGCAATATACATCGAATTGTACTATTTTATTTACGTAAGTATACGTAATCATTTAACTATTGTCATTTAAGTCTCTTATCCTATCATATTATTTTTATTGTGCATCTGCTGCTACTGTGTTTTCGCTCTCAATCCTGTCCATCCTAGGGTTGTCTGGAAGAAATCGCTTTTAGCGATAAGATCGCCATTTGTACTTTTACTTAATTATTACTAATATTTAAAATGATTTCTTTTGGACAATAAAGAGTTACTTACTTAATTATTGTAGTTATTAAAACGTGCACCAGGTGTTCCTACAGGCAACTAGCTTTCTCCGCATTTCTCATACAAAGTTGCGAAGCCTGTTTGACGCCTTAAGAGTATGGATGGAAATTTAATTAAATTGAATCCCTCATTTTATAATACAAGAAACCTTCTAATGGTGGTATTAATAGTCGTCTGAGATCACCTGCTTGAGCTCGATCTCAAGTAGGTGAACTCAGAAAAGTCAAATGCTAATGTCAATCCTTGGCTAATGTCAAACTTGAGTAGGGGTAAGTATATTAATATTAATAGACACTATCTTAAGGTTGACATTGACATTAGCCAAGGCTTGACATTAGCATTTGACTTTTCTGATATCACCTACTTGAGTTCGATCTTGAGTCGACAACTATTAATGCCACCCTAAGTAAGTTGATTTACTTCATTATCACAATACGTACTTACATGCTTTCACAATAAGGAAAGAAATAGGATTTCTATTGCCATTTTTTTTCGCGACGTTAGGCCTCTAAAGCCTCCCCAACTCTTCGATTCGAGGCTGTTCAATTTATCTGACAATCAAATTAACAATTTTTGAACGGAACGCCCGACCTTATTCTAAATTACGTTGGAGTAACTTCCGAATTTTTCCGTTTTCACTTTTCGTGTAATATGAACTTTTTTTGTACCCTACAATCAAAAAGTTTGTTTATAGGTATTTTATTGTAAAATGTATTTTCGTGCGTTCACAATAAGAATGAAGCGATAAATGGCTTCCTCAAGTACTAATTTCTGTACCCGATGATTAAACAAAAAAAAAAGAAGTGAAATGTCTAGGTCTGACCCTAGACCAGTTAATTAAGTACCAGTAAAAGATAAATTTAGTAGTGTGGTGGGAAAGCCCAAAACACAGTTTTTCAATTTTGTAGCTTTGAGTATAATTGAGATATTTTTGATCAACCATTTTTGTTTCACAACAGTTAAATTTTTCATTATTCTAACCACAATAATAATAATAAAGCTGATGACCAAAAAATTTGAAGCTCGGGCAAATGTCATAATCAGCTGAATTATTGTTGTTTAGTGGTTTATAAAAATTAAAATAATTCTGTTCTATTGCCGTGAAATAAAAATTACCGAACTAAAATAGCTCAATTTAGCTACAAAACTAAAATCTGTGAAAATTTTGCACTTCCCGCCATGCTACTTTCATTGAATTAAATGTTTTATACAATTTTATTACCTGTACTTACTTCCTCATTAAGTTTATCATCACGATTTAGAAAAACATTGGTCCAACCCGAGATCTGTATTTAATTTTGCTAGTGCCGCAAAATACACCGGGTACAACCTCATACTTCATGAAACAGCTGGTCACCTTTTCATAAAACGTAGAGTCAACAAGTTAGTATCGCGATCGTGAGCAGTATAATATCAAATGAATAAAAAAATTGATAATACAAAAAAAAAATGGTAGTCAGCAGGATATTTTGAGCTCACCACACATTATTCTTAACCTGAGCAAAAATGTTCCGTATTTCATTTTCCAACACTTTATTCTAGTAATGGATATTATGGCTATACTAATAAAGAAATTAAAGGTTTACAACAACAATGCTTTGCTTGATTTCAGGCGGCAACTTATTTTTACAACGTACTGAATTATTCCACATTCACAGTTTTAATAATATCAGACGGTAATTATTCGTAAGGTCATTCACTTATTTTCTCATAGATGGTGATAAAATGTAGAGTGTTTACCTAGGGAGTAAAACTATTTGTAGCTCGAGTGAGTATTTTGAATGTCTTGCTGCGCTCTGGATTCTACTTTAAAAATTCTTCTATAATAGGTGGCATGCATTTGAAAAGCGAGTCATTTTGTATTCGTTGTGTTGTGTGTGTAGATACACAACAAGATTCTATATTCGAAAAACAAACGTCACAATTTTATTAAGCATTTGAAAAAGAAAAAGTTTTTTTTTCCTAAAGCACGTCTGGTTATGCCAGTGCTAATGAGATAAAAAGTTTCGACGCCTTTTCATTTTAATCTCTCAGGACCTGCGGCGGGGTCTTGGGGGAACTTTCAGATTGTTACAAATTGTGCAAGTAGGTAACGACTTTGCGATGAAACAAATTTTATTTATTTAAAAAGAAAATTGTGGACGGAGAGAAGTGACTTTAATTTTTATTGTTGTTGGGAGCTTGCAGTTACTTTACGCTAGGATAATATTTTATGCAGAACGCTGAAGAATGGACTTCTGATTTTCTGAATTATTTTTTTTTCAAGTATGGTTCTACTTTTACTAGATTTACTCTGGTTATGTTTTTTTTAAACTAAATATGCACTACACATTTCGTACCGATTTACAGGTTGGTAATTATTGTGCAGATCAACTCGTGTAGGTATCCCATGAAAAAAACTTCTGAGTGCAGTCCAAAGCCGACTTTATTTTGGCCTCCGTAAAAATACTTAGGTACCTTCAAAATAGTTAATCATGGAGCTTTCTATTTTGGACTGATCATAACAATTTTAAATACCGTCATAATTTGCCTAATTAGTGGAAATGAGGGCTCTTATAAAAGTCAATCCTTGTCACCGTCTTTGCTGTAAGAGCATTTATAAAAAAAGCTTCCAGTTTCCTTGTCACCATGCTTCCTAGCCCACCATTTGGATTATACTTTAGCGAAGCAAATACTTTGAGAGATAACAAAAAAAAAATTACATTCTTTATAATCAAAACAATTCATTTCAAATTTACCGGTCTGGTGCTTTGAGCATCACCTACCGCCTTTAGAATGACAGCTGTATAACACCTTTCTGTAACACGCTCTACACTTACCGCCTCTGACTCTCCATCTCATCAGCCAAGACGCCCCCATCTGTTCGCAGGTTGACATCCCCTGATTAATGAAGGCAATTAACCTGAGGGATGAAGTGAGATGATCTCTCAGCGAACTCCTGGAGATTTATGATGTCAGGCGTCAAGGGGCTGGCATAATTGATCTTGGGGACTGTTTTTTTTGGGGAGAGATTTGTTAGTTTTGCTAAGGATCTCTTTAAAAAAAAGGTTGAGTTTAATGAGGTTAGCTAGAGAAATAGCATCATTTGCTGACAGATCCTAATCTAAGCTACTAATGAATAAGTGTGGTCTGATAATATCTGAACATTAATAGAAAAAAAATAACTGATTTGTTTTGTCTGACATTATTTTTCACGCCCTGTATAGAGCGTTTATGTCTAAGAAAAGTTAACCTAAAAATATCATGTAGTATAATAATAGGAACACATACCTGAAAAGAAATCAAGTCCGTGTATAGGAAGTGTTTTTTTTTTTCATCTTTGACAAAACCTCTATGAGAAACTAACCATCTGATATACAACAAGAGTAGGCAGGTATCTGTTGCTGCAGTTGCTTATCACAAAATGCTTTTAAAGTACGCAACTAGCAAAGATATTTACAATAATTGCACCTTTTCTCAAGTCAATACCGAGGCATTTGCTCCCAATGGCTTAGGTATTAAAATATAGCAGTTCTCAACCAATGGAGAGCGTTTTTGTACTTTTAGGGTTCCGTACCTCAAAAGGGAAAATATAACTATTACAGAATCACTTTGTTATCTGTCTGTCCGACTGTATGTCTGTCTATCTGTCCATCTGTCTGTCAAGACTCAAGACCCTTTTTTTTATTAGGAACGCGTTAAGGTATTAAGTTGAAATTATATAGAATACAATCACTTTAGTGCTGTGAAAAATCATGAGAGAATGAAAAATTTCGAATGCAACTATTTGCCATAATGAATCTCAGGTATTGCAAAATATTGCATAAGCGTTATTTTAATCCTAATAATCCTACTATATGTATAGAATAGAGATAGCTTAGACATAAGAATAACACATAGGATACATATTATTATCACGCTTTTACACTTAGGAGCAAAGTAAAGCATATAACCTTTTACTGTAGTCCACGCGGACGAAGTCGCGGGCAAAAGCTAGTTAGAAATAAACCCACATAGCCCATAAAAACCGTGACATTTCTGACCTTGTGCAACACTAGCGGCAAATGCAAGTGCGGTAGCTCCCTGATTGAGCTACGGAGCCAAATAGCTGTCGGAGAATTTTTCAACCTGACTGAAGTCTTGCTGACGGAGGCGCCACCTGTGTCAGAAATTTGCACTATCTCCACCACCCAATTCGTCCATCGTTAATTAATGTTTGAATACAAACAAAAAAGATTTTTAAGGTTAAAAAATTCGCTCGGGACAGGATTTGAACCCGCAACCTTTTGCATACCGTGCAGGCGCTCTACCAATTGAGCTACCAAGTCAGTAACTGTCCCGAGCGATTTTTTATCCTTATAAAAATCTTTATAAAGTTCCCTTAGCACGGGTTAGTGCTTTAGGAAATACAAAAAGTGGTTAAAAAGTACATAAAAATTGTTATTTGTTATGCAAGAATGCAAAATTATTGTTTGCGGCGAGTGCTTGTATTGAAAACCGAGCTAGCGAAGGTTTCTAAAATTGAGCCACGAGCGTAGCGAGTGGTTCAAAAAAAGAAACCTGAGCGTAGCGAGGTATTCAGAAGCACAAGATGCAAATAATATTGCATTCGTGCGAAACACAAAACTTTTCATCTCACAGAAGCGAGGAAATGATTTTGTTAGCCAAGCGAGACAAACAATAGACATCAATAGACTACATAGAGGTTGGTGAAATAAGTTTCCTTCTTCTTTGCTTCTTCACAAAGGAGTATGTGGCGTTGCCTAGCAACGGGTTGTTGATTTCAAAACGTGTCTTCTTGAAGTGTCATAAAATCAACAACCCGTTGCTAGGCAACGGTACAAGTTGAAGGAGTTCCAAATTTCTTTTTATTATGGCGTCGAGTTCAAATTTCCAAGCGCACAAAAATGCAAAATGGCTTAAAAAAAGATTTTCTACGATCGCATGTTTAAAGTAACAGCGTACTTTCCGAGCATGGGAGATGAAAAATATTATTTTCCATTGGTTTACTACTTCTTGGAAAATATACACCCTCAAGTTGAAAATGGGAGCTAGAAGTCCATTTCTGCAGTCTGCGAAGCACACACTCACTAGTGGAAATCGATAAGTACGTACCGCTACAAGAACGATGCATAAGTTGTACTTTGCTTAATGCGCATGTTGTTTCTGATACGCGAGTTCCATTAGCTTTATAATACATACTCAGATAGTTTTGCGACTCTCAAAAATGTCCCTAGCGGTGGCGATCTTTTTTCTTTTTAAGACCTCTTCACTAGAACCTAAATAAAGTTCTATGCATCTAAACCCATTTTTGAAATACTTTTTTCCAATCCGCCTCTCTTTGAGGACCTCTTGAAATGCTGCTAAAACTGTATCCCTTAACGGAGCTTATATTTGATTTTAGGGAATAAAAGAAGTTCTCAAAACTTTTTAAGTGGCCTGGTACGCTTTCAATGAAGAAAACTCTGTATTTTTTTGTTTTCATAACAGACATTTTTGTATCTAAAATAGAGAAAATTGTATCGATAATTTGTCTTGTTTCCAGGAGATTTTTTCCTGCGCTTATTGAAAAACAAACCAAATCCGTTCCAGTCACAACGTAGAGCAAGTAAATAAAGTCTACACGATTCAAATAGCTTTCTGAGTACATAATAGCCTAGTGGATAGAGAGGCCAACAGGCGAAGCATAAGGCTGGGTTACGCAGTATCTACATAAGAGTTATACAACTTTATGCCTCTCACTCTTTTGTTTGACGTAGAGTGGGATAGATGGAGTTATAAACCCATGGAAACGCTCTAACCCAACCCTGCAGGGAGAGATACCCGGTTAGAATGCCGATGGTGGCAATTATTTCTATTTTTTTTTAAACGGCAGTTTCATTTGAGTACGAAACATATTTTCGATACTTGGTAAAACAGACTTGTTTCTTCAAAGTTGAACTACGCCAAAGCTTTTTAGATCAGTGTACAAATCGAAAACTTTATACCGATTTAAATTCGTGCGCCACGCTATAGGTTCAAAATTGCGGCAAACGCCAATACAAATAATTTTCGAGCGGGGATGTTAAAATGATACAACTTAGTCCTTCTCATACACCCATTTCTGCTTAGGCTGAGGCTTCACCAGACAGCGACGCGATCTGCAACACGTAAGGAAACAAAACAGAGTAAAAAATCACCTTTACATAGCCACACCCTCGGTCACCAAATATAGCTACAACAAAATCAAACAAATTTCTACTCCTAGATTCGAATAAAGCAATAAACCGAACACATAAAACTTGCGAGTGCACTAGCGAGGAGAGAATATATTATGGCTGGTGGACAAAAACAGTGCCAGAGTGGCGGCCGAGAACTGGACGGCAATCAGTGGCAAGAATAGCGGCCTTTGGATAGCGGCGGAGGGTCCATGGATGCGGATGGTTAGGGACCGTGAGAGGTGGCGCGAGGGGAAAAATGCCTATACCTAGCAGTGGGCAGAGGTGGGCTGATGATGATGATGATGAAACCTGGCAGCGTGAGTTTCCACGCTTTACCGCCAGGGATCCTTTGCGTCAGAAATGGCCCGGAGTAGTCAACGCCACCGTTCTTATCCGTTTACTTCGCTCTTCATATCGTATCGCAGATCGCTGCCTGGCGTAGCTACAGCCTTACAAAACGGGGCCTCGTTCGTTCTTACAAAGGTTTACGGGCTATTGAGACAGTATTGCATTGCTTCGGCCCCACTACCTGACAGTGTGAGCCCCCCAGCTCGGAAGAAAGAGTATTTGAGTGCCTTCCCTTGTTATGTAGGCACGCGAATATTACTTAGGCCTCTATTTTAGAATACAAGGTGTTACATAAGATCCTAACTTGTTTTACAGGGTAATAGCACCCGGTGATAGGGATCACATCCGGTGCCAAAGACAGACACACAGACACACATACATAGCGGTCAAACTTATAACATTACACCCCTATTTTTGGTTGAGGGTTAAAATATAGTTTGGTAAGAATAATATTTTATGTCTGCCGCATAAATCAATAACCGAAGAAACAATATCGCAATATTAAAATGTAGAGAGCGCAATGAGGGCTACCGTTTCAGTGCTCACTAGTTGGCGCCACTGTCGAGTAAGGTCCTGTATTTAGGTCACAAAGTTAATTATTTCAAGCGTTAAAAAGATTTTCTTATATTAAAATCATATTTAATACCTACCTTAATAGACTGTACTAATAAAACAAATCAAGCAAGGCGACTTAGTACGGGAAAAAAGAATCAGAATCAGAATCAAAAGAATCAATTTGTTTTATTCAATATTCCATAAATAAATTATTTACATTGAACGTCAAAATATTATCTAAAGTAAAAAAAAATTATATAAATCAGATACTTATTACTATCTAATACTAAGTATCTAGCTACTTTTTTTTCTCCAGCTTCACTAGCTAAAAAGAACCCAATTTTCCGAAAGATAAAAGTGTTTCAAAGCAGATGTTAGTAACGGGACAGCAACTATTTGCCATTATTAATATCAGACATAGCAAAATATCTGATAAGAAATAAACCCGCGTAGCCCGTACAAACAGTGACATTTCTGACCTTACGCAACCCTAGCGCCCCTAGCGGCAAATACAAGCGCGGTAGCCCGCATTCGCTGCTATTCTCAACAACTTTGTCATCAGTATTGTAGTCGAAAATTATGGAGCATTCTGCTCTATCTGAATTGTAACTCAGTCTTTGAAGTGAGCTGTGTTTGCAGCTGGACGCAATTTTGCATCGCCGACTGCGAGAGAAAATAGTAACTATATTTTCGGATGTGGCACAAATAATAGAAAGTACAATTTTTTTGGACTTTAGAAAATTAAGGGTGGCATTAATAGTCGTCAGCTCAAGCTCGAGCTCAAGTAGGTGTACTCTAAAAACAAAATCAATCGAGCTTGAGTAGCTGTCAGCTGTCAGCATAATAATAGACACTTGCTTGTGCTTGACATTGACATTAGCCAGGGTCTTATCTGCGTAGGTATGTATTTTTTTAACCCTCGACATAAAAAGAGGGGTGCTAGTTTGACCGCAATGTGTGTCTTGCTGTGTTTATGTCTGTATGTCTGTCTGTGGCACTGTAGCTCTTAAACGGGTGAACCAATTTGGATGCAGTTTTTAATTTCAAAGCAGGTTTTCTAGCGAGTGTTCTTAAATATATTTTATCAAAAATTATACTAATTTGAAGCTAAAATTACGGGGGTATTTTTAATTTTAATTTAGTAGTTATTTAAACGCCCCTCTTCAGCGCCGCATCCACCGCAACAAGCGGCGCTTCGGGCTCCGTGAAAGTTTCCACCAAAGGTCCTCTCTAGTGATGTACGCTGGGAAACATTCCCAGTACCGGAACTGTTTCCTCTAGAAATATTTCCGAAAATTTTCCGTAAGTTTACCAATGTTTCCATAAATACCCAGTATTTTTTTTTGTTCATTAATGCTAATTCTTACAGTGTCACGTTCGTTAGTCAAGTGACATGCATATTTGCATGAGTTTCTTGTCCTTGCAGTTTTGCTATACAGGGTGTTAAAAGACCGCCAACAGACCCAAAAGCCACGAATACTAGACATCAAAACAAAGTAATTTTTTGATAAATTATTGCTGGGAAATGATTTTGGTTTTTTATGTTATAATTTTGAAAAATATTTTATCACACAGTGGACGTGTAACGCACAGAAGTCATATTGCGCAAGCGTAGGTGTATGAGTTTATGTTACTTAAGCTTGAAGTGCCGATGTTTAGAATACATTACGGGTTGCAATTTTAACGTCGTTTTTTGTAAGAAATATTCATAATTTTGGTATAGATTCTTGAGAAAGTATGTTAAGAATTAGATACTGAATACATTTCTGCAAAAAAAAGTTTGAAAAGTTCTACTTTGAACCTCATTATCTCGGAAACAGTTGATTTCCCAGGCATAGTTCCTTGGGCAAAAATGTTCCTTAGCACGGTCTTTTAACACCCTGTATGGAGACTGCATGGAATCAGTATTTCATTAAAAAATCCATCTATAACTTGTATTACCAAAGAATTCGTATGAATTATGTGTTTAGTAACTTATTATTTGGTGTATAGATACGTAGAGAATCCAGAATCCAGAACCATAAAAACCTGTACCTACGTATATACAGATGTTTTATCTCACAGGATGAGCCATACTTGTGTGTGCACATTGTCTTGGCGTTTATGTTTTTTAATTTCGAAATTGTTGAGTTAGGCACACAAGAGCGTGCGTCTATACGCATTACAACTGCAAGTATTGCTCATCCGCCTTCGTGAGATAAAACAACTGTACAATTCAGTAAAAAAATATTGAAATATCTAAACTTTAGAGAAAAGTTCCTGTTAAATTTCTAGTTTGTGGAATGTTTCCGCCATTTTTTCCAGCGATTGGCAATATTCCCGGGAACGGAACATTAATCCTCTCTAGTAGGAAATAAGGTGATTCCGTACAAGACCGGGCCGAAACGACCGACTTCGTGCTGAAGTTTGACATTCTCCCCCGACGCGGTGCACAATTCGTCAGAATACAAGTTCCCGGTTCGCTGGGCGCTATGTCGTGCTCCTTGTGCGGAATATTGGTTAGAGCCCTCGCCCACGGCGACTTTTTGTAGCGATGCCGTCGCGCGTTTAGTAAACACGCAACAGCATCGCTACTAACTTTCTTTAGTCGCATTTGCAACGCGCTACAGAAGCGATGCCAACGCGCTACTAACGCGCTACAGCATCGCGACTGTATCGGTGCAAACGCGCGACCGCAACGGATAAGATCGGGGAGAGAACGGAGGAAGGGTGGCGCGCGAATCGCGTTTGCATCGTGATTCGTGACAGAAGCGCGACGGTCGCGTTTGCATCGCGACTGAATCGTTGTTACGGTAGGCGACTGTAATCGATACAAACGCGAGACAGCATCGCTACTGCATCGCTACAAAAATTCGCCGTGGGCGAGGGCTCTTAGAGTTGCTAGCATAGTTTGCGCATATTGGTAAGCCTGTTGTTATATTGCCGTGGAACTTGAGTGTACCTGACGATGTTTTCCCTCATTGTTGCTTGTAGTTGCAAGTTTAGAAACGATAATAGGAAACATTGTATTCATTTGTAACGATAGAGCTAATGCTCCTTAACTAGTAGTTCATCCCGAACTGTGAACTCGCGATGTGTAACTTTTGGCTAACAGTGCGCTGCACTGCACTTACTGATTGTTTGTTGCTAACGTTACTTACTAATGAGCATAACGCGCTTTGCATTTCCTTGCCTGCATGTCTATAATCAAACTCCGTAACTGTCTGCCGGTTTCTGGTTTGAGAAATTCGCTAAGCAAAATATCGTTCTGCCTCTGCGGATTTCTCACAAAAGAACGTGACAGAACGATAGTTAAGTATTTACTTAGTAAAATTCTCAATTCAGAAACCGGATCTATAAGTTAAATGATGAAAACTTCATAAATGTAGTGTTCGTATTCTGTCTTGGTCTTCCACCGTGTAAGAAGGTATTTTATCTATTATTCTTCTAGTTTGGTCCATGGTTTCAGATGATAGGGCGGATAGTGGAAAGTCTTTAGACTGTACATTTTCCAAAGAAATATTTAGATTGAATAATATCTTCTTCTTCTTGTTCTTAATATGACGATTCTTCTTCTTCGATATTATGGACTAGAATCCTATAATGTAAGCCTTCGGAAATCCTATAGTACAGCGCGTCAAGTGTAAGTTGGCGTGTGGCAAAAAAACGTAATAATTTAACGTAATATTAAAACAAAAAAAGTGGCAACACAAAGTATGGAGGAAGCGCCGCCGCCACAAGAACGCCAACTTATACTAAACTTGACAGTCTGTACTAGACATAGCTTGATTTAGTAGTAAGTACCTACCAACCACAGAAAATCATGCAGTAAGTTGAAAATCGATTCTATATTTTTCCGTTTTCATGAACGTAGTTGGAAATGGAGAGAGAGTTGGGTTGCCTATGCAATCCAAACATTTGCGCGTGTTTGATTGGATAATGTATGTGCATTGAGAATCTGCCTAACAATAGCACGACGCAAATCGCAATTTGCAGAAGCCTATTATTTTACAGGCTTGGAGATATAGTTAGTTTGCTCTTCACACTTTTCAGGCAGCTTAGCATATACACCGTGGAATTTTAGTGGTTTTAAAGCCGAAGGTATTTAGTTGCACTCGTGATTCTGAGCCAAATTCCACAATTTTACTTCATAACGAGCGAAAAAAAAACTCTTCCCAATACAAACGGCTATCGCCAATCGACACCATTTGTATGGAGAAGTGAATTTTTTTTTCGCGCGTTTTGGTATGAGATTTTGTAATTTGGCTCAGAATCACCAGTGCAATAAAATACCTTCGGCTTTAAAACCACTAAAATTGCACGGAGTATTTATTCTTAAGAAAGGTTGTCAGTTTCTCGGGTTGAGCTGTAGGTTTTCTCGATAGTGATGTATTGAGACTGTTAAGACTGGTAGACATCTCAGACGATTGCTTTTCTTTACGTAGGTATTTACAGTCGTGTTGTTATACGTCTGGAGTAGTCTGGATAAACTCGAGACTTGACGACTCATACTGAGCCTATCAGTCAACGCCACTACTTACAATACTTTTTGTGAAGTTAGTAATAATAATAATAATAAATCATTTATTTTGGATATTCTAGTTCCATATTTGTGTTAGTATTCTTCATTTCTACCTTTGTTAAAACTATGTTAGTAATATTGACTTGAAAATCGTGGGCGCATAATAAGTTTGCCTTACGAATGAATTATAAATTCATATTAGAAGCAGTTTTTTCGACAAACTAACAAGCAAGGTTCTTGCTCTCAAGTTCTGTGTTTCCAAAAAACTTAAGTTTCCCATTTGTCTTCGTCCCAGACAATTTACAGTCTTCTCTATTTATTATTTAGGTATTCTACGACACAGATGATTAACAACTATAAAATGTCGCCTGCAACCGAGATATTTCAGATTAAGCCCGACATAATTGCATTACCAGTGGAAAAATGCGGGTTGTTCCGTATTCATGACACGAGTTTTCATGTCACGAATATTTTTTCCGGATTCATTTTACTTGACTTCCGTATTCATGCTATGGAAATTATTTTAATAATTTTTACATTTCGTCTCGCGAGCCTTTCCGGATTCATGCTACCATACATTATAATAAAAATACTTTGCTTTAAAGTACGGTCAGAAAAAAATCTAAAATATTGGAAGAAATAAATAATAGGCAGACAAGCTTAAGGGTACGGTATTCGTTAAGACATCTACGTACACTGGCACGAGGTATATTAATTATTCTTTGTATCGCCATGAGGAATGGGATAATCACGTATGCGTTATACATCAGCACTGCAAACAAGTAGGTCAACAGTACCTTGCAAATTGATGATCGGTTAAAGTGACATAGGATATCATAGGATTGAAATTAAGTTAGAAATCATCATCTTGTATATTATACTCCGTGCAATTTTAGTGGTTTTAAAGCCGAAGGTATTTTATTGCACTGGTGATTCTGAGCCAAAATACAAAGTTTCATTCCAAAACGCGCGAAACAAAAATTCACTTCTCCATACAAATGGTGTCGATTGGCGATAGCCGTTTGTGAAGTGTTTTTTATTTTCGCTCGTTTTGAAGTAACATTTTGGAATTTGGCTCAGAATCACGAGTGCAACTAAATATCTTCGGCTTTAAAATCACAAAAATTCCACGGTGTATAAAAATTATGTTAATAACCAAGGTTTTTAAAAATCAAGAAATATAATCAACATGTTTTTACACTTTAATATAAACAAAACTATAGCTATCATGGATCTATTATTTATAAAATTTGACACTCAAAATATTGAATAAGCCATACTGCGATCCACGATGTAGGACTGTGGAGTGCCATCTGTTGGCTGAGTTGAGGAACTAATGCTAGAAGAACAAAAAAATTATATACCTGATGATGCTGGTGAGGGTTGTAACACGACATAGAAACTAGCGCCCTCTATATCTCTATATTAGTCCCAAACCTTAACTCTAGATGGCGCTGTATGCAGCCTATCGCCCTCTATGTTAGTTTCAAACTTAACTTTAGATGGCGCTGTATGCAGCCTACCTAGTTTTTATTTTTCTTCCATTTAAATGCATAGAATGGTGGAACGGAATCCTCGGTGCGCGATTCCCACGGTTTTTTAATTTCAATAACCAAAAGTGCCTGCGGGTGTATCGAAAGGTGCGTGCGTGTTATGTCTTAGTTTTATAATTTGGTTCCTTAGTGGAGAGACTGAGGTAGGTACCTAGTCCGACTTACCAATCTTAGAATTGAAAATGTTATGCTGACCATACTTACGTGCCAATATTAAATGGTATTTTATTGGTAGCATGAATACGGAACACATGTAAAATGAAAACGGAAACTTAAATAGAAAATAATCATGAGTAAGAATAATAATAACTCGTACCATGAATCCGGAAAAATATACCTATAGCATGAAAAGTCGTGTCATGAATACGGAACAACCCAAAAATGCGATATTGCTCGCGCCACCCACTCTAATTGCGTCTCGTAAACATTCTTAACTCGACTATCATGTGAGTGAGGGAAGGTCTTCTGTTTAGGGGACTTTGGCACGCGTTGAGTCCTCTACTTAGTAATTACACTCACACTTATCACACTAGCAAATCGATGGACGTTTGGACGTTTTTTACTCCTTCACTGTACCCCGTCCAATAGCACCGCTAGCAGTAGCACACTGCTAGAACTACCTACTAGCATCCACTAGCACTAACAAGTGCAGTTAGTTTTTTTCTTGTGCCGGATTTATTCATAGGTTCTAGGATCGTGAATTTAGGCCTTAGGTCCTAAAAATAGTTTAGCCTAGGGATTCTCTTTTGAAAGCTAGTTTTAGCAAAAAACGCACCTAAAAATAAGATAAATTTTTTTTTACTGGCGGCGCTAGTGTGTGGATAGATTTGGGGGAACTTTGGAACAGAGATAGCTTATTCTATACATTCGAATACAAATAGGCTATAAAATTCTTCACGCGACTCCACCCGCGCTGTCATCGAAAATTGGGAAGAATAGGTAAAGGCAACTTTTTAAGTCTCCGCGGACGAAATTGCAGACAAAAGCTTGTATTTCAAATGTACACAAGAAAGCACGTCGACCTTTACACGCTAGCACTCTACTCGGTTACGTTACGGGCGGATCTACAACGAAGTACACTCTGACGTGCTGTCGTGTATACGTGATTTTGAAATGTATAGTCATTGGAAGGTACATGTTAGCACCGGGAATTGAACTTGGGTCTCTCGTTTCTAAGTCCTTTGGTCTACCCACTAGGCTCTACCACCTCACCGTAGTACATACTACGATTCGATTTTGTGGCAAAATACTACAACATTTAATAATTCTCATAATTTGAACAACAGTGTAGCTGCCACGGTCAGGACTCACCACCGGAATGTCTACCGATTTAATTATGTATAAAATGTGATAAATATTTAAAATAATTAACAGAATTTTGGTAAACCTGACCTAACAGATGCATTCATGCAACGAGTATGACGTAACACGCTTCAAAGCTTATAAAATTAAATATTTTCATTTGTATTCACTGAGCCACACAATCACAATTAAGTGTAGGTACTTATTATAGCGGAAAAAAAGCCTCTCTGAATGCAAGTTAATAATGTAATTTAACAAAATATTTATTAAAAAACCAACTCCATTCAAACAAAAAAATAATCATCAAAATCGGTCTACCTAGAACAAAATAGTAGATTGTTACCCGAGGGACTAAAACACAATTTTTAAGGCGAGAGAGTTTCTTTGAATCCAGAGCGGAGCGAAAGTAGAATCCTGAGCGCAGCAAGGGATTCAAAGTACTCGAGCTTTAAAAAGTGTTGTTCCCGAAGTGAACACTCTACTTTTTATCACCCTCTATGAGAAAATAAGTGACTGGAACTTACGAATATTTAGCGTCGGCTCGGCATCCGACACACTGTTCTCTGGAGTTAAGTAATATGATAATACTTTAATTCTCACTACTTAAAAGGAAGAAACAGTTTTATTTTATGAAAGTAAGTATAATCCAAGTTTTAGTACACAAATAAACCATACGAACGAAGACGGAATGCATTTCTGACGTTTTTATTTTTCTACAAACTTTTTTTTATTTGGCTTGCGCCGTGCGGGACCTATATTTTTCCATACTGCCAGTTTCTTGTTCATACATTGTTCGTGATTGATCTCTTTCGATGTTGTCTGTAAACTCTTTAGTCATTTGAACTTTTACTTACATATCCATATTCCAATTTCAAATCACTTATTGTCCCTCCGGGACTAAATAGTTATTTGTTATGCAAGAATGCAAAATTATTGTTTGCGGCGAGTGCTTGTATTGAATACCGAGCTAGCGAAGGTTTCTAAAATTTAGCCACGAGCATAGCGAGTGGTTCAAAAAAAGAAACCTGAGCGTAGCGAGATATTCAGAAGCACGAGAAGCAAATAATATTGCATTCGAGCGAAACACAAAACTTTTCATCTCACAGAAGCGAGGAAATGATTTTGTTAGCCAAGTGTGACAAACAATAGACATAGGTAGGTAGGTACCTACATAGAGGTTAGTGAAATGAGTTTCCTTCTTCTTTGCTTTTTCACAAAGGAGTATGTGGCGTTGCCTAGTAACGGGTTGTTGATTACAAATCGTGTCTTCTTGAAGTGTCATAAAATCAACAACCCGTTGTTAGGCAATGCTACAAGTTGAAGGAGTTCCTTATATATTTTTTTTATTAGGGCGTCGAGTTCAAATTTCGAAGCGCACAAAAATGCAGATAGTTTAAATCCAGCCTTTACACGATCGTAAGTTACTAGTAACAGCAAACATTCCGAGTGTGGGAGATGAAAAAGCTATTTTTGTCCCTGTTTGCGGGGAACGAGCTAGGTCTTTTCAAATAGATGTGATAAAAAAAATTATGTGACACATAAATCGTCACCACCCAATTTGGATTTAGGTTACAAATTAATGTACCTACAAATGGGACCGATACTGGCTTTGCATTGCCGGGAGTGCTGCAGATTGGCTTTGTAAAGCCAGAATAGGCATAATAAATTAGGTAGAAGCTATTAGTTTGAAAAGTGACATAGCCTAAAAAACATTGCTCATCAGCAATAAATTGTGCAGCCGTGACTGTGTTGGGTGTAAATGAAGCTACTTTATTTAAAGTCTAAGTTAGAAAAAGAAAAAAAAAAATAAAATAAAACCACGCAACACGTCAGTAATTTGCTTAGAAAGGATGGTGAAATGGCTATCAGCTGGGGCCCATAGCAACGTTGTTGTCGACCGAATACAACATTGTTCACTTGCAGGTGAGGTTGGCATTGTTCCGTAAACTGTTGTTAGCGACTAGTGATTGGAATTTGCAGGTAAATAACAAGAGTATACAAGGTGGTCGAAAGTAAAATAGTAAAGAGAAAGTGTTCCTTAATATGCCATTTTGCGCTGAAATTGAGGCAAAAAATAATACTGGTAAAAAGTTATGACTATCTTAAGACGGTCCGGAAGAAAATTCATGAAAACACATTTAAAAAATCATAACTTCGCAACCTACGAAAAATCGCTGAACATACATGGGGTATTTTTGGATAGCCCCAGGGACGAAGAACCTTAAAAAAAATCTTTTGTACCTACGTCCTTATTTGGACCACCCTGTATACTGGGTGGCCCATTTCTCATTATCATGTAGGTAATGTAACATGCAATGCAACATTTTCATACGTTTAGCCTTTGTCGTGAGTCACTAAATTATAAGTATCAAACAATGATGTCATGATTGTGTCTAACCTCCGATAACAATTTTATTAGGCTCAGATTTTTTTGTTTATTTTTTTTATTTACAGGAATTCTTGATTAAAATAAAAAAATAAAACTAACCTAAAAATCTACCAAGATTAAGGGTGGCATTAATAGGTTGTTGACTCAAGATCGAACTCAAGTAGGTGATCTCAGAAAAGTCAAAATATGATAATGTTAAGCCTTGGCTAATGTCAATGTCAATCTCAAGACAGCGTCTATTAATATGCTTACAGCTACTCAAGATTGACATTAGCCTAGGATTGAAATCAATTAGCATTTGACTTCTCTGAGTTCACCTATTGAGATCGAGCTCAAGTAGGTGATCTCAAACGACTATTAATACCACCCTAGGTAGATAAATATTTTATTGTTAAGCAACTGACATAGAAAATCGTATCTTTGTTTGACCTCGGCAATGGAAAGATTCGGTCCCATTATATTCAGGTCAAGAGGTGGAATTAAGGCACCTTTGCGAATGCAAAACATGTTTCCTCCATTACTCTAGACTATACACTTAAGACCCGAAAGGTACCTACGTATACTAGACACCATAACCAAGTATTTTTTCGATAAATAAAATGTTACTTACGCTTGAGGTGCCCATGCAATAAAAAAAATGTTATGGCTTCTTGAAAAGAAATGTTGAGGACTGGTGGATACTGAGCACATTATAGCAAAAAAACTTTTTTAAAGTCTGACTTCGAACTTTATTGTCTCGAAAACCGTTGATTTCCCAGGCATGGGCAAAAATGATAGATATGATGAGGACAATACGTGGTTTCCCGCTTTGTTGGCGGTCTTTTAACACCCTGTATAGAGGTGTTTTTTGCAAGATGGTTAGTCGATAAACTTTTTGTTTAGGTGCCGGACTGCCCCGGAGTTCCGCGTTCTCAGATTTGCTTCATGAGAACTCCGCGTTCTGGCACCTTCAGTGTGAACGTTTCAAGCAACCCCATACATTAGAAAACGCAGAAATCTGAACGCGGAACGCAGAACTCCGGGCGGTGTGCGTGGCGCGTTACTTTTCTAAACTATGGCAACATTATGGCAAGCCAAAATTATAATGATATCTTGGAAAATATTGAACTTCCTTTCAGATGCACCAGAAACTTTTTTTGCGGACTTTATGATCTTTTTTAAATATTTCATAATGATCGTCCGTTTTTTTTTTTGTTATTAGCGCTCTACATTCTCCAACGGGTAATTTTATCTTTTAAAGTCCAGAAGTCCAAAAGTTTTAGTCCAGAAATTCTGTAGAAACGTCATGTTTATAAAAATAGTTTGGAATTATCAGTATACCTAGGTAGTATCTGAATCAGCCATTGCCCATGTATCTGCGACTGAAAATCATTCAGTACTTAGTATATTATTAATATATTTTTACTTCAAAAGTAAAAATCTTCAAGCTATACAATCTGCCATCATATCTTTAGAGATGGGTAATTGGGTAATTTATAAGTTTTGCGAGACTTTTTCTCGCCGTTAACGGCTTCTCAAAGGCCTTACGTGCCATATTTTCTTTCACATTATCATAATAAGCTTATTTACTTAGCTCTTCAAATGTACTAGCATTATGCTAGGATAATATCCTCGTTATTATTATGGGTAATTGCGTATATTTTAAATCATAATTATGCACAAAATTAAAACAAATTTTCTCGAGATTTTAATACTTAGGTTCTTTCTGTTACTCAACGTTCCTTTTATAAATACGGATAGGCACTTTTCAGCTTCATGAAAGCTAGGTTCAAACAATGAATAAAACAATATTTGACTTTCAATTTCGGAATGATGAAAAGAAAAATATTACAACAAAGAAAAATATATTGTAACCCAAGATTAAACTGCTTAAAGTCAGAAAAACCTTTGTTTAATTTAATCCTGCCGACCTTTTTCTGTAGAACTTGTCTTTATCAATTTCACTTTTTCTCGAACGATCTTCGTTTACTTTAGATATCATTTTCGCCTTTAGATTTCATTGGGCCTCTACTCTTTTATACAAACACAAGAAATCAAGAAAGACCAATCATATTATTGGTCTTTCGAACCGGATCTGCCTGTTTGCATTTACGAGTATAATGTGAGTTTGCGCTGGGTGAGCGAAGCAGGGTTACACCATTCTTTGTTATACAGGGTGGGCTATTTATAATGTGGACTAGGTAGCTTAGAATTTTGTGACCAAAATTGGAGAAATCGGAAAAATTGTCTAAAAATGTCTAAAAAATGAAATTTTGTAATTTGGCTCAGAATCACCAGTGAAACAAAATACCTTCGGCTCTAAAACCACTAAAATAAATAAGTTTAATAGTTAGAAAATTAACAAAACCGACGATCTGTTTGTGGTTTCTGAAAATTTCTGTCTTTTTATTACAACTCTTTACGAATAAATCCAGCACTAGTCAAAAGTGGCCGTTTTTCCTTATGCTGGATATAACAGACCCTAGAACCTACGTATAATCGTAGGTTCTAGGATCTGGAATCAAGGCCTTAGGTCCTAAAAATAGTTAAGCCTATGGATTGTCATTAAATTAGACGGCCCCTTTTTTAAAAAAACGTATCCAAATAGACGATACAAATTTTTTTCGTATCCAAATAGAAGATCCGATTTCTGGTGGACGGGTACTCTCCCGGCAGCGTATGTGGCGTAAGTTGCTGTTTTATTTTAAAATGTATAAATATTTAGTGTTTAGATTATGGTTTTTAATTTGGGGCTTAAAAAAGATGGATACATTTTTTTATTATTAATTATTTTACAAAAAGGTGTCTAATTTTAAATGAACAACCATTCAGATCCTGAGTTGGCCCCCAAATTCCCATCAAGTTCCCGAAATAGGCTCAGCTGTACAAACAATTGGCCATTTGCGAGCTTCCCAAGTCTGCAGAGGCTACTTACGGAGTCTGAAAACATTGATTTAGGTCTCAATCAGTGACTGAACCCTTTGAAATCCTACTGGAACGTCTATTTGGGGTTAAACAACCCATTAAGGTTAAGAACTCTGTATAAATAAAAAAAAAACTTGAGAGCATCTTGACCGAATTGTCATTTTTTTTCCAATGTTTAAACGCAATACTTGTTGAATAAATAAACGGAAATGTGCAAAGTTTTGAAAAAACTTAATCTCTTTTAGAAAAAAAGACTTGAAAAAACGTAATTCAGTGGTGTAGCGGAATTAAAAAAAATGTAGAAATCTCTTTCCACGCCAATGCCATAACTAAGTAGGTATATTTATTTGGTATTCATCTCTTTGCTTTATCCTTTCCCTTGGCCTTATTCGTCATGTAACCTATCTTATTGAAAATAATGCCATTTTGTCAAAGACATCACGACTTTCTTCCCAAAATGCCTAGACATAAAGTCCAATCGTTATCCAGTTTGGTCGGTGGCTGTACCTATCAAATCGTTGATTGCAGGGCGAGTCACAAATTCGAATGTCGCATTTCATAGAAGTCAAATGATTTCCACCAATGCGGAATTGAATGAATTTAACCGCTTTGGTGCGCTTTTCAGTGAACTTTGCACTACCAAACAAAGTTTTATGTTAGTGTTACTAATGTGTAGGAAATAAAACCTAAAAAACATAATCGAAAACATTCAGTCTTCAAGTATGATGGTAATTTTGTTTTGTGTAGTTAAGTATGTTGTTTGTTTCTTTCCAAAAATACGTAGGTACATTTATGAATTTGAAGTAACCAAACCCTCTCTAACGGTGACGGAAAACATCGTGAGGAAACTGGCGGCTTAGTAGTTGGCTCCTTATGTATTGACTTGTCTTTACTGTGGGCTAGGCCGACTAAGCTGTCAGGATGGTATAGTGTTAGGCAAGCCTACTCCTTCTAAAACAATGTACCAGGCTCTGCAGCGCCGAGCGGTTTCTTAACCCATCTAGTGCGAGTGAAGGTGACACTGGACGCTGTATAAATAATTTCATTACGAAGGCTTTTTAAGTATTGTTCATGAGTACTCACTAAATTTTACGTTTCTAGTCATTATTACATTGGAAAAGCAAAGCACTCCGGAAGGTTGCAGAACAGATTGTAATATTTAAGGAGCCTCTACCCTACATATTATTATAAAAGGGGAAAAAAAGATATAATATAAGCAAAATTATTGTTTTATAACATTACAACAATATATATGTTTTATAACTACAATATAAGCATAATTATTGTTTTATAAAATTTAAGATCATTATAACTATATTTTCAATTTACTAATATTGTAAAATTGCTTCCCACTACTTCCGTTGCTAGCAGAGAGTCTTATGTCGTATTATTTTTATGCTAAATCTTTGTATTGGCTGTAAGTTTTCCCCCTAAAAAAAACCCGTATCCTTACTGAGAGATGTGTATCTGCGATACAAAAACGGTAGGCTAAGTTTTGTTGTGTCTATAATTTTAATTCCAATTTTGATTATTTTTACATTTATCCAGAAAACAATTTAATGTAAGAATAATTAACAAAAAAAAAGGCACGAGGAAAACAATGTCACAAACAAAGTTGTAGAGGTGATAAGACTTTTTTAACAAGTGATGAAAGACTTTTTGCACTAAAATGAGATGGAATGGGAATGCAGGACAAAACGGGAAAATATCCTCATCGAAAGCCAAATGAAATTGTATTGGGATATCTACCGACAAATCCGTTTCGATTTAGGTACATCGATGGAATACTTAGGATGGGTATGCCTACTTATTTTGTTGGCAATCTTGCGAAGAAAGAAAAAATCATCCATCAATGAACTATGTAGAGATTGTGTATTGTTACTCAAAGTTAAAGGTGTGTGGTCAAGCCAAGACTGTGGGTTTTCCTCGTTTTTCTTCTACAACTAGCGAACTAATTATTTAGAATAAGAATCAGAATATTCTTTGCTGTACTAGAAAATCATTAATAGGTCAGACAGCATTAACAAATCGTAATTGAAGCCTAAAAATGGGAGCCTATCGAGGCGCGTTATAGACTCAGGCCCCAGCTTTCATCAATATAATTATCACAATCCCATACGACTACCTACTACTTTTAATTTATTCTTATGGCCACAAAATAATACAACAAAAAAACTACTTAAATTATGCGAAAGTTCGTTTGTTAGTATTTCACGCTGAATCTGCTGGACTGATTTGGATGAATTTTGATAATGTTGTAGAGATAGTTACTTACAAAGGGCCATAGAAAAATATATGCAACTTTGTATCTGTCTGCGCGGATGGAGTCGGGTAAAAGCTGGTTAAAAATAAATATCACATCGGAAGACCCTCTAAGCCGTTTCCCACAATTCACTACAGATCCCGTGAATAATAAATTCATCGGGCAGTCCATATTGGTGGTGATAGAATTGTAAGAACACAAAACGGCCGCCCAAGTAGCGAGCGATCGTAATCGCCACAGTTGTTAGCTTTTAAACTTACGCATAATTTAAACCGGTTTATTTGCGTGAAAATTGTTCTTATTGAAATAAACTTTTTTGTCGAGAAATTATAATACGTATTATTGGTGAAAAAAATATTTATTTATTCCAGCAAATAAACCGGTTTTGATGACTAGCAACCGTGTGGATTTTTTTACAGAATAAGCACACTGGGCCTAAAGCCAGTTTGGTGGGCGTGAAAAAAAAATAGAAGTTAAAAACTAAATCCCGACTACTAAAAGGCTTAAAACAAGACCTGCTTATCCTTAAAATAGACTCATAGATAAATTAATCGTAGTCGGAGGCCATCGGTTTATCAAATGCGAATGTGGTGTCCTCCGACTACGATTAATTTATCTATGAGTCTATTTTAAGGATAAGCAGGTCTTGTTTTAAGCCTTTTAGTAGTCGGGTTTTAGTTTTTAACTTCTATTTTTTTTTGAGCTTTTTAGTAAGTCAGTTTGGATGATCACCTAGAATAGAACCAAGAAGAGCAAAAAAAAAACACATTTTGGAATTTTTGTTCTATTTGTTATGTTGACGCTGCATGTGTTATACATTTTTGAAAATGTTTTTTAAAGCCCTTTCATTTGATACGCATGACGATGGTATATGATAATTTTTATTTTTAGGTCCACCACTTTAGGGCGCAGCACAGCCGCCATGTTGGTTTTTTTCAAAATAAAACTATTCTATGTTACCTGGGTGATTAAGACGAATCAAACGACACCTCATTTATTGAAATCGGCCGAGTAGTTTAGGCTCTGCGAGGGAACAGATGAACACACAAACATACATACATACATACATACATACATACATACATACATACATACATACATACATACATACATACATACATACATACATACATACGCTGCTAAAATCATAACCCTCCTTTTTGCTTCGCGTAGTCGGGTAAAAAGGAAGAGGCCTATGCCCAGCAGTGGGCTTTATTTATGGGCTGGATAGATAGGTAGATAGAAGCACACTGGAGGAATTTTCATTGATACTTACTTGACACTGACAGGCCCTCTGCCCTTGACTCAGTTTTTTCAATATGACTTTTAATTTGATAGCAGGATAGCGAGTGATCTTAGATTTATTTTATCATAATCGGTCCAGCCATTTATGAGATAATAATATGCCAATTTAGAAAGGTGAGACAACTCAAGTGGCGATGGACAGGACATTTGATGAGAGACTACCGGGAAATGGACTAAAGACATTGTTGAGTGGTACCCAAGAGGGGAAAAAAGAAAAAGAGGCAGACCAGCCACCAGGTGGGAGGATGATCTGCCCAAAGGATGGAGGAGGCTGGCGAAAGATAGAGGGACGTGGAAGTCTCTAGAGGAGGCCTATGTCGAGGGACAGCCTGACTAAAATCAATAATCAAAATAATTAATTCTTGCATGCTTTATTTAATCTTTAATTATTCTAAATGGTACTAAAAATAATAGAATTATATTATACAATGATATTAATTAATTCAATAATAATAGGTACTTATGAATGTAATTTGTTTCTAATAAGTCAGAGAAATAAAGGCTATTTTTATTTTTATTTTTTTATTTTTATTTTTTATTTTTTAATATGCCAATTTGAAGATAAAATGTCGGTAGTTTTTTTATTTATTAGTTATTATTAACAAATAATAAAAGTGCCTTTAAAAACTTGTTTATTTTATGCCCATTTGAAAAGCCCTAATATGTAACGTCTGAAAACGGATAGGGCGAGAGACGGAGTGATATTTTTATGCTTTTGTATTCTATATCCCTAGTATTAGATCTCTGGTCACGCTCAGGCAATTCCTGCCATTTTCAAGCGCCATATGGCTGGCCCAAGGTTGATTAGACCGGCTTTTATAGAGTGAAATTCATATTCTATTGAGAAAAGCTTTCTGGACTGGCGCAAATATTCTTTTAAACTCATAAATGGACGCCTAATTTTTACTTCTTTAAATATTTTCCACGACATTTGATTGGTTCTCGAAATCGGAATAGATGAAATAGTCATACTATTTTAGCCATGGCTGCCAAGGGTTATTATAAATGGTGAAATAAGAGACAAGAGTTCAATAACATTCTTGAATAACAATGCGGAAAAATAGCGGTTTTTATCTATACTAACATACTAACCCACTCTTTTGATAAACCTATAGACCTATTGACCTATCCTATTCTTGGTGGTTAAACATCAGTATTTTTCCGTTACTGAAAAGGACATATTCTGTACGATTATCTTTTATGCATTGGCTGGGTAAAATGGCTGCAAATGTAAAAGTTTAAATTTTTCATACCAACATGAAACGGCAAAATTGTCATGAAGTGCTTAACATTCTGTTAGTTCCCGCACTAACTCCAGTTAAGCCTTTTAATTTCGCAGACATGTTTTAAATTGCATTTCCAGTCACATAAAAGTCTTTAAGCTCCTGCTGTCTCGCTGTACCTTTGCGTTTTGATACATCTTTCAAACGAATATTCTCACTTGTGAAACGTACCTGTTTTTACCCCCGACGCAAAAAGAGGGGTGTTATAAGTTTCAAGTGTGTGTTGATCTGAAACGGTTTATCCTCAGTCGATGGTTCCAAGAAGAATGATTCGTCAAACGAACAGTAATTCAGTCAATGTTTCACCAATACAATCTTTTGACTGCCTTGGGTGTTAGTCTGGGGCACCGTAGCTCCCAAACGGGAAACGGGTGAATTTTTTTGGTTCGAAAGGTGACTTGGTCTAGAGTGTTATTAGCTCTTCCCGACTAGGTACTGTAATGATGTAACCTCCGTTGGACTACTGGCTGATGATAATATTTGAATTAGGTAGGCTGTTTAAAATTATATGTTGGAAGGCTGTAAATAAGATTGTCAAGTAGAGACTAAGACTAGATCCGCCGTTGGGTGCGGACGAAAATGTATATTTTAACTAAGAAATAAATAGGAATTAGAATAGAAGTTCGAGTTTAATTGATAGAATTATAGCTAGGGATAGCACACAAGTGTTACAGTGGTGGAGGCGCCGGGTGGATCTAGACGGTGCCAAACAGCCAAGCAGAGTTGCCCTACCAATCAAGAGCAGAAAGGATACAATATTTAATAAACGCCAGGAATTCGGCGTGAAAAAGATAAGTGGTTTATATAAATTATAAGTGTGAAATTCTAAAGTCCTCATGATGGAATCCTCAACGTTCGACGGGATCTCTACGGACGTGGAAGAGTTTTTTCGGCAATTTGAAATTATTGCCGCTATAAACAATTGGTCAGATGAAGACAAAAGGGTGATAGTGGCTGTGTATTTGTCCGGAGCAGCCATGTACTTTTATAAGGGGCTGTATGAAACAGCTGCAACCTATGAGGAGGTTAAAGCAGCGTTGAGGGCTGAGTTTCCTCCATGGTGGAAGGAGCCAAAGTTTTATGATGTGTGTGTAGCACAAAAGGTGCCGAAAGCTGTAGAGCAGCTATCTGTCGTTAACGAGCCAGTTGTCCCGAGCCGATACAACCGTTCGGAATATTTTCAGAATATAGAAGTAGACGATTTGGATAAACAAGGGCCGCAACCGATGCCGCCGAGTTCAGACGCAGACGCAGCTGAACGTAACGAGGACAAGTTGATGTCCGTCGAAGGGGATGTCCCGACAGTACAGCCCATGGGAGAGCTGGTGAAAAATGAAGAAGACACATCCGGTGGGTTTAATCCAAATAGGCAAGTAGAGTTGGTAGACGAAGAAGAATTGTTGGTGCAGCTTGACGTGGTTCCAGAACAGGGGTTGCTGCAAGAGAACGGTGCGGGAATTTCATTTCCAGGGTCCCCACTCATCAAAACCCACGTCATGGAAAATTATCATGTCGCTATTGACGGAAGTGGACAGCTGACAAGTTGTCAAAATGAGGCATCGACAACCGAAGTGAGTGACTCGGACTCCTTCATCAAGTCCGAGGAAAATTTGAAAGAAGTACTTTTAAAGGAGGCGATGTCAAGTGTCAAGGTCAAGTGTGATAACAGTTGTGACAATTTGCAAAAAAAGGCTTTCTTGACAGGTGTTAGCACAAACATTGATTGTCATGCAGTGCGGAAAAGATTTTCACAGCGGTTTAAAGGGCATAAAGCGCGGCGAATTAAAAGGAAGCCCAAGGTGGGTGTAAGGATGAAGCTAAAGTGGTCGAAGTATGAGATACGGCGACGATTCATAGGTCGACGATGTGTCACGGCGAGAGTGAGGAATAAAATTGTAAATAGGTGCTGGAAGTTCAAGGGTCCCTTAAAAATAGATAGACTGAGATCCCTGTTGGTTGGTGAAGTGATAAAGTGGAAGGAAAAGAGAATCCAGTAGTTTATGAAAAGAAAAGACGGTATGAGGGAAAGAAAGAGACTCTTCTATGAAAGATAGTTAGGTAGATTGTTGTTGTAATGATGTATGATATAGATTATTAATGCTTGTAAATATTTTCAAGTGCGGTTTGGACGGGGGAATACTACCTGAGGCGGTAAAGCTTGGAGCTGCAGAGTGCAGCGAGGCTGAGGATGGTTGACCTGGATCGGAGAGCTGCCAGCAGCGTGTCCGATGCGTGTCGACGGATACTCCAACAGCCATACGTTACGAGGCCGACATTTATGATGATAGGAAGGGAGACAGGGGAGACACTGGCATGAGTCGGATGGACTTACCCCTCAGATAGAAGTATAGCTTGATGGGGAAGTTGGTTGCTTTTGGTGGGTCTGACTGACATAGTGCCGAGGTCCCAACTGTTAATAGCAGAGGTTTTTTATATTTTATGTCGACGATTGGGTAGCCGGAATAATATCGAATGAAGTCGAGTAATCTTTGGGCCTCGCTTGTAAATTATGATGGCTTGGAGTATCCAATTTTAACTCAGCCGGATTATTAACCAGCTTTGCCAGATTGTATTATACGAATTCAGGGTAGTATTCTCGCATTTTATGAGTAGAGAGGCAGGTATTTAGGGATGGTGATAGTGAAGTGACAGTGAAGTGTTGTACTATTATTTAATTTAAATATTTAAGTTGTTTATTGGTGTATAGTTAGATAGTTAAGATTCCTGTCTAATTTTGATTTTAGAGATGTTCAAGACCGACCACAGTTGATTAAATTTTGATCACTATCAAAATTTAATGAACTAGAAGGGGGAAGATGTAATGATGTAACCTCCGTTGGACTACTGGCTGATGATAATATTTGAATTAGGTAGGCTGTTTAAAATTATATGTTGGAAGGCTGTAAATAAGATTGTCAAGTAGAGACTAAGACTAGATCCGCCACTAGGCGTGGACTGAAGTGTTTGTTTTTATTAAAATAGCAATTATAGGATTATTACCAAAGTAATATTAGTTTTATTAATATAGGGTGGCGCTAGAGCCGCTACAGTACATCGTGTGCGTACTCTTATCGACCGCGCACTCTTATAGCAGTAACAGACGATCGAATTTGGTACGGCCGAACCACGAACGCGGTGCGGTGTTGGACCATATTCGATCGTGTGTAGCATGGTAGTACACCGAACATTATTATTATTATTTACGGTTCGGTTGGTTCGCCTTTGCACATCGAACGCATATTATGATACGCACTGCTGACACTGAAACGAATGGGCAATCTGTGGTTCGGTACGGTGATGTGGCGTGAATAGCCCACCGAACATTGCGTTGGTTCGCCCGCACCAAATTCGAACGTCTGTTACTGCTATTAGACCAGCCTACCCTATGATCTAACTACATCTAATAATATATTTTATCACCTTTAATTTTACTGCATAACTGCAATAAATAATAGGTACCTATGAAGATGAATAGCTTTTCATCAAAATCCGTATTTCTAATTTTAACATAAAAAATAGGGGGTATGTTTTATTTAATTAAGTTTTGGGCAAAACTCTGCAAACTGTTGGAGCCTGTGTTTGACATTACGCAAGAAAAAAGTTCAAACACGTCTGTTTCTAGAATGGAGTTAAAACGCAGTGGAAATTCGACTTCGAAACATTTGAAAGGCTGACAAGTTATAAAAAATAAATCCTACTTTTTTGTTTGAATCTCGCCCACGGAGTTATAGGGGGAAGTCCCGTAACGCCGGACGGCACCTAGCGCCGGACACTCGTACTATCTCGGCAATTTACAACGCGACCAATTAAATGATGGGCGACAGGGGTGCGGGGGAGCATAGCAATACAGGTTCACAGAACACGGCTGGCCAGTGACGCGAAAGGCCGCGGTGGGAGCGGGCGATTGCTGTTTTTGGCGGGAGAACGCTGTGTCACTTAAGATCCAAGTTAGTGTTAATGCTAAGTTTTAGTGTGTACGTGTTTATAGTTATTTTAAATAAAGATAGTATTCCATTATTATTTGTAGATTGTGTAAGTTTTTGCTGATTTCCAAACCTGTTTTGATACTAAACACGTAGTTTTGGCGATTCCTTGTCCCTTAGTACCGGACATAAAGGTGTCCCTTAACACCGGACAAGGGATTTTTTTTCTCGTATGTATGTACACTTTTTATAATAATTATTGTTCGTTTTTCCAGAGGTTGGAATAACGGTGTGAAATTGAGATGGAGGGGACCAAAAAGAAAGGAAAGTGGCATCAATAAAGTTTACAAACTGTGATATACAAATTTGCATAGTTTGCTTAGACGACTACAACGAAGACTGGATACAGCAGCGCTCTAGCTGCAGTGAGTGGGCACATGAAGCATGTGCAGACATCCCTGAATGTGCAGATGCCTACATAATGTGATCGATGTAGATTATTTTAAAGGTGTCTGGAGCTGTGGGTTCGAACTTAAGTCCGTCCGGTATTAGGTGCCACTTGCGAGAATTGTATTTTTTATCACCAAAGTTTGATTTTGTTTTATAAAATAGTTTATGCAGAAGCTTAATTTTTGTTGATTTATTTTGACTTTGTACTTAGTTGAGTTAGTTATTTCATGAATAAAGTTATTTTTGTCGAAGTGGTTTTTATTTTATTTTAAAAAAACCTTAGGTGTCCGCCACTAGGGGACTTCCCTACGGCCGTTGGGTCTTGACAGCTTTTGTCCAAAACAGTTAAAAATGTACAAACATAGGTACATTTGTTTTAAGGTTCTTCGCTTTCTACAACCTACTTTGACCCCGTCGCAAATGTCCGGTAGGTGTGTGTGTGTGTGTGTATGTGTTTGTGTGGGTGTGTCTTTGTCTGTCTGTCTAACTTTGTGTCTGTGGCACTCTGTCTGTCTAACTGTGTGTCTGTGTCCGTCTGTGGCACCGTAGGTAGCTCTTAAACGGGTAAACCGATTTGTATGCGGGTTTTTTTTATTGGAATGGGCCTTTTATGAGATATTCTAATTTTAAATTTATTAAAATGTTGGGGTTTTTTTATGTTTTGAATTTAGTAGTTTATCTATCAATGCGCAAAGATCATGCTTCGTTCGATTTCAATTCACTTTGTTATTCAAATATAAGGCAATTGTGTACAATAATAATAAAACCATACAAATTACAATAATTCATCTAATTTCCTGAAATCTCAACATATTCGGAAAACAATGGTTGCGTCTGGCACACAGGATTGTGAGAGGAGGCGTGAGCATGAAGAGGCCTTTACTCAGTTGTGGGTGATGATGATGATGATAACTTCAATATTGAATATTGCACCATATTGAAAACTTGCGTCAAGAGTAAAGGTGCTGCACACGAACACAAAGCTCATGACACGGCTAAGTTCTGCCCGAGCGCTGCAAATTTCAGTTCTTGAGGTTAATTGCCGTACAAGTTTTAATAGTTGTCGATGCTAACAAGCTCTTCTAAGGCTCTACTTCGCTCTGAACTACCCCCTTTGCCCCACATTTTGCTTCGGAGTGGAGTTTCCTTGCTTCTTAGCAAAACTCGTTTTAATATCATACCTAGGGATACAACTGCAGAATCTTATCGGCAACAAAAATTCGAGAAAAAAGTATCAACAATTACAAAGAACATTATTATTATTATTTACGGTTCGGTTGGTTCGCCTTTGCACATCGAACGCATAATAATATGATACACACTGCTGACACTGAAACGAATGGGCAATCTGTGGTTCGGTACGGTGATGTGGCGTGAATTTATAGCCCACCGAACATTGCGTTGGTTCGGCCGCACCAAATTCGAACGTCTGTTACTGCTATTAGACCAGCCTACCCTATCATCTAACTACCTACATCTAATAATGTATTTTATCACCTTTAATTTACTGCAATAAATAATAGGCACCTATGAAGATGAATAGGTAAATTTCATCAAAATCGGTATTTCTAATTTTAAAATAAAATAATTGATTAGATTTCAGTCAATATAATTAACACATAAAAGCGATTTCCCCGGCACAGCGTCCGAGTGGACACTTTCTTCCATTTAGTATGAGTACAGGTGCCTGTCTAGATCATCTCATCACTTAACACAGGCCTTTGCATCTTAGTGTGCTAAGATTTGAGAATTTCCTTTTACAATCGGTTCGTTTAAAGAAACTTTTGTTTATGAACAAAGTTATAAGCTAGCAGACGTCCATTTTTTATACATATAGGTCATTGAATTAATGTTTTTGAAATACAAAATTAAATGTCACCGTGTGTTTGCTTATGTCAGACAGATTTGCAAACATTATAGAACTCTACACTTCTCTCTTCTTTTAGGTAATGGTCAAAGCACACTAGCGCCGCCAATAAAAAAAAAAACATAATTATCTCTAATAATATCCTTCTTTTAGGGTTGCGTGAAAAGTGTCCGGTTTAGGCGGCGGCAGGATTTATTTGTTGGCTCTGGAATCTACACAATAGGTCCTAAAATAGTTAAGACTCATTTACGGCTCTTTTTTGTAAAAAAAAGGCATCCAAAAAGAAGAAATGTTTTTTTTTCCTTGGCATCGCTAGTGTGCCTTGGCCATTTGTGGTGTACAATAAAGAGTTTTCTATTTATCTACCACTCTACAGATTTTTTTCTCTCTTAGGAACTAGCCTTCCAGTGGCCATTTTGTTTTTAGTTTTTTTTTTACTCGTTTAAAGTTGAGGTGGAGTTTGACGACAGCTACGGAATAGTTTCGTTCAGTTTTATTGTTGCTCGCTCTGAAATTTTCCTCAAAAAATCTCGTTAGAAGTTTAGTTGAAATAATTGCATGTTATTGCGAAAAACTCTAAATAAAGATATATTTAAGTTGAATTAAAATGTTGAAAACATATTTTTAAGGGTGTATCTTGTTATTTTTAAAATAACAATGCGGAAAACAATTTAAAAGCTTCAATTACGTTACTACTGATAGATAAGGGTATGAGCGTTACCAGTTGGACAATTTCAAAACCTAGTAAGGGACACCAACAAATACAAAAGAGCCAAAAATCATTTTAAAAATCTAGAAAAAAACCCCTTGCAAGTTGCAACTTGCTAGTTTTTTTCAAATGTTTATTGTGTCTTTTGGCATTATGCATGTGTACTTGGTAGGGTCTTCAACTTTCAAAATCCAACTTCTAAGGTCTTTTTAGACCTTTTGACACTGTGGATCGATGATTTGTGGCCTAATTAAACTGCAAAATGCAAAAACCCGTTTTTAGTTAGAGGTGTCCCTTGCTAGGTTTTGAAATTGTCCAGTCGCGCTGCAAAGTGGACAACAAGAGATTATGAAAGTTAAACTTTTGACATTGCGTGTAGTACACAATTAAGAGCGCCCTTACGAAAAGACCGCAACTGCCACGTACGTTGACGTCTTGTTTACTTATTGTGTCCATTATTTATTCAGGACGGACCGACTATGGGCTTCTACCCAGTTTATATTTTTAATAGAAGTTTTGAAATTCTTGAGTAAGCAGCTATTTTAGTATACTTTGATATCAGTCATCCTTTCTCTGTAACAGTACGTTCCCAGAAACGTTATTTGATAATTAATTTCGCTTCATAGATTTTTTTATATCGAAATCATTACTTTTTTCGTGTTTATTTTGAGACTACTATAAGCCCTCAAAACTCTCTTAATCTTTTACATTAAAAAGAAAAGCTAGCTTTGTATATCTGTCGCAGGGATATTGTCAAACCAGTGATATTATAATTTAACCAGTGAAATTACAATTACCCGGATTATTGTCAACCGCCACCATTTCTCACAATATCACGGGCTTATTTCAGTGATATTATAATTTCACTGGACTCACGCAGTGATATTGCAAGGCAGCAATAAGTTGACAATTTCACTGCCGTTAGATTGTCAGACGGTCAATAATTGTTCAGTTTTCAAATTGACAAATTTGAAATCATAGAGTTACAAATAATTAATAATAGCCAAGTGCGAGTCGGACTTATGCATGAGCGTACACACAACCATATATTTTTTATTGTATGGCAGTACGGAACCCTCAGTGCCCGAGTCCAACTCGCATTCGGCCATTTTTTTTGTTTTATCAGTCTGCTCACTGTAATAATATTTTCTTAGCTCTATGTTGAAATCCTAAGCAAATGGCGGATAAAGAAGAGTTGACCAATAAAAACGCACGAAGTCCCCCATTACAAACTTGACTCATAATATACCTAGGGTTATTATAAAACCACTACAGCGTTCCCGTGAAATTACAATAACACTAAAATAAGTCCGTGAAATTGTAAGAAATGGAGGCGTTTGACAATAATCTGGGTAATTGTAATTTCACTAGTTTAATTACAATATCACTGGTTTGACAATATCCCTGCGACATATTTAGTTACGTATCAATTAATTTTTCTTAGTTAATTTGTCTTGAAGAAAGTGGGAACTTCTACTCGATTGTCGTAACTGCCACGCTGCTGCGCAACATAATTATTTTGAGTAGCCATTTTTGTGAATGAAGTTGCCAATCTACTCCTAAAAACAAAGCCTCGTTTAATCCTATCCTACTTCCTACTATCCTACTACTATTATAAACACGAAAGTTTGTAAGTATGGATGGATGGATAGATGGATGTTTGTTACTCTTTCACGCTGAAACGGCTTGACGGATTTGGATGAAATTTGGAATGGAGATAGCTTAGACATCAGAATAACACATAAGCTATATATTATCACGCTATTAAACTTAGGGGCAATGTAAACCACATATCTTTTTTTTCTGTAGTTCACGCGGACGATGTCGCGGGCAAAAGCTAGTATTATATAAGAACTATTTTGTCACATTATTTGGTGAATCTCCCCAGCTTATGGGTCCTCAGTAGGCCCTGCTTTTGGTCGTTGCGAGTGGAAACGAAAACGCAATTTTATTCTGTGGACAGCTGTTGTGTGGGCAGAGTCGCTTGCACGAAACTTTGTTGGCTTTCAGGCTAATTGGGACGTGTAAACATTATCCCAACAAAAACATTCTGTAAAAACTAGCCAGGTCTCGATGGATCTGCTTGTTTATCTCTAAAAAAGTAATGAAATCTAGACAAAGTCGTGCCAAGTCTAAGGTTCCTTACTGCGATTTCTTTATTATTATAGTTAATGTTGTGAGACTTGGCCGTTGAAGGGTACACAAGCGGTTCTGGCGACAGATTGGTGCAATGGTGTCATGGAGCACCTGGTTTTGTACCCTTGTGTACCCTTTAACAGCCAAGTCTCACAACATTAACTATAATAATAAAGAAATCGCAGTAAGGAACCTTAGACTTGGCACGACTTTGTCTAGATTTCATTACTTTTTTAGAGATAAACAAGCAGATCCATCGAGACCTGGCTAGTTTTTACAGAATGTTTTTGTTGGGATTTCACTTCTTTTTGTAGGAACCTATCGAGGGCATATTGATTAATTTTATTAGATTTTCTTATTTGACACAGTTTTTAAATTTGTGTAACGTTCGAGTAGAATAAAGTTAATCGTCCGACTATTTCTTGTTGAACGAGCGAGCGAAGCGAGCGAAGCGAGCGAAGTCCTCCGAGTCTGCTGGAACAATCCGGCGTTTGTATGTATGTATGTTTGTATGTATTGGTATGTATGAATGTTTGTTCGACGATGGCGGGTAAACTAAATTAAAAGAATTTTTAAATTCGAACATGAGCCAAATCGGTCGATGGGTTGCCGAGATATGGGGTTGTATACTTTAAATGCAAAGCGCGCGAGCGCCTGCGCGAATGGCGTAAGCAAAGTTATAGATCTGTAACTGAGGTCGCGAGTTCATAGTTCGGAGTGAACCACTAGTGGGACGCTATAGGCTAGATTAAATGAAGATGTGTCCCACTACGCTGGATTTTTGCAATGACAGTCGATTTTTTTATGTACCAATAGTAGAAGGGGCATTACCATAATATCTCTAATAAAGCTGATACCAGCTGAGGGTTCTTCATCAGATACTTCAGACCTTAGATTTTTGACATCAAATGAAGCGGCCCACCAAGTTGAATATTTTTTGTAAGCGCGGTATATGTCGATCTATAATAGTTTAGTTGGGCTCTTGTGTTTTCTAATCAGGGTCACCAGATACTCCAGATCTTCGATTATCCTAGTTTTTATAGTTTTCCCTTTATGTGGCCATTAAACCCTAACTCTGTACCAAATTTCAGCTCTCTGAGTTTATGGGAAGTACTAGTTCTATTAGGGCTCTTGTGTTTTCTAATCAGGGTCACCAGGTACTCCAGATCTTCGATTATCCTAGTTTTTATAGTTTTCCCTTTATGTGGCCATTAAACCCTAACTCTGTACCAAATTTGAGCTCTCTGAGTTTATGGGAAGTACTAGTTCTATTAGGGCTCTTGTGTTTTCTAATCAGGGTCACCAGGTACTCCAGATCTTCGATTATCCTAGTTTTTATAGTTGTCCCTTTATGTGGCTATTAAACCCTAACTCTGTACCAAATTTCAGCTCTCTGAGTTTATGGGAAGTACTAGTTCTATTAGGGCTCTTGTGTTTTCTAATCAGGGTCACCAGGTACTCCAGATCTTCGATTATCCTAGTTTTTATAGTTGTCCCTTTATGTGCCCATTAAACCCTAACTCTGTACCAAATTTCAGCTCTCTGAGTTTATGGGAAGTACTAGTTCTATTAGGGCTCTTGTGTTTTCTAATCAGGGTCACCAGGTACTCCAGATCTTCGATTATCCTAGTTTTTATAGTTGTCCCTTTATGTGGCCATTAAACCCTAACTCTGTACCAAATTTCAGCTCTCTGAGTTTATGGGAAGTACTAGTTCTATTAGGGCTCTTGTGTTTTCTAATCAGGGTCACCAGGTACTCCAGATCTTCGATTATCCTAGTTTTTATAGTTGTCCCTTTATGTGCCCATTAAACCCTAACTCTGTGCCAAATTTCAGCTCTCTGAGTTTATGGGAAGTACTAGTTCTATTAGGGCTCTTGTGTTTTCTAATCAGGGTCACCAGGTACTCCAGATCTTCGATTATCCTAGTTTTTATAGTTGTCCCTTTATGTGCCCATTAAACCCTAACTCTGTACCAAATTTCAGCTCTCTGAGTTTATGGGAAGTACTAGTTCTATTAGGGCTCTTGTGTTTTCTAATCAGGGTCACCAGGTACTCCAGATCTTCGATTATCCTAGTTTTTATAGTTGTCCCTTTATGTGCCCATTAAACCCTAACTCTGTACCAAATTTCAGCTCTCTGAGTTTATGGGAAGTACTAGTTCTATTAGGGCTCTTGTGTTTTCTAATCAGGGTCACCAGGTACTCCAGATCTTCGATTATCCTAGTTTTTATAGTTTCCCCTTTATGTGCCCACTAAACCCTAACTCTGTACCAAATTTCAGCTCTCTGAGTTTATGGGAAGTACTAGTTCTATTAGGGCTCTTGTGTTTTCTAATCAGGGTCACCAGGTACTCCAGATCTTCGATTATCCTAGTTTTTATAGTTTTCCCTTTATGTGGCCATTCAACCCTAACTCTGTACCAAATTTCAGCTGTCTGAGTTTATGGGAAGTACTAGTTCTATTATGATGATCATGAGTGAGTGAGTGAGTGAGTGAGTGAGTGTGTGTCATAAATGCGAAACTTTGCTTTCGCTTAACTTCGGAACTAAATGACCTACAGACTTGAAATTTTGGATTTTAAGTATGTGATTATAGCTTACTAGATGACGAAAATTTCTGCGTTCTGGTCTTATCCAGAGGTTCTCAAATAGGGGCCTGAAAATGCGGCGAAATGGTTCCAGTAAAGGATGGTACGGCAGTGTTTGCTTCGCGCTCGACCTGGCGGGGGCACTGCCGTGCCCCCAGATCCCAACAAAAACATTCTGTAAAAACTAGCCAGGTCTCGATGGATCTGCTTGTTTATCTCTAAAAAAGTAATGAAATCTAGACAAAGTCGTGCCAAGTCTAAGGTTCCTTACTGCGATTTCTTTATTATTATAGTTAATGTTGTGAGACTTGGCCGTTGAAGGGTACACAAGCGGTTCTGGCGACAGATTGGTGCAATGGTGTCATGGAGCACCTGGTTTTGTACCCTTGTGTACCCTTTAACAGCCAAGTCTCACAACATTAACTATAATAATAAAGAAATCGCAGTAAGGAACCTTAGACTTGGCACGACTTTGTCTAGATTTCATTACTTTTTTAGAGATAAACAAGCAGATCCATCGAGACCTGGCTAGTTTTTACAGAATGTTTTTGTTGGGATTTCACTTCTTTTTGTAGGAACCTATCGAGGGCATATTGATTAATTTTATTAGATTTTCTTATTTGACACAGTTTTTAAATTTGTGTAACGTTCGAGTAGAATAAAGTTAATCGTCCGACTATTTCTTGTTGAACGAGCGAGCGAAGCGAGCGAAGCGAGCGAAGTCCTCCGAGTCTGCTGGAACAATCCGGCGTTTGTATGTATGTATGTTTGTATGTATTGGTATGTATGAATGTTTGTTCGACGATGGCGGGTAAACTAAATTAAAAGAATTTTTAAATTCGAACATGAGCCAAATCGGTCGATGGGTTGCCGAGATATGGGGTTGTATACTTTAAATGCAAAGCGCGCGAGCGCCTGCGCGAATGGCGTAAGCAAAGTTATAGATCTGTAACTGAGGTCGCGAGTTCATAGTTCGGAGTGAACCACTAGTGGGACGCTATAGGCTAGATTAAATGAAGATGTGTCCCACTACGCTGGATTTTTGCAATGACAGTCGATTTTTTTATGTACCAATAGTAGAAGGGGCATTACCATAATATCTCTAATAAAGCTGATACCAGCTGAGGGTTCTTCATCAGATACTTCAGACCTTAGATTTTTGACATCAAATGAAGCGGCCCACCAAGTTGAATATTTTTTGTAAGCGCGGTATATGTCGATCTATAATAGTTTAGTTGGGCTCTTGTGTTTTCTAATCAGGGTCACCAGATACTCCAGATCTTCGATTATCCTAGTTTTTATAGTTTTCCCTTTATGTGGCCATTAAACCCTAACTCTGTACCAAATTTCAGCTCTCTGAGTTTATGGGAAGTACTAGTTCTATTAGGGCTCTTGTGTTTTCTAATCAGGGTCACCAGGTACTCCAGATCTTCGATTATCCTAGTTTTTATAGTTTTCCCTTTATGTGGCCATTAAACCCTAACTCTGTACCAAATTTGAGCTCTCTGAGTTTATGGGAAGTACTAGTTCTATTAGGGCTCTTGTGTTTTCTAATCAGGGTCACCAGGTACTCCAGATCTTCGATTATCCTAGTTTTTATAGTTGTCCCTTTATGTGGCTATTAAACCCTAACTCTGTACCAAATTTCAGCTCTCTGAGTTTATGGGAAGTACTAGTTCTATTAGGGCTCTTGTGTTTTCTAATCAGGGTCACCAGGTACTCCAGATCTTCGATTATCCTAGTTTTTATAGTTGTCCCTTTATGTGCCCATTAAACCCTAACTCTGTACCAAATTTCAGCTCTCTGAGTTTATGGGAAGTACTAGTTCTATTAGGGCTCTTGTGTTTTCTAATCAGGGTCACCAGGTACTCCAGATCTTCGATTATCCTAGTTTTTATAGTTGTCCCTTTATGTGGCCATTAAACCCTAACTCTGTACCAAATTTCAGCTCTCTGAGTTTATGGGAAGTACTAGTTCTATTAGGGCTCTTGTGTTTTCTAATCAGGGTCACCAGGTACTCCAGATCTTCGATTATCCTAGTTTTTATAGTTGTCCCTTTATGTGCCCATTAAACCCTAACTCTGTGCCAAATTTCAGCTCTCTGAGTTTATGGGAAGTACTAGTTCTATTAGGGCTCTTGTGTTTTCTAATCAGGGTCACCAGGTACTCCAGATCTTCGATTATCCTAGTTTTTATAGTTGTCCCTTTATGTGCCCATTAAACCCTAACTCTGTACCAAATTTCAGCTCTCTGAGTTTATGGGAAGTACTAGTTCTATTAGGGCTCTTGTGTTTTCTAATCAGGGTCACCAGGTACTCCAGATCTTCGATTATCCTAGTTTTTATAGTTGTCCCTTTATGTGCCCATTAAACCCTAACTCTGTACCAAATTTCAGCTCTCTGAGTTTATGGGAAGTACTAGTTCTATTAGGGCTCTTGTGTTTTCTAATCAGGGTCACCAGGTACTCCAGATCTTCGATTATCCTAGTTTTTATAGTTTCCCCTTTATGTGCCCACTAAACCCTAACTCTGTACCAAATTTCAGCTCTCTGAGTTTATGGGAAGTACTAGTTCTATTAGGGCTCTTGTGTTTTCTAATCAGGGTCACCAGGTACTCCAGATCTTCGATTATCCTAGTTTTTATAGTTTTCCCTTTATGTGGCCATTCAACCCTAACTCTGTACCAAATTTCAGCTGTCTGAGTTTATGGGAAGTACTAGTTCTATTATGATGATCATGAGTGAGTGAGTGAGTGAGTGAGTGAGTGTGTGTCATAAATGCGAAACTTTGCTTTCGCTTAACTTCGGAACTAAATGACCTACAGACTTGAAATTTTGGATTTTAAGTATGTGATTATAGCTTACTAGATGACGAAAATTTCTGCGTTCTGGTCTTATCCAGAGGTTCTCAAATAGGGGCCTGAAAATGCGGCGAAATGGTTCCAGTAAAGGATGGTACGGCAGTGTTTGCTTCGCGCTCGACCTGGCGGGGGCACTGCCGTGCCCCCAGATATTTGTAGCGTCCCTATGAATCTTTTAAGTCCTTTTCACACGACTGCGGCGAAGCCCAAAAGAGTGAAGTATGTCATAAGCAGCAGATCACTTGGAATCAGAACAGTAGCTTTATAACAATGTACTTTTTCACCTGTGAAGTCTGTTTTTTTATTAATATTGATTATTTTGTTTTAGTTTATTAGCCTGCCTTTTAAAAGACAATATTATATTTATGATTAAATTAAATGCTCAATGCTTGAAAATACATAATTGAATAATACGTACTTATATTAAATTAAATAATAAGGATTTAAAACTGTATGTAAGGTATTTCACGGAAATTGAGCTGCATGTAAAAGCTGCTTTGGTATTAATACCGCTATTTAATCTTACATTGATTTTAAATGACAAATATACATATAGGTATACAATATCCACGATATGATAAGATTTGATCATTGACGATACAGTCAGCCATGTCAAGCTTCCCTCCATACCTTAGCTCTTACTACACGCAACTTCAATGCGAGAATTGCACGAAAAGGGGTATTTACAAGTGCTGCTGACTGTAGATACACACTTGCTGTAAATTAGCTACATATCAGAGTGTTTCCGAACCAACAGAGCGTATATTTCATTAACGACAAGTTTACATCCTTAGAGGTAAGTGTTACATGTAATTTAGTACACGTTTAAGTACGGTTTGAGTAGACTGGTACATGTGGGTACCCGTAGGTTAGGCCATTAATTGGGCACGCAAGGATTTACGGTCACCTGTCAAAGCTGGTAATTTATTTTAATTTTAGCAAAATTGAAGGGGAAATTGTACCGGGCGATCAAGGCGATATTTTAGGTATACAAGCGCCAATGAAAAAATATATCATATTTTTATGACTTATGTTATGAATCCTATTCCTATAACCTATAAACCTATAAATAAATCCTGCACAAGTATATAAAAAAATGGTAATGGTTTACTATGTATCTTTGTTACAGGTACTGAGAAAGTTTCATAATTTAAATCGTCTGTGTTCGCAAGGTAAGTGGGCGTTGTCCTAAACAGGGGTCGGCAACCTGGGGCTCGCGAGCAGCATGCGACTCTTTCGTCGAAAAAAATTTCAACATGATCCCCTCAAAATCATTAGGCATTAGGAAATTCTAGAGTAAAATCGGCAATTTTTCGAGCGCCCTGCGCGCGTTTCTTCTGTTTATATCAAAGAAAATCACCACCAGTAAAATCGGCGACTTTTTAGGCGCGCTGCGCGCATTTTTGTCAAATAAGTGGGAATGTATATCAAAACCATTAAGAATAATATCATAATGTTCGTGAATTTGCAATTTTAAAATAAATAGCCTGCTTTCTTATTGAAACGTAAAAATATGTGGCTCTTTAAAAACTAGGATTTTTTTTTAATTGAAATTTTTGGCTCTTTAGTCTCAAAAGTTGCCGACTACGCGATCATCGCAAGTTCGCGAATTAAGGATTTCATGATTTTGTTACATCACTCTGTTTTCGGCTCATTTCGCCGATACTCTTTCTACAAATGTTTTGTTGTACTCGATACACAATACAATGCGGTTTTGATTAATGATCATCATTCATCGCGTTATTCATTGTTCCACTTTTCATTATCTGCGAATTGTATTTCATGATTTCATCTCGTTGGGAAAATTATTTGGTTATAAATACCTCTTGAGACTGTGAGACTTAGAGAAGAGAGATGCACCGTGTAGTCGATTATTGCATTAAGACGCAATAGGTCTCACAACTAGCGCCGCAAATAAAAAAAAAAACACATCTTCTTTTTGGATGCGGTTTTTTAGCAAAAAACACTCCTGCGATTTCTCAAGGCGAGGCTTGAAAAAACACGCCAATTCACGCCAAAAGTAACCACTTTTGGCGTGAATTTGCATTGCGATTGCATTCTTAAATTCTAGGATCTAGAATCCTAACCTTAGGTCCTAAAAATAGTTAAGCCTCGTGTTGAAAAATCGCAGTGGCGTTTTTTGCTAAAAACGCATTAAAAAAGAAGATATGATTTTCTTTTCATTGGCGGCGCTGGTAGACCTACCCACATAATATGCTGCTAGTTAGGGCCTTTTTGTTGACCATTGCCTATTTCACAACTTAAACTTTCGTAAGCACTGCACATTTTAGAGGTCGAAACATGTCGGCTATTCCGACAAATAATAAATGTAAGTGAAGCGAAACCGTTAAATTAATATAAAAATTGCCTATTTTGGTCCCAATCCTGTATGTTTTTAGGTTTTAGTAGTACATAACTGCCTAATATTAAAAGTTATTTTACGTTTGTGCGTTGTGTGGTAGAAAAATAGTATTTTATATTCTATTCTATTAAAATAGCAAGGGTTCGTCAACAAAGCAAAGTAAACTTTTGAAAATTTCAATAACTTAAACATAATTTCTTCTGCAGGACAAAAAGGTGTCACTTACTTTTTCTCCACATAGGTATAGTGATACCTATTATTATGTCCTAAGTAAAGAAAAAGTTTGTAAGCACAACCAAACTGACTGTTTTAATGAGGCGAGCCCCATCTCTACGTTGGATATAGAGCATGGAATACCGGAGCTTTTTCCCAATACCGGTATTCATTCGGTATCAAGTTTTGAAATACCGGGATACCGGTTTTTCGGTATTTTTCGGTATTACATTTTTGTTACATTAAAAAATATTGAATTGTTATAAAATAGACAAATAGAAAATTTAAAATAAGTGAGTTTATTTAATTGAACGATAATATTAATTTATACTAGCTTTTGCCTGCGACTTCGTCCGCGTAGACTTTTTTTCCGTTATGGACAATACCAGATGAATTTAGTTCTTAATAATTTATAGTCTATGTTAGTCTGGTTTCTAAGCTATCTCCATTCCTTCAGGCAAATAAAATTCGTCTTGCAGTTCTAGCGTGAAAACAAATATACACACTCACTCACTCACAAACTGTCCGCGCACTCGGAGAAAAAGTTGCAGAATTAGAATATTCTTTGCTGTACTACAAAAACATTAAAATGACCGTCCGCAATCCGCATTAATAAATCGTAATGGGCAATTTTCTGACAGCTCATGAGTTGTAGTTCCAAATTTGTAACTGGATGTCGCTGACGAGATATGTTTTTCATAAGCCAGTTCGCGCTCGTTGGGCTTCGTAGATACGTCCAAACACAATATTTAGGTATTGGTGATGGAGCAAAATACAACGTATTACAAAACATCCTAACTCATTTTACAGGGTGTAACCTAGTGGTCAACAGAATGTCAAATCTGTAAAAAAAAGTTGAAAAAAACAATTTTTATTTTATAACCTCAAAATTTAAAAAAAAACATCACTTTTTTGTTTTTGGTATTAGCTCAAATTGTAAATTTGTTTGTGTGTGTAGGTGCATTTACATAGCTTTGAGTTGTTAAAACATTGTGAAAGTCAATGAAAACAATATTTAAAAAATACTTTTCTGCCGCCGAAGCGTCCACATTTTATTAATTTAAAAATCAACGGAATGTCATAGAGCAAAAAAAATATTTAGGTTGTGATCCCTATCACCGGGTGCTATTACCCTGTAAAAAGAGTTAGGTACTTTTGTAACACCTTGTATAGTGTTTCCGGTTCTACCATTCACTCATACAAGAAAAATAACAAAGTCGTGCACTTTTTCATGTACCAAAATGGAATGAGGTGAAAGATGCAGTCACAGAGCAATGAAGTGAAAAAGTATTTTCGCTGTAGTAAGCACGAATTTACTTTGTGATGTCGGATCAACGCCATCTGTCACAGCTTTTATAACTATTTTTTATTTTTTAAAGCTGTCAGAAAATCTCCCATTGAAGCCGTCAACTGGGAGCCTATTTAGACACCATTGTGTTACAGGCTAAGGCCCCTGGACTGCAGTCCAAAATAAGAAAGTAATCGGTTTTAATTAATAAACAAAAACCGGCGTTTATACTGATAGTTTTTTACAAAAAACATTTTTTTTGTAGGTTACTAAACCGGTTCACATCACTATTCCGCACGGCGCACTCGCACGCATCGCATGCGCGCGAGATTTTGATATTCCACACTTGTTTCAGAGTTTTATATGTAATACCGAAAATACCGAAATCCCGGTATTAAGATAATACAATACCGGTTTTTGAAATGTAGATATTTAGTCCGGGATCCCGGTTTTTCGGTATTACCGAAAACCGGTATCCATGCTCTAGTTGGATACAAAAATAAGTAAAACAGATGGCTGAGTTGGCACTCTGTATCGTAATCCAACGCTAGCCAAAAAAAGTTTTGAACAAGCAAACGTTTTGATTTACAGACAACAATCAATACCTACTTACCTTTAATCTGCCTTTAATTTAATTTTAAGTTAAAATAAATTTAAAGTTATCAGACATAAGTTATAGGACATGTTCAGTCTAGTCTTTGGTTATCTAGGAACACTTGCGACGTCAGTATCTTTTTAATTAACATCTCCTAAAATTGTATTGGTGGGTTGGGTATTCCAAGACGACATGCACCACTTCTTAATTTAAATCTACTTCTGTATGAAGATTTTAGTTAAATTCTTTTAAGCCACATTTAAGAAAGTGGTGCGAGTCGGCCTTAGGTTTTTATAATTAGGCTGAATTCTTACTTTATATGTATAAGTATAAAAAGGGCAGCCGGTACCCTTTTACTCGAATAAAACGGTTACGGGGGACTGTACTACAACAGTCTTTCTTTTTATATCTATCGGTTTAACGGTTGCATTTACTTTTATTTTGTCGGAATAGCGAACATGTTTCGACCTCGTCCGGAAGTGTTAATCATGGAGGAGGGACGGACGACGCGTTCGTCACGGCGTTCATCCGCTCACTGCGGGCTCGTTCGTTGACGATGCGCACGCGCGGACCACTCCAGTGCGGGGGCGAGGGGCGGGGGTGACTGGCCTAGGCCTGGAAGTAAGTGAAACCGTTAAACCGATATTAAAATGTGCTGTGCTTAAGGCTGGAAGATAGTAGTGTGGCGGGAAATTCAAAATTTTCACAGATTTTTACATTTTGTAGCTAAACTGAACTATTTTTGTTCAGCGATTTTTCGTTCGCGAGAATAAAACCGTATTCTTTTCATTATTGTAAACAACAGAACAACAATAATTCAGCCGATTATGTGTTCTGGTCTACGAAGCAGTGGTACTGCCCAAAAAACTTGTCGAAAGTTTAAGTTGTAAAACAGTCATTCTGTTGTATCAGATCACGCATCTCATACCGGTGGACTAATGAGTGCATACCGCGCTCCATTGTCAGCGCGGGAAGAATGGGCAACTTGTCCCTATTTCATGGTAGAGCAGCAGCTTGCAAAAATTGCTTTTAAAATGAGGGACAGTCTTTAGAATGATGTAAGACGGTTTTGTCGTTTTCTGAGGTAGGTACCTATAATCTCTTTTTGTTTTTTCTAAAGCACTAACCCGTGCTAGGGAATCAGCATTTCTGCCCTTGATGGACAAGCTGGAATGAAGATCATTTCCTATCTCTAATAGTTTAGGAGTTGCCCATCTCAAAGCGGCCACCCTGTCCTAGTCCGACTTTGCTTAAAGAAGGTTGGGACAGGACTTGAACCCGCAACCTCTTGCATACTGTGCAGGCGCTCTAAGTACTAATTGAGTTACCGAGGCAAGTTAGTGTCAAAGCGAGTTTTACAACCTCATTGAATAAAAAACCCTAGCAATAAAAAACAATAAGTTATTACAATTAATCGTTCATTCTAAGCATAATTTGGAGGTAGGTACTAATCGTAGTACATATTTGAATTTAAATGGTTGATCTCGACACAGGATATATAGGTATGTTGCATAAACTGTAATTACTAAGTACAACATGACCAGTGCTTACAAAAGTTTAAAACGCAGATATGGCTAAACTTCCACACCTCAAGTTTACAGTTAATACATATTTAGGGCAAAAAACGCCCCCAGCCAAGCAATGCCGAATGGGCCGTTCCATATCATTGACAATACGGAGGCGTTGCGGATATGCCGTAATGAAATTCCTCAGAGCTGGCTTCGGGGACCCCACGCGACATTTGAAGGGTTTCGGAGGCGAAAAATAGATTTTTGAACGCGCGCAAGAATTTTCGACGGCTTCGAATTTGAATTGGATGTTTTTTTGTGTCTAAAAATATGTGTAAGTATTTGATGGTGTCTACTTTTTTCAACAGTACAGTATATTAAACAATAATCGGATAAGTGCGAGTCAGACTCGCGCATTGAGGGTTCATATCAAAATGTTATTTTGTGTAATAAATTATTATCTGGAGTTTGTAACATAGAAAGAGAGAGAGAGAGAGAGAAAGAGAGAGAGAGAGAGAGATAGAGAGAGAGAGATAGAGAGAGAGAGAGATGTATACCTACATACCTATTAAAAAACAGAGTTGAAAGTAAAATTCAGATCCCCTCGCGTTGTTTGAAACTGGGCTAAAAGTCATCTACCATTCTACTCGCAATTATCTAATTTCAATCCGTTCCTGCAAAACTGAATAAAAGTTTGTCAAAGCCCGGAGCTTCAGTTTGTGATTTTCCCGCTTTTAATGATGCGGTTTCTGTCCAAAAATGAGCCGTTTTAATATCAAATTATTGTTCCAAAGTAATTAAATGTTGTAACGTTTTCCGAGGCGTGCATCGGAGGTCTTTGATGTAAATTAAATGCACTCTTTAGTGTTTGACATTGTTTTTGTTCGCAACAAGTTATACTCGTATTATCATCCGCCCTCTGCATAGCTAGTTTTCTCCAGGTAACAACTAGGTTACAAAAAACCTGGAATAAACAAAGTAATTGCGCCAGCTCCGCAATTAAATATCGCCTGTTGCACACAGGAGATAAGGTTATTAATCAAACCATATCATTATAACCCTTTCTCCCGCTCCCGCATGACACTGGCAGCAAGTACACTCGCGACGAAGCACGTCATTAGTAGATGCTACCTCGCCACAAATTCAACACTAGAAAGTTAACTCAGAACCTCCTATGTGTTAGTAAATGCATCAGGATGTGAATAGCCGGGTGCACACAGTTTAGATTTAATTATCGGTTTTGCCATCGATACGCTAAGAAGACCGGCGTTACCGAAATCCATACATTTCGCGCGCTGGATCGTCCGGTATGGACAAGGCTTATGGATATGTAGAGACTGAACGAACAGAGCCGATCCTGAGTAAAATGCTCGCTTAGTAGCCGGGTGTTGATTGGGCCAGCCGTCTTACCAAACTGATCGAGCATTGCCTCAAAGGGAAACCTCGCGAGACTGCTTGGTCAGTCAATATACAATGCAATGGACCAAGATATGCAATGGGTTTTCAAAGACCTGATTTTTCAGTAAAGTTAATGCCTCAGTTTGTTTATTAGCCCGAACAAAATTCGTTCCATTTTCAATTATTCCTAGGAATAGTGCTTATGTGGCGATTGAAAAATCGGAGGGTGGTAATAGTCGTCCGAGATCACCTACTTGAGCTCGATCTCAAGTAGGTGAAATCAGAAAAGTCAAAATAATGCTAATATCAAGCCTTGGCTAATGTCAAACTTGAGTAGCTGTCAGCATATTAATAGACACTATCTTGAGATTGACATTGACATTAGCCAAGGCTTGACATTAGCATTTGACTTGAGTTCGATCTAGATTTGACGACTATTAATGCCACCCTAAGATACCGAAGTATAGCATGTACATCGGGGTAATTTTCAGCAAATAAATAATAACCTAATGTTGATGGCACTTTTTATTTATAGTTTTTAGCTAAGTTGATGTTCTTACTGGTTACAGTTATGTATTGGAGTAATTAACACTTAACTGTACTACAGTAAAAACATAATTTTCTCTGAAAACCCACACATAAAAAGTGCCACCAAAGTTAGGTATGTATTTTCCTGCTGAAAATGGCCCATCAGATTCACTGAGTTGCGTATCTGTAGTGAACATATTGGTGAAGCGACTAGAGCTTGCACTAATTGGGAAAGCACTTTAGGTCCCAGCACACACGTGTTGAGCCTAGCTCTCGGTGTGTAGACACCCTTAGTCAGAGATAGTGAGAGGCGGAGTGTTGGCCGCTTGATCTAGATTTTGGCGGTCTTCAGGGCACGTTTCAAGAGAAAATCCGATTTTGCTCACTGGGTTCTAGGGAAGTACGGGTGTACGAAACTTTGTAAATATTTCGCCTTCGTTTTTATATCGTAACTTACTCGTAAGTGACATAGGCCCGGTTTCTGAGTTTAGAATTTTACTAAGCAAATACTTACGTATCGTTTGTGAGAAATCTGCAGAGTTACCCATTTGCTTAGAGAATTTCTCAATTCAGAAACCGGCAGATAAACACTTGTTTTAGGGTGGCATTATTAGTCGTCGACTCAAGACCTAACCCTACTTGGAATAGTGCTTATCTGGCGATTGAAAAATCGGAGGGTGGTAATAGTCGTCCGAGATCACCTACTTGAGCTCGATCTCAAGTAGGTGATCTCAGAAAAGTCAAATGCTAAGTCAAGCCTTGGCTAATGTCAATGTCAATTTCAAGATAGTGTCTATTAATATGCTGACAGCTACTCGAGTTTGACGTTAGCCGAGGCTCAAGCCTTGGCTAATGTCAAACTCGAGTTAGAATTAGCATTAGACTTTTCTCAGATCACCTACTTGAGATCGAGCTCAAGTAGGTGATCTCAGATTCCTATTAATACCTACGACTATAACACACACCAGTTTGTTCGGGGGTTAAAAATATAGGTAGGTAGGTACCCTTGTTGTTTTGTTCCAAATCCTATCTCCTACGTTGGCGAGTCGCTCTCCAATCGTACTTTAATATCCGACGAGATATTGCCTCTTATTCTGTTTAGGAACTTTTTGCGATATAAATTCTATCAACGTGATATTATTGTTTTGTTTTTAAACGTTGTACTAGTTACATACAGCTACGTTAGGTAAAGCGCCGACGCAGCTTAACCTAGATTGACCCAAGCGACACGAGGCCTGACGCTGCGAATTGGCGTCCCGCGCCGTTTTAGTTTTAACATAGTTTTTAAGGCATTCGATGTTCAGACTTAGAACCGATTCACCTGTAATTTTAATTAAATTAATCTTAAATAATTTTGGTTTTTTTTCAATCCTCCGCCCGCAGCCTTCGTATTTGGCGCAGGCGGTAGGATTCTCGCGTCGGGTCGGTTAAAAAGAAGATTTCCGAGTATTTCAAGCCGCCCGTGCTGGCTCTTCAGTCAGAAACGAGGATCCTGAATCTACAAACCAGCTGCATCAAGGAGGAGAATCCAGAATTCGATTCGTGAAAGAAAACCAGATGATGTATTGGTAAGTGCACTTGAATTGTTCTTGTGTTGCTTCCTTCCTCTTATCCTATAAGTAAATCTTCCTTTCAAGATTTTTCATCCCAAGGGATATAGGTCAGACGTCCCTGCATCTCGGCAGGCTCGTCATAATAAAGTAGATAGTAGTAGAGCATTGAGCTCACAGCTAGAGTTAGATTTAGGTTTAAACTACTTATTCGGAGAAACCGAAATGGCGCCCCACGACCCTGACACGATCTTCAAAGCACTGAGACTCGTGCCGGAGTTTGATGGGAACCCCAATATCCTCACAAGATTTATCAATATATGCGATACAATCGTACATCAGTACGCAAGCACTGAGCCCGGTAGCGAACTACCAAATCTATGCCTGCTAAATGGCATCCTTAACAAGATAACGGGCCCTGCCGCATCAACAATCAATTCCAACGGCATCCCAGATAGTTGGATAGGGATCAGATCAGCTCTGATAAATAACTTCTCTGACCAACGCGATGAAACGGCCCTCTACAGTGACCTATCGTTAGCCGCACAAGGTAATAAGACCCCTCAGGAATTTTATGACCAATGCCAAACCTTATTCAGTACGATAATGACGTATGTGTCCTTGCATGAACTTGTCGCCACTACTGTCGAAGCAAAACGTTCCCTTTACAAGAGAGTTGCCATGCAAGCTTTTGTACGAGGTTTGAAGGAACCATTAGGGTCTAGAATTAGGTGTATGCGCCCCGAAACGATTGAGAAAGCTCTTGAGTACGTGCAGGAGGAGCTAAATGTCATGTACCTACAACAGCGTAACGATCAGCCTAAAATCCAGCAGGCCCCGGCAAGACTGCCATCGTCACTGATGCCCGTGACATTCATGGCCCCACGGCCCCAGCAGTACCAGGCCCCAGTTCAGAACTGGCCGGCCCCTGTAGGACAGCGAGGTTACCAACTACCCCCACAGCCTTTTAAATTCAATTCACCTCAGGCTCAAAATCGCATGCCTAACATGCCTACTCGCACGCAACAAATGTTCCGTAGCGTACCACCAAACTATAACCCACAGAGCAACGTATTTCGAATGCCACCTAGAAATAACGCACCTCAAAACTCTGCACCAAAGCCCATGAGTGGTGTGCAGCATTTCACTCCAAGACCATTGCCTCATACCATGATGGCTGGCCACGATTGGCGTAGGGCAGGGAACCCGCCACCAAATAACTATTTCAAGGCCCGCGAAATGCATCTAAATGAGTGCGCCCCCACATATGACGATTCATATTACCCGGCCGAATGCGAATACGAACCGGAGTACTATTACACAGACGATAATAATATATGTAATACCTACGGTAATGAGTACTGTCCCGATGTGACGTACTATGACGAAACTGGCGATAACCAGCTGTGTCTCGAAGGCCAACCTCAGCCTGGCCCTAGCTATGCAGACCAGGATTTTCAGACGGCTCAGAAGTCAAAAAGGCCAAAATAGAAGTTAACCTTCAGACCCAACGTCAGCTACCGTACATACAGATTTCAGACCCCCCGCTTAGGTTCTTAATAGACACCGGAGCCAACCAGTCTTTCATCAGTCCGGAAGCAGTTCAGATGTACTTCCCCAACTTTCAACTTGACTACGATCCGTTCGAAGTCACAAATGTACACGCTAGGAGTAGGAATGATTATTCTATAACACTACCTACTTTTCCGGAATTCAATGACTCTGAGAATATCAAGCTATTTGTGTATCGATTCCATGAGTACTTCGATGGACTCATCGGTCTAGATTTGTTAGCCAAGTGGGAAGCTAACATAGACCTCAAGGATTCAAAATTACTAACGAAATATGCAGTAAACCCGATACGTATGTACAACTCTTGTAACGTTAACTTGTACGAAGATATGATCCCAGCCGGCACCTCAAAGGTGATTCGCATCCCAATAAATGCCCCGGATGGCGATGTTTTGATTGAAGAACAGGTGATCTGTAATTGCATAATTCATCAATGCCTCACAACGGTCACCAATAGTCGCGGTTATCTAGAAGTCGAGAATCCGACACCGAATGACGTTATCTTTTCACTCGACCAGCCAGCTCGAGCTGAGCTCTTTAACGTAGAATGTAGTAGAGTACACGGTCAACTCAACACGCGCGCGCAAGATGTCACTTCACGCTTGCGCACTGACCATCTCAACGAGGAGGAAAAGGCTAACCTCACCACTCTTTGCTCTCGATATGCGGATGTATTTTACATAGAAGGGGAACCCCTGACTTTCACCAATAAAATAAAACACTGCATTAGGACGTCGGACGAGATACCAGTGTACACTAAGAGCTACCGCTATCCGTTCGTACACCGCCAGGAAGTCAGAGACCAGATCACTAAAATGTTAGATCAGGGAATAATTAGACCTTCCGACTCTGCGTGGAGCTCTCCTATATGGATAGTACCGAAGAAAGCAGATGCCTCGGGCAAGCAAAAATGGCGCCTTGTAGTCGACTTCCGTAAAGTAAACGAGAAGACAGTCGATGACAAGTACCCCATACCTAACATCAATGACGTGCTTGACAAATTAGGCAAGTGTCAGTACTTTACGACCCTGGACTTGGCAAGTGGGTTTTACCAAGTCGAGATGGACCCCTCTGATATACCCAAAACAGCCTTCAATGTAGAACATGGCCATTTTGAGTATCTTCGAATGCCCATGGGTCTCAAGAACTCTCCGTCCACCTTCCAAAGGGTAATGGACAACGTCCTCAGAGGACTCCAGAATGAGATATGTCTTGTCTACCTGGATGACATCATTGTCTTCAGTACCTCTCTCCAAGAGCACATGATTAACCTTGAAAAGGTCTTCCAACGACTCCAAGAGTCTAATTTCAAAATCCAGATGGATAAATCCGAATTTCTCAAGCTTGAAACAGCTTACCTCGGGCACATCATTACTAGAGACGGTATCAAACCGAACCCAGATAAAATCTCGGCAATAAAGAAGTACCCGATCCCGAAGACTCCAAAAGAGATTAAACAATTTTTAGGCCTTCTCGGTTATTACCGAAAATTCATCCCAGATTTTGCTCGTATAACGAAGCCCCTCACACAGTGTCTAAAGAAAGGCAAAAAGATCACTTTGGACCCCGAGTATGTCAACTGCTTTGAGAAATGTAAGACTCTTCTCACAAATGATCCCATCCTGCAGTTTCCCGATTTTACAAAAGAGTTCGTCCTTTCGAGCGACGCTAGTTCAGTAGCTATTTCGGGAATCCTTTCCCAGGGCCCCATAGGATCAGATAAGCCTGTGTGCTACGCATCTCGCACCCTTAACGAGAGCGAACAAAATTATAGTACCATAGAGAGAGAACTCTTAGCCATAGTCTGGGCTACTAAATACTTTAGGCCATACTTATTCGGTCGCAAGTTCAAGGTAGTCACTGATCACAAGCCCCTCCAGTGGATGATGAATCTAAAAGAACCAAATTCACGTCTTACCAGATGGCGGCTCAGACTGAGCGAATTCGACTTCACGGTGATTTACAAAAAGGGTAAAGCCAACACCAACGCTGATGCGCTTTCCCGGGTAGAGATACATATTGAGGAAGTAGATTCGGTAATTGATGAACTTTGCTCTATACTCCCCAATCCAACAGAAAGCCCACCAACTGTAGCACAGTCTTCTACTGAAACTGTCCACACAAGTAACGAACACCCTATACTTGAAGTCCCAATTTCAGACGAACCCATCAACAAATTCCATAGGCAGATCTGTTTCACGATAGTAAGTGACGTCAAACGCAAGCCTACAGTGACGAAACCGTTCGACACTCACACTCGCGTAGCTGTACAGTTATCAGAGTCTAACCTAGAGAGTGACGTAGTCAACGCGCTGAAGGAATACGTAAATCCGAAGGTCAGGACCGCGATTTTAATTAATCCGCCTCTCGGAATGTACCAAATCATCCCCATCATACAGGACAAATTTAAGAGCTCATCTATGAACTTAGTTTTGTGTAAAACTGAGCTCGAAAATGTGAAGGAATACCTTCGACAACAAGACGTCATTCGTCTACACCACGACGGTAAAACCAACCACCGCGGTATAAATGAATGTTACTTAGCTCTCTCGCGAAAGTACTATTGGCCAAAAATGAAAGATCAAATAACTAAATTCATAAACGAGTGTACAATCTGCGGACAGGCCAAGTACGACAGAAATCCCATACGGCCTCACTTCAACATTGTGCCCCCAGCAACTAAGCCCTTCGAGATAGTTCACATGGACCTATTTACAGTCCAAAGCGAAAAGTACGTAACTTTTATCGATGTCTTTACTAAGTACGGGCAGGCTTACCATTTGCGTGACGGAACAGCTGTCAGCGTACTTCAGGCGTTATTACAGTACTGTACCCACCACGGAGTACCTTTAACTGTAATTACAGACAACGGAACTGAGTTCACCAATCAGTTATTTTCAGAGTTTACGAGACTTCATAAGATAAATCATCATAAAGTCTTAGCTCACTCCCCTAACGACAACGGTAACATCGAGCGCTTTCATTCAACTGTACTTGAACACCTTCGTATTCTCAAATTACAACAGAAAGAAGAACCGATTGTGAACCTTATGCCTTATGCTATTATAGGATACAACAGTTCCATCCACAGTTTCACGAAATGCCGACCGTTTGATCTACTAACCGGTCACTTTGACCCTAGGGACCTCAATGACATGAATTTCGGCGAACAACTACTACAGCAATATGTGCAGAACCATAGGGAGCAAATGAAAAAGGTCTACGAAATTGTCAATGAGTCATCTCTTGCTAATCGTACTGCTATTATCGAGAATAGGAATAGGCACCGCGAACCCGAAATGGAATATGAACCCCAACAGCAAGTTTTTATAAAGAACCCGTTCGCGAGTCGCCAGAAAATTGCCCCACGTTATACGCAGGACACCGTTTTAGCCGACCTCCCTATTCACATTTACACGTCAAAGAAACGCGGCCCCGTGGCCAAGTCGAGACTGAAGCGAGCCCCTAAGGAAGTTACCTTGTTACAGGACTCTGCTGTTGCTCTTCGTCCACGTGACACGACCCCACGAGATAAGACTTGAGAGTCTAGCAGATGGACCCGGACTGCTGCCTTACAAATTAGGACCAACTAGGCTTACCACCCACCACCATACTTTCCTTCAATACATTCAACTCGATGAGATCGAAGATAAAGTTAACTTTTTGCAGTCCCAGTTAGATGGCTTTAGAACGCGATTAATTAACGACACCTATGCACTTTATGAGGTTCAGATAAATTATCTTACTACTAAGCTTGGCAAGGTTTTATCTCAATTAAAATCTTTAGAACCCAATCGCGCTAAAAGAGGTCTTGTAGACGGTCTCGGCTCTGTTATAAAAAGTGTCAGTGGTAACTTAGATTACACCGACGCTATCAAGTACAATGACGCGATTAACTTGTTACAGAAGAACCAAGATAACATAGTTACTCAGTTAAATGACCACGTCAGTCTAAGTAAAGTATGGATGTCTCGACATAGCAATGCTCTGCAACAACTGGTAGAAAACCAGAGTAGAATAAATGCTACTATTGACTTAATTTTAAACAGTGATGCATACAGAGACTCCAGTTTAATTAAATACGCTAGATTTGGTCAACTTTTAGATATAATGAGAGAAAACGTAGACGACCTTCTGTCGGAATTAGTTAGGATAGAAAATAGCTTAGCTTTTATTCGTGCATCGAGCACTCACCATTCTATGATAGGTATAGACTTTTTAAGTTCAATGTTAGATAAGTTAAAAGGTATCTATAGTAGAGATCAGATTCTTAACCTAGAACTCAGAGAGTACTATGACGTAATAAAGTCTGGCTCTTACTATAGCCAAAATAAAATAGTTTTAGTATTTAGGTTCCCTATAGTTTCCCATGATACCTACGATCTTTATAGATTGTCCATAGTTCCTAACAAGAACCACCAGGCCCTTATTCCGTCCCATCCTTTTATAGCAACTAACAAGGATTCATTCGTGTACATGGAGGCAGAATGCCCGAAGTTAAGTACCTGGTACCTCTGCGAGAAGGAGGTCGGACATCAACTTCGCACCCAGCCTGACTGCGTTCAAGAACTCATCCTGCACCAAAACCTGGAAGAATCCTGTCACTTCACTACAGTTGAACTTTCACGGGAGGCTATGGAAAAGCTCGACGACCAGCACTACGTACTGTCTTTCCCACAACCTACGAAAGTACAGTTAGTCTGCGGCAGACAAGACTACAACTCAATCCAAGGGAGCTACCTTATAACTGTCCCAATCAGCTGCTACCTACGTACGAAGGAGTTCACTATAACTAACGATAACGACGAGATTAGAGGACAACCCCTGAAACTAACTAAGATCCCGTACGATGCGGACAAGCAAGTGGACGCAAGGAAGATCCATCTCAACTCCATTGATCTGCAAGGTCTCCACAGCATCCAGGATAAGATCACACTTCAATCCCCGCTGCAATTGGAAAAGGCTTATACGGAAGCGCTATATCATACTACTATACCTTTTTACATTGTAATACTGATCGCTGGAACAATCCTAACTGCAGTTACAGCTCACCGCTACGGATGCCGGAGCTGTAAAAAAGCTAAAAACCCTAAACCACCCCAAGAAACTAAGAACTACGAGGACATAGAGAGGCAACACCCAGATCCCAAGGGAAGGTGCCCAGCAACATTTAAGCTCAACGCGCCCAAATAGTTGCTGATCTAAGGGTGGAGGAGTTACATACAGCTACGTTAGGTAAAGCGCCGACGCAGCTTAACCTAGATTGACCCAAGCGACACGAGGCCTGACGCTGCGAATTGGCGTCCCGCGCCGTTTTAGTTTTAACATAGTTTTTAAGGCATTCGATGTTCAGACTTAGAACCGATTCACCTGTAATTTTAATTAAATTAATCTTAAATAATTTTGGTTTTTTTTCAATCCTCCGCCCGCAGCCTTCGTCTTGTTTTATTTATCATGAGTACCTTTTGATCAAAATACTTAAAGAACCCAACTGAGGTTTGAGTACTTAGTAGAAATGGCAGAAATGTCGATCTCTATACGAAATAGAATTAATTAAAGAAAAATTAAATTCTTGTTTTTTTTTGAACAAAATGTATGGGGAAAGTTTTTTGCTATTTCTGAAATTTCTAGTAGGTTCCTACTCAAAACTCAGTGTAGAGTCTTTTGATCCCTACATGAAACGGGATCGATTGGCATTGAACAATTTTTTTTGTTATTTATTTATAGGGAAAACTATAAATAAATACAGCCGATCCAAAGGTTTGGCATAAAAATAATACCGCAGATAGCCAATAACAAGTCTCCACTGCAAATAAATTCCTCTCGTTTTTGCGTCACGGGCGTTAAGAACTGTGCGCAGCAGCTAGTAGGACGCGTATGCGGCCTATGTAATAATGATAATCTTACTAAGATAACTATCTACCTACAATCTCAAAGGGTCGGCGCTGCAAATATCCTTGTCGTCCAAGTTCACGCTACATACCAGGGGCCTTAGCCTGTAACTCTATGGCGTGTCGATGGCGTCCCAGCAGAAGGACAAAACCGGGGTTTCCTCGTTTTTCTCCTACAATCAGAGAACGAATCCTCTAGAATTAGAATCAGAATGTTCTTTGCCGTAGTACAAAAAAATTAAAAGGACCAACAGCATTAATAAATCGTAATTGAAGCTGTCAACTATGAGCCCATTTTGGCACCATTGCGTTACATGCTTAGGCCCCAGGTTGCTAAGACCGATTCAATTTCGGAGAGACAACGGTCGCCCGCGCTTGAAAGTAAAATCCTGCAACGTTTTGCATTTTGATGAATAATGTGATGGGGAGAGAAATGAGATACAGTTTCACGATTTAATTTTTTTGTGCCGACGCTGAGAGAAAATCAAAATTTTAAGCTGGGCACTTGTCATTGCAAATGCAGCCGTATGAAAGAGGGCTACCGTTTTAATGCTCACTAGTTGGCCCCATTATCGAACAAAATATATATAAAAGTTACATATTTTTTAAAGTACCTACCTAAGTACGTAAAAAAAAAGTTTACTTAAATTCAAATCATATTCAATACCTAACTTAAAACTGTAGGTACTAATAAAACACATCGAGCGTGCCCCGTTTTGTTCGAAAAAAATATGGCTTCATCACACAGTCACATCTAGACTGTAAACAGTGTTAATTAATTCTTAATTTTGTCGTTTTCTAAGGGTTTTAAGTGTTATAGCTGTTCTCTGTGAAACATCTAAAAGGTTCGTTAACTGCACAGGGAAATGGGGCGCATAATCGATCAGCTGCCCACGGCGCTACACTCCGCGCTAAATCAATTTGTGGATGTCGACGTGGTTTGCTGTTTAGCTCGACTGGGGTAATTATTTATCTATTTATGCCTGGATGTTACTCTATAGAGCCTGAAGGGATGGGCCGAATCGGGCATCTTTATAAGGTATCTGGGCCTGCCATCACTCGTCTGGTATCATCTGGTTCACTATAATTCTTGACTTGGTAAAAAAACAGGATTCACCGCAGTTTGGATAAGTATAATAAATAATTACTTAGGAAACCCAATATTATACTATTATTCTTTTCTTGCTTGACTTGAAGTGAAGTGAAGTTCGGAGATGGTGAGGTTAATAAAGGGCCAAAATAAGTGCATTCGCTTCATAATGTTGTTCGAATCTGATTGCTTCTTTATTTTTTGCAATATATAGGAAAACAGCTGAAAACCAACTGGATAAGTGCTTGAAACTAAAGCGAAAACTCTTTTGTAAAAGAGTCTTTCAAGAGCCCTGGTTGGAGACTAACGGAGCGTGGCTTACATCAACTTACCTACATCGGACGAAAGTAATGTACATTTTATAGTCAACTACAAAAGTCAGCGTTACAAAATACTTCCAATCATTTTTAGAGCTATTCTCCGCAACTTAAGCAAATACTTAAGTATCGTTCTATCTGTGCAGATGACTCCAAGAAGAACATGATAGAATCAAACTTAAACATTAATTTAGTGAACTTCTCAATTCATAAACTGGCCCTATGCCTTCGTTGGGCTGAGCTGGAGCGAAACCAGAAGCGTTGCTGAGGACAGGAAGGCGTGGCGTGATCTTGTAAAGGCCCTTTGTACCTCTGGGGTACCATAGGACAGCAACAACAACAACAACATACCTTACGGGGAAGTCTAGTCAGAAAAACGACCCTTAGGTGAAAAAAAAAAACATTTAAAAAAATAAATACGATAGTTAACCTCTACATTATGATACATAACTTTAGGGGGCACCAAAGCCGCCATCTTGCATCTCTGTAATCTCTATAAATTGTGCTGAAACTGCAAGTAGTACCTAATTTCTGGAGGACCTGACTTACATCGCCGCCTATACCTATACTGCCTTTGCCAATTCGACTTCTAATACCGACTAATAGATCGGCCGGGGGTTGAACCTTCCAGCAAATGAATGGGGCTCCCTCCACCCTCGTCCCGGGTTTGTGATGTGTGGGGAACCCAATGATGACATTCGCACACAGGTCTCCAAACAAATTAGGTGTCCGGAGTCTGGAGGAGGGTACCCCGTCAACTAGCGCCGCCAATAAAAAAAAATAATATCTTCTTTTTGGATGCGTTTTTTTTGCAAAAAACGAGCCGTCAAATGAGAATCCCTAGACTTAACTATTTTTAGGATCTAATGCCTAGGTTTCAGATCCTAGAACCTACGAATACCTAAATCCCGCACTAGAAAAAAGACCACTTTTGACTTGTGCAGGATTTATTTGTATTTTTATTTGGCGGCTCAATCAGAAACCGGGCCTAAGGCTACTATCTATCACTATAGGTACAGTCAGCAACACATTAGGATATTTGTTCGCTTGACATACTTATGATGCTGTGCGCGATTAGTAGCTGACTGTACCTATATCTACGTCACTTTATAAGTAGGCACACTGGCACACGCCCGGAAATTGAATCTGCGAGCTAAGTCGATTGATTAGAAAATGTAAGCATAGCTCTTCAAATGAATATTCTACCTACGAATGACAAAGATCTGATATACCTTGTACATAATATTATCCGAAATTATCACGAGCATGTCGTTTTTTTACCGGGCTTTCAACAATAAATTCATTTCAATATCACTGTGTCAAGGCGGCGCACAGTGGTCGATTTGTACGATTTAGGCGGCCAAAACTATTTTATGCTTTATTTCAGTAATAAATACGACAACAAATGCTAATCTGGTATTTTAGAGTGAATATATATGTTTATCCCTATTCGTTTCATTGAAAGCGTATTTTTCTATACAAAAAAACATTTCTGTGAAAATATTTTTGTAAATAGCGCCAATGTTTTTAAATTTTCTTTAAATCTCCCTTTGGTGTAAAATATATATTTTGAGTTCATTTGAATTATCGAAATCGGCTTAGTAGTTTTTGATATTTGGGTTAAGAATTATCACAATTTGTTAAGTAAAAGACGGCCGTACATAAAAAAAAATGTTTATTCTCTACAGTCTGCATGCCTATTGAAATTGAAAATAAAATATGGATGACAAAAAAAAGCAGTATACACTAAAATTAAATGGTCAACAGTTATTACCACATTATTATACTAAATGTTACTTACTAACGTTAATGTTAGGTACCGAATCATAAACAATAAGACAATATTTTATGAAAGTTTAACATACAAATTGTTATGTTACTCTTTAAAAGACAATTCTTCCTCACCGTCACTTTCCATGCATTTATCACAAGTGCCTTTTGTATTTGGCTCTGCAGGAAGCAAAAGCTCCAAAGTTTCCTGCAAAAATGGTTTTGATCGGATCTTCTTTTTTTTTCTCATTGAACTGATGAGCGGATCTGATGTCAAGAGTAACCTGTGATAAATATCAAGGTTACAGTCTTCGCGTGAAAACTTTCGAGCAAAGTTTAGACGGTATGAGCGAAAGTGCTTATTACGAGCTTCTGCAGCTTCCTCCGAAAGTTGACCAATAGGCACTAGAGAATTTTCTATAACTTTTCCACCATGTACCAAAATTTTATGCATGGTAGGAGTCATAGAATGCCAACCATATAACTCTACATACAGTTTTGCTGTCTCCATGGCGTATTCATCAAATTTCGGGACATCTATTTTGTGACCGCTTGATATGGCTTCCAAAATAACTTTAATTCTATAAATAAAATTAAAGTCTATTCCCGTTATTTCAGCAGCCGAATAATCGAATTCTGGCATGTAAAGTTGATAGGCCAAATTCAAGCGATTCTGGGTGAATTTCGTTTTTTTTACTTAAGTCATTAAAGTTTTTTGAAGTGGCTCCGCATATGTAGCATCTACTCGTTGATTTGGTGTCAGTCGCCGCATTGCAAACTTTGCCGTCCACCATGGTCATTTTAAGACTGTGGCTAACCGAGAATTTTTGCCCATTCAGTTCCAATTCCGTGGCTTTTAGGGACTTCACACTGTCCCGAACGTAATTTATTTCATCTTTTGTAATGTCTGTAGACTCTTTTATAAATCTGAATCGTATCGGGCGGCAATATCGTGGTGAAGAAGGAGTCGGGTTTTGCCAAACCATTTTTGTTTTGTCTTCGCCGCAAACAATTTGTAGAGGCACGAATGAGCTCAAAAATATATTTGCATCCGAGTCGGCGTCATTCATTAACTTTTGTTTGTATTGAGCTTGTTGTAAGGCCGAGGCGTAAGGGGATCTTGTGCCTTTGATTTGGAATATCTTTTTTTACATTCGTTTGCGGCTGCAGGCGAATTTGTAATATCTTTTAGGACTTGCGAGGCGTTTCTTTTTCCTTCTTTTTGTAAAATTACTTGCGCTGCGTGAACTATCACTTCTTTGCCTACAGAGGAGCGAACTTCTTCTGTTTTCCTCCTTTTAGTTCTTTCACTACATTCACTGAATGTTTTGCTAGGTCGTCCTGACTTATTATGCGTTTTTATGGGCATCTCGAACGTTCCTGCTAACCATGCATCATTGCTTATAAGAAATTTTTCTAGCGTGTTGCGTGCTTTGGACCATCTCTTTTTTATTTCTGTTTTAAAATATGAAAATTTATGATTTATATACTTTTTGTCTTCGTCGGAGTCCCCGTAAGACATTAACAAATAATTTTGTAAGTATTCCAATTTGTCGTTTATTGATGGAGAGTTTTCCTCAATCATCTTATCAAAAAGATATCTGCGAGTTACTACCTCCATGCCCGAGTAACTTGATGAACCTAGAACAACGAAAAGGAATTTTAACGCAAAAGAAACAAAAAAGGAATTTTTCTCACTTTCTGCCTAAGTTAATGAATTATTATTTTTCTCGCGAAGTGGTCAAAGGTGGTGGCTATTTTTTTTGTGGTTATCTGCTCAAAGAGCTATACTATTAGAAACCATAAGGAATTTAACTCGGACGGTCTCGGAAGTACAACATTTTTACTATTGAAAATAAAAAAATGATAATATTTTCTATGAAAAAGGGCGATCTTTGATACGTTGTAACTGCACTAAATATTGATATTCCTTATCTTAATTTAAATTATATTTGAAGGAGCTTACCTGAATTTTCGACTTCCATCACTTTCACTTGTAACTGAATAATATCCAATGAAATATTCACTTTAGAATATCGGTTGCGCTAAGAGTGTCGAGAACGAACGCGTACAGCTTGCGCGACGATCAAGTTCCGACTACCTGTGGGGGCGCGCACGCAGTTCTAGGAACTGGGGAGGGGTGGGGTTTGGGCAGTCGGGGTGTCTATTTTTCCGGGAATCAATTTGTTTTGTTATAAGTTAACTTTGAGAAATGGACTTTTGGCCGCCTAAATCGTACAAATCGACCACTGTGCGGCGGTGGTGGCGGGCGCCCTATAGGCAAAACGCGACCGTATCGATTGTAAGAAAAATGCACAAAATCGATTCCTGTATCAGATACTAAAAGAATCGAAAAAGGTGAGAGCTATCTAACACAGTCAGTTTCATGTTGATGTCCATGTCTGATACAGTAATCGATTTAGTACATTGTATTTTTTCTTACGCGCGGGCTATTCACTATGCACGGCACCATAATATATTATATACGTAGGTATATTTTGATTCAAACACAAATTAATATAACATCCTTTTTTGTGGTCTTATCCTCTTCAGTTACGACCAATGCACATAAATTTTATATTCAAATCCCGGAATATCCGCAAAGCCCCATTTTGAATATTTCATGTCAAAACCACGTTCTGCTTGAAACAAAATGGATTATTCCTATGTTACTCGGTTTTTTTTAAGCTTGCATCACTGCGGATTTAAACCATGTTTGATAAACTACTTAGTATGTGCAATTGTACATCTTTATTTCTATTTGGGTTTATGGTTGTTGAATTCCAGCCACGACTGGACAATGCAAAAAATTAAAAACCGCTCGAAGCTATGTCTATACAAAAGCTCACACAGGCGGACTTGCGCCAGTATGGATTAGCCAACTAACTCTGAGTTAATTTGTCTTTTCCATACAATTTTTGACGTTAATTACTAAGAGTTAACAGGCTGTCCCTGGCTGGCGCAAATGAACATTAAAAACTATTTTGGTTGGACCTTATCTGATTCTTCAGGATGAATTTGTATTTCCGCATGCTTTAATATTCTGCAAGCTGAAGGGATGAGATAGGTGCTAGAAAAGTGCTAGAATCGTGTCCCAGGCACCATTATTAGCGTCTGGGCGGCCACTTTACCCATGTAGTATGATTGGAATACAAAGCTATTTAATAGATACCCAATTAAAATTCAGTAGGTACACACAACAGCACGTCGACCCTTAGATACACGCTAGCACTCAACTCAATTACGTTACGGTCGACTTTACAAAAAAAGTGTACACTCTGACGTGCTGTCGTGTGTACCTATGTGAAATCGTATTTTCGGAACGATACAAATCGATGCCCATTTCGCTCACACCTGTATGTACTAACCATGGGGAATAACTCCCTTCAGATCAACACTGTGTGATTTATTTCGAGCGTAGGAACGTTTAAGTTAACTACTTCCGTCCGTTGATTTCCTATTATTCTGTTCATTGGTCTGTATTGACCGAAATTGCAGGCGCAGATTGTGTTTGTGTCGTAATCGTAACACTTGTCTCGACTCATGACTAGCTGAAGCCATTGGATTTGTCCGCCAAGTTGGGAAGCGATTTACAAAGTTGAGAATTAACGAACAATACATGGTGATGCAAGATGACTTATACAAGGTGTTTAGAAAGGTCCTGTGACACTAAGGGTTGTATTAATTGTCGTCTGAAATCACCTACTTGAGATCGATTTCAAGTAAGTGAACTCAGAAAAGTCAAATGTTAATTTCAAGCCTTGGCTAATGTCGAACTGGAGTAGCTGTCAGCTTATTAATTTAAGCTATCTTGAGATTGACATTGACATTAGCCAAGCCTTGACATTAGCATTTGACTTCTATGAGATCACCTACTTGAGTTCGATCTTGAGTCGACGACTATTAATGCCACCCTAAAATGGGTTGTTGACTCACCAATACAAACCTGGTTTTATTAGATATCTATTAGCATCCATGGCACTTCCAGTCACACGATAGAATCAGTGACAACAATTTAACAGCGTTATTTTATACAGTATGTCCACGGACTGCACCGCGCCACTTAATTCTGTGGTAAAGCATCATTAGTGGAACACGAATAGCATAAAATAAAAATTTTAAAAAAATAAAAAAACTCAGTATTCAAAATAAACATTAGCAAATTTAATTCATAATGCATCAAAAGCGGCAACCAGTGCACCGAATTATCGAAATTAGATCGCGTAGATGAAAGTGGTTGCCGCTTTTGGCGTCAGCGATACACAGGTTGATGCATTATGAATTAAATTTGCAATGTTTATTTTGAATACGGAGTTTTTTAATTTTTTTTTTTTTTTTTTTTTATGGTATTCGTGTTCCACTAATGATGCTGTAAGGGTATTCCGCTGAGGGCGGTCACCTTATGCTACTATCTCAAGGATTTATCCTACGGGAGATGCGTCTTTGATTGCTCGGGGAGTGTTATTAAATTAAACGCACGATACGGATAACTAACTGATTACTATTTATTTAACATAACCTAAACCTGACACATTTAGGATCGAGCTGTTCTTATCACTAACCTACTCTGTTATTTACATGGTCCCTAAGTACGTGGCTTTATGCCTCAAATCCCTACACGCTCCCTATCCCTAACTGTCCCCTATACAGTCTCATAACTCTGGGAGACTCCTGTCTGTACTGTGAAAGCCAAACTAGGTGGCGGTTGCCGCGGGTGGTGAACAAAGGTATCAACCCTGGCTCACGCCCATCTGCGGTCCTACAAGGGGTAGTGGGGCTGACGATGAACTCCACTTCGCCAGTGTTACGGCGTCGCGGCGGAAACTTCCGTCAGACCCACGCCTAAGCTATAGGGAGCTAAATCCAGGCGACCTCAGGGTTTCCGAAGCAGCAACCGTGTTACGGTTCGCCCTAGAATGCCCTGTTGACAGCCCGGAGAGAGCTGCCTGTCTGAGCGCTTGTACCGGCTTATATAGCCGGCCGGGTGCCTCGTCCCTCGCGCCGCGCCGCGCCCCGCAGAGTAACCGGTCCGTGCTTCGCGCGTGATCGCTGCGTGCTTGCTTGCTGAGTGGCGGCGGTTAGCGGTGGTTGCTTGTTTATATGCGGCGTGTACGCTGCCTGGCTGGTGGGTGCGCGGCGACTGTCGGGCGGCGCGCTGTTGTAACGCTCACGTTACATTCTCCCCCCCCGTCAGAGGATTTTTACCTGTAAAAATCACATGTGAGAATCTTTGCCACTGAATCTGGTCTATCGCTCGACTGATCACTACTGTTGAGACTGATTGACTGAGCTTTGGTTACTTACAGTGTATATCTGAATCTGTACAACAATAAACTGCTGCTAGGGAAAATAACTTATTATTTCTACAACACAAACATACGTTGAACTTCTGCTCTCTGACTGTTTTACTGTTTATATTCTTGATTGTGAGTAAAATGATACTCCCCTGATACAACTCGTTCCGTCTTGGTGTCTGTCTCGTGGTTGAGAACACCCGGTTGAGTGTGTGCCCCTCGCAGGATGCTGCCTTGGCGATGCTGGGCGCGGGAACGACGTTCCGCAGGGTGGAGTGCTGTGGCTGCGGTGGGACATTCTATTGAAAGAAATTGGGTATTTTATTAAGCGTTCCTGTTCAAGCCCTATTTGCCGTTCCCAGTGTCCCCGGCCCCCATTATAAAATTCTGTCTGATCCACAACTTCTCTCTTCTGACCTCGTCTGACCGAGTCATACTTCTGTTTCTTTCTTGGTTCTGTAACTGTTACCTTCGCTTGTTGCGGTCTACTCAACCGACAAGCTTGGCAATTGCGTACGTAGGCTCTCACGTCTCTGAACATCCCTGGCCAATAATATTCTTGCGAAATTATACTGAGAGTCTTTCCTGTACCTAGGTGTGCCGCGTTCTGAGAGACGTGCTTTTGTCGTATTATGGGTTGTCTGTCGTTTTCCGGTACGCATAATCTCCACTCCATTCGCTGATCCAGGTTTGCCACATAACCTTTTTTGCTACTAACGTTCCTGTACATCTGATGTTCACTGACACGGTAATCAGCTGTATTCCCTTTTCCTTCTATTTCTATTTTCTTCTTCGAGTACCAGTTGTTGGTTATACGCTTGGTTGTACCATGCCTTGGCCAGGTGTTACCCTTTGGGCCACTGTCGGTTTCTGAGAACTTGTGTTCTAACCGTTTATTTAACTCTTTTCTTTCTATCTGTGTCTGCTTTCCTGGGACTATGTTCACTGGTTCTTCTGTCTGTTTAATCTGTCTACCTCCTGCTGGCTTCTGCCAAACTATCTGTCCTCCTAACCTCCTGATAACGTCTATCCCCATAATACACGTATCCGAATTCTGTAAAACATGTAACCTGTGTTTAATTCGCGTTCCTTCTATCTCGACTTCAGCTACCACGGTTTTTGTCACTACTCGAGTACTTCCATCTGCTAAAGTTATTCTGTGATCTGTTTGTATTTCGGGGCAGCCTACTTCAACGCAGTATCTGTATACCTTCTCTGTTATGTACGACTGTGTGGAACCCGTGTCTACAAGGACTTTATAACTTTTTGCCTTCACCTTCATGTCCATGAACATTCTGCGATCTTTACGCTGATTATCTGTTATGGTACAGGCTTGACCATCGTGTTGTTTTCTGTTCTGTACTGTGTTTACCCGTTGCTGTCGGTTAGTCGTATACATGGTTCTCTCTCGCTGTATGTCCTCGAAATCGGTTGCTAGGATTACGAGTTCTCTCAACTCTTTGAAATCCTGCCTCTTAACGTAGCATCTATAGTCGACGTGCATGTTCTGATATATTCTGTCTAGGCTGTCTGTCTTGCTCAGTTTCCCGTACCGTCTCATCAATGTTTGCAGGTCTGTAAGGTAGTCAAAGAACTTTTCTTCGGACTGCTGCTTTCTCAAAATAATCTCGTCTAATAAATTTCGCTCGAAATTCTTAGGGAAATTAAACAACTTAAAATCTTCGGTGAAGTCTGACCATGATTTCCAACCTGAGCTGTTATTATTATGCCACTGAAGGGCTCTGCCTCTGAATATTCTCGGTAGTATTGCCAAGGGATTTTCTAATTTTCCATTGAACGTTCTCCACTGCTCGAGTCTCTCCAGAAATTCCACGGGGTCATCATCTGTGTCGTAGGTTATATCCCAACTCGGTACTGTTGGTGCCTGTGCTAGCTCCTTTCCATCTGGGGTCGCCATTGCGTCTGCGAAGCAGTCTCTGATTTTTCCTTGTATTGTGGCTTCTGTTGTTTTTTCTTTATCTTCAAGTCTCTGCTGAGACGCGCTTGGACTCGTCGTCCGACAGACCTTCTGTTTCCTCCCTATCTATGAGAGAGACCGACTGACTGTATTATATTTTTAGCGCGAAATATTCGGGACTACCTGCGTGTCATTTCTGTTTTACTAACTGACTGATTGTATCCTTATCTTATTTTATTCGTTCGCGAAATATTCCGCTGTTTTACTGACTGACTGATTGTATCCTTATCATATTTTATTCGTTCGCGATATATTCTGCTGTTTTACTGACTGACTGATTGTATCCTTATCATATTTTATTTATTCGCGAAATATTCAGCTGTTTTACTGACTGACTGATTTGCTGACTGTTTTTTTTTTTTTTTGCGAAATTTAAACTTGAACACTCCGAGCTGTGAGTTTTTCGTTGGGCGCCAATGTAAGGGTATTCCGCTGAGGGCGGTCACCTTATGCTACTATCTCAAGGATTTATCCTACGGGAGATGCGTCTTTGATTGCTCGGGGAGTGTTATTAAATTAAACGCACGATAAGGATAACTAACTGATTACTATTTATTTAACATAACCTAAACCTGACACATTTAGGATCGAGCTGTTCTTATCACTAACCTACTCTGTTATTTACATGGTCCCTAAGTACGTGGCTTTATGCCTCAAATCCCTACACGCTCCCTATCCCTAACTGTCCCCTATACAGTCTCATAACTCTGGGAGACTCCTGTCTGTACTGTGAAAGCCAAACTAGGTGGCGGTTGCCGCGGGTGGTGAACAAAGGTATCAACCCTGGCTCACGCCCATCTGCGGTCCTACAAGGGGTAGTGGGGCTGACGATGAACTCCACTTCGCCAGTGTTACGGCGTCGCGGCGGAAACTTCCGTCAGACCCACGCCTAAGCTATAGGGATCCAGGCGACCTCAGGGTTTCCGAAGCAGCAACCGTGTTACGGTTCGCCCTAGAATGCCCTGTTGACAGCCCGGAGAGAGCTGCCTGTCTGAGCGCTTGTACCGGCTTATATAGCCGGCCGGGTGCCTCGTCCCTCGCGCCGCGCCGCGCCCCGCAGAGTAACCGGTCCGTGCTTCGCGCGTGATCGCTGCGTGCTTGCTTGCTGAGTGGCGGCGGTTAGCGGTGGTTGCTTGTTTATATGCGGCGTGTACGCTGCCTGGCTGGTGGGTGCGCGGCGACTGTCGGGCGGCGCGCTGTTGTAACGCTCACGTTACAATGCTTTACCACAGAATTAAGTGGCGCGGTGCAGTCCGTGGACATACTGTATGTGGCGCGTCATATTTATTGAAAACTTGACAAATTATGCGCCTTATTTAGTAACTTTTGGGAATATACTAAAAGAGTAGGTACAGTAAGGATGTATCAAAGCGTCAGGGGTTTTTGGTTTCAGACCTCATATCAAGCCAAATGAAAGATCTCATGACACCGTGTACACTTTTGTTGTAAAGTCGCCGCTAACGTATCCGAGTAGAGTGCTAGCGTGTAAGTGTCGACGTGCTGTCGTGTGTACCGCGACGCAAGCACCGCCACCGCTAAGTTTATTATGATGATGAATTATTAACGATATCACAATAAATTCATCTCCATTAGCGAGATCTTTAAATTATGAGCTGGGAGCATTAATGGCATTTTTTCTCCGAGGCCATTTTGCTCTTCATTTGGAAATGCGCCAGAAAGATTTGTAGTAGTGTTTTTCCTTTGAATTTATACATTACAGTAAGTACCTACTTGATAGAAAGTATGATTTTAATTTGGGTAATTAATGATGACAAAATACATTTTAAGTGCAGGAGCAAGTGCTGATTATTGGTAATGATAAGTGAATGACATACGTACTTGCATAGAGCAAGAAGTGTTCCTAAACTTTATTTTATTTTCTACGCTGGGGGTGGAAAGATGAAGAGATGATGTTTGACCTGTAGGGCTTATTTTACATTTTAATCTGTGGAAACTCTTGTTCGTCTTGTTCCTGGTCGGTGCTTTCATACAATATATACACGTATCTACTTAGTACGAAATTGAAGCCATTGATTTAATACCTTAGAGGGCCCTCGAAATCCCATCAGAATGTATGAAATATGACTCGCCACAGCCACAGAGATAACATCTGATAGTTGGCCGTTTTGCTACATGGACGTTTTGAGAGGTGGACATTCTGCGAGTTGGATATTTCGCGCTATCAACATTTCAAACTATTCAAGTTTTTAAGTCATGCTAGGCCTGCATGCTATGTCAAAAAGATGCTTACAACCTTTCACTAATCCACAGGCTTTTTCACATAAGGCACGGTATGCATGCAGCCATCTTAGCCGTGATTTTTACGTCCACATGAATAAGTAAAATACCACTAGACAAGCCCATAAACAAACACCAATCTTTTCAATCCAGCCCGTGCCAGTATTATGATAAAACACTGTCTTATATCATCCTGAAACGCCGTAACCGAGTCTCTGTTTTTTTTTCATCAGAGCCAAGTCTTGTGTGAGTTTTTCCATTTATTTTGTGATTGAATGAAATATTCGCACCGTCGATATAACAGCGAAAGAAGAGAAAGATCACAGAAGAGCGATTTTTGGAGACTCCATTATTTTATTTTTAATCTCGCGTTCGGGTCATAGCGCCCGATTCGCATACTAGATAGTCAAAAATTCCGATCTTTATATTTTTTAAACATTTTTTTTTTGCTTCAGATAAGGTAAATAATCACCCCTGAGTTGGGTGCCACTTAACAAAACAACACCTTGTATGTAACCGGAAAATAACAAGAATCGTAATTATTTAACGCACTAAATTTTAGTTAACTCCTCAACTTACGCTGCCAGTAGGCTTAGCACGCGGGCCATTTTGCCTTCTCTCAACTGTCACCTTAGCCACTGTTCACTGTCACCTCAGTAGTGTTAAGTGGCTAAGGTGACAGTTGACAGTAGGCAAAATGGCCCGCGTGCCATTCTGGCGGTAAGTTTATAAACTAACGATTTAGCCACACGTCAAATCATACCAATCGCTGCTCAGTGTACACTACGAGACTCTGCAGTGTCTGAGTGGTCGCTTCACCCGTGTGTGTGGGTGTGAGTGGAGATGCCACTGGACGCTGTCAAAAACCGCCCAAGTGCGAGTCGGACTCGCGCAGCCATACAATTAAAAAAAAAACTGGTCGTACGTACCCTCGGTGCGTGCGTCCGACTTCACTTGACCGTTTTAATTGGCCAGTTTACTTTTTAAAGGCTCATTTCAGAAGGAAATACCGCTAAGTACCCTTAGGCACTCTCCGCATTCAACGTAAAGGTAATAAACGTACAGTACACATACAGTACACATACAGATAGCGAGATTCATACGTGAGTTACGTCCACTCACGTACAAATCTTCGCCATCTGTATGCGCATTATTAATTTGGGAGTACTGTACTTCACGTTTTAATAATAAACCGTGAGTTTTCCGTATGGCTTTGTCTTCGAATCAAAAGGTATTTAGCGGAACGATGTTTTCCTGGTTCCCTTTCTTACCTCTTGGCTAATGGCCACCTTGATGTGAAATTAATTAATTTATGACACAATAAGAAGATAAACATTGGGGAACTTTGGGCGAAAGATTTTGCCAAGAATTTTCCGTTGTACCAGGATTTTATTTTGGCCCCATTATACGCAAAATTTGCAGAAAGATCCGCAAAAACACCGTACCAAAACTGTCGGCGGAGCTCAATAGAATCGGAGATTAGATAGATAGAAAAATCTTTATTGCACATAGTCATAATCAAAAGTTTGGTCTTTAGAATAATGAAATGACAAGAAAAAAAACTATTCATCTTGGATGCCAATTATGTGTTTTTTTAAATTGTATGTTTTTTAAATTGTATGTTTTTAAATGATTAATTTTTTTTTTGTTTGGCGGCATTTTTATAATTTTGGCAATAGTTTGACGCAAAATTAAATGACATCATTTTGCTTCCAATAATAATTATGCTTGTTCTACGTACAATTGGAAAACCTACTAGACTGTGGTTTATTGATAGTAGCTGGAGAGCTTGTTGACGATTCGACTTATTTTATCATTCAAGGATGTAGAGTTGGTAGGCTGATAGCTTCGCTGAGTCTGGGAAAAATATTTATTTGGCCGGTCGCGGTAGAAAATTGTTTTTTTTTACTTTTAGATTTAAATGTTTGGGTCGAGTATCTTATTTTTTCGTACAAGGGTGCGAGCTTCTAGGCTTAAGTTCGGACGCCAAGCAGAAACAAATTTCTCCGTCTCGCTTACATTGTACAGATTCAAAGGCTGAGCGTTAATTATAATTTTCCAACAGCACTGGTAAAAAAAAAAATCTCATACCCATCGAAGTCTACTCGTCCGCCTACCAACTCCCAGCCTTGTGCGATAAAGTACGTCGAATGGTCACCAGCTCTCTAGCTACAGTTTGCTCCAGGGAAGTGCTACATTTCCTCCATATTTGCTCGAGCCTATATTCACAAGGAAATAGAAATTTGTTTATCTTACTCGAAACATTTCTCCATCGAACTGAAATGGTCAAGTACAAACCGCACAGATTCAATTAAACAATCCAATGACTATTCCTTTGTCGAACAATCTACTCGCAACTTCAAGGATCTCAACTGAAGTTATTTGCTATCGGTTACCTTTGTATTCTCAAATGATTAGTCAAAGGATATTGCTTCAACAATCGGGGCTGCAAAACCGACAGATTTTTCAAGACAAGTTCAGAATGACTGCCTCTCTCCCTTTTGAACACAATTAAAATGGGTATGCATTAAAACGTGTATGGTATAATTAAATCAGCAGAACGTATTCGTGTTGTTCCGCAGGGCTTTTACAAGAGTTTATTAAAACGAGTGTCGCGAGCAATTAGCCTAGGTACAAGCACAGGGACAAAGGCTCGAACGGGGCATTATTTTAGGAAAACGGCGCGTTTCACACCGACCCATTTCTTCTTTTTCTTCTTTGGGTTCCCCTCGGCATTAGCGGAAGTTGGTGGTCAGCTCCATATACAGGGTGTTAAAAGACCGCCAACAAAGCGGGAAACCACGTATTGTCCTCATCATAAGGAACATTTTTGCCCAAGGAACTATGCCTGGGAAATCAACGGTTTCCGAGATAATGAGGTTCAAAGTCGGACTTTTCAAAAAATTTTTTTTTGCAGAAATGTATTCAGTATCTATTTTTTAACATACCTACTTAAGAAGCCATTTCAAAATTATGAATATTTCTTACAAAAAACGACGTTAAAGTTGCAACCCGCAATGTATGCTAAACATCGGCACTTCAAGCTTAAGTAACATAAACTTATACCTACGCTTGCGCAATATGACTTTTGTGCGTTACACGTCCATTGTGTGATAAAATATTTTTCAAAATTATAACCTAAAAAACCAAAATAATTTCCCAGCAATAATTTATCGAAAAAGTACTTTGTTTTGGTGTCTAGTATGCGTGGCTTTCGGGTCTGTTGGCGGTCTTTTAACACCCTGTATATCTTTTAGTTTCTCGCGAGATGAAATAGTTGGACGAAATAGCACATTCTAACAAGTGCTTGTTTTTTTCTACTTTCTTTTTTTCTCGATGCTCATTGGCCACAACTAACTACTGCTCCATCTGTGTGTTGACGTGTTAATTAGCGTGATAAGTCGCATATTATGTTATGGCCAAGCAAATAAGTGCGCTAATCATCGCTACCTCTTAGCTTCATCTGTGTGATAGTCGATTTAGTGCACAAATAATGATGTGTAGCCCATAGATGGATAGTAGCAAAATACATGTAGATAAATACATAACGTAGAACACGCTAGCTACAAAAAATCTGTTTGCTTTAAAAATGCAGTGTTGTAAAATGCGCCGGCTCCATCGTTTGCGGGTGAAGGCAAATTGGCCAGAAACTCGGTTATTTTTAGATGGGAACTCAATAATTCTCGGCGCAGAGTAGACGGGAATACTTGCTCGGAATAGAAAAGGCTTTGGTTCCTACAGCAGTGCGGGTAGGTGATGTAATATTATAATAGAGTGTTCCGCACCTCGCGCGGCACTGACATTATATATCTGTCCTCACACAGTTCGCTAATTAATGATATTATTATCCCTTCTAGTGTTCCGTCGACGAGCGAATAATTAATACAAAAAACGTCCAAACTGTTTAGACTTATGTAAGCTACGGAAAATCATTGAAATAATCATAATTATTCAGTTACCTCAGAAGATACGTATCAACCTGTGGGCCATTTCATAAAACTACAATTGAATAGTTAATTACGACAATTCGTTGTACATTGATTAGTCGGTTAGTAGCATTAGCTTTTTTGTAGTTTTTTAAATGCCTCATACGCTCAGGCTCGCATATTGCTACTACAAATTAACAAAATGAACGTAACTTTGAAATAAATTAAAGTCATGTCATTGAGTACATGCTTTTTTAAATGCCTAATCGGTTAATTGCCTAATCGGTACATCAAATTGTCGTGTTGGTACAAAAAATCAGCAATAAGTACAAGTGCGTAACTTTAATAATGGAGGCACGTTGTGTTTGTGCCGAATAAAATGACGTATTTTTTCATCAAGATTGATATAAAAGTGTCAATTTCCTTTATTGGGCGACCGGCTGGCTCGATTGAAGCTCATCGAGTAATAAACGCTCAGTGGGGGATTAAAAATTCTTTCACTATATTCGTCTCTGTAAATGACGAGGGGTGATGAGAAATTTCATTTTGTTCTTTATCTCTATGTGGTATGTAGTTTATAGTGATAAAATATGGCCTAAGTCTTTTCCTCCATGTGGGTCAAATAAAACACGATCGAATGAAAAACCGACTTCACTCTGATTCCGAGTGATCTGGTGCTCTCTGTTGATACGAGTAAGTTCTGTTCTCCATCTCCGAAGTTCTTCATCAGATCTTCACCATGGAACCACACGGGAAGTACTCTTTTACCCTTACCCTTTCAAACCAAAAAAAATAATCATCAAAATCGGCCCACCTGGAAAAAAGTTCTGAAGTAACAAACATTGAAAGAAATAGGGGTCGAAAGGTGTAACTCCTCCTTTTTTAAGTAGGTTAAAAATAGACTACTCCATTCTATCGAAGTGGAGTAGTCTATTTCCAGTGCAAGTCGAGGTGCCTCTGGACGCTGCATCATTCAGATACAGACACAATTGTTGGTATTCCACGTATTTTGTTCTCAATTTCTTAACTGCATTTCTTGACTAAGAACCACTTGAGCAATGGATTGTTATGAATTCTCAGAACCTAATTACCACTTGAAATCGATGGATGGGACGGGTACTTGCAGTGATACATCCACATTTTCTCAGTAGTTGGCTTAGTGTAGCGAGTGAAAACATACCTTCTAGAAAGTGAACAGCTTAAAGTCAACGATTCAATCGGCAAAAGTAGTAGCAAAATAATCTTTAGAAACATGGAAATTGAAACGGATTTTTCTTTACAATGTCTAAGATTTTATTTCATTCAGAGCACACGGCAGTATCGAAAACAACAGAAAGCTCGCGCTATAACAAAAGGCACAAAAGGAAATGTTTTTCGGCAAAATGTGGCTGCAATATTAGGACTGCAACATTAGGGAGGATTTAAATTAACTGTTTGTGTTGAACTACCTGCGCGCTCATCGCCGTTTAAAACTTTTTACAGCGACTGTTACTCGAGTAGTCATGGCAACGAAATCATTTAAGAAGTTCGAAGCAGAATTCAAAAAAGTTCGTAACCACGCTTAGGGGTGGCGAAGCAGCTGCGTAGCGTTGCGTAGCACTAGCGTAGCGTTACGTAGCACTAGTGTAACGCTATTTAAATGTGGCGTAGCACTAGCGTAACGCGGCGTAGCTATAGCGTAACGTGGCGTAGCTCTAGCGTAACGTGGCGTAGCTCTAGCGTAACGCGGCGTAGCTCTAGCGTAACTGGCGTAGCTCTAGCGTAACGTGGCGTAGCTCTAGCGTAACGCGGCGTAGCTCTAGCGTAACGTGGCGTAGCACTAGCGTATCGCGGCGTAGCTCTAGCGTATCGCAGCGTAGCACTAGCGTAACGCGGCGTAGCTCTAGCGTAACGCGGCGTAGCACTAGCGTATCGCAGCGTAGCACTAGCGTAACGCGGCGTAGCTCTAGCGTATCGCGGCGTAGCTCTAGCGTATCGCGGCGTAGCACTAGCGTAACGCGGCGTAGCTCTAGCGTAACGTGGCGTAGCTCTAGCGTATCGCGGCGTAGCACTAGCGTATCGCGGCGTAGCACTAGCGTAACGCGGCGTAGCTCTAGCGTAATGCGGCGTAGCTCTAGCGTATCGCGGCGTAGCACTAGCGTAACGCGGCGTAGCTCTAGCGTAACGCGGCGTAGCTCTAGCGTATCACGGCGTAGCACTAGCGTAACGCGGCGTAGCTCTAGCGTAACGCGGCGTAGCTCTAGCGTATCGCGGCGTAGCACTAGCGTAACGCGGCGTAGCTCTAGCGTAACGCGGCGTAGCACTAGCGTAACGCGGCGCGGCGTAGCTCTAGTGTAACGCGGCGTAGCTCTAGCGTAACGCGGCGTAGCTCTAGTGTATCGCGGCGTAGCACTAGCGTAACGCGGCGTAGCTCTAGCGTAACGCGGCGTAGCTCTAGCGTAAGCGGCGTAGCACTAGCGTAACGCGGCGCGGCGTAGCTCTAGTGTAACGCGGCGTAGCTCTAGCGTATCGCGGCTTAGCACTTGCGTATATAAAACATAGAAAATTAAACAATGTTATACCACAGAATAGGCGAGCGCGGATATTACTGACTCTAAATGCCGTGAAATTGAGTCTTTTATCTTTTAATTAAAGTCGTCCTTCTGTTTGATCCTATCTGAAGCAATGAAAGCTCTCAACAGCTTTTTTTCTGCTGAACAATAACAAATGAAAGTCGTAGCCTGGCAACCCTAATCAAGTTGAGGATCTTTAAGGCTCCACACAGGCGCACACAGGTGCGTTTTATCGGTCGGTAAGATCGGATGCGTGATTGCGAAATATGTTTTCAGTACATTTTAAATTAGGAATGTCATTGCGTTCTTACCGCAGCAGTGTTGCAATCCTAATACAAAATGTATTAAAAACATATATCGCAATAACGCAAACGTATAAACACGCCTGTGGGAGCCTTTAGTTATTTTTTTTTTACTGAATTCTAGCTTGTTGACAATCCGATCTAGATTTATTTTTCGTCAGTTCTCAAATAAAGTTTTAATCAGAAATTAAATCGCGGACATGGAATTCAAAGCGCAAATAAGTGATTGTTTCATTAGTTTCTTTTAACGCAAAATATTTATGAATATAGACTCAGAGCCTTCATTTTCAGGTTTTTTCTCACTCTATTGATATAACTGGACCGAGAAATAGAACGTTTCAGCGAAATATCAAAGCTCAATAACTACTACACTATGAAAAATTCACTCGGGACAGGACTTGAACCCGCAACCTCTTGCATACCGGTGATGTAGATTAGTGCGAACTAATCACACCAGATGGCGCCCCCGTCCAGTAGACGGAGACTAGTTGAAGAAATTCGCATCGACAGTTACTTCACTCGGTAGCTCAATTGGTAGAGCGCCTGCACGGTATGCGAGAGGTTGCGGGTTCAAGTCCTGTCCCGAGTGAATTTGTTCAACTTATTATAAATATTCCCTAGCACGGGTTAGTGCTTTAGAAAAAACAAACAGTAGTACACTATGGTTCATTATGATAGATCTCATCATTATATTTAATTTAATACTACATTGTTAACGTGTTAATATTTGCAAGTTAAAAATATGGTTAGCACCTTAGAATAACTAATATTATAGTCTATTAGTTCTTATGTTAATCTGTTTCTCAGAATTATTATTTTTTTCAAGTTCTGCGGTTCCAATTATTTGATTTCACTGAACTTTTAGGGTGGCATTAATAGTCGTCTGAGATTATTGAGCTCGATCTCAAGTAGGTGAACTCAGAAAAGTCAAATGCCTATATTAGCCTTGGCTAATGTCAAACTTGAGTAGCTGTCAGCATACTAAGAGACACTATCTAGAGATTGACATTGACATAAGCCAAGGCTGACATTAGCATTTGACTTTTCTGAGATCACCTACTTTAGTTCGATCTTTAGTCGACGACTATTAATGCCACCCTTAATACGCTCATATTTTGCCAGCTGGAATTCCATCGCAACTTGCAACCCTTTCATTACATGTCATTCTTCACAAATGAATGACGACTTTAGTATCAAAAGACTGTTGCAGGAAAGCAGCTGCTACATAGTCGTTACTCACTCGTCATTAGGGTAAGGATTTTATTTACACTTTGAAAAACGCGGCGATATTTCTTATCTTGTTGCAGTTGAGAAATGTCTTGAAAACACAAAGTATACTATAGATCTTGTGTAATTTGTTGTAATGGTAAAAACTTTTTTTTTTTGCTATTTTTTGGAAGGTGTAGAGTTTGTGAAGTTAGGGCTTGTAGAGTTAAGGTGTATAGAGTTATAAGCTTGGCTCTACATGAGATCTGATAGCTTTTTAACAGTGCGTGGTGTATGGTCTCGTCTTGGCTATTTTTATTACATGACTATGTTTTTGGTGGGATTTCATATACGTATAATCAAATCTGTTACGGAGGCTGACTGGCATTTGATGATTTGTACAGCACAGATTTTTTATACACAATATTGACTAATGAGAGATGAATGCAAGGTCTACTTAATCTTTTTTTGTCTGTTTCTAAACTGTAAAGAACTCCATCATGTAAAAATCAACATATCGATCAGCGCCGTTCGGTTACCGACATGGCACATAGCTGAGCATGAGTCTAATTTTGTCCATTTGTCGAAACCCTTGTTACTGGACCAAAACACATGGTAGCTCAGTATCTATATCAGAGAGGAGATTATTTTGTATTATTTTCGACAATAAAGCGTTTTTACAAAAAAAAATACTTTCATTTTTTTGCGTTTTCTTATAATACAGGGTGTTAAAAGACCGCCAACAAAGCGGGAAACCACGTATTGTCCTCATCATAATGAACATTTTTGCCCAAGGAACTATGCCTGGGAAATCAACGGTTTCCGAGATAATGAGGTTCAAAGTCGGACTTTTCAAAACTTTTTTTTTGCAGAAATGTATTCAGTATCTAGTTCTTAACATACCTTCCCAAGAAGCCATATCAAAATTATGACAATTTCTTATAAAAAACGACGTTAAAATTGCAACCCGCAATGTATTCTAAACATCATCACTTCAAGCTTAAGTAAATTAAACTTATACCTACGCTTGCGCAATATGACTTCTGTGTGTTACACGTCCATTGCGTGATAAAAAAAAATTCAAAATTATAACCTAAAAAACCAAAATCATTTCCCAGCAATAATTTATCGAAAAAGTACTTTGTTTTGGTGTCCAGTATGCGTGGCTTTCGGGTCTGTTGGCGGTCTTTTAACACCCGGTATATTTATAGTAACGGTGAAAAAATACCAAGTCTACACCTGCCATGTTAGCTGAACTGATAAATTATAAATATTATGTCGGTGCCACAGTTCCTCCTTAGGGAGTCGCCTGAATATTATGTCAATGCAAAGTCACAGCCAGATCGGCGGACATGAACAAATATAGCCTCTACAGGAAGTCAAATAAAGGTTAATCTTGTTTGTGACTCTTGCTGTTGTTTGATATACAATTCTCAGTAACTGTGTTAACTCCGTGATCCAGCTTGAGCCAATAATTTGCCATGGTGAGCTTTTGCTTTTCATTTAGGGAAGTACTTTCCGAACAATACTCGTACACGTTTAAATAGAAATGAAAAGCTATTCACAAATATAATGTTTGTAAAGATTTTTATAAGGTTAAAAAATTCGCTCAGGACAAGTTTTGAACCCGCAACCTCTTGCATACCGTGCAGGCGCTCTATCAATTGAGCTACCTAGTCACGTTTTGGTTAGGTTGGTAACTTTGAAATAAAATAAAATTGAGAACTATACATAGGTAGGTAGGTACTCCAAGAAATTGTGACAACAAATTGTACATTTTAAATCTGTAGAATGTGGAATGTATGAAATATGATGCACCACAGATAAGTAAAACAATGCAAACCAAAAAAAGTCTCTAATTATAAGTTCTTGGAGCTTTGTATTTATTAAAGCACTAACCCGTGCTAGGGAACATCGTCGGGAATTCGCATCGACAGTTACTTGACTCGGTAGCTCAATTGGTAGAGCGCCTGCACGGAAAATGCAAGAGGTTGCGGGTTCAAATCCTGTCCCGAGCGAATCTAACCTTATACAAATCTTTATAGTTCTTGGAGTTTGACACGACTTTTCTACAACGCATTGTATGTAACAAAGCATTATTATGTCAGTTTATAGACCACATTTACCCTGGCATCTCCTGAGAAATATACCCATAAATAATTCCACCCTAAAACCACAATGGAGTCAGGAACTTTATTAATTTGCCGCTTCACCAAGCACGTTACGTTTCTGTTGCAGTTATGAATTTTATAGTGTAATTCGGGAAGTTTCCCGAAAGTTCTGGAAAGGTAAATGAAAAATATAGGCCTGCAACGCTGTTTTAGGGATTTCCCTAGTGTGTTGGGCTCGTTATTATTAATGAAAATGTTTCGGCCTTTGTTTTAAAGGGCTATTTATTATGTAACCTGGGTGTTATTAAACTAGTATTCGCCCAGAGCTGTGAACTCGCGACCCCAGTTACAGATGTGTAACTTGGCATTCGCTTCGCTCGCTCGTTCAATTAACCCAAAACCACATTTTTTGTTACTGAATTGATATTTTTTTTGTAAATTAATGGGGAAGACGTAACCTTTTATAATGGCCTAAAATTCTAAAGGAAAATCTCAAAAACCTGGAACAAAATAGGCTGCAAGACAGACAGAATTATGATGATACTTTGAACACCGTTGAATTCTGAAGCTAATTTACATTAGTGTCCATATGTACACAAGTATTGTCATAACAAAGATACAAAAACTAGGCCACAGGTACATCAGCTGTACTCATTATGCTACTACTTCTCCTCTATATATCTCTATATATCTATAAACCGGCCTAAATACGCGCAAAATAATACCATTGGTAGCCTAGTAGGTAAAACTATGAAATTGAAAGCGAGAGACCATTCCCGATGCAGGCATATACTTTTTTCTTTTTTTTGTTGCACCATTCGCTTACGGTAAAGAGAAACATCGTGATCCAGCGGCTTAGTTGGCTCCACACGTATTGACACTTGTTTTTCCTGTGGGCTAGGCCGACTAAGTTGTTAGGATAGTATAGGTGATAGGCAAGCCAACTTAAACAATGTCCTAGACACTGCAGCGTCCGTGTGGTCAATTGACTCATCTAGTGTGAGTAAAGGTGTCACTGGACGCTGCATAAATATGTAAATGCAAAGGTCTATAACAACCGGACACTGGAAATATTTATGCTGTTATGAATAAAGGGATACAGTTTCCCGACGTAAAACACCCCCCTCAAAATTATAACCAGAAATTGTAAATTTACGGTGGCAACTCACCTAAAAACCATTACCAGTTTTTCATTATAATAAAAAAAGTTCTCCATTTGATTAAGGGCTAATGTGGTGTCAATCTTTTCCGCAGATTTAAATCTATAATTTTATTGTACGTTATCTTTTTGTTCAAATTAATTATGAATCAAAAGTTAAATTAGTACATTTGTATATTTAATTTTCAAAAAATAGAATACATCCATACGAAGATTAAAAATTTCTGAATCGGTTAACACCAGAATCAGTAAAATTGGTAAATATTTAGGGGCAGCAAAATGTTTTCTTCATTTTTAAGGGACCATATCGGATACCCTTTTAAACAAAAAAATAATCATCAAAATCGAATAAGGTAACAAACAAAAAAAAAACCGGTCGAATTGAGTAGGTAAGTTTGAAGTCGGTTAAAAAAACCGTAAATTTTCAGACCAAACGAAATAAAATAAACATGGCGGCCACTCCACCTGGCGGAGTGAAATATCGGGAGCAAACATAGATTAAGGGTGGCATTAATAGTAGTCAACTCAAGCTCTACCTCAAGTGGGTGAACTCATAAAACAAAATCACTGACTTGAGACCTTGGCTAATGTCAATGTCAAGCTTAAGCCAATGTCTACTAATGGTTCGCCCCGAACTATGAACTCGCGACCCCATATAAACTTAACAACCCCATATCTCGGCAACCCCTCGACCGATTTGGCTCATGTTCGAATTTAAAAATTCTTTTAATTTCATTTACCCGCCTACCCATATCACATGTCATAACGATCCGACCAAATTTACTCAAGTTATCGTCGGGCGAACATTCATACATACAAACATACATACATACAAACACACATACATACAAACATACATACATACAAACGCCTGATTGTTCCAGTAGACTCGGAGAACTTCGCTCGCTTCGCTCGCTCGTTCAATTATTATGCTGACAGCTACTCAAGCTTGACATTAGCCAAGGCTTAAAATTAGGCAATTTTATTTTCTGAGATCACCTTGACCTCGAGCTTGATATGACGACTATTAATGCCACCCTTACCTATAAATCTGAGGGAGCAAGTCTTCTGCTTTCCCGACAGTCGAATTATTCATGTATATGCGTCGGGACTGGAGTGCACTTGACACTGTATCATAGTGCAATGGTTACGGAAATGGAAATGGAGATTGAAGAGTAAGCTTTCAGTGACTGGAGTTCAGCAAAGCTAAGTTGTAAGTCGTGGCAAAAATCGTTATCAAAATACGTATAGATGCAGATAAAACATTATTATTTTATTGCGAAATCCCAAACATCACATACAAAAAAATACACTGAACATTAGAGGTCATCGGTTTAGAATGATATCTAACAACTTGCTGTGCCCGCGACTTCGTACGCGTTTTTTAAACATTTTACATTTAATTTTGTTTAATTTTAGACATTTATTAGACTGTGGAGGAAAACTCGAAAGAAAGGTTATTTTTAACCCCCGACCAAAAAATAGGGGTGTTAAATAAGTGTTTGACCGCATTCTGTATATGTCTGTCTAAGTTTGTATGAGGGTATGTCTGTCTGTGTCTGTCTGTGGCACCATAGCTCTTAAACGGGTGAACCGATTTGGATGCAGTTATTTTTCTTTGAAAGCAGATTTTTTAGCAAATGTTCTTAGATATTATGTTTTATCAAAATAGTTTCAGCCATTTATAAGAAATGCTTATTTGAAGCCAAAATATCGGGGGTATTACATTTTTTTTTTGTAGATATTATTCCATAACTTGCGGCGGCAGGGCTCAAAAGAAACCAATAAGTACACTACACGCTACGATACCCCTTTTTATTCAATTAATAATTTTACGGCTGCCTTTGTTACTAAAGTGTTTGTTTACAGCTACCGACTTATATCTTACTAGCTTTTTCCCGCGACTTCGTCCACGTGAACTGCAGAAAAAAGATATGTGGTTTACATTGCACTGATAATATGTAGCCTATGTTTTATTCTGATGTCTAAGCTATCTCCATTCCAAACATTGAAATCCGTCAAGCCGTTTCAGCGTGAAAGAGTAACAAACATCCAGCCATCCATCCAAGCTTACAAACTTTCGCAAATAAGTGTAGGAGGATTTAGCCAAGCACTTCCCATCGTTTTTATTCACCGACCAGCAGTAAGCCCAGTCACCAGGCAATTCAATTAAAGTGGGCAACTCGAAATGCATGCTAATTGGCATAGTTCATTCGGGATTAAAAATGCAGTGGACGGGCGAAATCGCTTTAAAATTGTCACTGGTTACGCTACTTGCTGGCGTTTTACGTGTTATTGCTTCACCAGAGTTTGACGTCATTCTCTTTAGTAGGCTTTTCTGTCCTAAAACTGTGTGCGCTAATGCTCTTATCACAACCGATTTGTGCAAATGGTGTATTAATAGGTATGTCGTGACAGAAATATGGACTTATATTTTGGGGCAGGCTGAAAGTCATGAAAGTTTTACATTCAGCCCCCTAGCACCGCCATTTATACAGGGTGTTGTTTTGGTTTTGAGTAACGCTTGAAACTAAAAATAAGTTTATATTTTTTCAAAAAATTTTTCGACACACATCTTACCTTGTTCAAGTTGTTCTATAATAACTGCGACGTGTGGACACCCCCGCCTTCTCATAGCGCGCACGCGGTGTGGCGCCGGACTCGCCGCAAGCGTTAGTGTAATAGAAAGGGAGGCCACAATTTAATTATTTTTGGGTATTTTTCACTGACATTTTTTTTTTATATATTTTTTCTGGCTTCAGTATCGTGTAAATAATCACCCCTGAGTCGGGTGTAACTTTACAAAACAACACCTTGTACATCAACGTCTGCCGAGGCCGCGACTCGCACAGCTATTTGCGATTTTTCTTATTATTCCTTTATACAAAATAGCTCTTGATATTATTATCAAGAGCTATTTCGTCACTAAATTGAAAATAGGATATCATGGCAAGGATATTATTAGACAAGGATATTATTAAAGATAAGGTCGAACATTAGGTCGTGCTCAGATTTGCGACACAAAGTCGAGTTCGCGGCGCGCCGCGATTGCACCTCTGGTATGAGAACCTTACTACTCTGTTACTCTATGAGAATATTTAAGTACCTAAGTATATTTTACTGTGTAAATTACTAACTGTACCTTGTCAGGTTTTAGCCAGGTTATGCGACTCAAGCCTGTACTAAAGCCTACAACTAAAGCCTGTACAAACACTTGGGTTAAATGAAGTTTGCACAAGACTTCACGTGACCGTGTCACTTGCGTTGCTCAAAGGATGTTGAAAACGTATACTGTTTTGTGCATACTTGACTTTGTATCAGGTACAAGAAATATACAGTAGTTTACCTTCATACAAACGGTGGAAATACCTACTTCGAATGGTATTTAGGAAATACCTACTTCTGGATGGACGGTCGTAGTACTTTATGTACTTATCTATAACAAGCTTCGATCAAGGATAAAACTAGATACAACATAGTACTCTGAAACGTGTCTGGAAAAATAGATGCCCAAATTGCCTTTGGGAGCTTATTTAACGTACACTAATGTAATAAGGTTGACATTCGAATATTAGACGTATGGTCGAAATGATGTTTCGTATTGTTCTATCGCTGATATCTTTTGTTTCTGTGGGGACAAGTTTTTATTGTGATAATGCGGATTCTAAACTCAAATTTTTTAATCGAGTCCACGGAATGACAGTTGCTACAAAGGCTTTTTCTGACAGTTGCATACTAGCAACTGTCATTCCGCGGACTCGAATTAAAAATTAGAATTTATGGGATTTAGTTCGGTGATAACAAGGCCGGGAGTTTATTCTTCTCTATTCCTATATTACGCTCCAGGCTTTGCAGCTTTGGGCACGCATGATAATAATTTATGCTTGATGATGTACTACCAGCAGTGGCGTAGCTAGGTAACCAAGGGCCCTGGGGCAAAATACAAACTGGGGCCCCAACTAAACTGTTTAGGTTTCATCAAGTCAAAATATAAGTAGGTAAATAAAATAAATATTAAATAAAATAGCCCCCCCCCCCCCCCTTAATCTGCTAGTGCCAGCACCAGTAGTGAGTGATTGCTTTATTCATTGATGCATGTACATTTTATAGCATTGAGTTCGGTGCTAGGACAGCGTTATGTCGCAGTATTCCTAAACGTTACAGTAAAACTTTATAACTTTACTTATGCTAACTACAGTGTTACTGAACGTTGTACAAATAATCTCATCAGGTGCAAAGGCTCCTATATGCAAAGGCAAAGTTATGTTTTTTGTATTATTGTAAAACTTTATGATTTTTTTCTAAAGTTTTATTCCGTACGACATCAGAAACAATTTTCCACCTAAATCTGCTGATATATCTCGGCACGCAGAGAAAAAATGTTTCACAGAGTAATTTTTCCTTCTGAGGAAAAATGTTGTCTACTTACACTGAAATCCTTTCCACCTCTCACCCAGAAGATAGAATGAAACAGAACGCACACTCCGACTAAAAATATGCGAGTTCCGAAAAAAATACGTATTGAGGTTTGTGTGAAATGTCAATCTCACCTATCTGCTTCAATCTTTTAAGGCTTTTAATCAGCGTCGTCCGGAGACTTGTGACCTATGTGGCACACAGCTGAGCATGAGACCATTTGCCAAAAGCTTAGCTCTAAGTACCTATGTATAAAATATTACCTTAATCTATATAACTCAGAATCGGAATTTTGTTAATTGTTTTTTATTTTTATGTCTTCTCGGCAATAATCATTTTTCGCTTTCACTTTCACTTTCTTGTAGTAACTTTACCCGGGTTTTACTTTTGCCAAGATTTTTTAATATTTTTGTAAATTCTATGGCGTCTATGATGCGCAACGCAACTTCACTCGCGGTGCGAAAAGATTCCGACGTGAAATATGTATATTTTATTGTAAACGCTAATATGGCTACTCTCCGCGACTGATAAGTTTTTGTAGATTTCACTCTCTTTCGGATGAACCTTTTTTTTCTATTGTGTCAAAGGCGATTATGGCGTCTCAAAATCCAGTATACAAGTGACAAGAACTGTAGACTGCAATCGCTTTTCGCGGGAAGACATGACACTAACATAACTTCCCGTAGACAGAACGCGTATCTCGTCGGTAAGCGTAGATAAAAGTCGCGTCGCGGCTTGGCATCGTAGCCGGACTAGTGGTCCTTCTGTGTTTACCCATTAGTCTCCCTCCAGCATGTGAAAGATAATACGGGCTTGTCACAAAGTGCTAGAAAAAAGGGGCTACTGGCTAAAGTGGGGTTTGCTCGTACTTCATATGTGCGTTGAGGGTTCTCTACCTTTTATTGGTGGCTACTTCGGTTTGTGGACCTTTTGAGCAATGTTACACGGTCTGCTTACGAGTAGGTATTAATATGTTAGCATGTGAATTTTTGCTAAAAAATAGAGAAAAAGAGATATAGAGAGTGGAATAGGGAGTGAAAGAGAGGGAAGAATTGAAGGTATTTATATTGATGAGCTAGAACTGCAAGGTGTTACGAAAGATCAATTATTATCTCTCTTTACATGGTAAATATCACCCGGTGATAGGGATCACAAACTTCTCTTTTTTGCTCTATAACGTTCCGTTGATTTTCAAATTAATAAAATGTGAGCGCTGAGGCGGGAGAAAAGTATTTTTTAAATATTGTTTTTATTGATTTTCAAAATGTTTTAACAACTCAAAGCTATGCAAAAACACCTACATACACAAACATATTTTTAAATTTAAGCTAATACCAAAAACAAACAAGGTAAACGAATAAGGATCATTTAATAAAAAAGTATAATCAGTATCAAAGTTTTATTATTCAATATGCCATAAATAAATTATTTACATTTAACGTAAATTATTATCTTAAGTAAAAAAATAGTATACAAACGTATTACTATCTGATACTAAGGGTGGTATTCATGAACGATATTTAAACTGAGTTCAAAACTGATCTCACTTTAAGGCGCTGTACATAGTGAATAGCCCGCGCGTAGAGCATTCGATCCCGGACCCTTTCGCCAATCCCGGGATTTCGGGATTTTTTAAACAAAATCTCGGGATCCCGGGATTATCCCGGGATTGACAATGATTTTTAAAAGCTAGAAAAACTACAATTTTATATAGGAATTAAGTCTTTTGTTGATTAGTTATCAAATGAACTACCAAATAAATGTCTTAGACAAACTAACACACTTCCTTAAACTAAATAAATCAACTGTATTAATGAAAACAGACGATGGAGATCAAGGATTATAAAATAATTAATCTCACACAAACAAAAACTAAATTCTAAAACGAAATCGACTCTCTTAAGATAAAATTATTACAGATCAAGTTTCATTAACAAAAACATATTTTGTACTCAGATTTTAGTCCTAGAGATCTATCATCAATTCATCACTGTAAATAACTAATTAACACGTAATAGTTTATAAATAATATCCACTTCCATTCACAATATTATTGTAAATAAACACTATTTTCGCAACTGTGAGCACTTAGTGAATCGGCTCATAAAGTAAGATGGCTGACAGATTCTTTTTTTTTACCTGATCACGCTCCGTTTCAGCCAAACGATTGCGTTTTGTTTCTTCATTTAATGTTATAAAAAACTTTACGACATTGTCAAGAGAAGCGAGTGCGTTTCGTTGTTATTTAAAATAATTTCATCCCTACTTACTAATCCCGAAAATCCCGGGATTTGACGATTTCAACCCCGAAAATTTCGGGACTGAAAAAGGGCCGGGATCCCGGGATCCCGGGATCCGGGATCCCGGGATCGAATGCTCTACCCGCGCGCCAAGAAAAATGCACAAAATCGAGTCCTGTATCAAATACACTAAAAATATCGAAAATTTTCACATATCAAACCCTAGAATTAGGTGAGACCTATCTAAAACAGCCAGTTTCGTGTTGACATTCATAAACGTTTTGAAGATATTTTTGATGAAAAAAAATAGGCGGCGCACTTTTTTTCAAACAAAATATCTTGCAATCTGTTATGGGTATCAACACAAAACTGGCTGTTTTAGATAGCTCTCATCTAATTCTAGGGTTTGATATGTGAACATTTTCGATTTTTTTGGTGTATTTGATACAGGAATCGTTTTTGTGCATTTTTTTTGCGCGCGGGCTAATTCACTATGCCCAGCGCCTTAAACAGAGATCAAGTCTTGAACCCCCTCGAAACTCAGCTCAGATTGAACTCTGTTTAAATATCGTTCATGAATACCACCCTAAGTATCTAGCTACTTTTTTTACTCCAGCTTCACTTGCTCTGATCGTTCTTGGAGAAGAAGCATGGTTGAGAAACTCCAAGGATCTCGTGCTTAAAAAATAATACATTTTGTAATGCAGGTAGGTACTTAATAAATAAATAACACGGGGGAAAGTATGGTGATCGTGCGCTGAACTGGTGTAGTGCCAGATTTCTTTGTCATTTAGATAATCATCAATTCTGTAATAGGCCTTTTGGCACAGTCATAATCATAACATTGAACATTATTTTTTACAGCGGAACCCTAAAAGGGTTAACTCTGATGCTCGGCTATTTTTACACGCACTTCCTACACGGTGACATTATACCTAGTTGTTTCCGATTAGTAGAACTTTTCTTTATATTCACGAGAAAAAAATAAGTAATCTTAGGAGTACCTATACTGCAATACTAACAACCTCACTCAGAGAATGAACCCGAAAATAATCTGATGATTTAAGAACAAGTTGTAAAAATATGTGTGAATGCTTTTCTAAAGATTTTAAGAGACAGGATTTGATTTATGCAAGGTGTTACAAAAGATGCTCAACTCTTTTTACAGGGTAATAGCACCCGGTGATAGGGATCACAACCTAATTTTTTTTTTGCTCTATGACGTTCCGTTGATTTTTAAAATAAATAAAATGTGAACGCTGTGGCAGAAGAAATTTTTTTTTTAATATTGTTTTCATTGACTTTCACAATGTTTTAAAAACTCAAAGCTATGCAAATGCACCTACACCCACAAACATATTTTTAAATTTGAGCTAATACCAAAAACCAAAAAGTTATGAAAAATTTTCAATTTTGAGGTTATAAAAAAAAAATTGTTTTTTTCAACTTTTTTTACAGAATTTTCATCCTGTTGACCAGTAGGTTACAACCAGTAAAAAGAGTTAAGATGTTTTGTAACACGTTGTATAAGTTCCCTAGCTCCTGTTAGTGCTTTAGAAAATACAAAAAAAATTATAGTCTGTGCATCGATTATTTTAACTACTTTTATACTGGATCAAATGTCTTAAAAACAACGCTCAAATTATGAATTTCGAAAAGTACAGTAAGCTTATTTAGATTTTGTCAGAAACAAGTCTTTCAGATACAGAGCAGATAAAACTATATCGGCTACGAAATTTTGTTCACCGTGTATGTTGGTATGGAAACGCCTTCAGCCCGTCTTTGTGCCTTGAAAGCGTTCTACATGACGATATCACTTTATTTGATGTGCCAATTTTACACAGGCTATTACGAAAGTAGGGATCCGAGTTCGATCCCCTTTCACGTATTGTAACATTTAGGGAGGCATTAATAGTTGTCATCTCAAGCTCGAAATCAAGTAGGTGATCTCATAAAAGTCAAATGCTAATGTCAAGCCTTGGCTAATGTCAATGTCATTCTCAAGATAGTGTCTATTAATATGCTGACAGCTACTCAAGTTTGACATTAGCCAAGGCTTGACATTAGCATTTGACTTTTCTGAGTTCATCTACTTGAGATCAAGCTCAAGTAGGTGATCTCAGACGACTATTAATGCCACCCTTATTAGGTAATTAAAGTATGTTTCAATGACTTGCTGACTTTTAACTAAATCATTAGGTAGGTAAAAATTCAAACGGTCAAATTAATGTACTGAGAAATCGTGTCTTAAGTCCATTTTAAGATTTTATGGCCAACGAAACGCTTAGGACGGACGAGACAATATTTTTATTTGATTAGGAATAACAAATTGAGTGTTTTATACTGTCTTCATACCTTGGACTCGGACATAAATTCATGGCCAAGAACTCTTAAGAATTTCCCTGAAAAACTCAGCGGCGGTTATTATTCAACTTCCTGAACCGACACGGCTTGTTCCACTTTTTTTTTTCCGCAGCCCACCTTAGGCCAGTTGATTTAATCCCGTGTAACGAGCCTCCCCCGAGGTGGTCCCACAGAACATGCATAGGCAGAAGCCTCATTCATTACATTCCACTGTTTTTGTATGAAGATGACTCAAAATTACGTTCGTGGCAATTTCGGCATAATGTGTCAGTACCTAATTCAAATAGCATTGCATGCGTAATCAAGCCGAATTTCGGTCGCGTACCTACCTTTGAATGAGGCTAAGGCCCGGTTTCTGAGTTGAGAATTTTGCTAAGCAAATACTTTACTATCGTTCTGTCACGCTCTTTTGTAAGAAATCTGCAGATACAGAACGATACTTACCCATTTGCTTAGCGAATTTCTCAATTCAGAAACCGGCAAATAGTGTAGTTATACCTACACTAACTTAGTGCGCTCCGAACGAGTTTTCATGGTCTTAGTCACAGACTTTATAATATGGTCTGAGGTCTTAGCACACACGACAGCACGTCAGACTGTACATTTTTGTTGTAAAGTCGCCCCTAACGTAACCGAGTAGAGTGCTAGCGTGTAAGCATCGACGTTCTGTCGTGTGTACGCTTGGACCGAATTTTGATGTACTAATTGTTAAAATTATGATTGTACACACTGTGAGATGTCTTTTGCGCCTGTAATAATTTTGGCAGGTGTCATCCTTAACTGGGCAGTTGAAAACTTCTTATACTTAGGTAGGTACTATTGAACATAAATATTTCATGTACCTGAAAACCGTTAGGTAAATCCCTGGTGCCAATATGTTCTGTGAAAGCACAATTTCGCACTCGACACTAAAACTAAATCTACTACATCAATTCAAAATGCCACGAGAGAATCTCTTCGAAATTCCCCATTTCCCCCTTTGCATAGTCTCGCTTCCACGTAGTTTTCCACTAGGCGCTTTTCTCAGAGCATATTGCCAGATACCTTTGACACAGAATGTTAACTCAGCACATTTGTTGTATGTATCGTAATTTTGGCATCAGCAGAGGATTTCCCTGGCGGTGCAACGGGGGAACGCTGCTAGCGTCATAGGAACCTTTGTGTCGGGTACCTATGTCGCAAGGCGGTATTTTAGATTAAATTTAATTTGTGATATGTTTTTGTCTCCGAAGTCGAAGTTCGTGTGTGTGACCAAAATCGAAGTTTGACGGTCGGTGGGTAGACCGAAAGTTCGATGGATCGATGACATTGTCAAAACAGCGGGAGGACAATGGACGAGACTAGACCGAGGGGGTTAGCGTGAAAAAGAAGAGGCCTATGCCCAGCAGTGGGCTTTATTTATGGGCTGGATAGATAGATAGAATAAAATATAAAAATAAAATATTGAGCACGCTGCTACTGACTATCAATAATTTTTATCTCAGCTTCAATGTAGGGATAATAATGTAAAATGTTGAAGCGTTGAATAAACCTTCTGTATAGTACTTAAATGTTACGCTTTTCCTTTATGCGACGTGTCATATGCAAACCCAGGTAAGTGAACAAACAGGATAGGCATCTTGAAAACCTTAGGGTTCGTGCTTACGGCGGCGTTTGTTTTACGCGACGTCGACGAGCTTTTCATTTTGTCTTTTTTGTGTGAAAAAGTTCATAACTTTAGACGTTGTATGCATAAACCTTTAGCTGATGGTATTTTATGAATTTTAGGAGGTCAATTCTCGGGAACACCCAATAATTATTATTCACGAAGGAAATTGTAAATTAGTTTCGAGATGTTTGTGAGATGAGATGAGAGGTTCTGTTCGAGATTAATTTGTTTCTGTGACTTTTGCGTGTTTTAAAATCACGAGGACGGCCCCTAGTGGCTCATTAACGTGACGGTGTAACTTTTCACCAGTGAAGTCTGTTATTTTTGTAATATTTTCTGATTAACTACAATATCTCATCCTTGTATAGCCGCTATACCAGTAGCGCTATCTCCTTTCCCCTCGGAGCCAAAGTATTTTTCCGAAAAGCTGTTTTCCATACAAAATTAAAATTAGAACCTCAGAAACACTTGATGAGTGTATCTTTATGAATTTTGCCAGTGAATGTAGGTTAATCCCGACAAAGAGGCGCATAATTTCGGCTCAAAACATCTGCACCTCCTACACAAATGCAGGCCACCTGCGTGTAAACCTGCATTTGTGTAGGAAGATAATTTTATCACAGTGCGCCGACAGCCTAGATTAAACGGAAACATGGGGATTGCGGGTTGACGAGGCGCGAAAGGGTGCGCGCAGACTGACCGAGCAGTATACGGTTGACTTGGCGCAATTATACAGTATTACGAAATATTCAATATTTCAGAGTTTTGTATGAATTGGAAACTAGAAAATTTTATTAGGCACCAACAACACAGAAGATACGTGGGACAAAGACGCGGAACGGACGCTACATCAGTTTGATGTCACTGTCATACAAAATGTACAATAGATGCGATGCGATGCAAGACACACAGAAGATACGGATCGTGGACAAAGAAAAACGTCAGTATGCTTAGCATGGTCGTTTTGACACTCTCTCGAACTCGAGTGACAGACGTTTCATGTCTATTGTGCGAGCATGGCACGCGGGATTCGCGATGGCAATAGATTAGGGTCATATCTAGCAGAAAGTAGATATTGCAATTTTTAATAAAAATGTTGTGTTTTTGTCTCCATCGCCATTTTGGCGTAGAGCCAACTCGAGCCCGACCGACAAGTTGACAGTTTTGCATAGAGAAGGGCCTATCTCGGGCTTACCATGCTGCACGTACTAGTCAATACTAAATGAAATGAAATGAAATGAAATGAAATGAAATGAAATGAAATGAAATGAAATGAAATGAAATGAAATGAAATGAATTTGTATTTGCAATAAATGTGGTGTGTACATTACATACGGTGTTATAGGGTACCTCTTGGTACTTAGGTTCTACACATTTCGCCTTAAGATTAGCATGCAAAAATAGTTGGTAGGTACATAAATTATTATTAAAATGAAATATTTACAAAATTACATTTTTTACGTTTATTATATTCTAAGAATGTAAAACGAGTAAACGTTTTTTATGTTAAACGTCACGTCTACGACGTGTCTTCATCCCACGTCCCTTCTGTGTGGCTGGCGCCTTAGATTTGAATTACCATTCTAAATTTTGTGATATCGAAGCAGCAAATTCATAGTGTGAGGGGCGACTGCCATTTATTTATTAAACTTCGTCACACTTGAGTGTTATCCCTTGAATGCTTCCAAAATAAAAACTTATGTTACGTAGCGGACCTTTGCGGAAAGCATGGCAACGTAGGTACAGTCGGCCACACGCTAGGATACCCCTTTTTGTTCGATTGGCGCCCTTATGCCGCGCGCAGTAAGAGCTGTCATGGGGTACCTATCTGTGACTGTGGCCGACCGTACCTACACCTACATGGCAACGCAGATACACTTCTTTTATCCATGTTAAATTCTCAAAGAACATGATGACATGAACTACGCGGCTTAAACACAAATGAGCTGAAAAGCTGCGTGTTGCTCAATACCTTAATTAAAGTATCTTTCCGATCCTGACGGTCGCGATCCTGACTGCGCCGCCCAGCACTGCCCTGTATGGGTTTGTATGCTCGGTCAGTCTGTTCACGCCTAATGGGACATATGGCATAAGCCTCCTTTACGCCGTGGATTGGGCGGATATTGTGATGTTCACTATGAAAGTTGGCCACGTAATTTCTATTTTATTACGCGACTGCCCAAAAGGAGGGTATACACTATACAGGGCAATTTTTTTATAGCTTTATTCCTGAAAAACGTCCACTTCTAAATGTGATTCCCAACAACTTTTGTTCATATGAAGGTACCAACATATCGTTATATTTTTTATTGTTTTATGTGTGTGTTCTGGTGTTTTAATAAATGCATTTCTATTATATTCTATTCATTTTTTTACCATCATGGTGGGTATGTACGTTTACTCTATGTTTCCTTCACAGCCTGAACGTCTTAACAGATTTGAACAAATGGGATGGATTAGTTTTGCTAGTGCTCACGAGAGGACGTCACCAAAAAATGCAATATGGCGCCCTAAAAAGTGAAAAGTGTTTCAATTATCTATCGTTTATCACTTACTTCTAGTGAGGGTGGCTGACTAAGTAGACTTCGTTCGGGAATCCTATCCAATGAAAACCTTAATAAAAACCTCATTACTATTGAGAACTGCTCCACCTTTCAATCAGAATCACGGGCGAATACACGAGCGCGGCAAGCACCTAATAAACAGAGTCAACGAGCCAACCAAAGTCACCTCGCATTATCCAATTTATCGGCAATATGCAGCCGCCAAAAGTTTTCCACAATATCATCGTGTTATAGGAATAGAGCAGTAGCATAACACGGCTGTGTTCTTGAAATAATAACCTACGCCCGCTTGATCGGGTTATACAGGGTAATTTTTAAATAGCTTAATTCCTGAAACGCGTTAATTTCTAAGTGTGATTTCCAACAACATCTTCTACGCCTTCACAAAAACGGCCACTTTTGGCGGCGGCGGGATATATTCGTATGTTCTAGGATGTGGAGTCTAAAAAACCTTAGGTCCTAAAAATTGTTAAGCCTAGGGATTCTCATTTAACGGCTCATTTTCAGCAAAAAACGCATCCAAAAAGAAGATAGGATTTTTTTTTCATTGGCGGCGATAGTGGTGCCTTCGTTTTGGCCATTTTTATGGAGATAAGCTACTGAGTCAGTAACACGTCGGGTCGTGGCACAGTTTGACCGATCTGTGTAACTTTGTCCCAGCAACTTTCTGACAGAGGTTTGACAGATTGCTGGAACTCGCTCCTGCAGTGCTTTTCAAATTGAGGGTGACTTTCAATCCCTAAAGCGGGTCACCGTGACACCGTTACTTCAAAATAAAAGTAGAATAACAAAACTAAGGCCTTTGCATCTAAGTAATGAGATAATTTATACAGCATCCAGTGGCACCTTTACTCACACTAGATGGGTGAAGAGACCACTCCGCGCTGCGGTGTTTAGGACAGAAGTACCCATACCTTTGAGTAGGCGACATCTCGGACAAAATATTTTACATTACACTTTGTCCGAAATGTCGCTTTGTATTTTTAATATTTTTGAGGCGACATCTCGGACACTCAAAATATTGAACCTGTATCGTACAGTCAGTTACTAAAGTATTCAAATATAATACACAGAGATAGAGCGTTACCACAGCTGCTTATTTTAGGATATTTTTACCTGACTACGCGAAGCAAAAAGGAGGGTTATGATTTTAGCAGCGTATGTATGTATGTATGTATGTATGTGGGTATGTATGTTTGTGACTTCATCTGTTCCCTCGCAGAGCCTAAACTACTTGGCCGATTTCAACAAATGAGGTGTCGTTGGATTCGTCTTAATCAACCAGGTAACATAGGATAGTTTAATTTTGAAAAAAAAACCAAGATGGCGGCTGTGCTCAGCCCTAAAGTGGTGGACCTAAAAATAAAAATTATCAGATACCATTGTCATGGGTATCAAATGAAAGGGCTTTAAAAGACCTTTTCAAAAATGTATAACACATGTAGCGTCTCCCAAATAGAACAAAATATTCCAAAATGTGTTTTTTTTATCTTCTTGGTTCTATTTTAGGTGATCATCCAAATTAACTAACTAAAAAGCTCAAAAAAATATAGAAGTTAAAAACGAAAACCCGACTATTAAAAGGCTTAAAACAAGACCTGCTTATCCTTAAAATAGACTCATAGATAATTAATCGTAGTCGGAGGACACCACATTCGCATTTGATAAACCGATGGCCTCCGACTACGATTAATTATCTATGATAGTTAAAGCGGCTTAAATGAGCCGTTTTCCTTGACAGTTAAAGCCTGCATTTAAGCACACAGATCGCGTTCGGCTCATTTTTGATGAAAAAGTACTAGGCTTACATAAGGTGCTAGGAGGATAATCACCTCAGTTCTCACATAATTTTGTTCCTAACTAACGCCGCGTAATGATTTGAGAACTGAGGTGGTGATCCTCCTACCACCTAAGCTAAAGCCTAGTAAGCCTAGTAAAATGAATTGATTTAACGCTACCCCCCTACGCAACGTCTTAATAAAACACTATAACTAGTGGGACTTATTGACTGTGCTTAGCCTTTGTTACCTGTGCAGTGACATAAGACGCGGAGGCAGATTGCCAAACGTTGGTACACGAGGCAAAACATTCAAATATTGTCAACATAATATAGTTAAGATATGCCTACATAAATTTGATAAAATAAAATTTGTGTCGCGAGCGACACACTTGCGGGGGAGAGCAAATGTTGAAGACTGCATGAGTACACAAGATATTATTTGCATGTGGGTATGTAACATTTTTATTAGTGTCCTCATAAATAATAAGATCGTAAGGACTTTTTTATCCGACTGTACAAAACAGCTTTATTTGTTAGTGTCCGAGATGTCACCTCAAAAATATTAAAATAATAAAGCGACATTTCAGACAAAGTGTCCGAAAATATTTTGTCCGAGATGTCGTCTACTCATACCTTTAAAGCTCGTGACCAAACTGACCAATGGAATCATGAGGTGAATTTAATTTTAATTTATTTCTCACAAAAGAATGTGACAGAACGATAGCTAAGTATTTACTTAGTAAAAATCTCAATTCACAGAACGGGCCTTTGTAAATTTTGTTGCTTGAAATTTGTGACTCAAAAAACGCGTTAATTATTCGAATCGGGTAAGCCAAACGCTAAGATAATTCATAAGCAAAACAAGCTCAACTTATCCTACTAATATTTTAAATCCCAAAGTTTATGAAAGTGGACCCTTTCATAAACTTTGGGATTGTGTATGTGTGTATGTTTGTTTGTTTTTGAGTTGTAAAAATAATTTGATTTCTTTCTAATGAACTTAGCTATTGGAGTTGGCGCCAACCAATTTCCTTAAACCCTCTACAACTAAATAAGTACAAAATACAAATACAAATATCTTTATTAGATAATAAGAATTTTTCACAAACATAAAAATATTTTGGTGAGTTGGCAACTCTCACCTACACTGGCCATATGGTCGTATCGCAGAGTGACAGTCAATCAGAAGGACTTGCGTTCCATCATTTACAATTTCAGTTAAAAGAAAATATTTGAATATATAAACACAAAAAAATATATATTAGACTTAATGCTAAGCACAGCTGAAATTGAAATGAGCCGATAAAATTAGGTAACATGCAATAAAGGCACAGTGGTGATAATATAAAAAGGGTGTGTGATTTTAGCTATCATAATGTGTGTGTGTATGTGTATGTGGAGTGTGTGTATGTGTGTAGAGAGTACAAAGAGTATTTTATTAGTAGACTAGGATTTAACAATGAGAAGGTTTTCAATTTTATCGTATGTGTTGCCTTTAGCCATTCTCGGATCGCGTCTCTGCTTTTGTTGGTGGTTTCTGAGTATGAAGAGTCTTTTTTATTGTTTTGAATAAATAAGGTGCAAGGAATGTGCGAAACCTGTGTGCAAAAGTTGTTGTCATTTTGATTCCTGTTCCTAAGTGTCTATAGCGAGTTGCAATAGGGCCGTCGCGGGTGGTTGGCACAAATTGTTTCAGGATATTTGCAATGTACAGCTTCCGCACAGAGAGGACACCTATTTCTGTGAACAGCTAGTTAGTCGGTAGGATAACGAAAGTCCCTTTTATAGAGGACTTTTAGAGCGGCCCTTTGTGCACGTTCAACCACCAGTAGGTGGGTCTTCGCTGCCCCTCCCCATGACGAAATGCAATACGATATAATCGATTCCGCAAATGCGTAATAAATGTTGCGTTTTATGGACTCGTCATTTTATGCATTTGAGTCTGCCAAAGATGAAATGAGTCTGCGTAGGCGACCGGAGATGTACAGACAGCAGTGGGTCAGTTCAGTTTAGCTTGCTGTCGTCAAGTACTCCTAAGTATCTAATAACTTCCACTTTTTCGAGTTTCGGAAATCCACACGAACCTGAACTCTGATATTTATGGAATGTTAAATTTAGCGACGGTTCTTTAGAGTGGTCTGGTAATATATGAAAGCACATATACTTAGTCTTGCCTACGTTTAGCGTCAAAAGATTCTTCTCAAGCTTTCACAATTTTGAGTCCCTCATTTGCTGTCGAAAAAGCGTAATCCCAGGTTTCGCCTGAAAACAGTAGAACGGTATCATCGGCATAGTGATAGTCAAACAGTTTGCGAGTTGCTGGTCGCAGAGGCCGATACTGTAGACGAGGTACAGGAGTAGACCTAGCACACTTCTCTGCGGAACGCCGTAACTAACCTCCTTACGCTCACTTAGGCCAGCAGATGGTATCCTGACTTGCTGGTTCCCGTCATAGACGTAGCTGCGGAACCAGGAGTGTGCAATACCCCTTATACCTACGTTTTCCAGCTTGCAAAGAAGCAGGGGTATGGAGACGGTGTCAAATGCCTTCGCTAGATCTAGGAACACTCCTATGCAGTGGAAGCCTTTGTCCAAATGGGATACGATGTGATCTACCACCCGACCAACTGCATCTGATGTAGACTTACCTGACCTAAAGCCGTATTGGTTCCCAGATATTAGATTATTGACTTCAAGATAGTATAGTCTACTTTTTGCAATTTTCTCAATAATTTTGGACATTGCTGGTAGAAGTGAAATTGGCCTATAGTGAGACACCGTCTCCATATTTCCAGTCTTGTGTATAGGAATAACTACTGCTCTCTTAAAAAAAATTGGATAAGTACCGGAAGCAATGGATACATTAATGAGATGTGTGAAAGGGGGCCAGAAGGAAAGGTTTAACCATTTTAATGAATTTTGCACTTATACCGTCCCAGCCTGTGGCGGCACTGTCCTTCAGGGAATTTATAATTCTAGCTACTTCAGCTTCATCAGTGGGAGGAAACATAAAGCTGTTAACTTGGGTGCTGCCCGTGGTTCGACATGTTTTTATGAGATCAGATTCGGCTAAATTGAGAGCACTAAGATGGTTGACAGTTGGAACGTAAACTGAGCCTCCACCCAACATAGGCGAGAAGCTTAATTTTCAGGCAGACAGTGTTTTTTATTCTTCCTCATTTTATCCCGTAACTTGAAATTTCAAAAAACCAATCCAAGTCTTTATAAGCCTAGTCCCAAATCGCGAAACGGTCTTACGTTCTTGACTCTGAAGTAGCTGCAAAAACGTGTCAAGTCCCTACAATTTAAAGTCCATTTTTCATTACAATTACTAAAATAAATTTGCACTTTAGCTACGTCGGTGATAGCTTTGTCGCACAGCCAGTATTCAATTTGAATTTACACTCTAAATTGGCTCTTGACTGCTGCATTTTAAAGTCACATTTGGAATGCACATTTTAATTGCACTTAGATTTCGAACGCTCTTTAGTTTCATTGTATCGTATATCTTTTCTAATTGGCTAGGTAGTTTAGTTTAGACACTCTCTAATTGAAATAAATGAGTTTCTCTCTCTTCTTTATTTTCTTATTTGTTAGTTTTACAATAATACAGACAGGTGAGAAGTAGAGAAATGAAACAATAGTTGTTTTGTCTTGAGCTCTCGAGTTGTTCCGAAATAATTTCCGATACTATTTAGAAATAGCCACGTATTTTCTTTAAGACATTTTGTAGATAAGTGATATTTTTACCTCACAAATCTAAAGAATAAGATTTCTACAGCCTCCAAGGGTACCTACACTAGTTCACACTAGATGGATGAAGTGACCACTCAGTCGCTGCAGCCTGGGACACCTTTGAGACTGAGACAAAAGCATTAAAAGGACCGACAGCATTAATAAATCGTAATTGACACAACTGTTGACCACAACTTTACTGGGGGCCCATTTTGGCACCATTTCGTGACAGACTCAGGGCCCTGAGATCTTACGCTTGTGCAAGCACAGAAACAGTGTCCAACCACAGAGGAATAAAAATATTTTTTCAAGGTGTAGATGTACAGCGAAAATCTCAAAATAATGGAATTCAAATCTTCTTTTTAAAATTAGTACTCGTAACGCCATCTTGTAGTGCAAAAAATACATGGACACCCCCTGGTCCAACCCAACGACGTACTAGGTACTTATCACTGGGCTGCCACCGCTTACTGTAACATAGTATACCTACAGAGTAGTTTATTACCTACTTTGTTATGTCACAAGACCTTGCTCTACAATCGCGATTCGACAAACAGAAAAATTAAGTCAAGTTTTAATTTCCAGCTGGGACTCCGAGTTGCGACCCTCTCGGTTTTACATTTACCTCGGCTGAGGGTGGTTCCATATTCATCCGGACCTTTGTACCTTTGACACGGTTTCAGATTCCTAAGGGTCCTTAGTTTCCTCGTAATGGTGGGAATGTGTATATTTGATCGGACTTTGAAGCCGGTGGTTTTGTTATTCATATGGGGAAGTCCAAAACCTTAGCAGATAGAAAAACATGTATACGGAACGATATAGTCGACTTGAAAAACTTAGATTTAGGAAAATCTCTTACAGTACTCGGAAATAGTAGTATAGAGTAGGTACAGAGACTGGCCACGGCGTCGCGAGGGTCGTCTCAGCTCCATATTCACGTTCAGGCTCTCCGAATGAAAATTAAAACTAGTCGGCTACACCGACATACAAGGTGTAACTCTTTTTACAGGGTGTAACCTACTGGTCAACAGGATGTCAAATCTGTAAAAAAAAGTTGAAAAAAACAATTTTTATTTTATAACCTCAAAATTTAAAAAAAAACGTAACTTTTTTGTTTTTGTTATTAGCTCAAATTTAAAAATATGTTTGTGCGTGTAGGTGCATTTACATAGCTTTGAGTTGTTAAAACTTTGTGAAAGTCAATGAAAACAATATTTAAAAAATACTTTTCTTCCGCCACATCGTTCACATTTTATTAATTAAAAAATTAACGGAATGCCATAGAGCAAAAAAAAAATTAGGTTGTGATCCCTATCACCGGATGCAATTACCCTGTAAAAAGAGTTTTGTAACACCTTGTAAATACAAGTAAGTGAAACCATTTACTAAATACAAAATAAAGAGTAGACATCGAATAGTTTTCACAGCGTAAGCAAAGCATAGCTCGCACACTCTAAAAGCACCTGTGAAATTTCGACAGCTGAAAGGTAAAAACCTCTACATACTTACGCCGTGAAGTCTCGTGGACATGTATTGTGTGTGAATAGGTTTCAGGTGTCACGTGATGTTCTGACACCTTGAGGTAGCTAATCGCTCAATAAAATAAACCATAAAAATCCCAGCTAATCTGTTCTGAAACGTAACAAACGACAATCCATGTACGTCCCAAAACCGTCGCTAAATCACAGCCATTGACCCATGCCTAGGAATTCTCGCTGAATTGAAGACAAATCCTTGCAAATTTGGCGTCCCCTGTGGACCCGACACGGCTGAGGGAGATCGACGCAAATTGCTGAAAAAAGGACACCAAAACATAAATAAGCGGCTAAAACACATTTTGGTCCAACGTATGTAGATTGTTTGCCTTTTGTTTAGTTTAGGAGGCTTCGCTATTTCATGGACTGGAAGTTGCTGAGGAAAGCCAGGACATGATGATAGGTGGATCATCGTTTGGGGGTACCTACTTCTTGCCGCGACCCGTGAATCTGTGAAATCTGTGGGCCATTTCATAAAATGACAGTAATATTAGGAGTTGTATCCACCGATCCCGGGATCAGTTTACAATGACAATTAGATTTACTTCGCGGAGCCGAAGGAGCATTAGAAAGGTTACCAAAAAGGTTAGGTTACTAACCTGCCACCTAAGGCCGGCCACATACAGATCGAATTCCGGACGGGAAAAAATCGAAGCGGGATTCCGAACGCACTGACTGCATACAAGTCTTTTGACCTACCACACACATACGGTTGTTTTCCGTCCTTAATGTTCATAGATTTGTATGCAGTGACTGCGTTCGAAATCCCATTCCTTTTTCCTCTTCGGTCGACCTGCGTTCTCAGACTGTTTACTTGTCTAGTTCAATCTAGCTAGGGTACTTATGTATTCGAAATATAAAGTTAGTTTCCATCAGTCAGTTAGTCCAGAAATAAATGCACAGTCGGATCCTCAGCGTATGTGTAACTTGGTTGAATTATCTACAGGGTGCACTCTAAGTCGATAGCGGAACTTTAAGTAGGCTGTCTACTGATCACTACAAACAACTTGTGACGGCGAAAAAAATGGAACGAAAAAAAAATCTGCTATTCCATACAAAAGGTCGACTCAGTACTGCGCCAAATATATGAAACAGCACATTTTTTTTCGCTCCATTTTTTTTCATTACCTAGTACAAGTTGTTTGTATTGATCAGTAGACAGCCTACTTAAAGTTCCGCTATCGACTTAGAGTGCACCCTGTAGAGAGTATTGCCAGAGGCACAGCCTTCTTTATCTCTCAAGCCGTGCTGTGCAAGTCCTGGCAACGTCGCCCGTGAACCGGTTTACGCAGTGCACTGTCTGTCAGAAGCCATTATGATAGTACGACCAAGTTAAAACTAATCCGAGTCTCACTAACTTCAACTCTGGCTGGATACCATTAATTTTAGTCACATAATAATACCCGGCTAAATAACATGGCAGTTATGTTGTTTGTTTTTATACCATTTTTCTTGTAGTTTTTAGTTAGCTGGATATACGTCATCTTCATTTGACGTAAGGATTTGTTTTGATTTGTTGTGTGGCTGATATTGTGAGTGAAAATTAAGTAATTTATTAGTTATTCATTGCTTTAAAACAGCCTAACTTGACTTGCCAGCTTAAGGTATGTTTTTAGAGTATTTTCATAGTTTTAGTTACGATTTGTAGTAACAATTTGATCCTAGAGAACCAATCGTAACACAACATTAAATCATGAATTTATTTTCAAATGCCTCGCCGGTGTTGTTTGCCCTGCTGTAAGTCGAATTACGACTCAAGTCTAAAGAGAGAAGAAAGACCTTTATCTACGTTTTCTTTCCCACGGGATAACGATTTATTAAGTCGCTGGAAAACTAATTATAAGATAGTCTTACAAGACAGACAACCGGTTCACGCAGTCCTTAAATGCGAGGTTGCCAAACTTAACAGCATGGCTTGAGAGATAAAGAAGGCTGTGCCAGAGGGCGAACCAAAGGTTTTATACTTTGTGGCCCAGATCAGTGTTTTTTTTTTCTTTTTGGTTTATAGGCATCCTCCTAACTCATCGTTTAGAAAAAACTTTAGTTTTACCAAAATTTATAGTTTAGGGAAACTGGAATTCAAACTTTTCACACCTTATTTTAAAAAAGTGTATTTGATACAGGAATCGATTATGTGCATTTTTCTTTGCGTTCGGGCCAATTCACTATGCCCAGATTGGCCAACCCTGGCTGACGCAAGAGGATCTTAATGTATAAAATCAACACCGCAGTAGACTTTCTTGACGTTTTAATTTTGTGTCGCCGTCTGACTCCGTACTCTCTACAACTCCTATACAGGGTGTTAAAAGACCGCCAACAGACCCGAAAGTCACGCATACTAGACACCAAAACAAAGTACTTTTTTGATAAATTATTGCTGGGAAATGATTTTGGTTTTTTAGGTTATAATTTTGATAAATATTTTATTACGCAATGGACGAGTAACGCAAAGATGTCATATTGCGCAAGCGTAGGTATAAATTTATGTTACTTAAGCTTGAAGTGCCGATGTTTAGAATACATTGCGGGTTGCAATTTTAACGTCGTTTTTTGTAAGAAATATTCATAATTTTGATATGGCTTCTTGAGAAAGTATGTTAAGAACTAGATACTGAATACATTTCTGCAAAAAAAAAGTTTTGATAAGTCCGACTTTGAACCTCATTATCTCTGAAACCGTTGATTTCCCAGGCATAGTTCCTTGGGCAAAAATGTTCACTAAGATGAGGACTATACGTGGTTTCCCGCTTTGTTGGCGGTCTTTTAACACCCTGTATATTTGTTCAACTATAGCACTTATACCAACCAAAGTAAGAACTCCGTCCGTGGTTAAAGCAAAGAGCTCTGACACACCGGGACATCCGGGTAATCTGGTCATTTAGATTAGTTCCCTATCGCTGTGGACGCCACTCTAGAGAACAGTATTCAAAGAACACGGCCAAACCGAGGAAACGCGGGTAGCCGCTGCTCCATACAAAAGGGAGACCAGAGTAGCTACCCCGAGTGCGAAAAAGCTGTGCCGAACGTCTGCCGGGCGTCTGTCATGTATCCTAATAGTATACTGTAGTAAGGTTGTTTATCCAACTTATCACTTTCAGTGACAGTGACAGTAAGCACTCGTGGTACCTGCTCTGTTTCCTCCCTGGATAATTAATTTAGAAAAAATATGTTTATGCCATTCAATCGACACCTCTGTCATGACCGTATGTTTTCCTTTTTTTCTTATTTTCATTATTTAAATAAATTTTATTATTTAATAAAAAAAAGTAAAACATAGGGACATAGCAGAGGTACATATAAATTGTATGGCATAAACATATTTTTTCTAAAATAATTATCCAGGGAGGAAACAGATCTTCCTTTTTGTATTTTTTGTATGAAGCAGCGGCTCGTATACTATAGGCACAACTAGCGCGGCCAATGAAAAAAAATCATTATTATTATTACCTTTTTGGATGCGTTTTTTGCTAAAAACGAGCCGTCAAATGAGAATCCCTAGGCTTAAATTATTTTTAGGACCACTTTGGCGGCGACGGGTTTTATTCGTAGGTTCTAGAATCTCAATCTAGAATCTAAACCTTAGGTCCTAAAAATATTTAAGCCTAGGGATTCTTATTTGACGGCCCATTTTTAGCAAAAAACGCATCCAAAAAAAAATTATATGATTATTTTTCATTACCAAGGCGCGTGGTGTCCCAGTGAAACAGGGCTCGAAGTGTTAAGTATCGCTCCGTCGTCTTCCCTGGGGACTAGAGATTTATTGGAACATAGGCCTTTATTTATTTCACTCTTTTGTTCTGGAGTGAAGTGAAGTGTAAAGCACTCTTGTCCATTGAATGGCTGTGAGGGTGGTACACATCTGTTGCCTTGAGTGGTGGCGTGAGCTTTCAAACAAGTAACTTTGAACGAATAGGGATAAAACAACAAGTGGCAATCTTAGAGGATAGATGGACACTTGTTGTTTTATCCCTATTCGTTCAAAGTTACTTTTAAGAACTCATATTTAACCCCCGATAAAACAGAGGGGTGTTGAAGTTTGCCCGCGGTGTGTCTGTCTGGGTGTATGTGTGTCTGTCTATGGCACCGTAGCTCTTAAACGGGTGAACCTATTTGGTTGCGGTTTTTTTTTATATTTGAAAGCTGGTTTTCTAGCGAGTTTCTATGTTTTATCAAAATCGGTTCAGCCGTTTATGAGATTTACTAATTTGAAGGTAAAATTTAGAAGGTATTTTGATTTATCACCATCCCGTTAATACCCTTTCCCGAGTAAAGCTCTTTACGCTAGTGTATTTCACTCGTGGGGGGTCGCCAAGCTATCTTAGGGGGTTTGCGAAGCTTCTTTAGCGTAGCTTAAACTTCTACCCTAAGAGGGTCGCGGAGCTTCTTTAGGAATGTTTTTGGGGATCGCAGTTATGGTGTACTTAACTGAAAAAAAAAAAATACATTTTGTCGTATCTTTTTATTCCATTACATAGCAGCTTGATTTTTTTTTAGGTTCCAAGGCCAGGGACTGCAGACCTGAGTATTTTGATATAAAATTCAACTTGGTACGAGTATCTCCAAGCGTTCTTGAGAAACAGGTCTTGACAAACAGACAGACAGATGTTATTGTATTCGAAACGGGTCGAATCGCGATTGGTTTTTAGGCAAATTAATTACCTTATTTATCCCGACGTTTCGGCCGCGTTACAGCTGCGGGTAGACCCGTTTCGAATACAATAATGTTTAAATATTGCGAATCATTAAAAGTGAAGACAGACAGATGGACAACAAAGTTATCCCATAATGATTCCTTTTTTATTTTTGAGGTCCGGATCCCTAAAAAGGTTGAAGAACACTGCTTTACGCTTACGCTTCTCCTCACGATCCTGTGCTAGACGCACCACTGGTTTCCGGCTGAGCCTTACTTTCAATATTTTAAATCCCCGTACTTAATCATAAATTCTTGAAGAGTTTTCGAAGCCTTGTGAAGAAATGCTATTGAAATTCTCAATAATCGAATAATTCAAGGGGAACAAAGCAGGCCATCTATCATGAACGATTGGATTATTATAAAAGTTTTCGGGGGAAATGTTTCTTCAGTATTTTTGCGGAAAAAAAATTTTATATTGGCGAGACGAGAGAATTATACAACGTGTTACAAAACATCCTAACTCTTTATAAAGGGTCAACAGGATGTCAATTCTGTAAAAAAAAGTTGAACAAAACAATTTTTATTTTATAACCTCAAAGCTGACATTTTTTCATAACTTTTTTGTTCTTGGTATTAGCTCAAATTTAAAAATATGTTTGTGGGTGTAGGTGCATTTGCAAAGGTTTGAGTTGTTAAAACATTGTGAAAGTCAATGAAAACAATATTTAAAAAATACTTTTCTCCCGCCACACCGTTCACATTTTATTAATTTAAAAATCAACGGAACATCGTAGAGCAAAAAAAAATATTTAGGTTGTGATCCCTATCACCGGGTGCTATTACCCTGTAAAAAGAGCTAGCATCTTTTGTAACACCTTGTATATTGGTAAAATAAAAGGTGCACTGATTTCGAGTGACCTTCTGCTGTCCGTTCCATTTGGGTTCCATTCTCCACCTCCGTAGTTCTTCATCAGATCTTCACCATTTTTTATGGCACCACACGGGAAGTATACCCATACAAACAAAAAAAGAATCATCAGAATCTGTTTACCTATAAAAAAGTTCTGAGGTCACATACACAACAAATAAAAATACGGGTAGAATTGAGTACCCTCCTATTTTGAAGTCGGTTAACAAAAATAAAGATTTTTATAAGGTTAAACAATTCGCTCGGGACAAGACTTGAACCCGCAACCTCTTGCATTCCGTGCAGGCGCTCTTCCAATTGAGCTACCAAGTCAACATTGAACAAACAACTCATTGAAACTCGTCTTACGGACGATGGGGCGCCATCTAGTGTAATAGTTTGCACTTATCTACACTATCTAAAACTATCTATCACTATATCACTATGTTATCTTTTTTAACCTTATAAAAATCTTTAAGTTCCCTAGCACGGGCTAATACAAAAAAGAAAATACAAAAAGTGGTTAACAAAAATATACGAGTGGGGCGTCAATCTATATCAATAAGGAACCCGACGGAATGTGAACTGTCTCTTAGAGACCATCAATCTACCGGCCAGAGGCCGCAACCACAAGTAGGTAGGTACTTGAGGCTGTATGGAAGGTTCGTTTAGTACGGTCGGCCACAGTCACAGATACCCGATGGCAGCTCTTACCGCGTGCGTCATAAGGGCGCCAATTGAATAAAAAGACGTATCCTAGCATGTGGCCGACGTTGTTTCCGTTATTTCAATCCCTCTGAAATGTGTACCTATAGACAGAATAGGTAGGTAAGTAAGTAAAAAGTAAAAGTAAAAATCCGTCCAGTAGACGGAGACTAGTTGAAGAAATTCGCATCGACAGTTACTTGACTCGGTAGCTCAATTGGTAGAGCGCCTGCACGGTATGCGAGAGGTTGCGGGTTCAAGTCCTGTCCCGAGTGAATTTTTTCAACTTATTATAAATGTTTAAAAGTAAAAAGTAAAAAATATTTATTGACCAAAATTCACTGTTGGCCCTAGTGATAAAATAATAATATCTTAGTCATTGAGGAGTTCAGCAACCCCTTCAATAATATGACTGGATCTTTTTGAAAATTAAATACTGTAGTAAAGCAAACGTTCTAAATAAAATGTCTTTGTTACAGGTAAGTCCACACTCGGAACGCAGTCCTCAGAAAGCAGATGAATGGGGGATTTACTGACAGATAAAAAATAATAATGAAAAAAATGTTGTAAAAGCTGTGACAGATGGCGTTGACCCGACATGTGGGGTCTATCACAGAGTAAATTAGTGCTTACAAAGGAGAAAATTCTTCTTCACTTCATTGCTCTGTGACTTCATCTTTCATCGTCGTATACCTATAATACATCATTCCTGTTGACGACCGACCTAGGCGAAAGATAATTACCTATAGGATTGGAATAGGCATGTAGGATTAAATACCTACTATTTGGCACATGCCGTTGTAAATACATTGTTTCCATTTTTTCTATACTTTACCTCATTTAATACTCTTTTTCTTTCATAATACTTACTTAATTAACTAATATTTGCATTATTACTTGATTTATTACACAATTAAAATGACTGCCCACGACCCAGGCAGAGTCTGCTCCTTAGCGCATAGCGAGAAAGTGAAGTAAACTGGTCTCGGCCAATGAGAGAGCCGGATCGCTTTACCGCGGTCACCCGCGTAGGCGCAGTAGTAGCGGGGTGTAAAAACCCGAATTATTTGTAAATAATTTGATTTGTTGTTTTTCTTTGTTATTTAGTGTCTTTTTCCACGAATCTCTTTGTTTTCGAATGTAAAATAATTGCCTTTTATCTGTTTTAATCATAACTCGATGTAATTTTCCTATTAGAAAATCTTTTTTATACCTAGAACTTTTGTATGTAAATTTCATGTTAATTTAGCCTGTAAATCTATGTAGACATGTGTAACTAAGCTTATTTCACGTAGATGTATGTAACTGACCAGTATTGTAATGTTATAGCACTCTAAGCCGTAATTTTAAGACCAAATTGTTAATACCTAAAGTTGACGTAATATTATTTGTAACTTTTACTTGCTCAAAAGTTAATTTATCGTTTAAATAAGTACTTAAATATATCAATAGGGATAAATAAATGATAACACACCCGCTTACAAGTTATTTCCACACTCCTTACACGGCCCATGGCAGGTAGGATATTCAGCTCTTAGTAGGTAGGAAATAGCTAACTCAGAGGCCTATAACATCCATGCACCTACACACATTACACACCACAACAAAGATCTCTTTCTCCCGAACTTAAAACCGTTTGAATTATTAAAATCTGTTAGTAAATAAGAAAGATATGATGTAAAATGTAACGTTCTAATAGGCAAAATAAAATTCGAATTAGACTCAAATTAGAGAAGATTTGTGGTGGCTCTCTGTGCCGCAAAGCCCAACTCAGGGGCCTCGCGCCCAAAATTGTACCGGGCATCTTCGGAACTCGCCAAGATCTACCACTACTCTTCTCTAAGAGCAATCGTGGAAAGCAGAAGTTTGTTTCTCTTCTCTCTTCCCCGCAACATCCCGGTACCACCAACGACGTTGGTGCTGAAAACGGCTGACGCTGCCGCCGCCGCCGCCTGCTAAACCGCTGCGAACTCGCCGGTTAAGCACGCCACCGAGTCGCCGAGCCGCCGAGCCTGCTGACGGGTACCTACTGCGGACCCTGCCGCCGGTACCCCTGCGCCTGGTCACACGCCTGGTGCCACCAGGGCGCAAGTACCCACTGCGACGAGTCCGGCCGGTACCTACGGCCCGCCCTCACGGTCGATACCTACGCGACGACGACGATCAGCTGCGAGAAGTACCTACTCCCGGGCGCCAAGAGAGGGTCACCTAGCTGCGAGAGGAATCCACGGGTTTTACTGTTGGCCCGAACCTCAACAGTTGATGGTCCTTCGGCATCGGATTTGAAGACAGCGAAGACCTTCGACCACTGGCCCCGAAGATCTGGAAGCGGGAGCTTGGACCTGGAGCAGACCTGGACCCGGACCTGGACACTGTACGAGCCTGCCGGAGCTGGAGCTGAGCCTGGACCCTGCCCCTGACGACCTGGACCTGGACCTGGAGCAGAACTGGAACCGGACGGGACACTGTAGGAGCCTGCCGGAACTGGAGAAGCCCCTGGACTCGGACCTGGACCCGGACCTGGACCTGGAGTTGGACCTGGAGCCAGCCTTGGACACTGGACGAGCCAAGCTGGTACTGGAGAAGCCCCTGGCCCTGGCACTGGAGCTGGACCTGGACCTGGAGTTGGACCTGGAGCCAGCCTTGGACACTGGACGAGCCAAGCTGGTACTGGAGAAGCCCCTGGACCTGGATCTGGACCTGGATCTGGACCTGGAGTCGGACCTGGAAGCTGTGAAGAGCGAAGAAACAAGAAGACACCTTCCAACACGGTTTACCCGTGGGCCACTCCGCGGTAGCACCTAACGGTGTCAAACGCTATCGTGGGTGGTTTCAACACCTTCGGGTGTAGCGACTTTTCAAGCGAGGTCGCCGGTCTAGTCGAGCAATCGGCTAGGCTGACAGCTTGACTGCGCCTGTAAGGAGCGTGAGTGGGCAGGGCCTGACGGTGTATGCCGGCCAGGACCGCGTGACTCCAGTTGGACATTCCAGCCAACTGGGTGTGCACCCTGAACCTACTACGCACCCTCTGCAGGGCAGATCCCCCCTCTCCTATCCTTTACATCCATCCTCACTCCGAGCATATCCCCGCAAGGGGCCCTCGAGTGAGTCTGCTAGGGTCAGTAGGGCCGCTAGGGACAGTCTGCTGGCGGTAAACAGGGCCGCACAGAGACTGGGTTTAGGGACGTTAGGGACGAGGACGTAGGGACGCAAGGGACACTGCATCGCGGTGCCGGGACAAGCGAAGAGCCCGGTGGACCAAAGCAACTGCAAGAGGACCAGTCAAGCCATCCACCTGAAGACCAAGAAGATGTCTACAAGAACGACTAGATCAATGAAGATGAAGGGAGCTCCACGGCCTGAATTAACCACCGAGCAAGAGTCACCGCTTTCCCCCTCCGACACTGAAGAGCGGGGGGAGGTCAAGGGGAGCGGAGCGACGACGTTGAGCGGAGGGACTTCGAGCGTCTTCGTTACTGGTCTAGCAAACCCTACAACAACCGATGGAGCGACGAGCACCAGCCAAGTGATGACTGAAGTAGACACTCACCAGGAACAGGGAGGCGGATCTACATCAGTGCGTACCGTGTTACGCCGGTCTTCAAAATCCACGTCAAGCGCTAAGAAGCGCGCTGAGCTCCAGGCAAGACTGGAGCTCGAAGAAAAAGAAGCAGCCGTTGCTCGAAGAGAGGCAAACGCCGCACGGACAAAGCTAGCAATGATCCAACTGGACGACACCGACAACGACTTCAGCGATGAAGAACCAGCGACCATGCAGCCAAATGTCGAGCGGTGGGTCAACTCCACAGTAAACGGACAACAGCGCCATGACATGGAACAGAGAAGACAACCACATCACTTAGCGTCAAGGCGACACGAGGGGGAGGTTGAAGAATCCCAGCCCGCGCCGCCTGCTGATGACGCACGGGGCGTCGCGACATCCCTTGTTTCCGACTTCGTGCAGGCAGTCAAGGAGGCGGTCGCGCAAGCGGCACCACCTGCACAAAGAAACGCGCCTCAAGCAGCACCACGATACCTGTGCGAGCTGCACAACTTCGCTGGAGACCCAAGCGAATGGATCGCCTTTCGGGCCACATACGAAGACACGAAACAGTACTTCAGCGACATAGAAAATGTTGCGCGGCTCCGAAAAGCGATTACGGGACGAGCAAGAGAAGCTGTACGCTCTACCTTGTTCAGTAGTATCAATCCGAAGTTGGTTATGGAAAACCTAGCCCGACTGTTCGGACAGCCCAAGCGGCTCATCAAGAACGAGATACACACAATAGAAAAGATGACACCGCTGGCAGAAGACGGAAGAAATCTAACCACCTTCGCCGGAGTCATCACAAATACAGTGAATACCATAGAACAGATGAACCATCACACATATTTGGACTCCGAGGAAATCGCAGAAAAAATCGTGGACAAACTAACTCAAATATATCGAGTGGCATGGTTCAGTTATCGTCACAAAAATCGACACAAACCAATCATGATAGCATTGAGAAACTTCTTAAACGAACTGGTGGAAGAAAGCGACGCCTATGAGCCCGAAGCCGTACGACGGAGAGAACCCCAGCGAACTCGCGGGCTTCCCCCGAGAGCGGTACACGCCGCCATCACCGAAGAAGACGACAGCTTCATATCAGACTACGAAGAGGAAGAAGAGGAAGATGAAATAGCCAACGTGAACGCAGTCGCTACAGAAGACATCAAGTGTCTACACTGCGGCGATAAACACCTGATAAAGAAGTGCCAAAAGTTTCTGCAGCTGGATACTCAAAAGCGATGGGAGGCAGTCAAGAAGTTGAACGCTTGCTTTCGATGCTTAAGCGACAAGCACCGCCACGCCAGCTGCAAAGCCAGAGTTTGCGGCAAAAACGGCTGCAAAGCAAAACATCACGAACTGCTACACAATGACAAGAAAGTCATTGAAAGATCGACACCAGTCTGCATCCTTTCTAATTGGAAAACGTACTTGAAGATAACGCCCATCGAGATATCTGGTCCTAACGGAACGCTAAAGACCTACGCTCTGCTTGACGAGGGATCATCGGTCACGCTTATAACCCAAGAGTTGGCAGACTCAATCGGAGAAACCGGACCCCAAGAGCGACTGATCGTGAAAGGCATAGCGGATACGAAATTAAACCATCTCTCGGCCAAGCTCAACATCAGAGTCAGAGGGCTACAACAAGATTGTCATCATCAAATGGAAGCCTTTACGATTCCTTCAATGGACATATGCACACAGTCCGTAGAAATGAGGGACATCGAGGACTGCGAACACCTAGCTGAAATCAAAAACCAGCTGACATACCGCAATGCAAGGCCTCAAGTACTGATCGGGCAAGACAACTGGAGTCTCATAGTGACAAGGAGCTTAAGATATGGAACACCAGACGAGCCAGTCGCGTCACTGACCAACCTCGGTTGGGTACTCCACGGGATAAAAACCCTCGCGCCGTCGTACTCCAAGTCACACACAACGTACCACGTGAGCCACGAGGCATCGGGCAAGGATGAGGCACTAGAGAACCTAATAAGAGACCACTTTGCAATCGAGTCTCTAGGTGTGGCGCCAAAGCTGCCTGAAAAAGACCCAGAGCAAGTAGCGCTGAAAACACTCGATGCAACCACACGAAGGCTGCCTGAAGGATCATTCGAAACCGGACTCATCTGGAAACCGAAGATAAAAGAAATGCCGAAGAATCGCGCTTGCGCACTCCAACGTCTTCAAGGCATTGAAAAGAAGATGAGGCAATCCGCAGAATTCAAAGAAAAATACACGGAGCAAATAAGAAACTTGCTCGCGAACGGCTACGCCGAAGAAGCTAGCGCGATTCCGACATCGCCAAGGACGTGGTATCTACCACACTTCGCTGTCGTTCATCCCCAGAAAGGAAAAATGAGACTTGTCTTTGATGCCGCCGCAAAAACAAACGGTACGAGCCTCAACGACGCGCTGTTCCCCGGACCCGATCTGCTACAGTCGCTGTTCGGAGTGCTACTGCGCTTCAGGGAGGGACCGATCGCCGTGGTAGCCGACATCAAAGAGATGTTTCTGCGCGTGAAGATACGAGAAGAAGACAGAGACAGTCTTCGATTCCTGTGGCGAGATAATCCACATGAAGAACCGAAGGAATATAGGATGACGTCTCTCATCTTTGGAGCCGCTTCTTCACCATGCACAGCCATCTACGTCAAGAACCGTAATGCGGTAGAACAAAACGACGCTGACCCACGAGCCATTCGTGCTGTAGAGAAAAATCATTACATGGATGACTACCTACAGAGTTTTCATGACGCCCAAGAAGCACGCTCGATCGCTAAAGAGGTTGACCGAATACATCGAGCAGCGTCATTTCAACTGCGTGGATGGGCTAGTAACCAGCCCGAAATACTCGAAGACTTCCCGAGCGAGTTAAGAAGTACGGAAGACGTCACACTAGGAGAGTCTAAAGACCAAGAGGAGAAGACACTCGGTCTCAAGTGGAACCTCACGAGAGATTGCCTCAACTTCGCTCTCAATCTCCGAAACACGCCTACCGAAATCATCACAGGCGACAGACCACCGACGAAGCGCGAAGCAACGAGCGCCGTCATGTCGGTCTTCGACCCACTGGGACTCGCATCGCCAATACTGATACAAGGAAAACTAATGCTTCAACACGTCTGGAGATCAGGGATCGAATGGGACGACCCCCTTGAGCCCCAGGAGCATGATAGGTGGAAAACATGGCTCAACGAACTGAAGAAACTTCAAGATTTGAACATTCCTCGCTGCATTTCACCAAACAAAAAACGCGGAGAACTTCACGTGTTTTGCGACGCATCCGAGCAGATCTATGCTGCCGCAGTTTATTGGAGGACAGAAGAACCAGACGGCTCAATAAACGTACACCTGATTACCGGCAAAGCCCGCGTAGCGCCGTTAAAACCGGTGTCAATCCCACGACTGGAGCTACAAGCCACGCTATTAGGCTGTCGCCTCGCCGCCTCAGTGAAAGATTCCCTCCAACTGGAAGTGACCAACACGACTTACTGGACTGATTCAAGAACAGTCCTAGCTTGGATTAAGTCGGAGCCGAAAACGTTCAAACCTTACGTTGCGCATCGATTGGCTGAGATCGAAGAAAGCACGAAAGTCAAACAGTGGAGATGGGTTCCCACCAAAGAAAACGTTGCAGACGACGCTACCCGTAACGCGCCAAGCAAGTTCAGCGCAGAACACAGATGGTTTACAGGCCCTGCATTCTTGCGAAAGAAGCCTGAAGAATGGCCAGAGGATAAGAGCGCACCAAAACAGCTTGCACCTACAGGCGAAGAAAAACAAACAGTAGCCGTCGTGACAAGGCCGCCGAAACGAGAACTGGAAGTACCCGACCCGGGCAGATTCTCCAGCTGGCCACGGCTCATCAGAGCGACCGCTCGTTTTTTGCAATGCGTAGACGTATTTAAAGCAAAAATCAAGACCAAAGCAGTCGCCAAGGCAGAGACGGATCCGGCATGGAAACCAACCAAGCCCAAAGCCAAAGCTTGCCCAGGAAGAACGTCATACGTGGCGCCCAAGGATTTGAACCTGATACCGCTTGAAAACAGCTATATCAAGAGAGCCGAGCTGATAGTTATCAAGAAAATGCAAAGCGAGAGCTTCAAAAACGACATAAAGCTGCTGAAAAATGGAAAACCGCAAGAGAAAAACTCGCCTCTAAGCCGACTCACCGTAGAAGTGTCGCCCGACGACGGAATCCTTCGCCTGTCGACACGCGTCAGCGCCGCTCCATATCTCGCCGATAGCTACAAAAAACCGACCGTTCTCCATGGGAAAAATCCCACGACGAGACTTCTCATCAAACACGTACACGAGAAGTTCAATCACGGCAACCATCACACGGTGATGAACGAGATCCGTCAGAAATACTACATCATCGCCCTCCGCTCAACTCTCCGCTCCATCACGCACACCTGCATCACGTGCAAGATCAACAAAAAGACTCCGCTGATGGCTCCACAAGGCGATTTACCCCCAGAAAGGCTACAGCGCAATCAAGCGCCATTTACACACACAGCTGTAGATTATTTTGGGCCAATGAACGTGACCATCGGCAGACGCCACGAAAAACGGTGGGGAGCACTGTTTACGTGTCTTACTACACGAGCAGTTCACATTGAGTTGGCCTCATCACTGACACCCGATTCCATGATACTCGCCCTGCGAAGAATGTCCGCTAGGAGGGGAACCCCGCAAACCATCTACAGCGATAACGGATCAAACTTCGTCAAGGCCAACAAAGACATGATGGACGAAATGAAGAAGGCGTGTCAAGAGAAACAGATCGAATGGAAATTTATCCCTCCGGGAGCGCCACACATGGGTGGTGCTTGGGAACGCATGGTGCGATCCATTAAAACCGCTCTCGCAACCACACTCCACGAGAGAAGCCCCAAGGAAGAAACCCTGCAAACACTCTTGCTAGAAGCAGAGCACCTGGTCAACTCTCGACCACTGGTTAGAGAGACTAGCAACGACCCTAACGAACCCGAAGAACTGACGCCGAATCACTTCCTGATAGGAAGATCATGTGGAATGAACCCCTTAGGAAGTCACACAGACGCCGTTCTATCTGGATCGACAAACTGGAAAACCTGCGAGCGACTTACAGACATCTTTTGGTCAAGATGGACCAAGGAGTATCTTCCAACTCTAGCACCCCGACCTGAGCCAGACAAGAGTAAAACCTTCGAGAACCCTAGCGTGGGTGACGTAGTACTCATCTCGGACACCTCAACGCCAAGAGGCACCTGGCCAAGAGGCCGAGTCGTCGAGACACATCCCGGGCCAGATGGTATCGTCCGCATCGTAACCATCGAGACTCGCACCGGCAAGTTCCGCCGCCCTACATCCAGAGTCATTACCTTGGTCCCTGCGTCCTCGAACCACATAACGGCGTCAACACCTATTTTGAGTGCACAGTAGTCTTACCACTCTGCACTGAGGGGGAGACTGTTGACGACCGACCTAGGCGAAAGATAATTACCTATAGGATTGGAATAGGCATGTAGGATTAAATACCTACTATTTGGCACATGCCGTTGTAAATACATTGTTTCCATTTTTTCTATACTTTACCTCATTTAATACTCTTTTTCTTTCATAATACTTACTTAATTAACTAATATTTGCATTATTACTTGATTTATTACACAATTAAAATGACTGCCCACGACCCAGGCAGAGTCTGCTCCTTAGCGCATAGCGAGAAAGTGAAGTAAACTGGTCTCGGCCAATGAGAGAGCCGGATCGCTTTACCGCGGTCACCCGCGTAGGCGCAGTAGTAGCGGGGTGTAAAAACCCGAATTATTTGTAAATAATTTGATTTGTTGTTTTTCTTTGTTATTTAGTGTCTTTTTCCACGAATCTCTTTGTTTTCGAATGTAAAATAATTGCCTTTTATCTGTTTTAATCATAACTCGATGTAATTTTCCTATTAGAAAATCTTTTTTATACCTAGAACTTTTGTATGTAAATTTCATGTTAATTTAGCCTGTAAATCTATGTAGACATGTGTAACTAAGCTTATTTCACGTAGATGTATGTAACTGACCAGTATTGTAATGTTATAGCACTCTAAGCCGTAATTTTAAGACCAAATTGTTAATACCTAAAGTTGACGTAATATTATTTGTAACTTTTACTTGCTCAAAAGTTAATTTATCGTTTAAATAAGTACTTAAATATATCAATAGGGATAAATAAATGATAACACACCCGCTTACAAGTTATTTCCACACTCCTTACACGGCCCATGGCAGGTAGGATATTCAGCTCTTAGTAGGTAGGAAATAGCTAACTCAGAGGCCTATAACATCCATGCACCTACACACATTACACACCACAACAAAGATCTCTTTCTCCCGAACTTAAAACCGTTTGAATTATTAAAATCTGTTAGTAAATAAGAAAGATATGATGTAAAATGTAACGTTCTAATAGGCAAAATAAAATTCGAATTAGACTCAAATTAGAGAAGATTTGTGGTGGCTCTCTGTGCCGCAAAGCCCAACTCAGGGGCCTCGCGCCCAAAATTGTACCGGGCATCTTCGGAACTCGCCAAGATCTACCACTACTCTTCTCTAAGAGCAATCGTGGAAAGCAGAAGTTTGTTTCTCTTCTCTCTTCCCCGCAACATCCCGGTACCACCAACGACGTTGGTGCTGAAAACGGCTGACGCTGCCGCCGCCGCCGCCTGCTAAACCGCTGCGAACTCGCCGGTTAAGCACGCCACCGAGTCGCCGAGCCGCCGAGCCTGCTGACGGGTACCTACTGCGGACCCTGCCGCCGGTACCCCTGCGCCTGGTCACACGCCTGGTGCCACCAGGGCGCAAGTACCCACTGCGACGAGTCCGGCCGGTACCTACGGCCCGCCCTCACGGTCGATACCTACGCGACGACGACGATCAGCTGCGAGAAGTACCTACTCCCGGGCGCCAAGAGAGGGTCACCTAGCTGCGAGAGGAATCCACGGGTTTTACTGTTGGCCCGAACCTCAACAATTCCATTTTGGTACACACGACAGCACGTCGACGCTTACACGCTAGTACTCTACTCGGTTACGTTACGGGCGACTTTAGAACAAAAGTGTACACTCTGACGTGCTGTCGTGTGTACACGAAATAGTGCACGACTTTGTTATGGTTATTGTAAGAGTGCATGGTAAAACAGGAAACACTTTATTTTGCTCCAAAATGTTTTTGGACGTGGCCAACGAGCGTGAACTGGCATAAAAAAAACATGTCTCGTCAGCGACATCTAGTTACAAATTTGGAACTACAACTTACCTATGAGCAGTCAGAAAATTCCCCATTCGCTAAAGCGTATCATTATCGAGGTAAGTAGGTACAGTCGGCCTCAGTCTCAGATACCCCTTTTTGTTCGATTGGCGCCCTTACGCCGCGCGCGGTAAGAGCTGCCATGGGGTATCTGAGATTGTGGCCGACCGTACCTACCCTTAGAGCTGGTGAAATTGTCCACCGCACCGATTCTGTCACCTTCACCGATAACATTATTATTAAGATGGACAGCGCCGATATTTTTGGTGACGGGTGGACCTACGCTACGCTAGGGTGTCGAATAATTTATCTTTATCACAAAATGGTTATTGTAATAGGTAAAAAAGATGCTCTTTAAGTATAGGATAAAAATTTCGTACAAACGACAGCACGTCAGAATGTACACTTTTGTTGTAAAGTCGCCCGTAACGTAACTGAGTAGAGAGCTAGCGTGTAAGGGTCGACGTGCTGTCGTGTGTACAAAAAAACCTTTATTTAGCTGTACTTAGTTTTTATTAAGACTTTCTGCGATAGCTCAGATGGTTCAAGGGCATTTCATGACTGTGTTCAATTGACGTTCTTAGCCCACTTTGTCTTTCTACGCTTTGATAAATGTTAGAAAAATACATACAAAGCCCTATAGGTACCCATCATTACCCTGGGTCAAACGCCTCAAGGCACCAACAGGAACAAAGCGCAAAATTTCAGCGGGTTCATTTTATTATTTAGTAGTGCCGCCGCGGAGTGTAGGCAGGGGCGGATTCAGGCTGACGTCAAGGTGGTAGGTACTATGGTGGGTAAACGTATGAGGTCCGCCCTTGGGGGTTTGTGGATAGAGAACGTTTAATGGTTCCTACACGACATGTATTTGATATCGGATAAAGTTTTTAATTATAGGTACGGCACTGCAGCCCAAGTACATGACAAGAATGGAATAGGCCATGTCTAAAGGTTTAAGATATCTCTATCACAGTCTTAGTCTTTTAATCTAAATAGAGTGGTACAAATACAGCTTAACGCAATTATTCTTGTGCTAAAGCAGCAGTGCACCATGGCTGACAAAAACGTAATAGGAACATTTTCCTCATAAATATTTTTATAAGGTAAAAAAACTCGTTCAGGACAGGACTTGAACTCATGCATATATTGCAGGCGCTCTACCAATTGATTTTTGAAGTTAGTTTCTTCTTTCTCTTTTACATAAATATCAAAACACGAAACTTTTGGACAAACCAACAGTTCGAAAAAAGCTATGAAAATACGGATCTGAAAGTTTCCAATAATGACCCCCTCATGCCCTGAAAGTTGGTCCTGCAATCCGCACCTGTGTGGAGTCAGCTTTATAATTCCGACGATATCCCGAAGGATTAATTTCGAAACCAGTCCAAAAAATATTTCATCCAATATACCTTTGGCTTGCCTGCTCAGCGAATAATTAATTCCGTATACCTATAAGTTTTTCGTTTATTGGTTTGGCAATTTATTTTAGTGACCTTTGGAAGAAGGTTGATTGAAATATTTATTTCTGAGTGTACTTCTACTCCTCAATACAAATAAATCTCTACCATCTGGTAAAATTAAATGAATGTGTTGAATTAAACGAACACAATTGATGGTCAAGTAAAAAGTCGCGGTTTTTTTCTTGTGCGGGATATTTTCGTTGGTTCTAGGATCTAGAAACTAGGCCTTAGGTCCCAAAAATAGTTAAGCCTAGGGATTCTCATTTGACGGCCCGTTTTTAGAAAAAAAATGCATCCAAATGGAAGATACCTATTATGTTTTTTTTTTCATTGGCGGCGCTCGTGGACGGAGTACCCTCCTAGTAGCATGTTCCGCTATTGAATTTGGGTGCTCTTGTAGACTTATATCGATATCAAATCAAACTAGAATCGTAGAAGTATTGGCCAGTTGGCCACCTCTGGTGTTAGAATGTTGAAGCTGCCCAAAGGGCCTCTGACATGGATTAACGATTGTTATTAAAATATTAGGGTCATTCTTTGAGAGGTCGATTTTTTTGGTCACACCCTAGTATCTACTAAACTGTACATCACACAGTACTAAATTAGCACTTAATCGTCTACTTAACTAACGGTCCATTGAGGCATATCAAATAAAAACAATATTTTATAGAGGAAATTGCCTAAATATCCCTTTGAAGGTCAAAAAATGGGTGATTTTGCGAGTATTTTGCATGTCACACGCGTGTGGGCCTGGTATGTTTTTGTTTGTGGTTTTACTCATGTGCCCACTACTATGCTAATTTATACCTTTCTAAATGCCCAATGAGTGCCTCTATCCAATCGTATATCCAGCATTCTATTAGAATGAAAACTCTTGTGTCTGTAGACATTCCTAGAAATGTCACGCGTCGAGCAAAGTTTAAATCGTGCCACGAAAGTATGTTTTTATACAAGCTTAAATACGCGGCAAGTTTCTAGTTACTGGTGCAAAATATCGTCAAATGGTCCTTGTCAACTATTATGGTTCGTATGTGTCGCTATCTTTCATGCCTAAACTTTTACGTAAGTTCTTGACTTTTTTTAAACTTTGGTTCAGTAAGGTAGCTGAAAGTGGTGGCACGTTTTGCTAGTATAGTAAACAAGACTACACTAAACTGTCCTAAGTACATGAATGCGTATATCCCTGAGTAGGTATTGTCGTAAAAATAAATACGATTGCTTCTATAGTTTAAGAGAAATAGCTACATTTTAGTTATTTCTGAGATCGGTGGCACTGAGATCGGTGGATTTAAGCCACCGATCTCAGTTATTAGCCAAGGAACTCAAAGAAGTTTTCAACATATTGTATCAATTTCACAGATTCTTTAGATACCACACCGAACGAGATGCTATGACTAATTCAAAATTTATCAGTTTGTTTCTATGGACTAAAGTTTAGACTTCATTTAAGCTATTAAGGTACTGTTTTTTGCAAGGAAATGTAATTTCACGCAAATAAAAAGCAAAATCCGTATAGACAGACAATTTTAGTGTATAATTATTACAGTCACACATATAATAGAGCATTGGTCGCCGATGCGAGAGAACCAGGTTCGATTCCCAGCGCAGGCATGTAACATGACTTTATTTCTTTTCAAAGTTACATAAATTTGTAAATTTGAAGTAGCTAAACCCCTCCCTAATGTGAGGAAAAACATCGTGATGAAACCCGCAACTTAGTTGGCTCCACACGTAATGACTTCTCTTGTGGGCTAGGCCGACCAAGCTGTCAGGATAGTATAGGTGCTGGGCAAGCCTACGCCATCTAAAACAATGTCCCAGATACTGCAGCACCGACTGGTCTCTTCACCCATCTAGTGTAAGTGAAGGTGCCACTGGACGCTGTATAAATAGAAGCGAAGGCTTGTTGACTATAATTTTGCATGTTTAGCTTAGGAATTGATCTTTTACAATGATTTTATGAAAATAAAGATAAGATTTTTTTGATATTTTTTATGATTTTTAATAGAAATTTTTGCTTAATTTAGCCCCCTTTTATCTGTATCAGTTCATGAGTGACGTTTAAATTTAGAAAAAACGTTTATTATTCACTGTAATTACTGTTTATAATAATTTTAGACACTATCTGAGATCGGTGGCCTTTTTGCTGAGATCGGTGGCTTGTCAAAAAAGAAGATTTTTTTTTCATTAATCTATAAAGCCTACAGGTGTGCCTCATCGACATATTGACTAGTTTTTAAGCCATCTTTTACGGTGTATTTTTAGTTTTCACCTATCTTGAAAAAAAATAAAAGCCACCGATCTCAGCGAAGAACGCTTTTCTCAGGAATGACCGATTAATCAACAACAACCGGGACCAACGGTTTCACGTGCCTTCCGAAGCACGGAAGCGCTCAGATATTTTTGCCACTAGCGGGGTCACCCATCCATGGACTGACCGCGCCCGATCGATTAGATATGGCTGCGAACGCTTCCAACCAAACTACCTACCAATGAACTGTTTTTGTGTGTGGATACTGTACCTACTAATTCGACTGAACATAGACATGCGCAAAAAAATTGCAGCAGCAATAAAGTCTGCCTTCAATAGATTTTAGTCTTTCATCCTAGGCTTTACGAAGCAAAACAGCGTGCAGTCTTTTTATAGAGATAGAAAACGGAGTAGAAGCCAGTGGACCGTGAAACGCGTAACCTATGTTGTATACCTTTTCTGAACTCAGCGAGGTTATGAGGCAGTTTAGCTACACTTCAGTGTTTTAAAACATAACAAAACTAAGTAATTGCTTAAAAATTTAAATAAAACCGAATCTGATTCGGCTCACCAGTTTAAGAGCTGCTACGGTGCCACAGACAGACAGACACACTCACACACTTAGAAAACCCCTCTTTTTGGGTCGGGGGTTAATAAAAATACAAATTCCTATATTATTATTGTCCAACCACAAAAATTGAGAGCATCCGTCTTCTGCCTATACAAACAAGGCGGAGCAAAACGATACAATTTATGTAAATAATAATGTGATTACACAAACAAAGGTTGATTACTTTTTGATCTCCGATTCTGTGGGGCCTCAGGGGAACATTAAACAACGATTTTCAGTATTTTATTCCATTGGCCACGTTTAATGTTAGGTATGTTGTATATACAGGTTAGGTGTGTCTGTATGCAGGGTGTCGGACTTTTTTAAAAGCTATTCCTAATATGAAATAAGAAATTACCGAAATAATCAAGGTATAAAATCGTTGAAATTTTAATTAACATGTAAATATAACTTTTTGTAACTTTTTTTATTATAGTATGTATGTATGGAATCAATTACCAATCCATGTAAAATATATAAGGAACCAATACGTAAAAAAAACATAATTACTGTTTTATGAAATAATTGCAAATCCTGCATACTTGATCCCATAATGCTTTTTTTATGAATAGAAATAAATGCCTGCGTTAAAGAAACTCACAATAAAAGTACAAAAATATTACTTAATTACCTTTACTTTAATTAATACTCCGTGCTTCTTGCTTTGATGCCTTTTTTGTATAAAAATAAAACAAAAGGAAATCAAGGTTTTTTTTCTTCTCTATTCAGTGGGTCCATGTTTGTGATGATTGACATACAATACGTAATTATTTTCTCCTAAAAGAAAATGTTACTTTATCTATAAAGAGTTGTATACTGACTTCTGAGTACCTACCTAACAAAAAATAAACACTAACTTTTTACATGTACAGCGCCATCTAGTTTTGTCCCTTGAAATCATGAAACGCGAGGAGGGTCAAAATTCTGAAGGACTCCGATCGCCTTTGTCAACTTTTACTTCTAGTTACGAATAAGTTTCTTCTTTGTGCCGTAGATGGCGCCACGACGAAACAAGCCGGTATAAAAAAATCACTGTTTGTTGTTATGAAAATAACGTAATTAAAAGTTTTTTATTTGCAACCAAATCTACAATTACTTCAATGGATAAGATAGACTCAAACATTGTTATAATTTTCTAATACACAAACTCACAACGCATGCGTCAACGACCACCCCAACCCCTAACACTTTCCTTGCCTCTCTTAAACTTGTGAGCACCTTTACTTTCTGCGCTCCTGGTACCAAGTAGGAATTTTCCGCTCTAATCGGGATTTTCAGATATCTATTAGCTGTAGGTGCGAATTAGATTTTCGTAATCCCCCGACTTCCGCTCTGGGGGTGGCTTTCCCAGAATTTCCCCTAACGTTTTCCTTCCTCACGTTCATGCTCGCCTAGTACTTTTTCCCTTAGCGGCGAAGCCTTTCGCTATGCTTTCGCAGGCGCTACGAGGCTACGGGCTACGGGGCTCACGGATACTCGTAGAGCTCTACGGATTTCCGTAGCACCTTTAGGCGCTACGCTTCAGATGCTTTGCTTGTAGTTGACAGTTTTTTCTTAGATTTTAAGGCGATATTTTTTATTGTGTTTGTGGCGACAGTTTGTGGCCAAAAAATGACAAGTTTTTTGGGCAGTGCCACTGCTTCGTAGACCAGAACACATAATTGACTGAATAATTGTTGTTCTGTTGTTTACAATAATGAAAATAATGTTATTACCGCGAACGAAAAATCGCAGAACAAAAATAGCTCAGTTTAGCTACAGAAATAAATGTAAAAAACTGTGAAAATTTTGAATTTCCCGCCACGTTGCTATCGTCCTACCTTAAAGTATCTACCTTATTACTTTTAATGGTGATACAAAAATATTATGTAACATTTTTATTCGAAATGTTCCATCTTTTTCTGTCCTAACTTGTATTGCCCGGCTGCTTTGTATTTTAGACTAATATTAGTAGTAGTCTTATGTAGTTATTTTACGCAATTCTTTCAAATAAGTCATAATAACTATCAATTTTCCCCCAGTTCAAGGTCTAAGTATAAATCTTATTGGAAGACGCAAGAAGTATGATCGAGGATGGTGAATTTGCAAACTACGTGACACGACTGTCGTCAGATAACTTAGATAAAGAATAAAAACTAGATCTGCCACTCGTGTTAGGACAGGCACCAAAAATGCAACTGAATAAAATAATTATTATACCTCTAAAATAAATGCGTGCCGTGGGGACCAATCAGATGCGCGGGTGCGGGTATGAAACAAAAATAATAGTCTGACACAAAAAAACAGTCTTCCTTTGTCACTCATTTTGGAAACAGTATTTAACTATCTCGCTCCAGCTTTAAATATCAACTCCATAATATATTTCCTCTTAGTCAGAGAAGCGTTCACGCGCACTCGATCATACTTAATTCCACATTTTGCATTAGCGTATAAGAGGATTCAAGGAGCGCCTAGGTACGTCCTTGGCCTACACTCAATGTAATCGAATGTCATCTGAACAATGACATTCTAATACAAATGGACAACTCATAGACGCTCGAAATCGGTAACTGAAAAATTGTGCTTAAATTCAGTGTAAGCACAATATTTTCATTAGACGTTTGATGACTACGCAGCTGACAACATGCCAAAATGTGGTACAAAAAAGTGCCGAAATAACACCTTGACGATGCGAAATAAAGATGGTGTGACCTACCATCGGTTAATTAATATTATTTACATATGATAACAGGAGAAAAGGTACAAATATTAAGAGGAAACTATTAAATTTTCAATAAAAACCATTGATTGTAAACAAATGTTCCTGTTTCTTTCTCTCCCGCGGGTCAGAAAGAGATAGACAAAATGATGCTTCAAGAACATAGTCAGAAAAGAAAACAATGGAGACTCCTTTTGTAAAGTAAAAATTCTAAGGACTAAAATTTTTCGCACAGTTCTTGCTCTATCCTTAGTCAGTTGAAAAGGGGCAGGCATATTCACTAACATGACAGTTCGACCTGCCAGTTTACTGAGTAAGATGATGGGATAGGCTTTAGTTAAAATAATATAAAAAACTACCAGGGGCTTAAGTCTGTAACACAATGGCGTGTCGATGGCGTCCCAGTATAAGTAGAAAGACAAAACAGGGCCCTTAGCCTGTAACACAATGGTGCCAAAATGGGCTGTCAGGTGACGACTTCAATTACGATTTGCTAACGCTGTCTGTCCTTTTAATGTTTTTGTAGTACAGCAAAGAATATTTTGATTCTAATTCTAGAGGATTAGTTCTCTGGTTGTAGGAGAAAAACGAGGAGAGCCCGGTTTTGTCCTTCTGCCGGGACGCCATTGACCCGCCATTGCGTTACAGGCTAAGGGCCCTGGGGTTTCCTCGTTTTTCTCCTACAGCCAGCGAACTAATCCTCTAGAATTAGAACCAGAATAATATTTCCTGTACTTACAACAAAAAAAAAGGACCTACACAGCATGAATAAATCGTAATTGATGCTGTCAACTGGGAGCTCTTTTTGGCACCGTTGCGTTACAGACTCAGGCCCCAGGCCCCGCCACACTGATACACGAATACTTCATCCTCTTCATTCGGCAGAAGACCAAAGTCGAAGATATCTGGCTAGGCGGGAGTACCAACAGTGGACTAGGGCGTCACGGAATGGTGGCCTAGAATGGGTCGAGGGTCGGTGTGTAGACTGAAAGCTCGATGACATTGTCAAAACAGCGGGAGGACAATGGATGAGATTGGCATTAGACCGAGGGGGTTGGCGTGAAAAGGAAGAGGCCTATGCCCAGCAGTGGCCTTTATTTATGGGCTGGATAAATAAGTAGATTTGTATCACCTGGTTTTTTAAACTTCGCTGTTATTATTTTCCTAGAAGCTATCGAGCTATTCGAAAAGTCGTAGAACAACATTTGTTGGAAATCACATTTAGGGGTTGACATGTTTCAGGTAAAAAGCTATTTACATATTATACTTACCTGTCTATTTTTCATAGTTTTGAATATAAACTGTTTAAAATAATATCCGCAACATTTAACAGATTTTTTTTCCCAATAACAAAAAACTAAAATAGGCTATTGCTACTCCACTGCTATCTTTATTCCAAATACTTCAAAAATCAACTTACGTAGCTTCAAATTGCGTGATTGATTTACATTTCCGCTTAGTGACACAATACATTTTGAGGGCTTGAAGTGTCAGCAGCAATGTAGAAATAAAAAGTCAGTCGAAGCATAATAGGATGAAATTAGCGTGTGCCATGTTTCGACTTCATTATTGTACGGAACAGTTTGTCCATTTGTATTGGAATGTCATTGCATCTGAATATGTTTTCTGAGATATTAATATCAGCTTTATTTACGTAGGTATAGATAGATTACTATAACGTGATATATTACTGAAGTTGGAATATACCTAAACCTGTACCTAAGTCCACTGATATAATTTATTTTTCTCTATGCTTATGGTTGTTGTAGTGTAGAAATGTTTGAGAAGACCCGATTAATTATTATTAAAGGGTGCCCTTTAATAATTAATTGGGCATTATAGAAATAGAAAAACTGTCGAAATCGCATGAATTATTATATCACAAGTTATATTGACGTACACACTCTCTCTCTATCTCTCCTTTGAAAATGCAAGCCTTTGCCCAGCTAGTGGGACATCGTACACTCGTACCTACAAGCTGTGTCTTACTTGAATACCTACTTAGGTACTTATAAAAATATTCAAATCGGAAATGAAACGATTTTTATACACCAGCGATCAAATGGTTGGATTTTAGAAGTGGTAGATATCCACTACGTTTAATCAACGTTTAATGAATAATTGAACCTTCCATTAGGACTTTTATTTAAAACAACACCGATAAGTACCTACTTTCAGTAATGTTGTTTACAAAACAAGCTAATGGCAGCTATCACTCTTCAATCTTCATTTGTTTAAGAATGTCGGGGCCATGCGATGAATTTGAAATCTGAGGGCACGGCAGTGCCCCCGCCAGGTCGAGCGCGAAGCAAACACTGCCGTACCATCCTTTACTGGAACCATTTCGCCGCCTTTTCAGGCCCCTATTTGAGAACCTCTGGATAAGACCAAAACGCAGAAATTTTCGTCATCTAGTAAGCTATAATCACATACTTAAAATCCAAAATTTCAAGTCTGTAGGTCATTTAGTTCCGAAGTTAAGGCGCTGGGCATAGTGAATTAGCCCGCGCGCAAAAAAAATGCACAAAAACGATTCCTGTATCAAATACACTAAAAAAATCGAAAATGTTCACATATCAAACCCTAGATTTAGGTGAGAGCTATCTAAAACAGCCAGTTTTGTGTTGATACCCATAACAGATTGCAAGATATTTTGTTTGAAAAAAAGTGCGCCGCCTATTTTTTTTCATCAAAAATATCTTCAAAACGTTTATGAATGTCAACACGAAACTGACTGTTTTAGATAGGTCTCACCTAATTCTAGGGTTTGATATGTGAAAATTTTCGATTTTTTAGTGTATTTGATACAGGACTCGATTTTGTGCATTTTTCTTGGCGCGCGGGCTATTCACTATGTACAGCGCCTTAAGCGAAAGCAAAGTTTCGCATTTATGACACACACTCACTCACTCACTCACTCACTCACTCACTCACGCACTCATGATCATCATAATAGAACTAGTACTTCCCATAAACTCAGAGAGCTGAAATTTGGTACAGAGTTAGGGTTGAATGGCCACATAAAGGGAAAACTATAAAAACTAGGATAATCGAAGATCTGGAGTACCTGGTGACCCTGATTAGAAAACGCAAGAGCCCTAATAGAACTAGTACTTCCCATAAACTCAGAGAGCTGAAATTTGGTACAAAGTTAGGGTTTAATGGGCACATAAAGGGAAAACTATAAGAACTAGGATAATCGAAGATCTGGAGTACCTGGTGACCCTGATTAGAAAACACAAGAGCCCTAATAGAACTAGTACTTCCCATAAACTCAGAGAGCTGAAATTTGGTACAAAGTTAGGGTTTAATGGCCACATAAAGGGAAAACTATAAAAACTAGGATAATCGAAGATCTGGAGTACCTGGTGACCCTGATTAGAAAACACAAGAGCCCTAGTAGAACTAGTACTTCCCATAAACTCAGAGAGCTGAAATTTGGTACAGAGTTAGGGTTTAATGGCCATATAAAGGGAAAACTATAAAAACTAGGATAATCGAAGATCTGGAGTACCTGGTGACCCTGATTAGAAAACACAAGAGCCCTAATAGAACTAGTACTTCCCATAAACTCAGAGAGCTGAAATTTGGTACAGAGTTAGGGTTTAATGGCCACATAAAGGGAAAACTATAAAAACTAGGATAATCGAAGATCTGGAGTACCTGTGACCCTGATTAGAAAACACAAGAGCCCTAATAGAACTAGTACTTCCCATAAACTCAGAGAGCTGAAATTTGGTACAGAGTTAGGGTTTAATGGCCACATAAAGGAAAAACTATAAAAACTAGGATAATCGAAGATCTGGAGTACCTGGTGACCCTGATTAGAAAACACAAGAGCCCAACCAAACTATTATAGATCGACATATACCGCCCTTACAAAAAATATTCAACTTGGTGGGCCGCTTCATTTGATGTCAAAAATCTAAGGTCTGAAGTATCTGATGAAGAACCCTCAGCTGGTATCAGCTTTATTAGAGATATTATGGTAATGCCCCTTCTACTATTGGTACATAAAAAAATCGACTGTCATTGCAAAAATCCAGCGTAGTGGGACACATTTTCATTTAATCTAGCCTATAGCGTCCCACTAGTGGTTCGCTCCGAACTATGAATTCGCGACCTCAGTTACAGATGTATAACTTTGCTTACGCCATTCGCGCAGGCGCGCGCGCGCTTTGCATTTAAACTATACAACCCCATATCTCGGCAACCCATCAACCGATTTGGCTCATGTTCGAATTAAAAAATTCTTTTAATTTAGTTTACCCGCCTATTAAATTTCATAACAATCCGACCAAATTTACTCAAGTTATCGTCGAACAAACATTCATACATACAAACATACATACATACAAACGCCGGATTGTTCCAGCAGACTCGGAGGACATCGCTCGCTTCGCTCGCTCGTTCAACAAGAAATAGTCGGACGATTAACTTTATTCTACTCGAACATTACACAAATTTAAAAACTGTGTCAAATAAGAAAATCTAATAAAATTAATCAATATGCCCTCGTTTCTACAAAAAGAAGTGAAATCCCACCAAAAACATTCTGTAAAAACTAGCCAGGTCTCGATGGATCTGCTTGTTTATCTCTAAAAAAGTAATGAAATCTAGAAAAAGTCGTGCCAAGTCTAAGGTTCCTTTCTGCGATTTCTTTATTATTATAGTTAATGTTGTGAGACTTGGCTGTTGAAGGGTACACAAGGGTACAAAACCAGGTGCTCCATGACACCATTGCACCAATCTGTCGCCAGAACGGCTTGTGTATCCTTCAACGGCCAAGTCTCACAACATTAACTATAATAATAAAGAAATCGCAGTAAGGAACCTTAGACTTGGCACGACTTTGTCTAGATTTCATTACTTTTTTAGAGATAAACAAGCAGATCCATCGAGACCTGGCTAGTTTTTACAGAATGTTTTTGGTGGGATTGGAATTACTCGAAAAATTATGGAGATTTTCCATTCGCCTATAAATATAATATTGGAGGGCCACGAATTTATTTGCCTTAGCACAATTTGATGGATTCACCACCATTTTCCAATCGCTGCAATATGAAAAGTCTCTGAGCAAATAGAACTCTATTTGCTCAGAGATTTAATGACTTTCCATGGTTTTTGTCTCGCATACTTAAAAACAAAACAAACAATAACTACCAATGAAAATCCGAAAACTCCTTTAATTTATTTTCATTGTTGCTCTAAAGCCACTGTTGCTCAAATCTCTTCGTTCACCGTAAAAAAATAACTAAGTAAATATTCCAACAAAATATTTTTGATACCAATACCACTCCTATTTAGTGGGGGTTAAAATATACCAAAGACGAATGAACGAGGCTAAAAACACGAAAGGTATTCCTACCTCAGAAAACGAATTTCCCCAAAATCTGGGGGCACGGCAGTGCCCCCGCCAGGTCGAGCGCGAAGCAAACACTGCCGTACCATCCTTTACTGGAACCATTTCGCCGCATTTTCAGACCCCTATTTGAGAACCTCTGGATAAGACCAGAACGCAGAAATTTTCGTCATCTAGTAAGCTATAATCACATACTTAAAATCCAAAATTTCAAGTCTGTAGGTCATTTAGTTCCGAAGTTAAGCGAAAGCAAAGTTTCGCATTTATGACACACACTCACTCACTCACTCACTCACTCACTCATGATCATCATAATAGAACTAGTACTTCCCATAAACTCAGAGAGCTGAAATTTGGTACAGAGTTAGGGTTGAATGGCCACATAAAGGGAAAACTATAAAAACTAGGATAATCGAAGATCTGGAGTACCTGGTGACCCTGATTAGAAAACACAAGAGCCCTAATAGAACTAGTACTTCCCATAAACTCAGAGAGCTGAAATTTCGTACAGAGTTAGGGTTGAATGGCCACATAAAGGGAAAACTATAAAAACTAGGATAATCGAAGATCTGGAGTACCTGGTGACCCTGATTAGAAAACACAAGAGCCCTAATAGAACTAGTACTTCCCATAAACTCAGAGAGCTGAAATTTGATACAGAGTTAGGGTTTAATGGCCACATAAAGGGAAAACTATAAGAACTAGGATAATCGAAGATCTGGAGTACCTGGTGACCCTGATTAGAAAACACAAGAGCCCAACCAAACTATTATAGATCGACATATACCGCCCTTACAAAAAATATTCAACTTGGTGGGCCGCTTCATTTGATGTCAAAAATCTAAGGTCTGAAGTATCTGATGAAGAACCCTCAGCTGGTATCAGCTTTATTAGAGATATTATGGTAATGCCCCTTCTACTATTGGTACATAAAAAAATCGACTGTCATTGCAAAAATCCAGCGTAGTGGGACACATCTTCATTTAATCTAGCCTATAGCGTCCCACTAGTGGTTCGCTCCGAACTATGAACTCGCGACCTCAGTTACAGATGTATAACTTTGCTTACGCCATTCGCGCAGGCGCGCGCGTGCTTTGCATTTAAACTATACAACCCCATATCTCGGCAACCCATCGACCGATTTGGCTCATGTTCGAATTAAAAAATTCTTTTAATTTAGTTTACCCGCCTATCAAATTTCATAACGATCCGACCAAATTTACTCAAGTTATCGTCGAACAAACATTCATACATACAAACATACATACATACAAACGCCGGATTGTTCCAGCGCTCGCTCGTTCAACAAGAAATAGTCGGACGATTAACTTTATTCTACTCGAACATTACACAAATTTAAAAACTGTGTCAAATAAGAAAATCTAATAAAATTAATCAATATGCCCTCGTTTCTACAAAAAGAAGTGAAATCCCACCAAAAACATTCTGTAAAAACTAGCCAGGTCTCGATGGATCTGCTTGTTTATCTCTAAAAAAGTAATGAAATCTAGACAAAGTCGTGCCAAGTCTAAGGTTCCTCACTGCAATTTCTTTATTATTATAGTTAATGTTGTGAGACTTGGCTGTTGAAGGGTTATTGTGTCGTGTTTTCGTACTGTCTGGATGGTGAAAGAATAGGATAGGGACGAAATGGATCAAACGGCTGACCCGTTTGGAGAAATCTAAAGAAACAGAATGATAATTTTGTATTAAATTTAGGAAGGGCATTATAATTTCCCCGCTTTAAATTGGGATTGATTGAACTCTTCGGATTGAATATTTCGGATCTCAAACATCAAACGTAGGTATGCGTTTGACAGGTAGAATCGGAGTTTGATCGCAACAGTGAAATTACAACGGTAGTAATCTATTGGTCTCAAAGATATTATTATATTTTTCTACGAGGACGGGCACAATAAAGTTGCCAATCTCACAGCCTACGACTAAATGTTATTGGGTCATGTTTTGGTTATGTCGTTCCCCACAACGACATATTGTTTGTGTTGGATGCTATCCAACGCTGCGGCCACAGCGGCGGCGATAATCGTAAACGGCTGAACGCGAAACGCGGCAAAATTAAAAACCCAAACAATAATTCGGAATTTGGTAAAATTACTGCTGGAAATAATGCAAAAAATAAAATTCGATTGATACTGAGGAGTTTTATGATCTTCATGAGCTCTACATAGGCATTTATGTATTCCCTCGAATTCGAATTCGAATATTTTGGTCAAATCATGTGCAGCTAAAACTAATGCAGCAACTGATGCTGCAAGGAAAATACAAGGTCACCGAAGACCTGTCCACTGATATACATAATCATGGCTTCAAAATCTTTTAGAATTGTTCAACACGAGCCAAACAGGATTCTTTCAAGCCGCAATCTCACGAGCTCAAGTTATAAATTAAATGATAGCCAACCTCCGATATGAGAAGGCACCTAAAGAAGAAGAAGAATAGGGAGATGCAGAGAATAGACAATGACATTTTTGAAGGAGCGTGCTTGAACACACAAACAAGCGTACCCACTAATATTTTACCGAAGCATTTTAGCTCGGTAGCAGTGTGTAACCTGAAAACTGGATTAAATAACATTTAGTTAACACTTTTTCACTCGTTTTTTAGGGTTTTACGAAACCAAGTACGCGCAAAGGGTGTTACTAAGACTCCGCTTTCAGCCTTTCCGTTAGTCACCAGGCTGTATCTCATGAACCGTGATAGTTAGACAGTTGAAGTTTTCACAGATGATGTATTTCTGTTGCTGCTATAACAACAAAATTAAATATTAAACTCCCATATAACAAACGTGATTTTTTTGCCGTTTTTATAGACAATGGTACGGAACTGTTTCCTGCGTGAGTCCGACTCGCACTTGGCCGGTTTTTTTACAAAATAGATAAATAGGTTGCTTCGCTCTTGACTGTTATTTGATTTGAAGTACAGGGGTTTCTATACTCGGGCGTTCCGAAAAAGATCGATGAAAAGGTATGTAGGGCTTAAAAGGTCAATAATGTCTGGGTTCGACAAAATCCTTTTGGGTGCCTAGCAATTTGTTCAGTTTACTTTTTCAGCATAAGTAAGTAAATCCTTTATCGACGTCATACCGTGTCAGAGTAAAATAAAATTGTTCTAAGTATGTTTTCTTACCTTTTCGGATAAAGCTTGGGCAGTTGGCAGGTTGTACGATTTCAATGAAAACGGAAAACGATGTTTTAATTTCAATATTGCCTTAGTTTTAGCCTTTCTTGCAGTTCGTTGTATCCATATTATGTGTGTTATAATAGCTGAATTCTTATCCTTGTCCAACCATTGTCCAAGTTTTACATCTTTAGACAACCTTTGCCCACTGTTAGATATAGGCCTTTTTACCTTTTTACCTTCGCACTACCTCTTTGGTAAGGTGCCAATCCCACAATGAGTGGTCTAGAGTTTAAAAAGCAGGGTTCGGTGTTCAGCGTTCACACTAAAAGCGGTCAGACCGTGACGATCACATGAAGCAAATCTTTGAACTCTGACCACAGAACGCGGACTGCCATCCACCTTTTGGTCCACCCGCATCCATGGACCCTCCACCGATCTGACTAGTTTTTACCTGACTGCAAAATATAAGTATTAATTGAATTCGACCCAGTACCGTTATGTCGGAATTTCAATAAGACGAAACAATATGTTCCAATTCTAATTAGTGTAAATGTAGCCCTCATAAATTGGTTCAGAGGTGGATGTACTTGCTTGGTAACGTTATTTTGATTTCCCAGATTTAATTAACTCTGTTTGAAAGGCATGATGGAGTTAGAGATGCTCGGTAGGATATTAAAGATAGACTTTAGACCTTTAATTTTCGCCATACCTTCTTGCAATTAATATGATTTTCCGCGGAGACAAAGAGACCACAAGATTTGTAATAAAATCAAAGGTAAGTCCATGCCATAACCGGGACTCGAACCAAAATTTCGTTTGTGAGTCCAGTCACTGGGATATCACCGCTTATTGAGAAAGAAAAACCTAGTGAGGAAGCCCTACCTTGATAGCTCCATGCCCATGGCGCTTTACTCATAAAATTGCACAACATAAAACTTTTGATATCTGCAGGTACGTGTAGGTATCTAAGTTTAGAACAGAGAAAAACTGTTCTTTGTTCAGTAGTAGAAACAGCGTCTGACGATGCACTATTGCATCGAATACAAACAATAGTGCAAAACGAAACACAGCAAGACATCTTCAACACCACAGAGAAGGAATTTGGAGCACTAAGATAATTTTAACTTCGCTGAATTATTACCTAACTACGCCCGTTCGATCTGAAAACCCACGTACCTGTACCATCCACCCAATGGAAAGGATTTAGACTTTACCGTGCTATTCTACTACTTGCTCTACTTGTGTATCCCAAACCTAAGGCACGTCAGTACCGAGACGTACCTACCAAAATAGGACAAAATAGTAAATTGTTACCCGAGGGACTAAAACACAGTTTTTAAGGCGAGAGTACTTCTTTGAATCCAGAGCGGAACGAAGGATCCTATAGTAGAATCCCGAGCGTAGCGAGGGATTCTAAAGTAGAATCCTGAGCGCAGCAAGGGTTCAAAGTACTCAAGCTTTAAAAAGTGTTGTTCCCAAGGTGAACACTCTACTTTTTATCACCCTCTATGAGAAAATAAGTGTAACTTACGAATAATTAGCGTCGGCGTCCGATGCAATGTTCTCTGGAGTTAATATTACTTATCAAACTTTAATTCTCACTACTTGAGGAATAAACACTTTTATTGTATGAAAGTAAGTAAAATCCAAATACACAAATAAACAATTACGAACGAAGACGGAAACATTTCTGACGTTTTTATTTTTTTTTCATACTTTTTTTTTATTTGGCTCGCGCGCGGTTTATGCCAGTTTCTTGTCCTTACATTGTTCGTGATTGATCTCTTTCAATGTTGTCTGTAAACTCTTTATTCATTTGAACTTTTACTTACAGATCCATATTCCAAATTCAAATCACTTTTTGTCCCTCCGGGATTAAAAAGCTATTTTAGTCCCTGTTTGCGGGGAACGAGCTAGGTATTTTCGAATAGATGTGATAAAAAATATTTTAAAGGCTTTATTTTTATAACCTAAGCCTTCATCATCATCATTAGCCCATTAAAACCTACTGCTGTGTAAAGGCCTATTCAAGCTCCGTTACTTCTCAAGATCCTGTGCCAGGCGGAACCACTGCTTTCCGGCTACTTGGGCTGTGTCGTCGGATCATCTGGCTGGTGATCTACCAACCGATCTTTCCCCTCCCGATACGAGGTCAACATTCCGCAATGAACTTCTATGGATACAAAATACCTACTGCCCCAACTGTGTCAACGCAGTCCTCTCATTCACCTCGGAGGTAAGATCGTTGAGTAAATTGAATAACACCTCGACGTAGGAGGTAAACGAGGGAATAAATAAAAAAACTCCAGTGAGCACCGGGTCTGGATTTGCGGGAGCGTAATCCTGTCTTGGTTTAATCCGCTTTGGACCTACATTTTCTACCCAGTAGTTGTCACTTTGAATGATTTGAATGGGTATTGTCAAATCCTATTTTTTTCTTCTATAAATCGAAAATATAGACAAATGCTAGAAACTAATTTGAATATTTTCTTAATTTTTAATGTACTTAACTATTTTTTTATTAATTATTGAAAATTTCAAAAAGTTTTGTGTATGACGTCACCACTGGCATTATGTACTAAGTTCATTGCATTCATTCAAATTTTTAAAAAATTAAAAAAATATGATGACGTTTTCAAATTTCAGTGTCTAGTCATGTTATTTTCTCAGTTATTTGACACTTTTGACAGTTGTTGTTGTTGACGAATGTATTTTTTTTAATATTTGTAGGCAATGGAACTACCGCATTAGAGCCAATGATGACGACATCGAAAGAAAAATGTAGTAAACATTATTTTTGGCGATAAATATTTGAACGAGCGAGCGAAACGAGCGAAGTTCTCCGAGTCTACTGGAACAATCCGGCGTTTGTATGTATGTATGTATGAATGTTCGTTCGACGATAACTTGAGTAAATTTAGTCGGATCGTTATGAAATTTGGTAGGCTAAGTTCGTAGTTTTTAAGTTCGAACATGAGCCAAACCGAGGGGTTGCTGAGATATGGGGTCGCGAGTTTATGAACTCGGGGCGAACCACTAGTAGTAATCTGTTTTTTTTACTTATTTAAACCCCTAATAGTAATCAGTATCCCTATTCCTCGAAATGGTTTTCAATTAACGACAATCGATGCCTCCCTGATCAATGCCCATTGATTGAATATTTACACCATGACACGACATGAGCCAAATTGCAGTTATTTTTGGTGTTCAATTATATTATATCCCGATGTTTGGGTTGCGTCGTGGTCATGACCTTGATTCGACCCGTAAAGACCAAGTTATACGCAGATATTGAATATTATAATTATGCTGTGTTCATTAGTTTTAAAGCTGTGAACTGTCAAATAATATGCTGACCGGTGACTAAGTATGATGCGTAGCAATAAGTATGTGAACATCAAAACACGCGCCCTCCCGCTCTAAGCCGCGACAAGATGGTGGTATTACCTTTATTTTAAAATGAATTAAAAACGTATAATATATGCGCTGTGTGGTGATAGAGAAATGATCTCTGTGGTTGAACATAGACCAAACCTACCAGAACTCCACAGCCCCTGAATTAATACTGCTTTTTCTAAAAAGGTGCAAACCAAGAGGAACAACAGGATCTCAACTTCAAACCTGGTAAAAGTCCCGTGGGATTTTCTTCTCTTAAGTTTGTATCGGGATTGTACTTTAGCAATTGAGTCTTTAATATAGACCGTGAATTATCCGAAGTTTGGATGAGGGTCCTAAGGCATTAGGGCCTAATAGTTTGGCACCTGGAAGTCTTTTGTGGAGGTGGAGATTGAGCTTAGTTAGGACCTGGGTTTAAGACACTAGCGCCGCCAGTGAAAAAAAAAACATATCTTCTTTTGGGATGTGTTTTTTCGCTAAAAACGAGCCGTTAAATGACAATACCTAGGCTTAACTATTTTTGGGACCTAATGTCTAGATTCCAGATCCTAGAACCTACAAATAAATCCCACCGCCGCCAAAAACTTCTATAAAATGATCAGTTTTTATTGTTTTAACACCTGTCATTAAAGAAAACATTTAGGATGAACTTTAAAACACTCGCCCTCTCGCTCTCATTAATACAATCCTAAATGTTTTCTTGCATGACGCGGTTTATACATAATGTATCATAAGGACTGAAAAAAAATGCATATTTTTGCATAATTACCAGTTGCAAGTTTTGGCGCCCTTATTAACGTTGAGAGAAAGCACTATTCTCAAACTTTTTTAATTCCACAGTATGTTCATTTTCAAAACCTTGTTAATAAAAACGGGAAAGAACGAGGACGAAGTCGGAATTGAAAATTAGGCTTCTCCCCTTTTAGTGCGGAAACGGAAATGAGGCGCAATGAAAACCGGCTGTAAAGTTGATGAGCAGTTGATGAGGGATAAAGCTCAGATGCAAATTATCAACTCAGGTCTTCTGGAAGAATTAGTAAAAGGATGAGGTCTATGCCCAGCAGTAGGTTTTACTCATAGAATATAGAATGGTTACCTAAACCTACATTCATACTTAAAGTGATGAACGCTTTTGTGGATACAAATTTTCCGATTCAAGGGTATATACGTGCATAATATCGATAATGTGTTTTATTGTAAGTAAATATTTAATTGATTCATTGGAGATGTAAATATCTGCACAAAAAAAAACACTAAGTCTTCAACTAAGGCAGTGTTAATAAAGATGAAGGTACTTTAGATATTTTTTTAATAAACAACAGCCAAAATCCATTACACAATTCCATTTTGTCAGCGTTTTCCCAGGCCTCTACAAAAAAATCCATAAAGCAGTGGTCACCAATCTTTTTGCAAACTCTACCCGCGTCCTGCAGGAAATAATTAATTTCTGTTTGATTTATTTCGCCAATAATCGCTGCTGCTGACAAGCCAAAATACATATTGTTGATGGGAACATTTTTAGTCTTAGGAAGCAAGATACTTTTTAATGTCCAGCCTTGAAGGTTGTTCGAAATCACCAGTAGTCTACCATTTGCCACTTTTGCAACGTAAAATACTCACCGCATTTTGATTTTGTGGATAATTTTCAGGAAATAATTTCTATGTGGACACCTCTTCATCCCAAAAAGAACATTACATTATCATCTCAGTAGATGGATTCGGCTATGCATTGACAGAGTTTAGATATTTTATGGGCATGTTAGGTATTTCGCTCCAAGATCGAATTAGAAATACAGAAATCCGGAGAAAAAATTAACTAACTGACATAGGCAAGGTTATAGCCCGAAGAAAGTAGAAGTGGGCGGGCCATATATGTCGTAGACAAGACCATAGATGAGGTAAAAGGGTACCGGAGTGGAGACCCAGAACAGGTCGTAGAAATGTGGGCAGGCAACCGATGAGATGGACCGATGACCTGGTCAAAGAGGCAGGACAAGACTGGATGAGAAAAGCCCAAGACCGTAAAGAATGGAGTGCAATGGAAGAGACCTACACTCAGCATTGGGTGGCTATAGGTTGAAGAAGAAGAAGAAGATTTTACGGTATAGTTTAAAACTGTGTTACAATACTAAATACACCAAGACGCCATAATTAAAACAGGCTCCACGATTAAAACACAAAACTTAAGACAATAGTATTAGGTTCTATTAGTATAAGGTTTTTGACATAGAGGTACTCCGCACACCATTTCTACACTCTCGTCGCGGACCACAGGTTGGGAGCCACTGCCCTCCAGAGCAAACGTAGTGCTCCGCGGATGGATAGTGCAGCGATGTGGAATCAGCCGACGCAATCAGTCTGACACACATTTTACTACGACTGACTTACGTCACTTGGAGTTAGTAAGTACCTTCGCTCCCGGAACAGACATTTTTTATTTCTTTTCCCTCTACATCGATTGAAATAAAGTTCTTTATGGGGTGACTTTTTAGTCACCATCCAAACTTTGACTGATCTTTGCAAATAACGTTTAATAAGGGGCCAAAAAACGATTTGGCAAAAAAACAATCGGTTGTTGTTGTTGCGAAGGACATTGCAGTACCTACTACACCAAATGTATAAAACATCTGATATTATTCTTTGCTTACTAAATTAAAAGGGTAGTTTAAATGTTGGGTGTGAAGCGAGCCCTCTGCCGGCTTTTATGTAAAAAAATGTTTGCTATAACGAATTTAAAAATAAAACTCAGACATCATAGTAGATAAACATGTTCAAAAACGATTGACACCAAAATCAATGAAATCGGATAATAATAATTATTAGGGGTAGTAAAACTGTTATTTCGTTTGAGTAGGTAAGCGCGGTAAACAATTTCGGATTTTTTTCGAGTATAGATCACAAAGTCTCTATCTTTAGATCGATCTCTTTCAATCACTAAAAAAATGAACAATAGGCCCACCTATTGTTAATTTTTTTAGTATGGATTAGACCGAAATAAAGTGTTGAATTTGAATTTGAAAAAACTATAGGAACCTACCTACCCTTGTAGTTTCTTAGTGTCATTCTCAATTCAGAAACCCAGTTGAGTGATCTAGTGTGACGCTGTGTGAGTGAAGTTGCTACTGAAATCAAAAATGTCGAACTTCCTAATTACCTCACTTCCTACCCTGATACAGAAATTTCAAAAGAACAAAGCACGAAGGAAAATTGTACAACCAGAAAAAAGGCATGTTTTTTAAATTACTCCAATTTCCGAAAGTCAGAGGTCGACAACTTTCGGTAGGGAAATGTAATTTGAAACATTTTGTTGCGAACGAGGCCTTGTACCTTCAGACAAAGCTCAAACTATTATAGACACCTATATCAAGTATTTAATGGACATTCATTGACACGAAGCTCTGTGATCCAGGTGTGTATACAACATTTAAAGGTCACATTGTTATTGATGCGATATACGTAAAATTTCTACTTGAATGTTTAAAAACTAAGGCCTTTGTATCTACGAAATGAGATGATTTATAGGTACTGCGTCCAGTAGATCTTTCACTCAAACTATCTAGAATACTCATACCCATCTGGGTGAAGAGACCACTCGGCGGTGTACTGCCTGGGACATGGTTTTATATTGAATAGGCTTGCCCAGCACCTATACCATCCTGTAATGTTTAATGCACTTTGATAATCAGCCCAAAAATTTATGTAGCACAAAAGGATCTTCTTTTCGGCCTTGGTTTAATGGAACTACAGAAAATTAAGGGTTTTTTCATTCCAATTGCGTTATTTTGCCTGCTGTACCGTATCGTGGGTCCTCGTATTCAAACTATGTGGAAAGGTCTCGTGATACAAAAGGATTTCTATTTGACTTTGAATTGAGATTACTTCGGCACTCGCTGAACTTGGCTACGAAGATTTTATTCATGCGATTGTTCCATACCGTTTTTGCCAAACAATGTAGGTTTTATATAATCACATACCTACGTTTCAGTTTCTAATGCGGCAACTATGTTTTCTTTTAGTTAGGTTATGGTTAAGGCAAACTACGCCGCCAATGAGAAAAAATCATATCTTCTTTTTGGATGCCTTTTTTTAAAAAAACCAGCCGTCAAATGAGAATCGCTAGGCTCAACTTTGTTTAGGACCTAAGGCCTAGATTCCAGACAGAAACTACGAATCCCACACAAGTCAAAAGTGGCTGTTTCTCAATCCTATTCTTTACTATTTTTAGGACCTAGACCTAGAACCTCGATCAGAACCTTCTTCCTAACGAACTTTAAAAAAAGAAGGAGGTTCTGTTCGACGCGTAATGAGGTATATTTTATCTTTCTTACTTAGGTACGAAGGTACCACATTATTGGAATTGGACTGTGGTGGAAGAGCGTTTGTTATTAAAGTTTCTTCAACAAGTCATTTAACATTAATTTATTCAGTATCTAATAAAATACCTACAGTTTACATAATAATATACTTTACAGTAAACTTCCAATATTTAAGCAAAATTCCTAAGCTTTTTTGGATATTGCGGCATATTGGAAAAAAATGCGTGAAGAGTGTGGCTGTCGTAGGTGACTAGTTAATTCAATGCGTCCATGACAATAAAACAATGGTAGAAGACAATTTCACGCGCCACAACCCGTGAAGCACCTTTCATTGCAATCATGAATGGAGTTCAAGCGGTGGTATTCTGTTTGATGAACAACGGTTTGAACTGTAGGAAATAAAATCAATAAGCTGATTTATCTGTGCAATACATTTAATCTTCACAGCGCCCTGGCCGCGCGCCTGGGGCGCTTTCTGTATCAAGTCCCTAGGAGGGTATAGTACTTCAGAATAAACGAAGAGTGATAGTAAAGTAAAGTTAACCTTTAACTTTGGACGTTAAAAAAATGTTACACTCCCATTTCTAAATGTGATTTCCAACAACTTCGTAATGATCTAAGCGTTTGAAAATTCTCACAGAATCAGCTTACAGCGCAACGGACCAGTCTGAATTATTCATGCACTTGTCTTGCTTTAAACTGAGAGGCGATGCACTCAAAAGTATTTTATGCTCGAACTCCCCTACTTTGTAAAATGGACGACCGAATTTTCAGCGTTGCAGCATAGGTATAAGTATAACAGCCTTAAATCTTAGGGTGGTATTTATAGTCGTCTGAGATCACCTACTTGAGCTCGATCTTAAGTAGGTGAACTCAGAAAAGTCAAAAACTAATGTCAAGCCTTGGCTAATGTCAAACTTGAGTAGCTGTCAGCATATTAATAGACACTATCTTGAGATTGACATTGACATTAGCCAAGGCTTGACATTAGCATTTGACTTTTCTGAGATCACCTACTTGAGTTCGTTCTTGAGTCGACGACTAATTATGCCACCCTAATAGTTTGTGAATTGACATTATACGCAAACCGAAATACCCAACGTACCCGACAAAGGGATAAAGACCTCGAAGGTTGAAGGGAGTTAGCGCAGGACAGGAACTTTGCTTGCTTTGGTTGTCGTGTTTTGGTTGCGGAGGCCAATATGAACTTTGGGTGACTGAACCAGCGCTAATTTACACAAAATGGCACTATTGCACTAAATAGTTGAAGTGACCACCCAAGTACCTGGGATACCTATGCTAAAATTGAATACATTTGCCCATGCCAAAAACCTTCACTAACGCTCTTAGCTCAGGCGACCCAGTTAACACAAATACAAAACAATCAGTAGTTGAAGCAACTAATCCACAGGTTTTCCAAATAAACGTTTTCATTTTGAGGGTATAAATGTCTCAGATTTCCTCACGATGTTATCCTTCACAGTAAGCTAGTATTGCTACTACAAATTATATAGGGCTAGTAAAAATATTCTTTGTCATATTCTTTTTCTTAGTATTCAATCTCAGAAAGTATAGACTGCTGACCTCCCGCAATAAGTCGTGAAGAAAAGAAACGAGCCCGGATATGACCTTAACCTTGACGCAATTGCTTTCTTTGTCTCCCTTGAAAATTGTATTAGGATGCCTTGTGGTAGAAAAGATAAGGTAATCCTCCAGTGAAGCAGCAATTTTGACACTCGAATGTGTCTCAAATTGTTTTTTATGAAACCAAAGGTTCAAAACAATGCAAAATGCATGCTGAAAATACAAACGAAATGGACAGAAAATACAACATTCATTCAGAACATTCCTAAAAAGCTTCTAAAAAAAATATGAAAGGAACTGAGTTGCTACAAATAAGTTATGTGTTAATAATAAAATTATTATAACAAGTTATCCAATTAAGATAATAATTATTGCACCAACTTCTAAATAAATAACTTACTTAAATTTAGGCCATGCGAAAAGCTTTCGAAACAGAATACCTGCAGTGTGTGTACCAAACTTTTGCCAACATTTTTTTTTTAGCTCTGCTGTGTATGTGTATCCTTTGCCTTTTATATTATTTAATTTATATTATTACAGCGCGCAGTAAAACGTGATAAATGTCCACTGGCAGCTTTTTGGTCTACACGAGATGAGCTTATTTTATTGCGGACATAAAAATAGGCTTCTGTATTCTAGATTCGAGTCTAACTGGTATATTATGTGCGGACAGCAAATAAACTCACTACTCCTAATATTACTGTTTAGTATGTGTTTTCTAGCACAATCTAAAAAGTTTTTAATTAAAATGTTGTTTAGACTGCACAACATTTTCTCTCGTTTTCATAAAACAAGCCTAAAGCCTAGCCTTTTTAAAGGGTTAAAAATGTCGCTCGGGACAGGACTTGAACCCGCATTCTCACATCGACAGTTAAATCAATGCTCGGTAGCCCAATGGGCATCGTCATCTCCTATTTTTTACTCTACACTCTGTATAAATCGAATATAAATCGACAAATATAAGAAACTAATTTGAATATTTTCTTATTTTTTTATGTAAATATTTTTTTATTAATTATTTAAAATTTCTAAAAGTTTTGTGTATGACGTCACCACTGGCATTATCTACTAAGTTCATTGCATTCATTCATGCTTTTAAAAAATAAAAATATGTTGAAGTTCGACAAAATGTCAGTGTCAAGTCAACAAGAAGGTTATTTTCTCAGTTATTTGACACTTTTGACAGAGTTGTTGTTGACGAATGTATTTTTTAAATATTTGTAGGCAATGGAACTACCGCATTAGAGGCTATGATGACGTCATCGAAAGAAAAATTAAGTAAACATTTTTGGCGATAAATATTAATAATCCGTTTTAAACATTTATAATAAGTTGAACAAATTCACTCAGGACAGGACTTGAACCCGCAACCTCTCGCATACCGTGCAGGCGCTCTACCAATTGAGCGAATTAATTAATTGATTGATTTTCATCTGCAAAGATGAACGCATTGGGTGGTGTAGATTAGTGCAAACTAATCACACCAGGTGGCGCCCCCCGTCCAGTTGACGGACTAGTTGAAGAAATTCGCATCGACAGTTACTTGACTCGGTAGCTCAATTGGTAGAGCGCCTGCACGGTATGCGAGAGGTTGCGGGTTCAAGTCCTGTCCTGAGTGAATTTTTTCAACTTATGATAAATGTTTAAATTATTCCCTAGCACGGGTTAGTGCTTTAGAAAAAACAAAAAGTGGTAAAAATCCGTTTTAATTTTACTTATTTAAACCCCTAATAGTAATCAGTATCCCTATTCCTCGAATTGGTTTTCCATTTACGACAATCGATGCCTCACTGATCAATGCCCATTGGTAGAGCGCCTGCACTGCACGGTATGCAAGAGGTGCAGTCCTGTCCCGAGCGAAATTTTTAACCCTAAAAAAATCTTTATAATGATAGCACGGGCTAGTGCTTTAGAAAATATAAAAAGTGGTTAAAACAAGCCTTTTCATAAATGTATGCTTGAAAACAATAAAATTGTTTTCCGTCACAGAGCCACTCTATTGACAATAGCTTGGGTTTACCATGGTACCGACCATTAGGAAATTTGAATTTTTTGTTGGTTCCACAGCTCTCTCGACGAATCACCGATACTGATGGACGAAGCTAAAGGCAAAACTAGTAGCGAAATAAACTTTTCTAAACAAAAACCGTATTAACTGTTCCATTTCTTCGTATCCAACTTTATCCCCAAGACCGCTGTATATTCCAGACCGCAGTAAGTTGTCGTCTTTTATACGGGTTAGTATCAGATGGTCTTGAACGCTAGTGGTGCAAGTGGCAGTAGCTCGTCAAAAAAGCCTAAGAAGCTTTTCGTCTCAAATCATCACAAAGGAGACCAGTCAAATTGCTCTGCTACACTATAGACTTCACGGTTTTGGTGCTATAGTATCAAATATTCTGGACGATATGGTATGCATAAAAGTTTGGAAATGTTATTTCTCGTTGGCCGGCACTTTGAGTTTTACCCCAATTTAGTATGAAACGTGACCATTCCTTAGCAGTTTGACAAATTCGCTGTTAAAAGTAATATTGGTCTATAAAACAACTCGTTTGAAAACATAGTTTGGTCGAAAGATTATTTCTGCAATAGAGTAGATCTTCAGGACGTACGAATTATATCGCATTATCACGTTAAAATTAAACTGAATTCTACGCGAGTCTAGCCGCGGGAAGGCAAATTTTAGTATCTGACGGGTTGCTTCATAGGCGACTTGCTATTTAGACCATTTGCATTTACGTGAAAATTATTATACTACGAGAGAAAACTATTTTCGAACGAAATGCTTCTGTTGCTTTTTTAATAAGTTGTTTCCATAGACTACTTAGGTTTTAGACCATATGATACTGACCCTTTTATACTTCTATCCTTGGGAAGATCTTGCGCATTGCCGACCAATTATTCCCATGTGTGTCTTGACCGTCATATTGAAGCAAGGATGCCTGATTGTAGTCGCAATATAGTCTCCCTTTACTTTGAAATAAGGATTGCAATTGTACGAGTGTGCCATTAACATCAATTTGAAGGATTTATTCACGGTCATTACCTTTATAAGTGAAGTGACCACTCAATCATATTTGAGTATTGGACCATTTTTTTTTAGATGATTTAAGCTTGGCCAGTAGTTTCGGCTGTATCCTTTTGCCATCAATACGCTTAGAAGAAGGATAACCATAGATAGACCACCAAACAGCTATTAGCTTAGCCTCTGGCAAGTTAAGGTCAATACAGTCATACGAAGGTCGTGGCCGTTTTCTCGTGATGATTTACTTCACATCGGAGGTATTCTGCTACAAATCACTAAACGTGTACCTAACTAGGTTTCCCGGGTTAGTTGATTTTCTTAGGTTACAGTTTGACGGAACTTTCATGCAACTTGTGATAGTTTATGCGAGCTTCACTACAGGGTGCACTCTAAGTCGATAGAGCGGAACTTTACGTAGGCTATCTACTGATCACTACAAATAACTTGTACCAGGTGGCGACAAAAATGGGGAGAAAAAAAAATCTGCTGTTCCATACAAAAGGTCCTCTCAGTACTGCGCCAAATGTATGAAACAGCGGATATTTTTTTCGCTCCATTTTTTTCGCCACCTAGTACAAGTTGTTTGTAGTGATCAGTAGACAGCCTACTTAAAGTTTCGCTATCGACTTAGAGTGCACCCTGAAGTATTGACTCCTAAGTATCTGGATACTTAGGAGTCAATACTACAGGGCTATTACCTATTAGGTACGGTTCTTAAGAAACAGCCATTTAACGACGGACAGACGGACAGACGGACCGCGTAGACAGAGTCGGCAGTTTGACACTCCTTCGGTTAAGGAACCCTAAATAACTAATATTTTCGATGGAGGTTCTAACAAAATGTAATCGATTACAAAATACACAATTAAATCATTCGGATAAATGATTTCAGAGCTGACTACACAATTACACAATTAAATCATTTATCCGAATGATTTAATTGTGTATTTTGTAATCGATTACATTTTGTTAGAACCTCCATCGAAAATATTAGTTATTTAGGGTTCCTTAACCGAAGGAGTGTCAAACTGCCGACTCTGTCTCCGCGGTCCGTCTGTCCGTCTGTCCGTCGTTAAATGGCTGTTTTTTAAGAACCGTAATAGGTACCTAGTTCTTCTCTATCTTGGGCCACCTCTTACAATCCCACCAGAAAGACCTCAGTATCCTTAAATATCCCGACCGATGACAGGACTATAAGCGATACACTTGTGCCGTTTAAGTGTTATGTAGCCTGTCATCCGATAGTGGGTGCTTTATCACAGGAAAATAAATATACGTCGGTCCTCGCCGTCTAGCCTTTCTTTCACAATTTATTGTTTGGCGCTCGGGTTTTATAAGGCCTGGGATAAAAATAAAATCGCAGTTTCTATTTTAAATGCAGTGGTGGGAAATAAAATTTTACGTTACGGATACAGAACGCTGCACGTGAAACTGCTTGACGCGACGAAAGTGTTTAAGAATGACTTGCACTCAAACTAAACAATAAAATAACATCTGATGGCGAATCAGGCAGAAGAAAGAAGCGATCGACAAGCTAACGCTGGTCGGTGGGTGTCTTCTGTAGGTATATTTTACTCTAAGTAATTTTTGTGATGTGTTTGCCGGTGCTATATTTGACGTGTCCCGCTCTCAATTTAACTTTCAACATAGATAATTTGGGCTGGCTGGAAGAAATGTCTATAGAAATAAGTCCGCCCTTGTACATAATGTCTCACGTCTCTGTTTTTTATGTATATCTTTTTAGTTTTTGTGCAATAATGTGTAACAAACAAACATAAAACTGACGATGACAATTTTACTTTGACAATTCGATTTACATTGCGTAGCCGATAAGGAATTAGAATGGTTACAAAAAAGGTTAGGTTATCAACAGACTTATTGTACATCGAATTGCCATAAATAAACTGTTATTAAATGGCCGATACCTCTCTCAGCAGTAAAATGGTCAATGACATTGTTGCCGCAATACTATGTGCTTCGATCAAGGATAAAACTAGATACAACATAGATATCTGAAATGTCTCTGGAAAAATAGATGTCCAAACTGCCTTTGGGAGCTTATTTGCTCGTAGTCTATGCAATTAAAGTAAAACTGTACACTAATGCAATAAGGTTGACATTCGAATATTAGACGTATGGTCGAAATGATGTTTCGTATTGTTCTATTGCTGATATCATTTGTTTCTGTGGGGACAAGTTTTTATTGTGATTTTATACGTAATGCGGATTCTATGGGATTAAGTTCGGTGACTATGTGAGAAAGTTAATCTTGGCTGCCACGTTAGGGTTAGGATCTGTCTCTATTACATTTTTTTTGCACATTGGTTGCATGACCTTAGCAGCCTAGCAGCAAGAGCGACTAAAAGACAAAAGCGCGCAAGCAACGCTGCAGACTAAAGCCTGTATGTGTAAATGAATAGTGTTTCGTCCATAATAAACTTCCCACCAAGATATAAACTACACTTTAGCCGCAGGATTCAGAAAATGTTTGCAATGGAAATGTTTGCCAAGTTTTATTTCGACTCTACACAACAATTTCTACGCTAGAATTTCTTGAAGGAATTTTCTTGGAAAAAGAAACTTGACACTAAACCGCTTTAGTAATAATGCGACAAAGTAATTATTCTTAATTGCATTCTCTTACAAAATGTGTAACTACAAATAAAGCTCCATTTTAAAGCTACCTACCACTCAAAAGTTTCGTACCTATGTCGACCAGCGAACCTTTAGTTTACAATACCTACTTAAAAAATAATGCGGGCAAGGTTTCACCCTCATAGGTGATGATAATTCCTTATTGATGATTAGATGAGATAAAATGGTTTCCACCTTCGCCCTTTCCAACCAAAAGCTTTTTGCCCGCGGGTTCGCGTGCTACGCGCACCGATCTAACGAAAGGATGAGTTTTTCCGGAATAAAAAGTATTCTGTGTCACTCTTGGATGCATAAGAGCAGGGGCCTTAGCCTGTAACGCAATGGCGTATCGATTGCGTCCTAGTAGAAGGACAATACAGGGATTTCCTCGTTTTTCTACTACAACCAGTGAACTAAACCCCTAGAATTAGAATCAGAACATTCTTTGCTGTACTACAAAAACATTAAAAGGACCGACGGCATTAATAAATCGTAATTGAAGCTGTCAACCGGGAGCCCATTTTGGCACCACTGCGTTACAGGCTAAGGCCCCAGGGCAGGGCGTGTGCGACCCCACCCTGTCTTACACAGTTGTAGGTGGACGGTGGTGGAAGGAGAAGATAGTGTTTATGAGTTCATGGTTTATTCACTGTATTTGCACGGTATTGATATGGTTAATAGTAGTATAGTCTGAGCGAGTGGCTAGAGTCGACTGTCGGTCGCTGCGCGAGCTATTAAATTGTCTATACGATATACAGTGTCAGCAACCCACGCCTTAGATTTATGATACCTACTTTGAACCGTATGATTGAGCTATTGAATCTGTGCAAAAAACAGACAATCTATAGATTCGTTTTTGCGGGAAAGAAGGACAAACCAACAATTAATGCACTTTGTAGAAGCTCAGCGGAAGCTTAGCTTAGCTCGTAAATACACAGATCGCCGATGCAAGACTGGAACAAAAGAGTCGGGACTAAATATATTGGAAGTTAGGATTAAATACAGTCTCTGATGCGAGATTGGACAAGAGAAAATGGGGACTAAAGGTACAGGGGGCTGATTCTCGCATTCGACACATCTCGAAGGAAAAATCTCATTTCATTTCGATCTCGACTGCTCCCGACCACTCGAGGCATGTCGAGCGAAAAAGGCAAATATCTCGCAGAAATCTCGTGCCTTATGTTGAGGATTACTTCGTGAGAATAGAAGATGTGACATAATTATGCCGCAAAATTTGATTTTTCCTTCGAGATGTGTCGAATGCGACATTACCGAGAATTAGCCCACAGGGATTACTATAACAATTTTCCCTCTCGAGTTACATCTGGGGCAGAATGAATTTAATTTGTTTTAATAAAAACTTTTACGGCGAAATCTGTTCGCTCACGTTCACTCACACTTGGCTCGGAAAATATGAGTTACTGATAGGCGTAATAAATACTGCTAAGTCATCTGTTTCTTTCTGTTGCCAGTCTACGAATGGTTATTTAAACTTCAAGTTCTAAGCATAACAGCAAACATTGCATGTTTGTAAGTATCATAAAAAAAACCGTTACAAATACAAACTTTTAGGGGTGTCCAAATTATTTCTACATTGAGCGACTTTTCATGAAAATTTTAAATTGGTCCATCTAAATATGACCTAGTAAATATTCTTATTTTTCTTTATTGAACGAGCGAGCGAAGCGAGCGAAGTTCTCCGAGTCTACTGGAACAATCCGGCGTTTGTATGTATGTATGTATGTATGTATGTATGTATGTATGTATGTATGTATGTATGTATGTATGTATGTATGTATGTATGTATGAATGTTCGTTCGACGATAACTTGAGTAAATGTAGTCGGATCGTCACGAAATTTGGTAGGCGGGTAAATGAGGCAAAGAGAATTTTTAAGTTCGAACATGAGCCAAATCGGTCGAGGGGTTACTGAGATAGAGGGTCGCGAGTTCAAAGTTCGGGGCGAACCACTAGTTTTAATAGGTACTATAGGGAAATGTCTACATAATACATCTTAGTAAAATATGGCTTGTTAAGTGAAAAGGTAAAATTTTAAGATAAAAAAAAACCGACTTCACTTGTGAAAAGGCTGCACTGATTCCGAGCGACCTGCTGTCCGTTGAGGAGTTCCATCCTCATCTCCGAAGTTCTTCATCAGATATTCATCACTTTGTTTGGGCCCAGAAGGGAAGTAGGTATACCCTTTCAAACAAAAAAAGAATCATCAATATCGGTCCACCTAGAAAAAATATTGCTGTAACAAACATTAAAAAAACGGGTCGATTTGAGTTGAAATCCTTTTTTGAAGTCGGTTAATCGGTTCGGTTTGGCACCCAAATGACTTCAACAATCTTGCAACTTTTTACTGCCAATAAATAACGCTGCTTCGACACTTTGCAAATAAACTATTACGCAACACGCAATGTTGCATAGCGACGAACCCAACTTAGCATTTTACTTCAAAGCGGCAGTTTTTAACTACCCAATAAATCATGCAAGTACCTAATGTGGCGGGCAAACAAACATAATTACTACTAGTGGTTCGCCCCGAACTATGAACTCGCGACCCCATATCTCAGTAACCCCTCGACCGATTTGGCTCATGTTCGAACTTAAAAATTCTCTTTCCCTCATTTACCTGCCTACCAAATTTCATGACGATCTATCTAAATTTACCCAAGTTATCGTCGAACGAACATTCATACATACATACATACATACATACAAACGCCGGATTGTTCCAGTAGACTCGGAGAACTTCGCTCGCGTCGCTCGCTCGTTCAAAAATGGCTCTATACTTACAGGTCTAGTCTAATCTAGTAGGGGTAGCTAGAGCGGCTTCACGACTTCTTGCCAAAACCCAACTTATAGCTCATACAAAAATAAGTTGCAAATGAGCGAGAGTCTTCTTCTTCTTAGGGTGCCTCTCCGACTCGCGAATGTTGACGGTCAGCTCTACATAATTATCCCTCTTCGTCTCTCGCGAGGCGAAATAGCTGGGCGGTACTCACGATTCCAGTCCACTCCCGTAGGTTTCTTAGCCAGGATTTTTTCCTTCGGCCGACGCGTCTCTTCCCATCCAGCCAGCGATTTTTCCCATCATTAAAAGTTGCAAGAGGCTTTATCTCTCGTGTCTGAACACATGTCCCAGATATGCAACCTTTCTCCTTTTTGATGGTGTTCCCAGCTCTCGCTTCTTTTTGACACGTCTTAGGACTTCTTCGTTCGTAACCGTTTGAGTCCAACTAATTTTTTGCATCCTTCTGTACTACCACATCTCGAATTTGAGCTTCATTTGAGCGTAAAAGAGCGTGGAAATATAATAATATATTATGTGTATATGGATGTGAGGAATTTCTTAGTCCCCACAAGCAAGTTCCGGAATATCCCTAGACTGCAAAAACAACGAAAAACTGCTCTAAGTAAACTCTCCAATTTAGAGGGAAAGGCTTGAGTTTGAAGTAAAAGCACAAAAGCTGAGAGAAGGAAAAATAAATGCCCTTTTTCTCTCTCACAGGATTAAGGTCGTTTTATTTTTCCTGTAAAAATACACCGGGCAAAAAGCAGGCGGGACAATGTTTTTTATTGCCTTTATTTACCTCTTTATTGACAATGTTAAATTACATTTGTGAATATGTAGAAGTAACTCGATAACTATGAAGAAAAAAATCTCGAGGAATCCCGCGGCTTATTTGACTCCGCAGGATTGATAGGTACTTGTCTTTCTTGTGGGCTAGGTCGACTAAGCTGTCAGGTGCTGGGCAAGCCTCTCCATCTAAAATAATGTCCCAACGAGTAAATCACTAATCCACTACGCGTGGTGGCCCGATTTCTCTCCCTCTCTCTCTCCTGAGAAGGCCTGTACCATTTAGTGGTATCTGCATTGTATATGTGTACAGTACAGGCTTACTTTTAAATTAATATTACGAATCAACGAAAATTTACAGGGTAATTTTTAAATAAAAAAACAATTCCTGAAAACCGTCAATTTCTAAATGTGATTCCCAACAACCTTTGTTCTACGACTTTTAAAATAGCTCGATACCCTTTATTAATTGAACGTTTCTTATTCTTTGAAAGTGTGCATTAGTACCATTTCAGCGCTGCCTGCAATTTTGCAAAAAAAAAAAATAGGTACATACATTATAAGTATTTTTTTTTTTTATGAGCATCGAAAAATGAAATTGTGCTCTCGGCAAAGTCGCATAACAGAAGTTGTTGAAAATCACCTTTCGAAGTTGAAATGTTTCCGGAACAGAGCTACTCGTATTTAAAAATTACCCCTCTATTTAGATTGTTTGTCAAGTGTTCAAGCTCACAAAGGGAACATTAGCTCGTTAGATCCTACTCGTTGCGACATAATTTGTGAGCGAGTGCATTCGGAAGATAACGCCAATATATTCCGGCTGGCTTACTGCGGTTAGACAAGGATTCGTGTGATGTAAGGTCGGTCAGTGTGGACGATAATATGAGAATTAACTACTCTGGTCTTTGCGGCATCGTGTAATATGTAGGTACCTAAAGCTGGCTTAGCATGGACATAGATAGAGATAGATGACACTTTATTGTACGCCAGAAATAATTATTCTATTCGTCCCAGTTCGTCCCGCTTCAGAGGCCCTATTTCCGACACGGTTAAAGGAAAAAATTGTCCGAAGGAAATGAGGCTGTCAACGGTTGATTTCGGAACGCAGCGGGTGGTCGGCTAGCACTATGATCATGGCTTTGATTGGGATAGCCTTTTCCCGCGACTAATTATGTCTTCGTTAAAATCGCTCATACAAACTTGCAACCTCCGTTTCACCCTTTCTACGCCATAGACCGAAAAGAGATTTTCAGCATAGAAAAGAAATAGATTAAGAATTTTATTTATCCACGCCCTTTCACGCGGTAAGAATCCATTTAGGATGTACTTCAAAAATAGCGTTGTCACGCTTTGATTGTATACAAGGTGTTGTTTTGTAAAGTGACATCCGACTCAGGGGTGATTACTTACACGATACTGAAGCAAAAATATATATAAGTCAGTGAAAAATAGTCAAAAATCATTCAATTATACTAACGCTTGCGGCGAGTCGGAGGTGGGGGTGTCCACACGTCGTCGCGGTTATTATAGGTAGAAAAACTTGAACAAGGTAATTTGTCCACTTAGAAAGTTTTAGAAAAAAAACTTATTTTTAGTTTCAAGCGTTACTCAAACTATCGTCCCTGAGTCGGGTTTCACTGACCAAAACAACACCCTGTATTATCCAGGGAGGAAACAGGTCTCCCCTTTTGTATGGAGTTGAGGTTACCCGCGTTCCCTCTTAAAGAAAACATTTAGGACGGAGTTAAAAACCTAGCGTTGTCTCGCTTTGACTGTATTAATTAGAGCGAGAGGGCGCGTGTTTTGAAGTTCATCCTAAATGTTTTATTTAATGACACGGCTTATACCATAGCGTATCCCAGAGAGCAGCTGACCGTAAACACCGTTCACATTTTCACTATTCAAGATATAATGGTAATTTGCAAGAATAGCTTTATAACAACGTATAAAACTGCGGTCCACAGTCGATAAAACTCAAATAGCTAGCCTGCAAACGCATAATAGTCGTAACAAGTTTACGCGATACATTCCGCGGTTATTAATAAAACGAATAATTCCGTTGTTTGATCCAAAATACACTCATATTTCGCTACGTATAAACAGTTTTCCTAAAAAACCTGTGAGATAAGGAATGGCCACTACTTCACACGATTCAATCATCGTCAACGTTTACCTGTTGTTACTTTTAAAACCCCGACTTAAGGCGCTGGGCATAGTGAATTAGCCCGCGCGCAAAGAAAAATGCACAAAATCGATTCCTGTATCAAATACAATAAAAAAATCGAAAATGTTCACATATCAAACCCTAGAATTAGTTGAGACCTATCTAAAACAGCCAGTTTCATGTTGATATCCATAACAGATTGCAAGATATTTTGCTTGAAAAAAAGTGCGCCGCCTATTTTTTTTCAATCAAAATCAATCTTCAAAACGTTTATGAATGTCAACACGAAACTGGCTGTGTAAGATAGGTTTTACCTAATTCTAGGGTTTCATATGTGAAAATTTACGATTTTTTTAATGTATTTGATACAGGAGTCGATTTTGAACATTTTTCTTTGCGCGCGGGCTAATTCACTATGCCCAGCGCCTTAAAAAGAGGGGTGTCATAAGTTTGACCGCTATATTATGTGAGGGTGTGTGTGTGAGGATGTAGGTGAAAATATCTGTCTGCTGTGTGTCTGTCTATGGCACCGTACCGTAGCTCTTAAACGGGTGACCCTATTTCAATGCGGTTTTTTCATTTGATAGCTGGTTCGCTTAGATATGTTTTATCACAATCGGTCTGACCGTTTGTGAGATTATGCAAATTTTAAGCTTAAATGTCAGTCGGCTCTAAGTCAATAAAACACAAAATGTGCAGTTCTTACCAAAGTTTAATTTCAATAATCATTATTATCTTCTTCGACAGGTAAGCAGCTACGAATAGTAGGATCCGATGGAGGGAAGTTCATGACATCAGCTTATGGTATGTTTATATTAAAATATAGCGATATCTTATTTGAAACTCATCTGTACTGGTAACCTTCAACATAGTGAACGGAAGTTACCGTTCCTGCCTTCATTCAACCATATTTGACAACGATCTACACTTTTTCCTTCACCACAAAGCTTAAGTACCCTCTCGATTTTGTAGCTAAGATAGCAGAAGTTACGTCTGCAAGGCCCCAAGTCTCTCTAGATGTTTTTGTGTTTCGATAATAATATGTTGAAAACTGTATGAAAAAGGCAATTTTTATTCCGTACAAGTATCATATATAATTATCCTCTTGACCGTCACCGTCATTCTCCTCTTTATTTTCTTCGTCTTCAGGAAGTTTCTTTTCAATGCTGGATTTTTGCCTCGGCCATCATCGCTTTTAACCTTGGACCTACTTTCAACAAAAAATAATCATCTTTTTATCCAAATTAATAAAATTAAATAAAAACCAACTTCACTGGTGGAAAATCAAAATTAAGTTCACCTAAAATAAAGTTTTGAGGTAACACAACCGAACTAAGGTAACACACATTAAAAAAAACATACTGGTTGAAATTGATTACCTGCTCCCTTCTTGAAGACGGTTTTTGGTCTTCTAAGTTTGATGCTATGGAAAAATAACTATAGATTTGAGACTGGTGGGCACAAAAGGGTATTAGTAGGTAGGTATGTAGTGCCAGTCCAAATGCAGACGTTTTTATACACCCCACTCGGATAGCAGCATAAACTTTCATGACACTTGACTTGACTGCAATCGAATAACCGTATTCTATGCCCGCGGCGAAATAAACAATTTATGGCCTGGAATCACGACCCCGTAAACTCGGCCCATATTTGGAATACGTTCTTTATAAAATGCTTGTTGTTTTGCCAGTTTCGTTTATTTTCCATTATCAGTTCTGTTCCTATCTGCTTCTTCTTGATCATCGATTGCTGAAGATCGCGACCATGACCATGTCTTCTTCTGGATTTCTGCCTGGGTGCCTCATCTCATAGGCTTCGTTTGCAACGGGCATAGGACCTTACTACAAAAACGTATTTTTGGGTTTCTTGGGATCAAGTACACTCATTAAATTGCATTAATGGAATAAAAGCGGGGTGACCAATGTTTGGACGAGACAGCCAATTTAACACAGATTTGGAAAGTTTACGATCAAACCATGTCATAATAATATTCGCCATTAAATATATTTACTGGAGCGCAGCCACTCGTTCCAGGTCGTTGTACCTATTGATTTCAGTTTGCCACAGTCTTGAACAGGGATGATGCAAGGGGGCCTATTTGGAGCCTTCGGAAATGTAAATAGGCAACTGTTGAGGAAAATCTCGAGGTACAAGGATATTCTCCTTTCACAATATTGTGTTCGACAGGTCTATTCACAGGTTTTCGATCCGAAGGTAGTTAACTCAAGCAATAATCTCTGTTCAAAGCTGTATCTATAAGATGATTCTATTCATTCTAGTCATAAACTAATAGGTTCGTCGTATAGAGATAACGTACCAACATACTCGTATCGTGCACCATGTCCAAGAAAGAAGCAAGGTCTTACTTGGGAGAGACTGTCCCATCTTAGGTATTGACCGCTTGGAGTCTGAAAGATCTCGATTTTAAATCTTACTGTCTCCGAGTTCTCGCTTTGGATGGGGAGGTTTTTCTCAGTTAAGACCTGTGGCCATAGGGGGATGGTGTGCCGTCGCTACAGGAAAGCGAGGCAGAAGATGAAATCCCCTGAAACTAGGCTTACATAAATATAAATGTTTCATTAAGTACTTACAATACATTATGTATTTTAGCTGGTATTTTATCTTATGGGTCTTCAAAAAACGTTTCCCGAAATAAATAATAGTTATTTGTTATGCAAGGATGCAAAACTATTGTTTGCAGCGAGTGCTTGTATTGGATACCGAGCAAGCAAAGGTTTCTAAAATTGAGCCGTCTTCTCGTAATCTCATATTGTCACTGAATCTAATGTATGTAACTTACAAAAACAGTCAAAGAAACAAACTTATGCTGAAAAACATCCGTAGCGCCGATATTTTCCCCTACTACGGCCCTGTCTTGAAACTAGACCGAGGAGCTTGCGCGCGGTTGATTAATGAATTTCAGTGTTAGCAGCTCGACTCCAACAGCAACTGTAACTCCATTCGTATTCACTTGAAGCGTGTGATTTTCTACGTATTGCACTTGAAAGCCGTTGCAAATTTTGTTTTCAAAAAGGAACCGCCTTCTAAAAGGAGGACGTCGTAGGTACTCAGTTCGATCCGTTTGTTTATTTGTGTTACCTCAGAACTTTTTCTACGTGAACCGATTTTGATGATTCTGTACTTATTTGAAAGTGTTTACTTTCCACACATAAATTGTACATGATAGATGAAGATCTAATAAAAAACTTTGGAGATGGAGAACTACTGAACTCCTCAACGTACGGACAGCAGCAAATCACTCATGGAATCAATGCAATAGCTTAATAACAGCTTTTACCTTTTTACCAGTGAAGTCGGTTTTTTTTTTGTTAATTTTGTGTTATTTTGCAGACGTTGTTGTACTACACTACAAGCTAGCCGTAGAGGAAAATATTGAAAGGAAACGAGAAAATCGTGAATCCGCAAACAGTACGCGTGGTGATTACCTACCAATAAAATATCTCTCCGAGAGAAGGCCTTTGTCCAGCTAGAAGGGCTTGTATAATTTTACAGGCTACACCCTACATTTACTTATAAATTTGATAATTTAGTGAAGTACGATCAGCGAAAAGCCGAGGTTTCCCATTACAGCTCCTACCACTTGCGCATAAGTGCGTCAATGACCTGCTTATCCATAAAAAAGACTCATAGGTATTTCTCCTAGTCTATTCTAAGGATGAGCAGGTCTTGTTTCAAGCCTTTTGGTAGTCGGGTTTTAGTTTATAACTTATATTTTTGCTTCGCGTAGTCGGGTGAAAAGGGTATGCAAGCTTATCTTCCAATTTACCTACAGTGATTGGCTTGCCAAAATTGTATAATTCCTGCAAAAATTGCATCCCGCTAATTGACCATCCATTGGACCCCAATCTGCCGCGTATTCCGTATTGGCATTTATATTCTACGAAATATCCTATCGATAGTGCAAACAAAATTAGTAGTCGAAGCGTATTTCTAAATATTTACTGAATGTCTACCCCACTGTTGGCTCTGGATTCAATTTAGGTACCTATGTATATATGTAGTTTGCACTGAATCGTGAGGTCTCTAGAGGTAAATCCAGTTTTATGTTGAAGAGAAAGTTTCAAAGCAATATTTTTGTACGATTTCTACAATTTTGCAATGCAGCAGGCTTAGCACAAAAATGGGATAGGATGAGTGTAACAGTTACTTCTCTTTTGTCAGTTATATCAGTTGAAGTAACTGATATAACTGACCTTTTGATCTACATAGAGTGGTACACACGACAGCACGTAGACGCTTACACTTTCATTGCAAAGTTGCCTGTAACGTAGGTGAATAGAGTGCACGTGTGTAAACGTCTACGTGCTGTCTTGTCTACGTGTACTATTTAGTTACATTCTTGTACTACGCAAGGATAATAATATGCTATATGCATAGTATCGCAAATCCAAATTAAAGGTGAAGTGGTCAATACATGCGTTGCTAGTTGAAGCAAAAGAGTAATGTTATAAAATGTCTTCGCTCCCATACAACAAAATCACATAAGCTCAAATAACTTAGTTGAACGAGCGAGCGAAGCGAGCGAAGTTCTCCGAGTCTACTGGAACAATCCGGCGTTTGTATGTATGTATGTATGTATGTTTGTATGTTTGTATGTTTGTATGTTTGTATGTTTGTATGTTTGTATGTATGAATGTTCGTTCGACGATAACTTGAGTAATTTTTGTCGGATCGTCATGAAATTTGGTAAGCAGGTAAATGAAATTAAAAGAATTTTTAAGTTCGAACATGAGCCAAATCGGTCGAGGGGTTGCCGAGATATGGGGTTGTTAAGTTTATATGGGATGAGAGAGGGCGCCACTGCTGCCTCTCAGTAACATTAAAATAGTGCTAAAAGTGATTTTAAAAGTGATAAAAACGTAAAACAGTGAAAGCAGTAATAAAAAGTAACAAAAGTGAACTAAAAAAAAAATCTGTTTGGAAACAATATTGTGGATATCGGACGTAAAACTCAGTGGAAATAATAAAAATTAACTTTTACGGGTCGCGAAATAATCCGTAACTCTATTTTAATCCAATAAATCCAAAAATAATTAAAAATTTTGCTAATTGCTAAGGTCCAAAGTACACCAGATTAGAAAATACAAATCAGCGCCATCTATAAAAAATATATCTATATTGTTAATATACTTGCTAATAGAGGGCGTGACAAAAAAAAATATCAGAGCCATCCAGTGTTCAAAATTATAAACCAAAAAGTCCTTATGCTCAACAATAGAGTTCGCTTTACTTCAAAACTACAAGAGAGTCCTATACAAAACTTAAAATGGAAGAAATACTAGATAAACTACAAAAAAAATAAAATGATCTAGAGGCACAAAAACTTGAAATAAGAAAAAGCGGCGAACAAGTTACAGAAACGGTACCGGTTATGGTTACCTATTAAGTATAAAGAATTTTAGCTGTAAGTACCAAGAGTGTTGCCGACAAACTGCTTAAGACGACGTACGTCTCACAACTAGCGCCGCCAATGGAAAAAAAATCATATCTTTTTTTGGATGCGTTTTTAGCAAAAAACGCTCCTGCGATTCCTCAACGCGAGGCTTAACTATTTTTAGGACCTAAGGTTTGGATTCCAGATCCTAGAACTTAAGAATGCAATCGATTCTCGCCAAAAGTGGCCACTTTTGGCGAGAATCGATTGCGTTCGTAGGAAATCCAATCCTGGAATCCAAACCTTAGGTCCTAAAAATAGTTAAGCCTCGCGTTGAGGAATCGCAGGAGCGTTTTTTGCTAAAAACGCATCCAAAAAAAAAGATATGTTTTTTTTTCCATTGGCGGCGCTAGTTGTGAGACGTATTTCACCTTAAGCAGTTTGGCATATTTATTGATATTTTGTGTAATTTTTTTGAAAAATAAATATTAAAAAAAAAAACATTCAAAGAATGTTTGGCGACAAACTAAAAATGCTATAAGAAAAATCTGAAAATCTTGAAAAACGAGTGAAAAATCAAGAGCAAAGACTGTAGGGGTGGGTCCAATTCTGTACCTCCTGGGAACCACACGGGGGTTATTATTATTATTAAGTTTATATGGGGTCGCGAGTTCATAGTTCGGGGCGAACCACTAGTAAATATAAGTTTGACGCTAAATTACCAAGACGTACTTTTAAAACATAATGTTGATAAGAACTCATTGGCATACTTTTGATTGTAATTCAGAAGTTTTTTTAAACCACGCGTCCTAAGTCCGCGCGCTTCTATGAGCTCGTTCCACTGTGCGGCGGGGCGCAGCTTATTTCTCGATTTTTTCCTCAACTACGACATTCTGTCATTTACATACAAGAATTGGCTATCATTAGTAGCAAGCTTCAAGTTAACAGCCTATCGGATACCCAATGTTCAGTACCAAACCAAACCAAAGCATCTTCTTCGACTAGTCTACTTAAGTAACATCAATGAAACCATTTCTCGCTCTGAAAAGGCCACCGCACCCAATTGATGGCAATATGTACTGTTTCACATACTCTCAAGTACCCGCTTTAGCCCCATTCTCACCCATATGCTTAGTGATGTAAGGATCACAATGGGGTACAGTAAGCTGTGGCAGACTGTATGCGTACAAAGCGAAGCCATCCGGGTGAAATAGCCCGCTTTCCGGCCTGTTAGACTGAAGTGCAAAATGTTTTGGGGCAGAAGGATATATTTTTATTCTCTCTATTTATTTTGATTGTCCCGACCTCATAAATTTAACGCTCCTAAAGTCAGTTCTGAGTTAATATGACATACAATTAATTATTGACGTTAACTCAAGAGTTAACTGGCCACAAATCTGTGTAATTGGCTAACCCTGGTTGACGCAAGTGGACCCAAAAGGTTACCAAGATCCAACTAAGTACATTATTTTTAGATTACCCCGTGCTAAGACTAACCTAGATACAGTCGCCCACACGCTAGGAACCCCTTTTGTTCGATTAGCGCCCTTACGCCGCACGCGGTAAGAGCTGCCATAGGGTATCTGTGACTGTGGCCGACCGTACAAGGCTACATCTTATTCTAACTCATCTAACGTAGTATCCAACGGTAGCAAATGCAATTTTTGTTCTAGATTAGCAGTTTCATTTCGATCTGAATTTCCACCTCGTCCATTTTAGCCGACTAGTTTCCACCTCGTCCAGAAGTATTAGTCACGGAGGAGAAATAATGTTTTCACCGTGGCAACCGATCTCTCACTGTTGGCTCGTAGACGTTGCGCCCGCGCGGATTGTTCAATACAGAGTGATTTGTAATAGCTTTATTCCTGAAACACGTCAGCTGACAACCACTTTTGTTCTACCTTTTTGGTGAAAGCGCATAAAAAAAAAATGTTTATTACTGAAATCAGTTTCAGGAATAAAACTATTTAAAAATTGGTAAAAATCGGGATAAAATAAGGTTTTTCATTTTTCCTAAAACCAACCGCGATTCCACCCGTTTCGAATACTCGAATAATATGTGATATCGCGAGTCATTAAAAGTTAATATTTAAAATAAAAATTGCCCTGCATAAGAGTTGCAATACCTACGAAAGTTTTAGGGTCTGTTTCACAATATTAGTTCTGCATAAGTGCCGAATAAGCTATTTGTTACTTATCCGTTACTTATCCTTTGTATTTCAAAGTACTTATGTTATTGATCGTAATTTTAGGGTGGTATTAATAGTCGTCTGAGATCACCTACTTGAGCTCGATCTCAAGTAGGTGAAATTAGAAAAGTCAAATGCTAATGTCGAGCCTTGGCTAATGTCAAACTTGAGTAGCTGTCAGCATATTAATAGACACTATCTTGATATTGACATTGAAATTAGCCAAGGCTTGGCATTAGCATTTGACTTTTCTGAGATCACCTACTTGAGTTCGATCTTGACTCGACGACTTTTAATGCCACCCTAAGTTGTAAATTAAAGCCCTGTTCTGATTGAGTTGTACTTTTGTTGTTTTATATTCTGCACCTAAAGCTTGGCGTTAAATTTATGTAGCCCCGTGCCTTTTGTTCGTGGATTGGTTATCTCATTGTAAAGGTATTGTTCCTATGTATAAAGTTAGGAGTTATTTTAACTTTGTTAGTACTGTTTCAATATACCTCTACACACAATTAATGTATGTGTATTCTGCTTAATCTCCCCCAAAGTTTATGAAAGGATTCGAACAATTGAGGTAGGTACTTACTAAATAGACATGAATATAGTACGTGTGATGTTTTGTATAGTATCTTTATTTTCCATTCCAGGCACTGCAACGCCGAGTGGTCTTTTAATCCATCTAGGTGTGAGTGAAGGTACCACTGGACGCTATATAAATCATCTAATTACGTAGATGAAGCCTTTTTTTATTTAATTTTCCATTATATTTCACAATAGTACTTACTGCTCGGACGCTGCAGTGCATGGGACATTGTTTAGATGAGGAAGGGTTGCCCAGCACGACCTATACATACAGGGAAATTTTTTAATTTTTTTTCCTCACACACCTCTTATCTTATCAATGTGATTTCCAACAACTTTTCTACGACTTTTGTGAAAGCCCATTTATTTTTTAACTTATAGGAGGGAAAGGAAAGGTGGTAAAGAGAGGAGGAGGGGCATGGAAGCGCGCTATTTTAAAATTGTCCTTTGTACAGTCGGCCACAGTCTCAGATACCCCTTTTTGTTCGATTGACGCCCTTATGACGCGCGCGATAAGAGCTGCCATGGGGTATCTGAGATTGTGGCCGACCGTACTATAATCACATCTTAGTTTTTTCTAATTAGGTACTCGCTGGTATTTATATAATTCGGTGTATGAAAGATGGTAAGTTTTATTATTTTTTAAACTTAAACAAATACCTAATACTTTTAACATTTACCTAATTTATGTTAGCGCTGATGATGGATTTTAGAATAGGCACTCTGTCGCAGTGTAAATTGACCCTCTAATTTGATTCGGTGCACTAATGGGCAAGATAAGTGATAGCAAAATTACGAACTGTGTTGACCAATAAATTTAATATTGAAGACCGAGCCAAAACCCATCTTTTTGCATTATTTTCGAGGCACCTTTGAACCACACTTTGACATGGTTTATAAATTGTGCTTCAGATGTTATGTTATTTTGTAGGCAAATGAATTACTTTTATTATCCCGACCGACGCCGACGATAGTTAGATAATAAGTTACCGGCCAAACTCGATTTCAGGTTAAGCTAGTATCGCCTATAGGCCAAACCAGTCTAGCCGAAGCTCGTATGGAGAAACCAGTTTAGCCTATACCTACCTAAAGGCTGCATTCAAATTCAGACATCCTACTTGAAGTTCCGTTATCGAATTCGATGCACCCTGTATTTAAAGCACTCTTGACTGTACTAGTGTCCGTTAAAGCGACGTATCCCGTTCGATGAGGCCGAATTAACCTCACAATGTGTGCACTTAATTGCAGTGCACAGGAACAGCCCTTAACGAGCTCAGGGGCTTGAGTCTGTAACGCAAATGTTTTTGTAGCCCATCAAAGAATATTCTGATTCTAATTCTAGAGGCTTAATTCGCTAGTTGTAGGAGATAATCGAGGAAACCCCGGTTTTGTCCTTCTACTGGGATGCCATCGATACGCTTCTGAGCTCAAACTATGAGAGGGGACTAAATTTAATAATGCAAATACTTGACTTGAACACGAGCTTTACATTTGGGTGCACACACTAGAATAGCCTTACCTACGACTTCCTCATTATTTCGGTGCATCTTCTACTCAAAGATACCTCAAACACCGAACTAGGGTCTATAACCAGTGTGTTCTGCCAGTCTTGAACAACGCTTGCGAATTATGAACGCACACTGATGAAAAATTTGCACAAAGGCCCGATGACTATGACCAATTCTATGGTCTTTGCTGGTTGGGAAAGTAGATAGCTAGATAACTAGATAGATGGAGAACACTTTATTGTACACACGACAGCACGTCGGAGTGTACACTTTTGTTGTAAAGTCGCCCGTAACGTAACTGAGTAGAGTGCTAGCGTGTAAATTTATTATTGACAATAATTTTCTTAACCTTAGTAAAGACGGCGGTGTCATCGTTAAGAGCGATCTCTTACAGACAACCTTCGAACGGATTGGACAAGTAAAAATAGAGGGTAGTAGATGTACATAAAAAAACAATAATAAAATTACATAAACACAGGATATAAACTGACGTAAATTTAAGTAGTGAGGCCGGTTGATATTGTGCATAGAGTTGTTAAAAGATGCCAGCTATTAAATCTAGAAAAACTTGTACATTTTACAATAAAATAAGGCGCTTACGGGAGTCTTTCTCAATCCACTTAACGAGAAACAGTGCAATCATTATTTTCCAAGCTAGAGCAAGCAAGAATAAAGCTTTACTAACAACTCCAACAATAGTGTGATAGTTGCACCTATGCAGCTGTTTTCACACGTCTGCAATTCACCATTATAAATAGGTACATCGTGGTCATAAAATTATTTAATTATGTTTTATGTTTCTTATGTTCATCTAATTGGTTATTTAGGTTTATTTAATTGATATTTGGGACAAACTAGTGACTATTACATTAATATAACTTATAATTATAACTTAATACGTATAAAAACACAGTAGTGGCGTAAAAAAAACTAAAGTAACGACAGCAGTGATTAAAAGTTATTAGCCAGTTATTAATGTAAAAATACAGTATACTATAGAAATGTTAGACTTAAATCGGTTCGGTTATCGTATGAGTTAGCGGCCACCACTATGGTGTCTGGTGGATCATAATTAAACTCCAAAAAGTACTCACACCACTTGCCATTTGTTTCCAATTTCCAATAAGACCGCTCAAAGAAGTCGTAAAATATTGTTCAAATAGAAAATCTAAATTCGCCCCTACAACGGTTTACCAGTACACACGACAGCACGTCGACCCTTGCACGCTAGCACTCTACTCAGTTACGTTACGGGTGAGTTTACAATAAAAATATACACTCTGACGTGCTGTCACGTGTACCATTCAATTTCCCTTTTGATATCCCGCCGGTCGAGTTTACTATGCGCCAAAGCAAACAAGCGAGACGACGAATGTAGGGGAATCGGCACTATTAAGACACAATCTATTAAGACCCAAAAATAGTCGAAAATCCCCCAATCAATCAGACGACAAATCGAGTGACTGGCGCAATCAGAGGCTTAACTGACTTAAAAGTCTCACTTTCGACGTCTGTCACCATTTGTTTCAAAGCTATTGCAATTACAATCGTGATCAAGACTTTGGAATGGGATTAGCGTGGAGCTCATCTTATTAAATGTATAGTTTGAGCTCAGGGGCGAGTCGATGGCGTCCTAATAGAAGGACAAAACCAGGGTTTCCTAGTTTTTCTCCTCCAACCAGCGAACTAATCCTCTAGAATTAGATCAGAATATTCTTTGCTGTACATTAAAAGGATCGACAGCATTAATAAATCGAAATTGAGGCCGTCAACTAGGAGCCCATCTTGGCACCATTGTATTTAAAGACTCAGGCCCCTGAGCTCGTAAATACACACACTAATACACTACACACATAAACTTCCAGAAGGGTCAGGCAGAGACAATTTTACCACGATCCTCAAGTCCTCAAATTTTAGGAACATCTTTCAAATACCGAACTGAAAGATCGTGATTTAAGTTAGACAATCAAGACCTCTGTTTGATCAAGACTTTTGGACCGGTGGTTTCCGCCCATATCGGGTTACACACGTAACCTGAATCCTGAATACGTCCATTGCAGGGACAGGGGAGGGGTTATTTTTACCCTGTGTCTTTTTACCCTCATTTTGACCCAAGTCTACTTAACTTTCTTTCTTTTTGGATGCGTTTTTGCTAAAAACTCTTCATTAGGTTATCAACGCGAGGCTTAACTATTTTTAAGTCCTAAGGTTTAGATTCCTACGTTAGGATCTGGAATCTAAACGTTAGGTCCTAAACATAGCCTCGTGTTGATAACCCAATAGAGAGTTTTTAGCAAAAAACGCATCCAAAATGAAGATGATGTTTTTTTTTTTCCATCGGCGGCGGCGCTAGTTGTGCCTAGGTTTGGACCTTAATAAACCGTAATTAAAGCGTCAACCAGAAGCCCATTTTGGAACCATTGCGTTACAGGCTAAGGCCCCTGACTTTACAGATCAAAGAGAATTCGCAACACGCACCTCAGCAACGCTCGTGTGACCACGTGGCCCAGTTTGCTGGGGGAAATCATGAAGAAGCACCATGACAGTGACCGAATACCCTTAATTTTGCTGCTCTCAACCTTAGGGTGCATGAAAGAAGGTATCTTCTTGTGAACATTTCCGAATCTTCTGAAAATCTGGATGAAGTAACATTTTCTGCGAAGTACAAATATTATCATTGTACTGTATTATACAGGGTGTTTCAGAAAGGACCTATAACACTGAAAGGGGTCGCTTAGCTATCAATACAAGCAACTATTACTATGGAACCAATTTCGATATCTCGAAAAAAATATCATCTGCTCCATACGTTATACGAATTTTAGTATGAAACAGCTGATATTTGTTTGTGTTAAGTAACCGGAGTAACCCCCTCCGGTGTGAGACTGTGTATAAGACTAAACTAAATTATTAGGTTCACTTGCGTCAACCAGGGCCGCAGGGTTAGATATGATTATATGAGATAACTCTTTATTGTAAAAAATATTTTACAAGGGAATTCTTAAAACTAATCAGTTCTGAGTTAGCATCCATGTACCTATAGAAATTTAAAATTAACTCACAGCTAGTTAACCTGACTAACCCTGACTGATGCAAGTTTGAACGCTAACAGCAATAGGGGCAAATTCTCGGGTATGTCGCATTCGAGATTCTACGAAGAAAACCTTAGCCACAAGTCACACTCGAGATTGCCGAGAATTAGCCCCATAGTATCCCCGTCAGTAGAACGTTGGACACACGAGTGTGAGTTCCTACGAATACCGCAGGAAATATTATTATGGCTAGTGAAAACTGAGGCTTTTATTGAACGAGCGATCATCTCATTATAACTAGTGGTTCGCCGTGAACTGCGAACTCGCGACCCTATATCTCAGCAACCCCTCGACCGATTTGGCTCAGTTTCGAGTAAATTTACTCAAGTAATCGTCGAACGAAAATTCATACATACATACAACCATACAAACGCCGGATTTACATTCGTGACTCTATCTTTATTCTCTAGTGGTTGGAATCGGGCACTAGACTGAATGGAAAACCAGGTTTTCCAAGACCATTTTCGCCCCTAGGGAAAAAGTTGGCGAAAGAAATCGCCCCATTAATCCCCACTGCGGATGTACCGATTAAATTACCACAAAAGGCGTGGATGGGCGAATGACACTCATAAAATGGTATTACGCTAAAAGTCGCCCACAGAATTTGATTTGCAACTCGACCCATCTCAATCTTGTCCCATGTTTTGATTTTTTGAGATACACTTATGGACTGTCCCATAAATAAAAAGCATTGAATGGATAAGAGTCTTAACAGGAAATATACATATTGTGCTAAACTGAATTCCAGCGAGTTTATTCTATAAAAAATCCACACTCCCGACAACCGTTTTTTTTACATTTAACAATGGGAATATAAATTACGATTATTTTTGAACATACAGGAACAGGGCAGGTGCAAAACCTGTTAATCATGCAGAGATTAGTTATTTAATTAGTATTAGTAAAATGTAACCAACACACTGGCCCAACACCATCTCAAATGCCGAACTGTGGCAGATCACTAAACAAAAACCCGTAGCCCAAGACATCAGGGATTTTTTTACTAGGTACCTAATGCCGAACGATATGATTTTAATTAATAAGATGATGGTCATGGTATCGTAAAATGACTTGCTTAAAAAGTCCAAATAACTGTGGGACCAGTTGAGGAACAGTATCTACCCAACACTTTTCCTGCTATTAGCTAAAACGGTATTTTTATACCGCCATATCTAGCTCTAATAACTCTGGGCAGTGAATTAAAAAAGCTGCCACTAATTTTCCGGATTGGTAATGACGAAAGCTTTTTAGTTATACATGTGAAGCGCAATGCAGAGTTATAACTGAAATCTTGCTGCGGACCGAGATCTTCACTTTCGTAGGGCAAGTATCGAATGAGAGGTCCCTAAAGATTGGTTTTGTCGATGTGTAGTTGTGTAAGGACCCGCGCAGTTGGTCCGGCAGACGTTAAGATAGCGCTTTCGCGGCAGCACGGGTGTGCCGAAGCGTTTTCGGTGTTCGAAATTCGAAATTGTGGAGAAACTGACAGTCGAATTCAAATGGCCATATTGTTCAGTGAATGAAGTGCGTGATAAGAAAAATTAAGAAAAAAAGTTGTGTTTTTTTAAGAGGGCTTAGTGTTTTGTTTTGCGAATTTTCTTTTATTTGAACTTTCAGCAGTGTTACCGATTTGGATGTTTGTAAGAGCTGTTTTATATTAGAACTTACTTAGTAGTTTTATGGTTGGGGGATCATGTCATGAATTGCATACTTAATATTGAATTTTATGCGCGATAGTAAATAGAGAATAATGGAATAAATTATGGTAATAAAGCAGTTTGTATGGACGCGAATCCTCCGCACGAGCTTTTATATGTAAATCGTCAATTTTGAATCTTTGCCAGGCATAATGCAGTTTTATTATTGAAAGTTTGCCTTTAAAAAAACTGGCTGTAAAAGTTTATTAGGTTCACAAGCCGCTGCCAAAAAAAAAACTTCTCAAAGTTACATCATTTCAGCTCTTAATTAAACATAATTTGCTTTCAAAGAAAAACGGCTTGAAGGAAGTTCATAAAACATTTCGCATTCACCACGGACATAATTTATGCAACGTTTTTGGCAACAGTTCGGCGTATTTTCCAGTTTTGCTGGAAAAGGAATTGGAAGCTTCAACGTCTACTGCAGATCAACCGATTTTCTGATAAATTGAATAGCAAAGAGGATTTCACTTTAGTTAATGATTTTGTGATCGAAAGACTCATCCTATTAAAAGAGATTTCCCCCTCGTTACTTACGTAAGAATATAAATAATATTTTAACGGGAAAAGTAGACCAAATAAGGTATTCTTCCTACACCATACTTTACTCTCTGTAAAGTTTCAAATTTATTTTGAGGATGCGAATGTACCAAGATACTAAATAGTATAATGTAGCATAGTTAGATACTAAATGTAGCATACAATATATTTTTTAAAGTCATTAAGTGGAAAATGGCCAAGTGTTTAGCGCATAAATTTGCTTGGTTACATCTGACGTAACGTATGTCTTAGCACGTTGTTTAACGTTACGCTCTAAGAAGTACGTGCAGAAGTACGTACCTAGTTTATAATTCTAGGTCCGATTGATCCATTCAGTCGTTCCCTCAATGCTGAGGATCGTGACAGTGGCGGATCCAGGATTTTGGTTTGGGTCGGGCTTGAACCCAATGAGCGTAGGTTTTCAAAAGTACACAAATTTATTTTTATAGAGGGGAGGGTCTCAGATACCTATGGGGGGGGGGGGGGCTTGGGCCACTTACCCTCCCCTCCTAAATCTGCTAGTGGATCGTGACCATCATTGAAGGTAGCTGAGAGTAGAGTTTTCCATTGCGCTCCATCACTCGTGATCAATCCGTGGTGTTTTTACGTGGCTTTGGTCATAATATCCGTCCATCTAGCGGGTGGTCTGAATCGAGCTCTCTTCCCTTCCACCTTTCCCGTCATAATTTGATGTTTCAGGCTCCTCTACGGACTATGTGCCCGAAGAACGTTGAGATGCGTCGTTGACATATTATTATGATTGAAGGGATATGATTGGGGTGCGTGTTTTCAGCTCTTCACGTATAGACTCAATGTTCAGTAGGTCCATTTGATAGAATATTATTATCTCTATCTCTTCATCTCTACATATCTATACTTATAATAAAATTCTAGCGAAGTCAATTCTGTACATTGAATATTTTTAGAAAAAAACTATCAGGGGTTACTAAATAAACTATACTGAATACAAAAATGCAAAAAAAACGGTCTATGTCTGTCTGTCTGTCTGTCTGTCTGTCTGTCTGTCTGTCTGTCTGTCTGTCTGTCTGTCTGTCTGTCTGTCTGTCTGTCTGTCTGTCTGTCTGTCTGTCTGTCTGTCTGTCTGTGTGTTACCTCATCACGCGAATACCGCTGAATAGTTTTCAGTCAAATTTAGGACCGTGATAAGTCCTGGTTCTGGGAACAATCTAGGCTATGCGATGTTCAGAATACATTGCGGGTTGCAATGTTAACTTCGTTTTTTGTAAGAAATATTCATAATTTTGATATAGCTTCTTGCAAAGATATGTTAATAACGTGATACAGAACACATTTCCGACAAAAAAAAATTGCGTTTCCGAAAAAAAAAAATCCGACTTGGAACCTCATTATCTCGGAAACCGTTGATTTCCTAGGCATAGTTCCTTGGGCAAAAATGATCGTTATGATGAGGACTATACAGGGTGTTAAAAGACCGCCAACAGACCCGAAAGCCACTAGACACCAAAACAAAGTACTTTTTCGATAAATTATTGTCTGGAAATTATTTTGGTTTTTTACGTTATAATTTTGAAAAATATTTTTTCACGCAATGGACGTGTAACGCACAGAAGTCATATGCGCAAGCGTAGGTATCAGATTATGTTACTTAAGCTTGAAGTGCCGATGTTTAGAATACATTGCGGGTTGCAACTTTAACGTCGTTTTTTGTAAGAAATATTCATAATTTTGATATGGCTTCTTGAAAAGGTATGTTAAGAACCCGTTGAAGCTCTGGCAGCCCTCTCGCTCGCACTTTTGAACATTTTAATTTATTGTAAGAGAATGATTCAACTTTGGACGATAAAATATAGTTGCAGACATAGATAATAAAGCTATCGACATGGAGACATACTTTAAATTTCACATTTATAGTTTAAAAAATAAATTACTGATCTACTACTAATTTTAACCGAAGTTCAGTGATATTTTTTTTTATTAGTAGGAATATGAAATCAAAAGTGTGTCCACATGTCGATAGCTTTATTATCTACTAGTTGTGCCCGCGACTTCGTATGCGTTTTTACACATTTGACATTTAATTTAAATTCGACTGTGGGGGAAAACTCAAAAGGAAGGTTTTTTTTTAACCCCCGACCAAAAAAGAGGGGTGTTATAAGTTTGACAGCTTTGTGAGTGTGTCTGTATAAGTGTTTATGAGGGTGTGTCTGTCTGTGGCACCGTAGCTCTTAAATGGGTGAACGATTTGGAAGCTTTAGGTTTTTTTTTTATTTCAAAGCAGGTTTTCTAGCGAATGTTCTTAGTTATGTTTTGTCAAAATTGGTTCAGCTATTTATTAAATGTGCTTATTCGAAGCTAAAATGTCGGGGGTATTTTAATAGTTATTATTTCTTATCTTGCGGTAGCAGGGCTCAAAAGAAAGCAATAGAATAAAATAGAATAAAAACCCTAATCTAAACAATACATTTATACATTTAATAATAAATACGAGTATGTATCGTTTACATTAAGGTATCGCCCGTAATAAGATACCACGCAGCTTAGCATAAGAATTGCTTAGGAAATAAAAGGGTTTATATGTATCTCCCTCGACGTAGAGTGGGATCGATAAAGTTATAAGCCCATAGATAAGGTCTTACTCATTCTCATGCTAAGCCAGCAAGCAAAGCATACGGCTAATAACTCTGTCTATCCAGCTCAACGGTAAACAATAGTTATTTGTTATGCAAGAATGCAAAATAATTGTTTGCGGCGAGTGCTTGTATTGAATACCGAGCGGTGTTAAAAGACCGCCAACAAAGTGGGAGACTACATACAGGGTGTTAAAAGACCGCCAACAAACATTTTTGCCCAAGGAACTATGCCTGGGAAATCAACGGTTTCCGAGATAATGAGGTTCAAAGTCGGATTTTTCAAAACTTTTCTTTTGCAGATATTTATTCAGTATCTAGTTCTTAAGAATCCCCTGAAGCTCTGCAGCCCTCTCGCTCGCACTTTTCAACATTTTAATTGATTGTAAGAGAATTATTAAACTTTGGACGATAAAATATAGTTGCAGACATAGATAATAAAGCTATCGACATGTGGACACACCTTTGATTTCATATTCCTACTAATAAAAAAATATCACAGAACTTCGGTTAAAAGTAGTAGTTCAGTTATATTAATTTTTCAAACTATAAATGTGAAATTTAAAGTATGTCTACATGTCGATAGCTTTATTATCTATGTCTGCAACTATATTTTATCGTCCAAAGTTGAATCATTCTCTTACAGTAAATTAAAATGTTGAAAAGTGCGAGCGAGAGGGCTGCAGAGCTTCAGGGGATTCTTAACATACATTTTCAAGAAGCCATATCAAAATTATGAATATTTCTTACAAAAAACGACGTTAAATTACAACCCGCAATGTATTCTAAACAACGGCACTTCAAGCTTAAGTAACATAATCTGATACCTACGCTTGCGCAATATGACTTCTGTGCGTTACACGTCCATTGCGTGAAAAAATATTTTTCAAAATTATAACCTAAAAAACCAAAATCATTTCCCAACAATAATTTATCGAAAAAGTACTTTGTTTTAGTGTCTAATGGCTTTCGGGTCTTTTAACACCCTGTATAGTCCTCATCATAACGAACATTTTTGCCCAAAAAACTATGCCTAGGAAATCAACGGTTTCCGAGATAATGAGGTTCCAAGTCGGTTTTTTTTTTCCGGAAAATTTTTTTTTTTCGGAAATGTGTTTAGTATCACGTTATTAACATATCTTCTCAAGAAGCTATATCAAAATTATGAATATTTCTTACAAAAAACTAAGTTAAAATTGCAACCCGCAATGTATTCTGAACATTGGATAGCCTGGATTGTTCCCAGAACCAGGACTTATAACGGTCCTAAATTTGACTGAAAACTATTCAGCGGTATTCGCGTGATGAGGTAACACACAGACAGACAGACAGACAGACAGACAGACAGACAGACAGACAGACAGACAGACAGACATAGACCGATTTTTTTGCATTTTTGTATTCAGTATAGTTTACTTAGTAACACCTGCTAGTTTTTTTCTAAAAATATTCAATGTACAGAATTGACTTCGCTAGAGTTTTATTATAAGTATAGATGTCTGCAACTATATTTTATCGTCCAAAGTTTAATCATCCTCTTACAATCAATAAAAATGTTGAAAAGTGCGAGCGAGAGGGCTGCAGAGCTTCAGGGGATTCTTAAGAACTAGATACTGAATACATTTCTGCAAAAAAAAAGTTTTGAAAAATCCGACTTTGAACCTCATTATCTCGGAAACCGTTGATTTTCCAGGCATAGTTCCTTGGGCAAAACAAATAACTATTGTTTACCGTTGAGCTGGATAGACAGAGTTATTAGCCGTATGCTTTGCTTGCTGGCTTAGCATGAGAATGAGTAAGACCTTATCTATGGGCTTATAACTTTATCTATCCCACTCTACGTCGAGGGAGATACATATAAACCCTTTTACTTCCTATCAATTCTTATGCTAAGCTTCCTGGTATCTTATCACGGGCGATACCTTAATGTAAACAATACATATTTATTATTAAATTTATAAATGTATTGTTTAGATTAGGGTTTTTATTATATTTTATTCTATTGCTTTCTTTTGAGCCCTGCTACCGCAAGTTAAGAAATAATAACTATTAAAATACCCCCGACATTTTAGCTTCGAATAAGCATATTTAATAAATTGCTGAACCAATTTTGACAAAACATAACTAAGAACATTCGCTAGAAAACCTGCTTTCAAATTTAAAAAAAACCTAAAGCTTCCAAATCGTTCACCCATTTAAGAGCTACGGTGCCACAGACAGACACACCCTCATAAACACTTATACAGACACACTCACAAAGCTGTCAAACTTATAACACCCCTCTTTTTTGGTCGGGGGTTAAAAAAAACCTTCCTTTTGAGTTTTCCTCCACAGTCGAATTAAATTAAATGTCAAATGTGTAAAAACGCATACGAAGTCGCGGGCACAACTAGTGTATAATAAAACAAAGTCGCTTCCCGCTTCTGTCAGTTCATCCGCTAACTCATCTTGATGCGGTTTTCACTGTCATTTCGATATTCTTTCACTAAAGAATAATACTCGTTTAAAGTGTACTTCTTTTTTATCTTAGCTGCATCCGAGCGAAGCCGGGGCTGCTCACTAGTCCACTATAAAGTTAGGCAAATGATCAGTTTTTGCGTCGTGTATCACCTACGTTTTAAGAACAGGAAACAAAACTAAACTACTTATTTAATTTAACCACGTTTGTTACAGCGACTGTCCTTAAAGATTAATTCTTGTTTTCTTTTGTAGTTAATTGAAAACCCTTGTCCAGGGACTTGTGAAATTAATCACTTTCCGCGGCGATTTTTCAACAGAAACATTCTTTCATCAACAATATTCATTTCGGGATGCCATTTCACGCATACACTTAAGGCTCTTACCACACAGGCGCGTTTTACCGGTCGGTAATACCGCATGCGTTTTGCGGCGTTATAACCGCAGCAGTGTGTAACTCCATGGCCATCCTAATCCAAAATGTACTGAAAACAGATATCGCAATAACGCATCGACTGATAAAAACGCGCCTTTAAGACTTTTGCTGTGTTTTTTTTATATTTTTTGTATCGAAGAAAAAAAGATTGGGTTATAAAATAGTTTTTTTTATTGCTGAAAGATGCTTAATTAATTAAAAACATACTGAAACTGTGGAAAGCCCAGGGAAATTTCCTCAAATAAGCATAACTCTTTAGTGTACGCCAGAAAGTCACACAGAAACTTAAAAAAAAAACTTCAAAATAAAAATACAAAATAATATCGGTTTAATCGCTCCAAGCAATTTCTTCCAGACCTTTGTATGTAAAAGACTGAAGGCTGAAACACAGTAGCAAGTGGAATCACAATTAGAAAGTTTTGGTAATAACTAAGTTTATGCGCTAGATTCAGTGATTTGGCTGAAATTCTGACTTCGTAGTGACTGATATAAAATTTGCTAAGACTTCCGTCATAAAGATGAGACTTTTCAGAGAAAAGCTTTCGCTATTTCAATAAACTTGTCATTTAACGCTCAGCTCAGCTGTTCGACAAATAATATTTTTATGTATGCTATAAAATTAATCTTAGTGCTACTTCAAAATGTCTACAGTGACACTAGGGGTAAATAAATGATTCAGCCCAGCTGATCGTCAAATGTTTTTTTTAAGTGTGCTCTACAGGGTGGATTTTTGAGACGGGGCAGTAAGGGCAGGTACCTTAACCGTTATAGTTACAGGAAAACTTTTTTTCGAGACCTTCCATAACTTTTTACTTATACTTTTTATTGTGATCGGCATTCACAGATTTTGTAAAAAATTTACGGTCAGCGAAAAACATACTAAAATACAAAAAAATATTGTTTGATGCCATTCGATCCTCTTTCATGTAGAGATTAAAAGACTCTAAGGAGCCAACTGAGGTTAGAGTACAAGAAATGTCAGTTTACATTCACTTTATCCATTTGCATTATTTATAGTTTTTTTTTTATAATGCAATTCGATCCTCTTTCGTATAGAGATCAAAAGACTCTTGGAGCCAACTGAGGTTTGACTGCTAGAAATGACAGAAATCGGCAAAAACTTCCCCCCTACAAAATGTACACACGACAGCACGTCAGACTGTACTCTTTTGTGTAAATTTGCCCGTAACGCAACCGAATAGAGTGCTAGAGTGTAAAGGTCGACGTGCTGCCGTTTGTACGTGGAGAAGTGTTCGCGATTTCTAACATTTATTATGCTGAAACCTAAATTGGCTCCTCAGAGACTTTTGATAACTACATGAAAGAGGATCGAATAACTTTATAAAAAATGGTTATTTTAGCATTTTTTTCGCTGACCGTAATATTTTTTCCAAAATCTGTGAATGCAGTTCATAATATCTCAAAAAGTTATGGAAGGTCTCCTAAGAACGTTTTCCTGTTACTATAACGGTTAATGTACCTGCCCTTACTGCCCCGTCTCAAAAGTCCACCCTGTATACAAAATGCTAGTGAAAATTCCATATTTTAACGTCTATAGTGGCACTACTACTTCCACTAAATGGTTGAGTCCGCGCCACCACTGAATTCCGATAGACGTGGCGCTAGCGCAACGCACAAAACGTTCCCAGTGTTAGGCGTAAAAGGCGTAGTTCCCCGAGTTCCCGTAAGACTTGATAATACTCATTTACTAGAATAGTCATAATAATATCTAAGAGCAAAAACCTTTTATAATCTGACTACAACTAATAGTCCGTTTTGACGGAGAGGTGTAGTGATAAACGTCTGAAAAAAATATAGGAAGTAGAAAAAGTTGATATCGCCGAAGACTCAATTTATGACGAAAGGATAAGTACCAGACTTCTTAATCCATTTTATTTCAAGCATTGTTTGCTAAGAGGTGGGTAGAGTGACCACTTTACCCATTTATTATGAGTGGAATATAATACGTCCAAAGTAGAATATGGGTCTTGACCCTTTTCCGGAAGTCGGTTGAAAAACTCGCAGCCGACGACGGTAATGGCCAATCGCAGATCTTGGCAGGGATTCAATAATAACCTTAATTTGACAGAGACTCAAGAATTAATTAATTTCGCCCCGTAGAGCTTCACAAAGGATCCCTTGAATGCTCGGGGAAATTATAGCAATGTTATTGTAATTGATTTGGCCGGGCAAGGTTTGGGATTTCCTTCGACCTAGGATCAATTAAAACATGGCCCAAGGCGGGGCTTGGACAAGACAAGGAGGTTTATCTTTACCTTCATCATACAGGGTGTTAAAAGACCGCCGCCATAGCGGGATGCCATTAGGATTATGATCTTAACAAATGAAATTCAATACAACCTGTCAATCACCTCAGTAAGTCTACCACGACCACAGGCCCTGCAAGCGTAGGCTAAGAATGGGTTAGGCAGTAGGTACATGGATGTTATACACTATAATGCATCGCTTTTGTTTGACATAGAGTGGGATAGGTAGAGTTATAAACCCACAGATGCGCTCTAACCCAGCCTTCTGCTACGCTCCCTGCATAGATCTCGAAACGTTGCCAAAATGTAATAAAAGTGTAGTTCAAATTATTATCTTTACGTATTGTTCGTGGAAACTTAAGACGCAGTACGTCTCACAGCTAGCGCCGCCAATGGAAAAAAAAATCATATCTTTTTTTAGGATGCGTTTTTAGCAAAAAACGCTCCTGCGATTTCTCAACGCGGAAAATTTCCTATTTTTAGGAACTAAGGTTTGGATTCTAGGATTGGATTTTCTACGAATGCAATCGATTCTCGCCAAAAGTGGCCACTTTTGGCGAGAATCGATTGCATTCTTAAGTTCTAGGATCTGGAGTCCAAACCTTAAGTCCTAAAAATAGTTAAGCTTTGCGTTAAGAAATTGCAGGAGCGTTTTTTGCTAAAAACGCATCCAAAAAAAAAGATATGATTTTTTTTTCATTGGCGGCGCTAGTTGTGAGACGTATTTCATCTTAAGAAACTATTATGTAAATCAATGTTGCTCGAAATCGATCTCAAAAAGGACCACATTTCCAAAATTGCAATGTTGTAACTATTACACGGTCTTTAGTCCACAATGATAATTATATCGCAACATTTGTTGACAGATCACTTCAGTCGCCTTGTTTTGGTGAGCAAAGGCAATCACGTCATACACAACGTGTTTCAGTGCAGCTACAAACACACGTCAGTGGTTCAATTAATCTGTTGTTCTAAATTAAGAGGATACCACACTTATTAGTGTTTTCTCCATACAAACGTAGGTAGTCCCCGATTTCCTCCCTAGATAATGAAAATAGAGCAAACATTTTTGGTATGCGGGGACGGCATGTCGGACTGTTTATTTTTTCGATAATTTATAAAGGAACTAGGATCTACCGAAAATAAAAATAAAATGCTTATTGAAAAGCGACGCCAAAAGACGTCTGGTAAACCTTTAATGCAACTTTAAGTTTAAAAAGAACAAGACTGTCCGATATCAAGTACGTAAGTAGTTTCTTGTGATATCAGTGGTTTTTTTGTATCGGATTTGTTTTGAGAGAGGAAAGTGGGGAATACGAAACCTCGATTTTGTAGATTTTCTTCAGGTTGTCCCTTTTGCTGAGTATTTGCGCACGCGAGACGGCAACAGATTTTTCAACAGATTTGTCTGTACTGCTATACGCTCTTAATCTTCCAAGTAAAACTATAAACGTTTCTATTACTGCTATGTCTGTTTACTCAAACCGGTACAGCTATTCATCAGCTTCCCTGTGATTTTAATGCACTGCCTGCATAGCATTATCTCTTTCATCGTGCTCCGTTGAGCATACGAGATGTGACGTAGACATGCGCGAAACAGTGCAGTTCGAAGTCATGATATATTTCATGACATTTCATACCGCGTGATATTACCTTATATCATGGCACCAAACATGACACATGACAATTCAATTCAGCACACGTCATGAAATGAAACATGACACGACATATTTCAGCACACTTTCATTGCAGTACAGTTATTCATTTCATTACACCAGATGACATGAAACATGACATCATGGTATTTCTTCATTGCAGACATGAAACATGACATCATGGTATTTCTTCATTGCAGACTTGAAACATGACACCATTGTATTTCAGTTCACTTTCATTGCTTTACGTACAGTGTGCTGAAATGCCATGTATCATGTTTCATATCATCTAGTGTAATGAAATGCTATGTGCCATGCTTTATTCTCTCGTGCAATGGGTAATATTTCATGACACCGTTGTGTAATATGTCTTTTGTAATATTACTAGCATTACATACACATGTCTAATGTGACGTCCATTTGTATCTCCACCAGCAATCAATGAGTGAAGTAACGAGATGTTGTACAGTCGGCCACACGCTATGAAAAAGATTCCCCTTTTTGTTCAATTGGCGCCCTTCGGCCGCGCGCGGTAAGAGCTGCCATGTGGTATCTGTGACTGTAGTCGATCGTATCAAAGATTTCATTTTGCATTTAACTGAACGAGTGAGCGAAGCGAGAGAAGTTCTCCGAGTCAACTGGAAGGATCCAGCGCTTGTATGTAAGTTTGCATGTAAGGATGTATGTATGAACTTTGGCACCATTGTTTTTTGGCACCATTGTTTTACAGCCAAAGGCCCCTGCGCGATGTAACGCACGTCGCAGAAAGCTGACGCTGCTAAACGTGTTACGGGCACACACCGAAGCTTTAGTGGACGTAGGAATAAAATCTTATTGAACGTCTTTTCGTATTTTCTAAAGCACTAATCCGTGCTAGGGAACTTAGAAAGATTTTTATAAGGTTAAAAAAATATTCGCTCGGGTTTTCACGAGCACAATACGTACATTAGCAAACTACACGTTTAACGGACAAGAAAGAAAAGAATGCGTTTCTGATGACAGTAAAATTATTGAAAAAAATTATAGCGGGAATCGCTTCGTTACTTTCTTGGAATACTTTAAATAAAAATAATAAAAGTGTCAAATTTGACAGCGATTCGTACTAAATCGCTCAACTAAATATGTGGTTTATATGGAAACCACAGATTAATAGACTGATTTTGACAGTTATTCGTGCTATTTTTGATGCCTGGAAAAATGCCCATTATGCAGTCGAACTCGATAAAATCCTTCGTGCTAGACGGGAAAAAACAAATAGTGTTCGATAATATCACGGCACTTTTGAATGTAAGATTTGTTCAATGTTATCAAATCAGTCTTCTAAGATTGATAACGTAAGTTTTTTTTTACATTTCCATTTGTATACCTTAATATATTGAAAATAACAAACAAGACTAGGTATTTTAAACATTTATAATAAGTTGAAAAAATTCACTCAGAACAGGACAGGACTAGGAGATATGGGCTACAAAATCTGCAACCACGGTACCAGCAAGTATCCGAACAGGGCGACCAGACCGGTAGAGAGCCTGGTTGGGTTTTGACGGTTGACAGACGCGGACTAGGAAATTCCCTCGCACGGGTTAGTGCTTTATAAAAACAAAAAAGACGAGGGCCCGGTTTCTGAATTGAGAATTTTGCTAAGCAAATACTTAATCATCGTTCCGTCACACTCTTTTGTGACAAATCTGCAGAGACAGGACGATACTTACCCATTTGCTTAGCGAATTTCTCAATTCAGAAACCGGGCCTAGGTATATCAAGAACTTTAATTTAAGTAGGTACTTAGCAATAAAAATATTGCGCTACATAGTTGCTTAAAACTTCCACTGTAATTGTACAATTTACGAGTCAACGTAATTTACGACCAAGCTTTTGTACGTAGTTGACCGGGTTTAACTGCAAAAGTACTAAATTCATTAAACACTAGAATGTTGCATCAAAATAATATAAGATGTAGCAAAGGCTAAAGAAGGCGTGTTAAGACATGTCCCATTAGCTGATGTTTACTGGCCGCTTTCTCTCAGAGAGATAGAGAGAGTGGAAGATTTTGGGCATAGGTAAGCTGTTTTCAGGGTTTTGGTACAGTCGGCCACACGCTAGGATAGGTACCCCTTTTTGTTTTTGTTGTAAGAGCTGACATGGAATATCTGTAACTGTGGCTGGCCTTACACTTTAACTGAGTCGATTATAATGACTGTACTTGATGCTACTTGGAGACTATAATGACTGTAGGTACTTGATGCTACTTGGATCGTGTACACCGGCCATTTTAGTGAGCTGTGATGAAAATGACCCATCAGAAGCATCTAAAGTTTAAGTTGTCATCCATCATAGTAGACTTGTACGAGCTCACTTTGACCGCTGCTTCAATTACTAGGTACCTGTCCCTAACTGCGTGGGTAAAGAAAAGGTACAATATTTTAACAAACCTCCCCAGCCATGTTGTCTTATTTTCCGACATCCCCAAAATTAGTTCCACTTCACTCTTGATGGATGATGCTAATAGCTCACGGCTTTGACAACTTCGTAAATAGGTAGTTTTGCTTTTTTTTAACTCCCGACCAAACCGTAATTAATGTTTGTGTATCTGTGTCTGTCTGTGACATTGTAAGTCTCAAATTCATGAACCGATTTTGATGTATTGGTCTTGCGACTTGGTCAAGAGTGTTCGTAGCTAAGTACACGTATAAATTAAAATTTTAGTAAAATCTGTTACGCCTTTTGAAGATCATCAACTATTTTCTGGTTTACGAGTATGAAGGGACGTGACCAGCTTACACCCTGCAATAATGAAAGAACCCTTACATGACTTAAATGGCTTCATATTCAGTGCCTTAAATTCCGTCCAAATACTCCTAGAATGCATTGTCGAATGTAGTTGTGTTGGCGCATTGCGTTGGGAGTTACGCCCGGGCCTAGACAAATTTGCATCAGCATTGGTGCAACCAGAAGTACCAGAAGCACATAAAAATACGAGTACACACTTACAAAGTGTCTAAGATGCTTTATAAGAGCTTATGTATTTTTTTTTCAAGTGCTTCATTGTGTTATAGTATTAATCTTGTGGCTAAGTTATTATAATCATTTGTTCGCATGATATAGGTAATAATAATATTATGTGGGAGGGAAAGTAAGATAAAATATTTGTTAAAGCAACATTTTTTTTTTTTATTTCTTCTGCATCCAAAGATAACATCAACCATTTCACTTACCGTTACTGTTACTGATCAAATAAGTAAGCAATTTTCCAATTAAAATGTCAGAGGCTTTCAGAAAAACCTTTCATTCTATCTCTGGCCCTCGAAAATTTTGTCAGAGGTAGAAATTCCCAGCAATAGGCGGCAATTCCCTACAACATACCTGCAGGCAGGTTATGGTCTAGGTTTATTGGTTTTAGTCCATTCACACACATGCATGCCCATTAGTTCCCTAATGAATTATTCAAGTAGGGATTTGAATAGGTAGACAAATTAAATGCCTCCCTTATTTGCAATCTACAAACGTACCATATTTGACTATAACCCGTACTAATAGAGATAGGTTTTAGGATGAACTTCAAAATTAGCGTTATAGCTAGAGAGCTGGTGACCAATCGACTTATTCTATGGTACAAGGCGGCTGCTAGGCTGGTTGTTTAGAGACTCCGCTGATCAGGAAAATATATATTTTTTAAGTTTGATTGCTTTACTAGTGTGAAGTTTGGATTGAGTATTTTTTTCGTTAAGGCTGGGAGTTTTTAAGTTGTTTATTTAGACTTCGCTGATCACAAATATTACTAGCCGAGAGCGGTTGAACGTTCGTATTTTATAACATAGAAAGTGAAACATAACTTTCAGAGTAAAACAATCGAACTATCAACCGCGATCGGCTCGATTCCTCCAGCTATAATCACGCTTTGATTTAATTTTATACAGCGTGTTACAGAAATGTGCTGTCATACTCGAAGGGGTCGTTAAAATCACAAATGCAAGCTCTTTTACTATGGGGCCTTGACGCGACGAAAATAATACACTGTGCGGTTTTATTTAATGCAGGTAAGTAAATCTGTTCTTCGCGGAAAACCTCGCATGTTACAACTACAATGCCTTACGCCACCCTCTCTTACACCCACATACACCCCATAACATCCTCACGTTTTAATACAGCCTCTACTCTGACAACAAAACCGAATGTCATTTATACTGCGCGCCATAAGAGCTACCATCCTCAAAATTGGTCTGATTTTAAATCTTTTTTTTACACTCATATCACAAGAAACTACTTGATGTCGGACTCTTTCGTTTTCACGTCTTTTGCCGCCGCTTTAAAACAGTTTTTTTTATTTTCGGTAGGTCCTAGCTCCTATATTAAACATTTTCGATTAAACAATAATTTTCGAATAAATCTAAACAGACTAGCATAGCAAAAATTTTGTAGTCGCGGTCACACAAAAGTCGAGATAGGAAGTAGACACTTGCCGGTATCGAGCATACGTTTCTATGGCTACAGCCGGTTTTATTATTGCTACCGTTGCCACAATAACGGTCCCCTGCTAATATTGCTCAGCCAGATACAGACGTCGCAATATGGGGTATTGATACTACTAATTGTCTTCTGGGTACGAAGCTGAGATTTAATTGGTATTGACGAATCTGCTGTAAGATATTTGAGGAACTTTGTAATATTGCGATAATATTATCACTAGTGATTCGCCCCATAACTCGGCAACCCTCGACTGATTTGGCTCATGTTCGAATTTTATTTGTAATTTAATTTACCCGCATATCAAATTTCATGACAATCCGATCACTTGTATGAATGTTTGTTCGTCGATAACTTGAGTAAATTTGGAAGGCGGGTAAATGAAAAAAAAAAAAATTAAGTTCGAACATGAGCCAAATCGGTCGAGGGGATGTCGAGATATGGGGTTGTAAAGTTTATATGCAATTCGCGCCTGCGCGAAGGGCGTTAGCAAAAAGTTACACAACGCGAGTTCGCAGTTCGACGCAAACTACCAGTTTTACACTTGATGAAATGAGAACACATCACATTGTGCCTGAAATGTCTAGACGGAGTACGATTGCAGGGCAATAGAGGAACGAATAAAAATATTCTAAAATTAATGTTACCAAAGGCAATCCTGCCTTGCCGCAAATCCCGCATGCCAATCCATCTGGCTATCACTCCACATATCATGTAGCTAGTTAGATGTGTCAAATAAACATTATTGCAGCCATTCGGGGATTTCGTGCGTCCATTTGCAATATTAAGGACCCATTCCATTTCAAACGGGAAAAGGTTTTGTGCCTAACAGAATTGGGAAAGCGCGTTGACGCTTTTCCTTCTAAGGAAGATATATTCTTCTACAGGGTGAACTGGTATACTCCGTTTTATTTGGCAGTGACTGAGGTGAGGCAGCAGGAAGAGGACTTGATCGACGCGCTAACCTGCTGTCGTGTGTACGTTGGAGTAGACTGCAGTATGCTTTTTGTTATAGAAGCATTTTTGAAGAGTGTCAAAGAACCCCCAAATTGTACACCAATGTACTTTGGTGTACGATTTAGGTGGAGTCCCAGGTCAGTCAGGGCTAGCCAACTAACTCTGTGTTAATTTGACATTTCCATACAATAATTGACGTTAACTCATAGTTAACAGGCTAACCCCGGTTGGCGCAAGTGGACCTTAGATGACTGTTTTTACTACAATATCCGTCACAAAAGAGATGGAGGACTGTAATTTTTAGGACAATGATTTGTTTAAAACAACTGGCCCCTTGCAAATAAAACAAATGGGACCGATTCCATATTTTTCAATTAACTGTATGGTGCGCAATTTCAGACTCTAGCGTAAATGGTGTTTTCGTAGCCAAATGACACCTCAGTTACGTGGTTAAGACGCCCTTAGACGTTCCATTTCAGTCAAAGAGTGATATTGCTAGGTTCATTACAAGCGTTCGCCCCGAACGAACGATTTATCTCATGTTCCAACTTTTTTTTTAAAGTCTCATTTATCCGCCTACCAAATTTCATGACGATTCAACAAAATTTACTCAAGTTATCGTCAAACGAATATTCATACATACAACCATACATACCTATGTAGGTACCTATGTGCGTTTGTATGTACAAACGCCAGATTGTTCCAGTAGACTCGTAAAACTTCTCTTGCTTCGCTCGCTCGTTCAATATAAAAATATCTGAACAATAATTTCTGGTGTACAGCACGTCGACGCTTACACGCTAGCACTCTACTCGGTTACGTTAGGGGTGACAACAAAAGTGTACAGTCTGACGTGCTGTCGTGTGTACAATAAAGAGTTATCCGCCTATCTTGTACATCTATTAAAATCTATCTATCTATATCTATCTATACTTATAATAAAACTCTAGCGAAGTCATTTCTGTACATTGAATATTTTTAGAAAAAAACTATCAGGGGTTACTAAGTAAACTATTCTGAATACAAAAATGCAAAAAAATCGGTCTATGTCTGTCTGTCTGTCTGTCTGTCTGTCTGTCTGTCTGTCTGTCTGTCTGTCTGTGTGTTACCTCATCACGCGAATACCGCTGAATAGTTTTCAGTCAAATTTAGGACCGTGATAAGTCTTGGATCTGGGAACAATCTAGGCTATCCGATGTTCAGAATACATTGCGGGTTGCAATTTTAACTTCGTTTTTTGTAAGAAATATTCATAATTTTGATATAGCTTCATGAGAAGATATGTTAATAACGTGATACTGAACACATTTCCGAAAAAAAATTGCATTTCCGAAAAAAAAAACCGACTTGGAACCTCATTATCTCGGAAACCGTTGATTTCCTAGGCATAGTTCCTTGGGCAAAAATGATCGTTATGATGAAGACTATACAGGGTGTTAAAAGACCGCCAACAGACCCGAAAGCCACTAGACACCAAAACAAAGTACTTTTTCGATAAATTATTGTTGGGAAATTATTTTGGTTTTTTAGGTTATAATTTTGAAAAATATTTTTTACGCAATGGACGTGTAACGCACAGAAGTCATATTGCGCAAGCGTAGGTATCAGATTATGTTACTTAAGCTTGAAGTGCCGATGTTTAGAATACATTGCGGGTTGCAACTTTAACGTCGTTTTTTGTAAGAAATATTCATAATTTTGATATGGCTTCTTGAAAAGGTATGTTAAGAATCCCCTGAAGCTCTGCAGCCCTCTCGCTCGCACTTTTGAACATTTTAATTTATTGTAAGAGAATGATTCAACTTTGGACGATAAAATATAGTTGCAGACATAGCTAATAAAGCTATCGACATGTAGACATACTTTAAATTTCACATTTACAGTTTAAAAAATAAATTAATGAACTACTACTTTTAACCGAAGTTCAGTGATATTTTTTTTTATTAGTAGGAATATGAAATCAAAAGTGTGTCCACATGTCGATAGCTTTAATATCTATGTCTGCAAATATATTTTATCGTCCAAAGTTTAATCATTCTCTTACAATCAATTAAAATGTTGAAAAGTGCGGGCGATAGGGCTGCAGAGCTTCAGGGGATTCTTAAGAACTAGATACTTAATACATTTCTGCAAAAAAAAAGTTTTGAAAAATCCGACTTTGAACCTCATTATCTCGGAAACCGTTGATTTCCCAGGCATAGTTCCTTGGGCAAAAATGTTCCTTATGATGAGGAAAATACGTGGTTTCCCGCTTTGTTGGCGGTCTTTTAACACCCTGTATGTGGTCTCCCACTTTTTTGGCGGTCTTTTAACACCGCTCGGTATATACAAGCACTCGCCGCAAACAATAATTTTGCATTCTTGCATAACAAATAACTTTTGTTTACTGTTGAGCTGGATAGACAGAGTTATTAGCCGTATGCTTTGCTTGCTGGCTTAGCATGAGAATGAGTAAGACCATATCTATGGGCTTATAACTTTATCTATCCCACTCTACGTCGAGGGAGATACATATTATAAACCCTTTTACTTCCTAATCAATTCTTATGCTAAGCTTCCTGGTATATTATCACGGGCGATACCTTAATGTAAACAATACATATTTATTATTAAATTTATAAATGTATTGTATAGATTAGGGTTTTTATTCTATTTTTTTCTATTGCTTTCTTTTCCCTGTTCCGAGCCCTGCTACCGCAAGTTAAGAAATAATAACTATTAAAATACCCCCGACATTTTAGCTTCGAATAAGCATATTTAATAAATTGCTGAACCAATTTTGACAAAACATAACTAAGAACATTCGCTAGAAAACCTGCTTTCAAATAAATAAAAAAAACCTAAAACTTCCAAATCGTTCACCCACGTTCACCCATTTAAGAGCTACGGTGCCACAGACAGACACACCCTCATAAACACTTATACAGACACACTCACAAAGCTGTCAAACTTATAACACCCCTCTTTTTTGGTCGGGGGTTAAAAAAAACCTTCCTTTTGAGTTTTCCTCCACAGTCGAATTTAAATTAAATGTCAAATGTGTGAAAACGCATACGAAGTCGCGGGCACAACTAGTAAGTTAATAAAGTTGCGGTATTAACCTAATGACGTAGCGGAGAATAAGACTAATTTTCCCGTTCTTTATCCTATTAGAGGGTTTCTTTGAAACAGTCGTAATGAATGGCCAGCCACGGGAAAGGATTAAAACCCCAATTTACTCGCGACGTCTCGCTTTATTCCGGAGATAAAGCCTTTGAATATTTTCTGGATTATTTAATTCCGAGTAGGGTTAATTTGCCATTTCAATATTTTGAAAAGTCTTGGTAAGAGTCCGGACATTTTAACCTCGAAATCAAATAAACTGATTACTTACTGATTTAATTTTATTGTATTGTTAGGTTTTACCAATTATTTTTTACTAAAAGAAGACTAGGTAAATGAAATAGTGGACCAACACAACACAGAACCAACACAGACAATAATCATGGACCATTGACTCGCAGCTAACAATCAATTTCGTCAGTGTTGGTGGTGGATTCAGATATTCAAAATAGAAGCAATAATGGGCAATAATGTACTAAGTTTTTTATTACTATTTTGTAACGGCATTTATTCACTTCCCCGTTCGGTTTTTTTTATGAACCCGCCCATCCATTGTTGGGTTTGTATGAAGAGTCAAGAGTTCAATCAAATTGACATCCCTTGTGCCAACGTGCCGTATTACTGGAATACAGATAATAACGGTTATTGTAGCAGGGATTACTTTCTGTTTTACGATATTGTCTATATCTATTTACATGAAAGGCACCGAAATTGATTTCCTGCTGATTAGATTGTTAATCTTTGTTTCATCCACCTGCGTCGTATATCACATCGGTTGAGTGATCATTTAACATCTATCAACTTTTACAATACATGCCAAACTGTCAAAGAAATGGGACTTTGTTAGAGACAAAAAGATTCGTGATTCGTGATAATATTATATTCACGAAACGGTCGACCCCACAAGGTTTAACCAAAATCCACCAATCACCAATCCGTCCTATTGGTCTATTTCGAATACAAATAGAGTAGAATATGAGTCATCAGGGCAAAAGGTGAAAAATGTATTCACTGTTCATTACTTTTCTGTTAGTGCAAGTTGACTAAGGTGTAGAGTGTGTGAAGTTAGGGCTTGTAGAGTTAGGGCGTGTAGAGTAAGAAGCTTGGCTCTACATGAGATCTGATAGCTTTTTGACAGTGCGTGGTGTATGGTCTCGTCTTGGAACCTTTTTTACATGAATATGTTTTTGGTGGCATTGTGTTATTTCCTCTATGTCAAGGCCAAATACACCCGCGTAAGTTACAACGGTCGGCTTGACACTCGATCACCGCAGCACCGTTGAAATATTGGCGAAGCAATCAACTTTAAGGGTGGACGATAGCGACGTGGCGGGAAATTCAAAATTTTCACAGTTTTTTACATTTAGTAGCTAAACTGAGCTATTTTTGATCTACGAAGCAGTGGCACTGCCCAAAAAACTTGTCGTAGACCAGAACACATAATCGGCTGAATTATTGTTGTTCTGCTGTTTACAATAATGAAAAGAATACTATCTTATTGCCGCGAACGAAAAATCGCTGAACAAAAATAGCTCAGTTTAGCTACAGAATGTAAAAAACTGTGAAAATTTTGAATTTCCCGCCACCTTGCTATCTTTCCACCTTAACATGACATTGGTCGAGTTTCCATATTGAATTCTGCGGGCTGCGTATTTTATTTTTAAAGTCGCTCCAAAATGTAAACCATTTCGATCTACTAACAAAGAATATCGGTAATGTTCTTATTTGACACATAATTTAGTTTCATTTATAACTTTTGGACTACCTAAGTAGTTTATTTGTGTTATTAAATTATTGAAACTTCAAATTCCAAGAAAAAAACATTTAATTATGTAATTATTTGACTGCTTGTGTTGTGACTATGTAACAGTGATAAAACCGAGCTTTTATTAGTAAAATGAAAGTTAAGTTAAAAATATTGTTTGGTTTAAATTAAAAATGTTTATCTATCCGCGGCTTAGTTGGCTCCGCACGTATTCACTTGTTTTTCCTGTGGGCTAGGCCGACTAAGCTGCCAGGATGGTATGGGTGCTGGGCAAACCTACTACATCTAAAACAATGTCCCAGGCACTGCCGCGCCGAGTAGTCTCTTCACCCATCTACATAGTATGAGTAAAGGTGCCTCTGAACGCTGTATAAATCGTGTTATTACGTAGATGCAAGGGCTTAGTTTTTTAGTTACACCCGATTTGGACCGTTTCGAATACAAGTGTGTGTGAATATCGCGAATTATTAAAAGTAAATATTTGACATGAACTGTTTGTTTGTTTGTTACACTTTATTGCATAAAAACAAAAAAGGACTTAAATAACAGAGATGAAATGTGAGACATTATGTATAAGGGCGGACTTAATATTATATAGAAATTTCTTCCAGCCAGCCCAGTCTATAGAAATTTCTTTACAAACAAGGCCAAGAAGGAAAAGAAAACCGCGATATCTCGAGAAAATGAATTTCAAATTCGTCACGGAATTACCTCTCTCGTCCCGGCGTAACCTAACAAACGTCGTATATGTAGATCAAGCAATGTTTACGAAAGAAATCTAAAGAGCTTTTTGATGTATTATTCATTGCGGGTAGACGCTTAAAATTATGTGCGTATATAGTGCCAAAACACACTAAGCGTATCTTGCGCAACTCATCTTATGCGTATCATCGTGTATGTGTATAACCAGGGTAATTGGGTAACCAGGGTAATTAAAATAGCTTTTTCATCTCCCACGCTCGGAAAGTTTGCTGTTACTAGTAACTTACGATCATGTAAAGGCCGGATTTAAACTATCTGAACTTTTGTGCGCTTCGAAATTTGAACGCGACGCCGGGACAGTCTTTCCCGCGCCCTATGGTTTTGAAAAAGAAAAAAACACTGGCCGTTTAAGTAGATGCCAGATCCCGATGGAAAATAAAACCTCATTCATAGTTCGTTTAAACGCGTATTTCAGCGAAAGCGATTGTTCGTGCCCATTCTCTATACAAAACTGTGAATGTAAATGGTGCATAAGCTTCTTTTAAAAAGGTAAAGTCACGGAATAGAACATTCAGAAACGCGGTTTCTTCTTATAGTCTTTTCAATATTTTGTACACATATTTATTTTTAAATACCAGTAAATAAAAAAAATGCTGCGCTTCTGTTTTATCAAATAGATAATTATGTTTTGGTTTGTTAAATACATTTTTTCAAAGGATATTACTAATTTCATTTTTTATCTCCTACAATTTTTTTATTTATATGGTATAAGTTCAGAGTGCACCCGGAAAAAAAAACATTCTTTTATTTACATTATTTTTGTGTCTGGATAAATAAACTTCAGGAAATTATTAATAAAACGAATGGTTTTAATACCAACGAAGCTCAAAACTTTAGTGCGGCAGCCGTAACTACAGTAAAATATGCTTTTAAAAGGAACTTATTTGACTCACCTGTTTTGCCTGTAAGTAGTTGTCTATAGAGTTTGTCCCGCTTGGCTAACAAAGTCATTTCCTCGCTTCTGTGAGATGAAAAGTTTTGTGTTTCGCACGAATGCAATATTATTTGCGTCTCGTGCTTCTGAATACCTCGCTACGCTCAGGTTTCTTTTTTTGAACCACTCGCTACGCTCGTGGCTCAATTTTAGAAACCTTCGCTAGCTCGGTTTTCAATACAAGCACTCGCCGCAAACAATAATTTTGCATTCTTGCATAACAAATAACTATATTTCTAAAACACGTCTAGGTACTTCTAGGTATATGTGATTTCCAACCACTTTTGTTATTGAAATATATTATCGTGGAAAAGTTATTAGATCACTGTTGTTGTGCCGAGGCATAACAGAGGCAATCATGCTTTTTGCTAGGGCTGCAGAAGTCGCGCATTACGGTACAAAATACTTTCAGTGTTTTTTTACCCTTAAAAATGTAAGGGTAAATACGTATTGGACGCATGTAACGAGATAATTTTCATTTGTTATTTTAAGTGTGTGTTCACAAAAATGTGTGTTCACTATCGACCAAATATATTTTCACCCTTAGATGCCTTCCGTCAAGAAAAGAAAATATAATAAAGTTTATGTCACAAACGGCTTTTTTGTGCTCCCGCATTCATTAAAACTCTTGTTTTCAGTTCAGTTTAAAGAAACAATTTCAATACTAATTACTTTGGTTGGGGTGTCCAATTGCGACAGACTAAGTATTTGAAAATAAAATATAAATGAATGAATAGTATGTACGTAATACGCACCTCTTTGATTTTCTAGACTGTCATAGAATAATAAATATGTAATTTTTTTGTTCGCCTTACAATATTCGCATTTTATTTTTTCATGCCAAATTTTGACTAAGCTGCTTAAGGGTGGTATTAATAGTCGTCTGAGATCACCTACTAGAGATCGATATCAAGTAGGTGAACTCAGAAAAGTCAAATGCTAATGTCAAGCCTGGCTAATGTCAAACTTGAGTAGCTGTCACAGCATATTAATAGACACTATCTTGATATTGACATTGACATTAGCCAAGGCTTGATATAAGAATTTGACTTTTCTGAGATCACCTACTTGAGTTCGATCTTGAGTCGGCGACTATTAATGCCACCCTTAGAATAAAATTAAGTAAGTCTCAAAAGCTTTCATTCGACGTATCGTCACTGTTGGTCGATGAAAAAATTTCATGTCAGCCGGTGTGCCCAGGCTTCATATTAAAGTGACCTTTAGGTCCTTGTTCTTGTTGTCCTTTGTTGGCCGAAATCGCTTTTAGGTCGTTTTTGACTTCATTTATGTCACCTCCTTGATTCTCATCAGCATTTTTTTATTTATAATTGTTAGATAATTTCTTTCTTCTCAACAAATTTTATTCCTAACTGAGTTTTGGACACTATAGCTACTTACTTAGTTCTTATAAAATAGAACCACATTACTCATTGTCTCAAAAATCATATTTCGTCCATAATAATGAATAATTCAAGTAGTATTTTATAAATAATCTTCGTCTATTTTATTAAAATTTCCTGGGTCGTAACGACGGCACAGTGGTGTCGTTCGCGATATTGGAGATTCTTTTGAGACATTATTTTTGAGGCGAAAATTATAATAAATGCTTGCATATTATTTTTCTTTGAGGAGAATTTAATAAGATTCGCAGCAAGACCGAGAGCTTTTATTTTTTTATATTTTTTTCAAAGTACTTTCAAGAACAAAGAAGTTTGATAATCAGTGGTTAATTCAGGTAGGTTAGGTGCTTAGCCGTAAAAAAATTGTTTGCATAATTTTAATGTTTAAGAAAGTGTATTCACTGGACATACTAGTAGTATTTTAATGAAAGATTTGAGCGCAATCAGGCCTGATTTGTAAAATTTTAAATAATTTTCCCACTGCCCACAAAAATGCGACCCATACCATGGTAAACTAGAAACGCATATCTATAAATGCTACCCTATTTTATTTCTGTACGCGGGTGTACATATACGTGTATGTTTTCCATACAAATGTGCCCAATTACCTTTGGAACTGAGGTCAAAGCTAGTTGTTACATAACGCTAAATACTAAAATTTTAACGACTAGCAAACTGTATAAAAATGGGGGCCATTAAATACCTAATTAAGTTCGCAAAAACAAATTCCTCGGCCCGACACAATGAAACAGTTTTATTAACTTTTCAGTTGTATTTCCATACTTCCAAGGGTTGATTCCGTTAGTTCCGTGTTCCATAATCTTGAAGTCTTAACGAAACCGCATGGTAGACCAAATACCTCAGAAAAAGGCAAAATGGTTGATCAAATTAGTTGAACGAGCGAGCGAAGGGAGCGAAGTTCTCTGAGTCTACTGGAATAATCAGGCGTTTGTATGTATTGTTAGGTATTTTCGCTATTAAAACAGGAACGGGTATCAGTCCAACATATTTTATTTTCAGAAAACACAAAAACAATACCACCATTGACAATTTTACCGGGCAGATTGCCCCTTTTCCTCCAAAATCCAACATTATTTGACATAAGTTGACGTAACGCATAGAGTCTGCCACCGTTCGATGCAACCACCAACAACGGTTCCAACGATTGCAACGTTGCGTCGAACGGTGTCAGATTTGACAGATGACCAAAGACAACGACCACAGAATACATAAACGTCAAGCTATGTCCACAGACAACCCAAAGAGTTTTATCAAAGACAATAATAGACAATACCTATCAGTATGTATGTATGTTTGTAAGTATGAATGTTTCGTTCAACGATAACTTGAGTAAATTTTGTCGGATCGTCATGAAATTTGATAGGCGGGTAAATGAAATTAAAACAATTTTTAAGTTCGAACATGAGCTAAATCGGTCGTGGGGTTGCCGACATATGGGGTTATACATTTTATATGCAAAGCGCGCGCGCCTGCGTGAATGGTGATAGGAAAGTTACACATCTGTAACTGGGGTCGCGAGTTCGTAGTTCGGGGCGAACCACTAGTTAAATTAGAGCTTTTATTTATTGAACGAGCGAGAGAAGCCTACTGGAACAATTCGGCGTTTGTATGTATGTTTGTATGTATGTTTGTATGTATGAATGTTCGTTCGACGATAACTATAGTAAATTTGGTCGAATCGTTATGAAATTTGGTAAGCAGGTAAATGAGGCAAAGAGAATTTTTAAGTTCGAACATGAGCTCAATCGATCGAGGGGTTGCTGAAGATATGGTGTCGCTGAGAGATGGGGTCGCGAGTTCACAGTTCGGGGCGAACCACTAGTTACGTAGTTTCACAATATATATTTTTTTAGACAAACACGGACACGGTGCCACTGACAGACACACAGACAAACACACAGGCAGACACCCTGACACAATGACAGACACACCCTCAGACCCTCACACATAGCGGTAAAACTAACAACACCCCTCTTTTTGGGTTGGGGGTTAATACAAGCTCAGACTTTATTTTACTAGTGGTTCGCCCCGAACTGTGAACTCGCGACCCCATATAAACTTAACAACCCCATATCTCGGCAACCCCTCGACCGATTTGGCTCATGTTCGAACTTAAAAACTCTTTTGATTTCATTTACCCGCCTACCAAACATAACGATCCGACCAAATTTACTCAAGTTATCATCGAACGAACATACATACACACAAACATACATGCATACAAACATACATACATACATACATACAAACATACAGGGTGTTAAAAGACCGCCAACAAAGCGGGAAACCACGTATTGTCCTCATCATAATAAACATTTTCGCCTAAGGAACTATGCCTGGGAAATCAACGGTTTCCGAGATAATGAGGTTCAAAGTCGGACTTTTCAAAACTTTTTTTTTGCAGAAATGTATTCAGTATCTAATTCTTAACATATCCTCTCAAGAAGCCATATCAAAATTATGAATATTTCTTACAAAAAACGACGTTAAAATTGCAACCCGCAATGTATTCTAAGCATCGGCACTTCAAGGTTAAGTAACATAAACTTATACCCACGGTTGCGCAATATGACTTCTGTGCGTTACACGTCCATTGCGTAATAAAATATTTTTCAAAATTATAACCTAAAAAACCAAAATCATTTCCCGGCAATAATTTATCGAAAAAGTTCTTTGTTTTGGTGTCTAGTATACGTGGCTTTAGGGTCTGTTGGCGGTCTTTTAACACCCTGTATAAACGCCGGATTGTTCCAGTAGACTCGGAGAACTTCGCTCGCTCGTTCAATTATGTAAGCTTATAAAAATGGGATCCGAATGGGGGACGAACCTGCAACAGCTCGATGCCAGAGGCATGTTCATTTGTCTATAATTACCAAAGCATGTTTCAGCTGAAATAAACCGCTTACTGCCTGGCAAGAACTGTAATTAGGTTACCATTATTGTCAGCGATTTGTTTCTGTCGTAACCTAATGCTGTTTTAATTGAACGAGCAAGCGAAGCGAGAGAATTTCTCCAAGTTTACTTGAACAATACGGCGTTTGTATGTATGTATATGTATAATATGTTTGTATGTTTGTACGCCGGATTATTCCAGTAGACTCTGAGAACTTCGCTCGCTCGTTCAAAAATTTCTTTTTAAATGTCAAAATATAATCCCAGTTGCCGACGATACAGGTCATACGAATTTGAAAATTTTGCCTAATAAAATACATCGTGATTGATGTCATAATCAGATAGAGAATTATTTATTTCAGCCCTTTGGGCGCCAGAGGTCTACTTCTCAAATGGCCAACTTCTCATCCTACATACTTCTCAGTTTGACTACTTCGCAAACGGCCTACTTAGCAAACAGCCTATTTCGCATTTAGCCTCTTGCTTGGAAGCATGTCTTCGACCTACGTTTATTTTCTTTGTTAAAAATAATTGTACAACTCGATTGTTTTGTTTACACACAAACTAATAAGGGTGCGTGTTCACCCGGGGCTATCTGTGTTAACGTTAAACAAACTAATGGTTTGCGTAACGAAACTGCTCGGCGGTTAATTCGTAACTATTTGTTGTGTTAAATTGTTTAGCTCGACGTGTTACGCTTGGGGTTATTTAGCAGATGGAATGAAGGGTAAATAATTGGAAACGCCTACGCCTTTTCATGAAAGTCGATTTTCCGTTAGTAGTGTATCTAATATTATTCGGATACGGATTCTTACCGGCTGAAGTCTGAAGTCTTATCGGCTGAAGTGAAGTAAAACATCGTGACGAAGCCTGCGGCTCAGTTGGCTCTAGACATATTGGCATTGTCTTATTTTGTAGCAGCTAGACCGACTAAGCTGTCAGGATAGCAAAGGTGCTGGGCAAGCCTATAACATCTAACTTAAACAATGTCCCAGGCACTGCACCGTTTCTTGCAATCAATACTTTGTATTTCCTGTACACAAAGCTGATACACGGAGCTATAGGAATGGGATAGGCAATGTCCTCTGAATTTGTCCTAGATACTGTAGCGTCCAAGTGGTCTCTTCACCCATCTAGTGTGAGTGAAGATGCCACTGAACGCTGTATAAATAATCTCGTTACGTAAATGTAATAGTCTAATTTTTCAATTTGTAACCGACACCGAACTCTACCTTGCCTGTTTAGCAGCAACAAAGTCTCTTATCTACTCCTCCAGCATTAATCCTTGGATTCGGAAGCATTAGACAACCTGCCTATCTAATTGCGTGACGGAAGATATCTTCTTTACACCGATGGCGTGTCGACGTGGCTTGAAAGATAAAGGGGGGACCTTTAAGCCGTTTATCAGGGCATCGTTAATGCTTTACAAAGATTGCGTTGCAACCAAATTTTGACTTAACAACTAAGTAGTTTAAGGGTGGTATCAATGGTCTTCTGAGATCACCTACTTGAGATCGATCTCAAGTAGGTGGACTCAGAAAAGTCAAATGCTAATGTCAAACTTGTCAGCATATTAATAGACTTTCTGCCAGTTTCTGATTTGAGAAATTCGCTAAGCAAGCACTTAAATATCGTTCTGCCTCTGCGGATTTCTCACAAAAGGACGTGACAGAACGATAGTTAAGTATTTACTTAGTAAAATTCTCAATTCAGAAACCGGGCCACTATCTTGAGATTGACATTAGGATCTTAATTTTCTGAGATAACCTACTTGAGTTCGATCTCGAGTCAACGACTATTAATGCCACCCCAAAACAACGAAATGGTAACTTATACCTAGATGATTGTGCAATAATTGTAATACAATTTTCAGGTTCGTAGTATTTAATACCTATTACTCTTACTAAAATTTTCACGAGAAGGTGTTTTATTTTCATGAGGTAATTTCATTAGGCCCCTGAGGCCGCAAATTAGGAACAGTGGCGCGGAGAGAGGAGCTTTCAAAAGTTGGATTAACCGTGCATTGAAACGCTATAAACGCTATAAAAGCTACCATAGACACCTAAAAAAAGTCTACGCGTTCAGCAAACCAGCGTGCGCTTACAGCGCGTCAAGTGTAAGTTGGTGTGTGGCAAAAAACGTACTAATTTAACGTAATACTAAAACAAAAAAAGTGGCAACACAAAGTATGGAGGAGACGCCGCCACAGGAACGCCAACTTATACTTGACAGTCTGTAAAATAACGCAACGCCATGCAGCATGCGCCGCCATTCGTAACTTTTCTAAATTTTTTTTTGTTCAGCTGTTTTTTTTTCACGGCAGTAAAATATTATTATTTATATTACACTAAAAAAACACAATAATTCAGCTGATTATGTGATAACATAAAACTAATTTTTCGGGCAGTACCACTGGTTTTTCGTGCAAAAAACCGAATCAGCTTAATCATTGTTGTACTGTTGTTTAGTATTAAGTTTGCACCAACACTCAATAATATTTTTCGGGCTTTGTTTTTATTCTAAAATATAATAAATTTGATTACGTACATTTCCATCATTCTTTGAAGTCCTGCCCACCGGAGTAGGAAGGGTTGTTTCATCAAAAGCACTGTGAATTGTGGCGTGAAACGGTTTCTGGTAAGGACTAAATAGCTATTCGCGACATCAGAAGGGTTATTTTTGGCATTTTCTTTATAGCTCAAACGGTCCATTTTTATGTGCGGATACTTAATAAATAGGTAGGTATCAACGTCCTTATACAATTTGAGGAGAGAAAAAAAGAGAAAGAGAAAAAAAAACTCGTAATTTCCTTTTTTTTAGTTTATATAATTCTTATTAAATTGATCATATTTATAAGATACAATGTCAATTATTTAAGGGTGGCATTAATATTCATCGACTCAAGATCGATCTCAATTAGGTGATCTCGGAAAAGTTAAATGCTAATGTCAAGCCTTGGCTAATGTCAATGTCAATCTCAAGATATTGTCTATTTATATGCTGACACCTACTCAAGTTTGACATTAGCCAAGGCTTGACATTAGCATTTAAACTTTCTGAGTTCACCGACTTGAGATCGAGCCCAAGTAGGTGATCTCAGACGACTATTAATACCACCTTAAGTCACGCTTCAATGAAAACTCACCTCCTTACCAGCATCCATATTTAGCCGAGAATATAAAGAAAATGCAATGGTAAGTGTAGCTTATTACTACTAGTGGTTCGCCCCGAACTTTGAACTCGGGACCCCATATCTCAGCAACCCCTCGACCGATTTGGCTCATGTTCGAACGTAAAAATTATCTTTACCTTATTTACCTGTCTACCAAATTTCGTGACGATCCGACTAAATTCACTCAAGTTATCGTCGAACGAACATTCATACATACATACATACAAACGCCGGATTGTTCCAGTAGACTCGGAGAACTTCGCTCGCTTTGCTCGCTCGTTAAAAAAATATAGAATCACAATTTTACAAAGTGCAAACCGAACGGAACGATCAATTAAGCCGCAGAGCTGGTGCACTGAGCCAATAATTCTCTCATCTTGATCTATATCTGCTAGATACCGCCCCTATTCTAGAGCTCTATGTGCCAAATGGCTTTAACAACCCACCCAACCGTCGATAGAATGCCATTCCGATTAGTATTTAAACTAATGTAAACTTACTAATAATGATTTTTATGCATTAGCAACTGTGCCCGCAACTTCGTATGTGTTTTTTACACTTTTGAAGTTTAATCCGACTGTGGAAGAAAATTCATAAGGTTATTCTTATTTCATGACTTGCGGCGGTAGGTACACACGACAGCACATCGACCTTTACACGCTAGCACTGTACTCGGTTACGCTAGGGGCGACTTTGCAATAAAAGTGTTCAGTCTGACGTGCTGTCGTGTGTACATTAAACCACATTATGAGATACCAATTTTTGTTTAATATTATTTTTATTTTAAGCATCAGATTCTAGTCGATTAAATAAATACCTTTATCAAGACAACTCATTTAAAAAATAATAATAATACAATTATTAGATTGACCTTAAAAAAAATATAATCGGACTGGAACCATAAATATGTTAATCCTCGGTAATTTGGATAGCCGAGAAAAATATAGGCAACTCTTTATCGACGTCGGCGCGGAAGAAGTTGCGGGCAAAAGCTAGTTACCTATATTTTATTCCGAGACACAGCTGTAACTGCTTCGCCCTAGAGTCTACGATAAAAAAAGTAAAAAGCCCTGTAAAGAGGGCAAGAGAATAAGCACAAGCCAAGTTTCTTACGGTGAATATGTGAGATAAACATATCTTGCGCTTGGCGTGTGTTGGCTTCAGTTTCAAGAACCTATGCCAAGCCTAGAACTGTTTGTTTCTCAAATTCTATTGTCTTATGATTTTTTACAAGTTGGTCGGTTAAATATTTATTTAAATATATCTTACACTCCTACACAGTTTAAATTAAAATAGGTAGTCTTAACATTTATGTTTGCTTGTCACAAAAAAAATCTTCCTCTTGGTTGATTTGTCAAAAATAATAATATCATCTAGTAATCAGGTTAACCTTTAACCTGTTTAATAATCACTGCTTCAGCAATATCAATTTCACAGCCTATACACCTAACCACGATTACGGGCCATCACATAAAATAATACGTACCAAAAAACGTAAACGTCAAAAAACTTGAAAAACATTGTTTGTGAAAACCATTTTGCATCTGTGATGTCGCTTGCGTTTCAGAATCGAAGTATTAAAATGCAGCCGTCACTGCTAACCATCAAACTGTTTTCTGACAGTAGAAATGATTTAGAGATTACCCTTAACCGTCCAATATCGGCTGATTTCCTAAAGGCGCGCTGAAATCAGTTTTTGGAAGTTTTCTTGCGAATTGGCGACCCCAGAAAGTGTATAACTATAGTCCTTTAAGTTAGTTTAGAACCTGATACATAATTTCAAAATACATTTCAGTCACTAACAAAGGCTATCATTTTATGACACTGAAAACCTTTCACGGAGATAAAAAGACCTTTTCTTTATTCCCCGCAATCAAGCCCGATAGAAGCACCAATGATCGATCAATTCTTTATGGGAGGCAGTTTTATGTCTTTCACATCCGAAACACCGGAAAGGCCTCTTTTTCCACGATAATTGTGCCTTCAGTTATAAATCTTTTATGGACTCTCTGTTTTCTATTGTCTAAGACTCTCTCAGAAATTGATTGGTCACCAGCTCTCCAAAGCAAACTTACAAAACGTCCAGTGGAGCCTCCGTTTACAATGACGACTAAAGTTTGATGCCGTAGGACACTTTTTTTAGATCGGTAGACAGCGACCGATTGGTCACTTTATGGTCACTTTAGTATGAATTTCAGAGGTGAAATTATTGTAGACAAACTTTTGACTGATTTATTATTTTACATAATTTAATTTGTTGAATCAAGTGAAATTGTATGAAATATGACGCGCCATAGAACAGATAAAACACGCTGTAATTTCGTGATCGCGTGATACAAAACTCGTAGAGTTTATGCCTATCTTTATCCTAACGGAGGAAATCGGTATCGAATACAAGACGACCTTCAGATGAGTAATCGAGCTCTCAGCGAGCGAGATTGGGATGGCTTTTGTCGGATACTTTAGATTACCCTGTTTTATAGGCAGGCTGCTGATCAATTCCACCAAATTTAACTGAGCTTTGACAGATTAATGGATGTTAAACCCAATTCGGAAGGCAAAGTTTTTTGTTCGAAAGTCCGTTATTGGCTTAATCTTATATTTAGACAATATTGAGAAACTAATTTCAATATTTTTTATTTTGGTTCAGTAGTTTGGATTTTACACCGTTTCAAAGATACGGTTTTATGACCTTCACGCGACGGTCTGCATACTGTTGGCGCTGTTTGGCGGTCATAGGAACAAAACATTTTAGCGCATAAAAACAAAACTACTGAAGTAAAATAAAAAATATTGAAATTAGTTTCTCAATATTGTCTAAAGATAAGATTAAGCCAATAACGGACTTTCGAACAAAAAACTTTGCCTTCCGAATTAACAATTAACGATTCATCACGAGCGCTCTTCAAATCACGCTAGTTTGCAAATAAATTACAGAAAAGAAAATTCCTAAAAGCTGAAATGCCTAGGACGCCCGGAACGATAGTGCATAATAATATTATCTGATGTCTAATAATTAGGTTTTCAATGTATGCGTTACCTAACTATTAAAAGCATAGTAAAATTTAAACTATCTGCGGTACGGGCGTCGTCATTTGCAATTTGCGGTATCGGGGCTTCGTGTTTTAGGATGGATTAGTTTAGTAGAATAGCTTAATAGGGGATCAGTTGGGTATTAGTGCTGGATGAGATATTGATTGGTTTAAGGTTAGTAGTTAGAGTGGTTCGTTCTCAATCGCGACGTCCCAGGTTTGATGCCCGAGGGATAAACTCGAAGCGAAAAATCGCTCTTTTTGGAGCTTTTTTGACTATTTGGGTGTTTTTTTCTGAATTGAAAAGCTATTCAATAATTTCGATGATACAGCCCCTCTATTGACCCATTTTTTCAATATGGCGCATATTACAAAATTAAAATTGCCATCTCACTTGGCCATTGCATCTGTAGGAGCGAGACGGCAATATACATAATGGCAATGGGAGTGACAGAGACCCGTAATAAAAGGTCAATGTCCTACGCAATAATTATTTCTGTTCGGCGTCCGGACATTTTTACTTTTAATGTTGCCATTTAACCAGTGTCTTAGGATGGTAATTACGTTCACCTGGCTCCGTAATGTTGATTTAAGGGTCCTGCAACGAAGTGTCACTCGCAGCCCTTACTCGATCCAAACGTAGTCGAACAATCGTCTTTTGTACTACTTGTACTACTCCTATTCACTCCAAACAATGCCACTCTTTTTGACCTATCTCTTGGAACTATTACTATGAATCCATAGGTCACTCTTGACTAGTCAACGCTATCGGTACAACAACGCTCTTCTTCTATTGTATCCGATTTCAATTCTAGGCTCACGATAGTGGAGACCTCCACTTTTGTACGGTTTCTGTGTATTTAGGGCTATCCAAAAGCGACTGCATTCAGCAGGTCTTCTCGGAAATGTGCAGTTTCAAAACCTAGTAAGCGAAATGTGTGAAAAAACGGCTTTTTTATTTAAATGTATAATTTTAGGTGATTTCCAACGAAACTGCATTGTCAAAATCTCAAAAAACGTTTAGAAGTTATGAGGCTTTTAAGGTTTTTTTTTTGGTAAGAATTACCTAGCATTGGTTTTTATTTTTTTACTTTTTTGTATTTTACTTTTTTAACTTCTAAACGTCAAAAAATCGCTGAACATACATCGGGGTGATTCGGGTATCCCTAGGGGTGCTCTATCTCTGGACTTCCGCTTGACACCATTTTTTGGGACACCCTGTATATTGACCAAAGATAAATGAAATCGTAGTGGCAAGATTCTGCCCTTCTTTTAGGCTTACTCTCGTTCAGCTGCGCCTCAATTATATAAATAGTTTTACTAGGGCATCGAAACAAAGTAACCAAAACCGTATTTTGGCTCTCCTGTAGAATTTGTCAAATGGCTCATGTTAGGTTTTAATTTCCTGCCTGTTGCATTCTGATTATAAACTTTTGACTTTGACTTTACCTGTCTATTTTCACTTGAGACCGTGTGATTTGATCACCAACGTCGTTGATCTTCCACGACACGTTTCTACAGTAATATCAAATACCTGCATAATATTTCTTCTAGGTAGATCTAACCAATCTTTTAAAAGGGACTGCTACTTAGATCAAATTAAAAAACTCATTATAAAGTTTGTAGTTCGCCCTTTGAACACTTTTCCCTGGACTGTAATACGTTTTACCCTTTACAGACTTTTTTGTAACTTCCGTTTCCTATCGTCAAATCAGCTATCGATGGGTTAGCATAACTTTAGCTTTTTGGAAAATAATATACCCAGTGGATATAATGTTTATAGAACTCCGTGATATTTTTGTGAATTGAAAAATCCTTAAACTTAGGTACATACTGCGTCTAATGAAGTCTAATCTCAAAGCAAATACCTACTAGTGCCAATGAAAAAAAAAACATTATTATCTTCTTTTTGGATGCGTTATTTGCCAAAAACGGCCACTTTTGGCGGTGGCGGGATTTATTCGTAGGTTCTAGGATTGGAATCTAGATCTTAGGTCCTAAAATAGTTAAGCCTACGGATTCTCATATAACGGCACGTTTTGGCAAAAAACGCATCCATTTGTAAAAAACATGATTTTTTTTCATCGTCGACGCAAGTGTGCCTTGACTTAAAGAGTCGGAAACTTCGGAAGATAAAAAACTGCCTTTTAGCACTGTGAGACACGCTTCTATGTTTTAAGTACTACTACTAGTACTACTAGTTCTACTTCTTTGATCAAGCTTTTTTCTTTGCGTGAAATTATGTTTGTGCCAGCATTTGCGTAGCAAAAAATACGAAACAATTCGGCTGTAAAAATGTAAAACACTGTATATACGCCATTTCGCAAATTTTACAGGAGAGCGCTTTTTGTAAAGTTCTCTTAACAACGGACTTGCAAACGTTTTCGCGAAAAAAAAAATTTACTGGAACTTGATAAATGCACTCCTTTATTATTAGTGATTATTTAATGTGAATATAAGCAACGCAAATCTTATTTAAAAAGGGTTTTTTATAAAAGTTCTGTATTATTTCCATAGGAAAACATGGATTCCTTAGATAAAACACTGAAAATCCATATAAAAATTAAGGTGGTAAGAAAATTCAGTGTTTTACCTTTGTTTTTAGGATTTAAACTGAAACAAATGTTATAAATAAGTTAATGAAATCCCAGAATATTCAAACAATACAAATGCACAATATTTTTTTGTTAATAAATAAAAAAAAAAAAAAAAAAAAAGTAAATGTTTTATAATAAAAAAAAAAAACAGTCATTATATTTCTCATAGTCTATTATTTCTCATACCGCTGACCAAATCAACAAGTCTTAGTTTCTGGAAGTATTATTCCAAGTGGTTTGTCAAAAAATAGACTTCAACAAAAGAATAATGGATTCGGATAGTTGTTTTGTGGATTTTTAGGCTTTTTAATAAGAAATATAAAAAAATATATAGTAAGAAAAATATTAATTATTTATGAATTAAGATTTTTTTAATCTTTAATATTATTTATACCAAATTTATCTACTTATGGATTAAATAATTATTTTTAATATTTCTGAGCGCCAGATCTTTTAAATTGTCGTACGAGTCTGAAGCTTTCGCCATAATGACCATTAAGTCTCGAAAATAGTAAACTGGTTTCTTTCTGAACAGTCTCTCAATGTTGCCGTGTATTCCATCAGCGCTCATATGTGTATGACCTTTAGTTAAATATTTCGTAACATGAAGTAAACTCTGGCACGTGTTACGAAATTAAAATCAAGAAGTTTTCAGACTGCGACGTTAAGTTTCCTACGAACAAAAAAGTTATGACCATAAACCTAGATAATTATATTGTCTGTGGCTATGATGCAAAACAGGGTAAATCCCCGACCAACATGTAAACACGTCATTGCATTTACAAAAAAAAAAACAAATCAGAAACACAGAATATCCAAACGACCAATATGAAACACTGAATATCCAGTCATATTCAGTGTTTTATGTTTGGTACGATGATATTCACTGTTTTGGATTTGTTTTTAATACTAGGCTGTGGATATTCTGTGTTTTCACGCAAAATAACTCTGGAAATATAAGCGATAGAAGCATGGTTGTCTTTGATTTAGATCGGGAAAAATCCAGAATATCCAATACTATTGAAAACAAAGTTTTGAAAAAAATAGCGTATTCCGTGTTTCACATTTGGACAGCCGAATTATGCCTATTAAAAACTCATTTTGCTAAAATTAAATGAAAGATTAAATCGCATTCCGAAATCTTAATGAAACAAAAATAATTAGGACACCGACAAAGCCTAGGTAGGTACTTAATTAGAATAGAAAAAAAATATGTTATTGTTATTCAAATTCAGATAGAGATAATGATACAGTTTTGCTCATTGCGAACTTCAATGTGAAAGGGGTGTGGGGAAGCGCTATTTGCTTTTGTAGCATCCTGTATGTATTTGCTAGTAGAAACACACACACACACTCGCTAACGGTAAAGGAAAAACATCGTGAGGAAACCCGCGTCTTAGTTGGCTCCGCACGTATTGACCTTGTCTTTCCTGTGGGCTAGGCCGACTAAGAACTGTCAGAATAATATAGGTGCTGGGCAAGCCTATACTCCATCTAAAACAATGTCCCTGGCACTACAGCGTCGAGTGGTCTCTTCGTCCATCTAGTGTAAGTGAAGGTGCCACTGGACGCTGTATAAATCATCTCATTATGTAGATACAAAGGCCTTAGTTTTTTTTAATGAAATATAGCTCAAAAGTCTCAAGTCTGCAATCAGAAAAAAAATATGTTCAACAAATATTGGGATTTCTACTAGTATGCAAATAAATTAAATTATTTAATCCAGTCTCATGACAGTGTAAAAATTGGGGTGATTTTATTTATAGTAACGGTTGTCTGGAAGAGATAAATTTTAGCTATAAGGCCGCCATTTGTAAAAAAAATTGTTGAAAAGTTATCTGTAATATTCTTTCTGTTATGCAATAAAGATTTCTCTATCTATCTATCTAACTTCTAAACAAACCAGCACTAAAACTAAACTAACAATGACATTGCACATAAATCACTACCTACTTCTTTTAAGCTGGACTTTACCTCGAAGCAAACCTCATGGTGAAGACGACTCAGCACTAAATTCTCAGTACACTCCTTTTTGCCCAACATTCAACTGAGCCGATGATGTAGGAAATAAGAGATTCTCCTGAGCGGCGGTGACACTTAACAAAGAGTGGTGACAGACAAGTTTCAATCCATTTAGCGGATTAACACTCTTTTACTTTTTATAATATTTTTGCTAACGTTTGCCGCGGGCACGAGCCCTGAAAGGTAAAAAGTTAATAAAAAGTGTTTTAATTGATCGCGACTTTGCTTGATATGGATATTGAGTGATCCAAATCGCAAATTCGTTCACTTGGTGTCCTTCAATGAGCCGTTTTTACGGCTGTCCGCTTTTTCTGAAGATATTATTAATCTGCGTAGCGAAATTTAACAGCCACAACCCGGTTTTTGTATGGCCAAGCCTTATGAGCCATCTACCAGGGGCTTTGAATTCAGCTTTTAACTGTCAGTTGAAAACGGGCCATTGACTCATTTATTCTCGATTGAAAAGGATTCAATTCGATTCTCCAGTCGAAAAGGACCACATAAATTCTGAAAACAATCAAATTTTCTTCATCCATCAGCCATGCAGTGACTGATGGTATCGGTAACACAAGAGTCTCCGTGTTGGAAGAGAGCAACCTCTTTCGGTTGTACCATTCAACTGTGCCATTTATTATTTCATTAGTTCCCTTTTCATCCAGGCTATTTGTCTCACTCGGTGAGCTGTCCCGTGACCCGTTTTGAAATTATCTCTATCTTTCTTTTTGTTCTGTGGCAATTTGAAGTTTTTTTTACAGACTCTGCCCTAGTAATTATCTAGCGGACTTTTTCTAGTGTAGGGTCGTTAAACAGGTGTAGTAGTGTCAATTGATAGTTAACTTTTGTATGTGGTTTTCTTTTCTTTCTAGTCATTTCAAAGACTTGCGGTTAATTATTTTAATAAATAAAATGCGCGACGAACCCAGTGCCTAACGTTATCAGATTATTGAAATAATTGAAGCCATGAAAATTTTCTCAAAATACTCCGCTTAATCCCATCCCAGTCAGCCCATTCTAAATTTTGCTTCAAATCATCAGGATCCGTCTGCTATTTACCACGCGGCAAAAACTTCTTGTGCTCACACAATATTAATAGCGGAATTGCAAATACTTTATGAAATACTAATATTCAAAATGTATAAAATACAGTAGATCCATAGTTTGAAATATTGTTACCTAAGTAGATAAGTTACCTACTTATTAGTATTAATAAGTAGCTTTGAGAAGTTGTGAATAGTGGAACAGCGGCTATTTACCGCTGAATACAAGTACATACTGGGAATTGAGACCATTTTCTTTTCATGATAGGAATCCTTCAAAGTGGATCCGGCACGTTTCATAATATTCGCGAAATTATGTCATTTCCTTATGGTCGAAGTTTTGATGACTTTTTCATTAGAATTCCATTCTTTTTCATTATAATTCCTTTCCTTTCTGCCCCAAATAGGTAGGTATTAATTGACAAGTGATAGCATTAAAGTTTATTACGTTTTCATATGATTAGTTTTTGGGCACGAATTTATTCCTTCAACTATTTGGCTGCCAACAGCCTTTAGCTCTGTGACTGGTGCGGACTTACATCTATTAGTAGCAAACTAATCGATAGTCCTAGATAAAATAACTTTGTCTCACGTGGCAATTTTATCTAGCTTTGGAGCTGCCGTTATTTCCAGATTCCTTTTTTGCTACTTTATGATACATTTTCTTGGAGAGACATTATGCAAAACACCCCCAAAGCATTAAGGGTAAGTTCCACCGATATTAGCAAGTCGTTATCAAGACCAATCGTTTTTGCGTTTACCCTTAACGTTGTTTTAGCTCGTAATGGAGTCGGGAAGCATTTTCGGGAAGGGCGGGTGCAAATATTTTTATGTGTTGACTAGCTGACCCGGTGAACTTCGTATCACCTGAAATAGTTTGACTCTCCGCGTCAAAAATGGCGATTCCAATACAAAATGACCAATTTTTATTTCTTCCATTTTTCAGCTAATCCTTTAATTTTTCCCATATTTCTTTGCTTTTAAACCTTCCCTGAACTATGGTGAACTAAACAAAACACTAAATATGCAAATCGGTCAAGCCGTTTCTTAGTTTTAGCGAGACTAATGCACGGCGATTCATTTATATATATATAATAGATAGATAAGCAAGGCCGAAGAAACCTAATTTGAATGTATGACGACGGCAGAATAATGATGATCGCAGTCAGCCACATTTTTAAGTAATTTTATACCACAGGCTATTTCGCTCGAGCATTTATTCGGAATTAATCAATTAGCGCTTTTACAACTTAAACTTTTGTAAGCGTGAAGTGCTTTCTTATATGGATTTAACGGTTAACAAAAATACTATAAAAGTAAGAGAAACCGGTTTTTAGAACTTCAATAATGCCATTTCACTTTTTATCCGACTTCAATGAGGAGGAGGTATACCTATTATTTATTTTTATGTGAGTTACCTTAGAACTTTTTTCCACATAAATCGATTTTGGTGATATTTTTTTAGTTTGAAAGGGTATACTTCCCATGTGGGAATAACAATTATTATTGTGCAGTTCTGATAAATAACTTCGGCTATGGAGAACGGAACTCTTCAACGGGCAGCAGCAAATCACTCGGAATTGTACCTTTTCACGAGTGAAGTCGTTTATTTTTTTTTTTGTTTTGTTAATTTTGTATTATTATTATTTTGTACTCATATCATAAGCCATCATCATAAGTAATATTGGCTATATTTGCCCACTGCTGGGTATAGGCCTTTTCCCATTCGCGCCATCCTCCTCGGTCTCTCACTCTACGCATCTACGGGCTCTCTATTCTGTATTTTTGTCGGTATTTTTTTGATCAACATATTTCTGAAACATATTTTTTTTTTTTACAAACCGGATTCTCACCTGGCAACGAGACTAGAAACCTTCAAAAAGGTAGTACAGAATGAGCTGACATTTTTGGCTCATGAATATAAATTTTCTCTCAAACCAAACGTTATAATAATATTTTCTTTTTAAACAAATGTACAAGTACCTAACATCTGGCAAGTGCTATCAACCGAGACCGTCCCAAAAAAATGGGTAAACAGGGTGTCCCAAAAAATAAAGATAGAGGTACCTGAATCACTCTCAAGATAGAAAAAAATTCCAGTACCCTCAGGGCGTCTATGAGCCGAAGTAATACCAATTGGTTAATATGTTGAGAGCTACTCAAGTTTGACATTAGCTAAGTCTTGATATTGGCATTTGACTTTTCTGAGTTCACCTACTTGAGATCGAGCCATAGTAGGTGATCTAAGACGACTATTAATACTACTCCTAGAGCGGTACTGCCTTAAGGCTCCGTATAAGGCTAACTAGCGCCACCAATGTTAAAAAAATCATATCTTCCTTTAGAAGAAGTTTCTGAAAAAATCCTAAGATGAGCCTATGCGCCATGCTTTTCTAGATTTTTAAGTGTAGATACCCTCTTCGAAATTTACTTTTAAGCTAAAAAATTTTCGATAACCGCCAAAAGCGGCCGTTTTTTGCGGTTATAGAATTTTTTTTAGCTTAAAACTAGAAATTGAGTTGGGTACCTACACTTAAAAATCTAGAAAAGCATGGCGCATGAGCTCATCTTAGGATTTTTTCAGAAACTTCTTCTGAAGGAAGATATGATTTTTTCAACATTGGTGGCGCTAGTTAGCCTTATACGGAGCCTTAACGCTTGCGTAAATGCCAAAAGCACACAACGAATCGAGAATGGAAGTTGGTAACAATTAACCTTGGTGTGCGGAGTTCCTCGAATGAAGTGGTTACTGAAACGGATACACTCGGTCCTAACAAAAATAAACAAAACGGAGCGAACGGGGTTTTCCCAAATTCTACTTTTTTGGGAAAATTAAAAAAAAAAAAACTTATCGTCCTGATTTTTTTTTGCCTGTATGACCAGCCTATACATTTTTATTCATAACAAATATAATTTTGAATAAAAGCTAACTATTTTTACAGGGTGTAACCTAATGGTCAACGGGATGTCAATTCTGTAAAAAAAGTTGAAAAAATATTTATATTTTATTTTTATAGCTTTAAATTTGTTTTTTTTTTAATAACTATTTAATTTCTGGTATATGAACTCATATTCAAATTTTTTTTTTGTGTGGGTGCATTTGCATAGCTTTGATTAGTTACAACATTGTGAAAGTCAATGAAAACAACATATTTATAAAACACTTTTTCTCCCGCCACAGCGTTCACCTTTTATTAATTTAAAAATCAATGGAAAGTCATAGAGAAAAAAAAATTGGTCGTTATTCCTACCACCATTTGCTATTATTACCCTGAAAAAAGAGTTAAGATCTTTTTAACACCTTGTAGGGTAAACCACCCAGTAACTGACAGTTTAACGACCGTCTCGCAGATATGTGCCTATAACTACGTCAATTTTAAAGATTTTTTTAATTTGTCGACATAATATAAGCAAGGAAGAATGAGGCTTTTAAAACTGGTATGAAAGACATAAGCCAACGTGTAGTTTAAATTAATTAATAAATACTTAAATAAAATCATGTATTTTACCAGTAACTGACCACAAAAATCCAAAAACTGACCGCGTTCAAGCCAATAACTGACCACCTGAATTAAACGTCTATTTAAACTGAAATCGAATGTTTTTGACAACAGGCTCTTTTGCAGGCCTTTGTTTAACGAAAAGTAAAAGTGAAGGATACGAAATATTTTATAATAGAACGCAATATCTTTAAAAATTACGAGATATGTCATTGACTTAGGAATAACACTTGGGGAGCTAAAAATCGTGAACTCAGGATTCTAAATTATACCTTGCTTGGTAGCTGAATGCCTATATAACGTTTAGTATGATAGTTAAACATTTAGTCGTATCGTTAATGGATTTTAGAGACAAGCAGGGCATGTTTTTAAATTTTGTGACATGAATGTGACCATAATATTTCAAACACTATAAGTTTATCAATAAACATTCAAAGACAATTTGTAGTTAATTTAATGAAGAACATTTTGTCCATTTAGGGTTCTCTGGTAACATTAACAGTTCTCGCGAAAAATAAAAAAAACGGTTATGAGTGACAGTGAAAAGGGAAAAAAAGGAGAGAAAGGGTGTTTCTACTTCTAGTTCGAATACAAAATATCTTCCTTTTTCCTGGGGAATCCACGTTGACGTAAACTTATTTGATAAAATTGTATATGGTCTTGACTTAGATTTTTTTTGGGGGCTAGAAATTTTATAAATAATTCTGCTCAGGGGTACCCCAAATGCTTTTGCTGCCAGCCTAATGGAGCATTGTTTATTTTGCACCAACGCTATAGCGTTATCAATGCTTTGTTTGGAGTATTGTCGCTTCTTCATCTCTGCTAACCCTGTGAAAAACCACAATCATTTCATGGCCAGTAACTGGCCAGTACAAAATTTAGTAACTGGCCACCCATGTCAGTTATTGGAAAACTAAAAGATAAATACCTGGATTTTTGGTACGTAAAACTATGACTTACGATCTTACACATAAAGTTAATTTTAACTTAAACGGGCGTATTCGTTGATTTGACCATAAACTGACATGGGTGGTCAATTTCTGGAAAAGTGTTGTTTTCGTTCTAGTAACTGACCACCCTTGCTAAAACCACAAATAACAAAACTGCTTTTAAATACAAACAATTCCAGTGTATAGCACAATATTTCAAACCAAACTGAAGTATTTTTTATACAAAATTAGCCAGTATTCATGAAGAAATAAAATAACGTAAAATACACCCACCTTAAGAATTTGCTAAGGCGTAAGTGCGCTGAGTGAATTTCGCACCGCGACTGGATTTGACATGTCCATCAAAGTCCACCTGGTGTTAAAAACTAGGTACTTGTGCACGAAGCAGACTGCCAACATACCTTCCAACTTAATTTATTACTAATGGAGGGCATTGCTTGTCTCAAAGCCTTATTTTTTTAGGTTGAAATTTGTGTGGTCAGTTATTGGTGTATGGCCAGTTACTGGATGGTTTACCCTATATTTTTATTTGTGTAGATTTTATATTACCCCCATGAATGCCGCCTACCTTTTTCTTTGAAGGTATGGGCGTGAGTTTGCGTGCAGCCAGACAATTACCTACATGAGAACGCCTTGAACATTACTTTTCAGTCGTACATTTTATGATTAGGCATTTTCAGACATATTTTTGTTGAACAATAAATATGTAGAGCTATGACATTGTATCTTTGTGATGCGTTAAAATTAAGTATTAGACTCGATAATTTTGATACAGCCTAAACTAATTTGATTTTATGGATTTGTTGGGCAGACCCCAACTCGTACGCAAGTGAGCGATAAAATTAGAGCTATCATTCGGTTTTCTAAACAAATTCTGTTAAACTATCGGTTCACCAGTTCACCTCTTTATTTCAATCACTGTTCAACTCGAACTGGCTAAGAGTAGACTCTACAAAGAAGAAACCCGTATTTATTCCAATTTTAAATGTTTTGAAAAACAAAACAAAAACAAAATCAGCTCTTGCAAAATTGCAAACGGTCACCTTTTTCTTTTGCATTCTTTTTTAGCCGTGAAGTGCCAGTGATGTGAAAACACAACAAACCATAGACAACAATGTAACTTTTCCAGTGTAGTGCTCTAACTTCAAATAAAATAAAAAACAAACAGTGCAGTGCCAAACAAAAAAGTGTCATAACAAAAGCGTAATTTAAGTCTAAGAAAAACGATGAACAAAAAAGCTGTGGTTCCTACTAAGGGCAGTGATACCGGGCAAGTGACCGTAGAATCAACACAGGATGAGTCGCCGGATCTAGTTGACTTGTCCTTTGACGAGTTGCGAAACAGATTCGACACTAGCGCCGCGGTGGCGAGGCCGGGCATTCCGTCGAACCCAGCTACTCATGGCAGTGCGATTCGACAGGTTGTGAGCGGCAAAGTGTTCAAGAAGTGTAAGAGCGCCACGTTCCAGATAGATGGCGCCACTTATACCATAGGTGAGTGAAAATGGCAAAGGAAAAACAAGGAAAATTCATGAAAATACTTTTTTCCTTTACTTATTTTGAATTTTCTAACTCATTTAATCGCTTCGTTGACTTGTGATAAAATTTCATATAATATAATTTCTTATAATAAAATTTCACTTAATGTTTAGAATTTCCATCATGCTATAGAAAGTTATGTCTCTATCAATTTACTGAAGTGCTGTATTTTGAGCTGTATGTATAGGTATATAGGTTAATACAGCGCAAAACACAGTACTCTCTCGGTGAACGCTTCCCTAAATAGACGAGATATTTATAATGAAATTATTCGTAAGTACAAACAAGTCGGACAACAAAGCTCGGAATTTGTAAATGAAATATCTCATTAATGTAGATAGACGACGGATCAATATTGAAATTCTCACTGTAATATTTGAGGCCCTATATTATTTAGGGAAAGGAAATGGAGGGGAATTTACGCAAGTTTTTCATTTCCCGCTTGGCATTTGTCCACCTGGTACAGTCGCCCGTAACGGTTCAAACCACGCAAAAGGTTACCGGCTGCCCGTTTGATATGTTATATAGTACGTAATTCTGCATATAAAACCTACCTATGCCTTGCAATTCCTAACCCGCCGCAAACAAAAAAAGAAAAGAAAAATATTTTTAGTTTTTGCATTAGGTTTTTTTTTACATTAATTTCGCTATAGTAATATTCTACAACCTCATTAAATTGCCATACGACGAAAAAAAAAGTGAAATAAACCGTTACGGGCGACTGTACTAACCGCACCGCTACGTCACGTCACGTCACGTCACATCCGTGATGACGGCGCTAAAGTAGCGGTACATACATTTAAGCCTGCCGTAAACGGGTAGAGTAAACGGTAGAGTAGAGTGGTAGAGTACTAACTGAGTCATTTAAAAGCAATAGATGTTTATCCCTACCCATTGCTATGGATGTTGCTGCCATTGATTTTATATGTCTCACTTTATACTCTACCGCTCTACTCTACCGTTTACTCTACCCGTGTACGGCATCCTTTACTATGACCGCTTGTCATAAAAAAAAACTTACGCCTTTGCATCTACGTAATAAGATGATTTATACAGCGTCCAGTGGCACCTGGACAATAAAAACCTTGTCATAAAATAAAGTAATTAAATAAAGTATACTCCAGGAGCCTTCAATTAGCACCATAAAAAAATCTCTACTACTTACACCAGTATAGGGGTACTCAACCATCTGGCCCGCGTTTCATATAACTGACATAAATATTTTATTATGACAATTCGATGTTCATTGATAGGTCGGTTTGTAAACAAACCTTTTTTGTAACCTCATGTCAAATCGACTACGCAATCTATATCGAATTGTCATAATAAAATATTTATGTCAGTTATATGAAACGTGCACTGGTGTGAGTAGTAGAGGTACCATTGAGCGCTATATAAATCTATGGAAATGCCTAATAGAAAAGACAAGGTTTTGACCAAGTATCGCTAGAAACACCGTATCGAAACTTGCTGTTCCCCTCTAGCAAATCCAACATAGAAGTAGGCGAGCGAATAAAAATAACACCCACCCAAGGGGAAATTCCACGGCCCTACAAAACAAAGTTTATCTAGTGGTCCGATAAAACAAATTGCCAGGAGAAACACCCTGGGCCACACATACCCGTGCCTTGTGGCAGACCTTATTGCGTCAGATACAAGTGCGAGTCTTGAATGATATGGGATACTTCCTAGGGTAGCGGATTGTACGTTTGCGGCTAACGAAACGTCGTCGCATCACGCGATCGGCTCTCGGGATTAATTGTGTAACGTTAACATCTATTGCGACCCCTCTCAAAGGTATCATAATAATCGCGATTGGCGATCGTGACTTTTGAATGGAATTTGTCTGAGTTTTAAATCAAAATTGCTAAATCCAGAGGAACGAATCCAAATTCATGAATTTGCGTTTTTGTTCACTAAGTACCCTTCAAAAGCAAGGTGATCAAGTTACACTCTGGTCAGAACGGTCGCCATTTCTCTCGGTTAGAGGTTGCTTTGGTGCGTTCATACAGTAATAGCCCTTGAAATATCAGGTCACGTCAATTAATGCCCTTTGAAGTTTCCCAACATCTTTCAAATAACAAATAGAAAGGGAATGTGATTGATGTTGTTGTTAGACAGTTAGGCCCTAGCTTTGGTGGTGGGCCTGCTAGACGGGTTTGTGGTTAGACCTAGACATAGGGGTTGCTAAGCCAATATTGGCTCCTGTCTGTTGAATTTTGTCGGGACGATCTGACATGATGACATTGTTGGCGGTGCTAATTATTTCATTTTCATGTTTGTTGTAGACTTGCAATCTTTTAGTTTTTTTTTGTCAGCCAAACAAAATAAGGCGCTCGTAGTTTGTTGGAATCACTGGCGTAAGGCAAACTTAGGATTACATTTTGTGAGCAAGGGCCTGACTCTGTAACGCAAAGTTGACGGCTTCATTTACGATTTATTAAAGCTGTAGGTCCTTTTAATGTTTTTGTAGTACAGCAAAGAATATTCTGATTCTAACTCTAAAGGATTGGTTGAAGAAGAAAAACGAGGAAAGCCCGGTTTTGTCCTTCTACTAGGACGCCATCGATACACCATTGCGTCCTGTTCATATTAATGGTGTTGTCATAATGATTGACGACTTCCGAAGTTTTTTTGTGGTTTAACTAGGATAATGCTGACTTTCGAGCTGCAACCCTAATCACCTATGTCGACTTGTCAGAAAAAAACTAAAGTTGTTTAAGTACCTATTAATTGTGTCTAAATTAAATAATAGAGCCTTTACTTTATGAGGTTTTTAGCTTCGGGTAGAATTCTGATAGTGTAGTTTGGAACTCTCCAGGGATAATAATTGAAGTTTAACATTGTTTCGGACTCCGTAGTTTGGGGTTGAGGAACTTGCAACGTCGAAAATGGCAATCTACGGCACTTTGAAAGTCAATTTAGTGCTTTGGAAAAACGTCAAAGTGTTGTTAGTTAGTTTGGTAATGTTCTAACTAATGATTTTAACGTATATTATAGACATGCTCGGTTTTGCTTAGCGTCGTGATATCACAGTGTAAACAAAAAATTCTAGTTTAGACTCTATGGCCCGGTTTCTGAGTTGAGAATTTTACTAAGCACATACTTACGTATCGCTCTGTCACGCTCTTTTGCGAGAAATTGCATAGATTGGACGATACTTACCCATTTGCTTAGCAAAATTCTCAACTCAGAAACCGGGCCTATGCTATGTCCTATTAGTTTTCATTTTTCGTCGTTGTCGTTGGTCGTTGTGTCGTTGTGTGATTGATGCATGTGTTTTATTAACCCCCGACCCAAAAAGAGGTGTTTTATATTTTTTGCCGCTATGTGTGTGTGTGTATATGTCGGTCAGTCTATCTGTGGTATCGTAACTTCTAAACGGGTGAACCGATTTGGACGCGGTTCTTTATTTATTTGAAAGCGGGTTTTTTAATGCTATGTTTCATTTGAAGCTAAAAAGTCGGGGGTATTTTTAATTTTGTAGTTATCTTTTATATCCCGTTATAAGTCACCATTTAAGGCTCGGTATAAGGCTAACTAGCGCCACCAATGTTGAAAAAATCATATGTCCCTTCAGAAGAAGTTTCTGAAAAATCCTAAGATGAGCTCATGCGCCATGCTTTTCTAGATTTTTAAGTGTAGGTACCCAACTCAATTTCTAGTCTTAAGCTAAAAAAATTTCGATAACCGCCAAAAACGGCCACTTTTGGCGGTTATCGAAACTTTTTTAGCTTAAAAGTAAATTTCGAAGAGGGTATCTGCACTTAAAAATCTAGAAAAGCATGGCGCATAGGCTCATCTTAGGATTTTTTCAGAAACTTCTTCTAAAGGAAGATATGTTTTTTTTAACATTGGTGGCGCTAGTTAGCCTTATACCGAGCCTTTAAGACCATTGATGTTCCTCACGAGATTTAGGCTTATCGCATTTTTGTGCATAATCGTTCAGTTAAGATATTTTCAGGCCTTCAACGAAACGCACATAGTATAATTGACCTGAATATTAATCGTTTTTCGTAACTCGAACAATGGCTGCATACTTTAAGACCCCACACCTACAACTACATTCACCTACTCGTATACTTCGTTTTCCGATAGCTTCTGTGTTTCTTTGGTCGTGAAATTAATATACCTAAGTAATCAATCCATCACGTGAGTCCGCTATCTGTCTTTATGAGAGTGATCATCTCAGTTGTTAATAGCAGTACTTATCTCTATTTCCTTATCCAATATATACAGGGTGTTAAAAGACCGCCAACAGACCCGAAAGCCACGCATACTAGACACCAAAACAAAGTACTTTTTCGATAAATTATTGCTGGGACATGATTTTGGTTTTTTAGGTTATAATTATGAAAATTATTTATTCACGCAATGGACGTGTAACGCATAGAAGTCATATTGCGCAAGCGTAAGTATAAGTTTAAGTTACCTAAGCTTGAAGTGCCGATGTTTAGAATACATTGCGGGTTGCAATTTTAACGTCGTTTTTTGTAAGAAATATTCATAAATATGATATGGCTTCTTGAGAAGGTATATTAAGAACTAGATACTGAATACATTTCGGCAAAAAAAAAGTTTTGAAAAGTCCGACTTTGAATGTCATTATCTCGGAAACCGTTGATTTCCCAGGCATAGTTCCTTGGGCAAAAATATTCCTTATGATGAGGACAATACGTGGTTTCCCGCTTTGTTGGTGGTCTTTTAACACTCTGTATATCGATATACAGGGTGTTAAAAGACCGCCAACAGACCCGAAAGCCACGGATACTAGACACCAAAACAAAGTACTTTTTCGATAAATTATTGCTGGGAAATGATTTTGGTTTTTTAGGTTATAATTTTGAAAAATATTTTATTACTCAATGGACGTGTAACGCACAGAAGTCATATTGCGCAAGCGTGGGTATAAGTTTATGTTACTTAACCTTGAAGTGCCGATGTTTAGAATACATTGCGGGATGCAATTTTAACGTCGTTTTTTCTAAGAAATATTCATAATTTTGATATGGCTTCTTGAGAGGATATATTAAGAACTAGATACTGAATACATTTCTGCAAAAAAAAAGTTTTGAAAAGTCCGACTTTGAACCTCATTATCTCGGAAACCGTTGATTTCCCAGGCATAGTTCCTTGGGCAAAAATGTTCAGTATGGTGAGGACAATACGTGGTTTCCCGCTCTGTTGGCGGTCTTTTAACACCCTGTAGAGTACTAAATTGGATGAGTATTTACCTATATTTATTTATTTGTGAGTTATTTATGACCTGCTTGAGTGTGGATAGTAATCTCGCTTACTGATATAAATTGGCCGGTTTGGGTTATTTGATTGCCACTGACTCTACCGTTTATTCCGGTCGACTTTTGTTCTGTAGATATATAATAATATATGAAAAAAAAACTATGGCCTAGTTGCCTACCCCATAAAATGCAATATCAACGGACACAATGAAGTACAGGGTAACTTGGAATTCATTACTTTTTTCGCACCCTTTCAAAAGTGTATATAAATTTTTGTTCACAATATAATCATTGTTGTGTTGTATACCACACTAACGTGAGTCGTCTTAAGACGGCAACGATATTCTAAAATAGTACTTTTCGTTGTTTACACAATTATTGAACTGCTATATTTCTTGGTAAATGTTGTTTTACCTAAAGGTAATTTGACACCAACTAGTGGGCTGTTATGAATACAATATTAAGAATATTTTACTGGTACTGGGTAGAGCCGTAGTCAGTTAGGTTGTCACAATGGCAGGATTGGTTCCTGATTCCGGCAATCGTCTTGATTCATGATAGAAAACATGAATCAAGACGATTTCCGGATGTACCTACTGTATCCCATTCAAAACCTCATAGTTTGTTGACATGGGTTGAAGAAATAATTGCAAACGGCAAATTAATATTTCCAGTTGGCAAGTCACTGCTAATATTGTAGAGATTTGCTTAAAAAAATAGGTATTCTACATTTATACACAATATTTAGGTTAAATATTGTTATGTACTTACGACAATGTCCGCATACAGTTATCCGTATGGTACGAGTAGAACATTCACTGTTAGTAGTGTAGACCCTTAGAAACCCAAAAATTTCTGGCGTTCTATCTCATCTCACATCTTCAATTAAGCTGGCTTAATCGAAAATAAAGTAAAGGTAGGTAATTCAACTAAAAGCCTCGGGTTTCCTTACGATATATTTTCTAAACAAGGGGTTAACCTATAAAATACGAGACAAACTCTACATTATTACCTACGAGTATTAATTTAGAGTCTGTCTACAAATATAAATGACTTCGCAATTAGTTGTTCGTTCTGTCTAAATATTTAATCGCGTTTAATAGAGGCTGAATTCCACGCATAAATATTAATTAATTGCCACCTTACCAAGTTTTTGGAATTCTACTTCACTCTGTAAAGAAGACAACCTCTCGGTGTGCTATTAAACAAAAACATCTAGATGTTACGAAAAAACTTAACGCTTCAGGCACATGAAATATTTTCAGCATTTTCTTCTTAAAATTCTTAATGGTGCACGCAGCCGCCGATTTTCCAGCCAGGCTGTTTTTCTTTTTCCGTCAAAGATCCGGAAGTACCGGAAATATCCTTTAGGAGTCTCAGTGTTGTTGAGTTTTTTTCTCGAAAATCCTAATGGCTGCTACCTGTGGGGCGATGGCAAGAGCCACATGCTCCGGCCAGCAGTTACGCGCAGGCTTCCAAGCGGGGCGGTCGCGCTCTCACAATGCCGCCCTAAGCGTATGTACACCGTCAATTTCCATCAATTCTGTGTGCGCGGACCCTTAAATCGTGCCTGCCAGTTAGTCGGAAATTTTAATGTTTTTTTTTCTAATTAATCTAAGTGGGCCGACCCGGTGGGTGGCAAATGTGATTAGGGTGAGACCACCTGTTGATGTCGCGATTTGGCACAGTCCGACCGTGATGACGTCACTGACTGTTTACAAATGCCTCCCCCTATGGTCAGAATTGTGACTTTGTGACGCAATGTTTTTATGATCTACCCGCCGCGTAGCCACTATGGCGGAAAACAACACAGACGCAAGCGTGAAAATAGATTCCGTGTTTCCACCTGGTATAACCCAGCTGTTGTAGCTTTGGAGTTGTCTAAAACTATTCTGCTTTAGCTAGCTCTTTGAAATATTTACACACAGTTTCTTTTTATCTGAGTGCTAAAAAAAAAAAAAAACTTTAATTACGATTTGCATTCAGATTTACCTTGTATTATGTTGCTTGAGATGGGATTTTACTGTCCGCGCACATAATAGAGCCAACGGTCCGAAAGAGAGGCAAATATCAGGAGACGAAAATTACTGTTATAACTAGCTTGTGATAGAAGCCAAAAATATAGTTCGTCATCAATTGAATAAAGCCTAACCCTGTGGCTGCCAAGGTCAATAATATGCAGACGGAACAGAGACGGCGGGAGCAGAGTAGTCAAAAAAAAAAGTTTCGAGGTAAAAATCTTGTCAAAGTCCACGCATATTTGAGTCAGTTTGTGCAGTTGAACGTTCATTTCATGGTGCTTCGCGTTGAGCGTATAAATCACTGGAGACAGAAAAAACAGCGCAGAAATAAATAGCTGTCGTGGATTTTTCAACTTTACTTTGCTGCAGAGATTCTAAGAGAAGATCTACGTAGTTTATCTGTATTGTGGTTGTGTCCTAGTCACTACAGCCTCTGCTTTAATTTATTTGCGGTAAAAACTTTTTCAAATTATGCTGTCCATAAAGATCACCTTTGATTGCAAACCAAAGTTTTTGTTATCGTTGTGAGAAACTGCTAAAATATTACCTGAAAATATTTTGGAATAGCCCGCAGTAATGGAGGCTTTGTTGCTTACAACAGAGCGCAGAGTTTTAACACTAAGTGCGCTAAATGTACTCGGTAATTGGCGTGAAACAAAAGGATTGTTCGTACCGAATTCATTAATATTACCCCGTTAGTCGTTATGTGGGTACAATGTGACCCTTGTTAGGGGACTGAGCGTTGAACCGGACAAATTGGCCCTGCCGATTTTTGGTACAAGCAACTACAAAAATGTAAATACTTTTAGTCCAAACTGGTCGAACGTATTTTTAAGGTAAAATTAAACCTTAATGTAAGTATGCATTTATGTGCATGAATATTTTGTAAATTTTTTACGCTGAATTTGATGACAACTTTGACTAAGCTTTCCCGTTCAAATCGGCTTTTGAATCCTTTTGTAAATATAATAAAATTGTGAATGCATCAAAAAAATTTACAAGCAAAAACGTCCCATTACTTTTGATGACCAATTTGAAATCTGTATTTAACCAAAATGTAGAGTTTATCAATCTGCGTACTAAAGCTTAAAAAAAGCAGTACACAAGCTTTTTTAGCAAAGAGTTTTCCACACAACTGATCCCAGTATTCCTGATGTGTTGATATATTTCTGTCATGACCTATTCCGCACCCGGAAAAAGATTAGGCACTTCCTTTAAATAGGTCGACATGATTAATATCCAGCACTGCAGCAAACGACATATGGGGCCACATGATCAGTTTATAACCGACTTAAAAAAGAGGACCTCAATTCGACCCATATTATGTTTTTTAAATGATTGTTACCTCAGATTTTTTTTCTAGGTACCGATTTTGACTATTCTTATTTCATTCAAATTGTGAAGATCTGATTAAAAAATTCGGTGAGGGAGGACGGAACTCCTAACAGGACAGCAGCAGATCCCTCGCAATCAGTGCAGTAGCTTATAATAACAGTGTAGGTACCTTGTAACCAGTGAAGTTGGTTTTTAACTTTTTTCTTATTCTAAAAGCGAACTTTATGTGAGTATTTAAGACACAGTTTTTCCGACCAACTAGCAAGCACAAACTATTTTTGCAGAAAATTGTTGTTCATCCTGTTTTAAATTTGCTCTTTGCCGCAATGTAATTTGCCTTTTTGCCTCTGTTATAATAATTTTGTTTCGGTTTTTGTTACTTGGTTATTATTGTTAGCGTTTTCGGAAACTCCACTCCGCGTTTTGGTCATTATTTAGTGGTATTTTTTGCTTAATTAAAAAACTGGTTTTCATCGTTCATCAGAATTCGCGTTTACTGTACCTACCATATCAATCAATCGACCAGTGAAACCCTCGAAACGTGGTGTTTGCTAAACATATCGTGTAAACAAACAAGTGATCGTAACACAAGTCAATCAGTCAAGTGCAAAGTGACCTAAGTGAGAAACCGGTGACCTGGAAGTGACCTAGTGCGGCGGTAGTGTCTCTGACGATGTTGTTTTGACTCAAAGTGAAATGATGCGTCGTGGTAAAGTGCTTTTGGATGGCAGTAGGCAAGTGTCAGTCGATGGCAGTGCTAGTGTCTCTGATAAAGAGCTGGTCCATAAGTGTCACAGTGACCCCGGGGGTGGTCAGGCCTTGGGGACTGCCCCTAGGACCCAAAGACATCGGTCTACGTCAGGGGCGCCAAGGAAATGTGTCCTCACCCTAGACGGCTACTCGTACGTTATAGGTAAGAGAAATTTATTTGTTCGATAAATGATGTCCCATGCTTTCAGCCTCGTTGAGTTTTTTAGGCCCGGTTTCTGAGTTGAGAATTTTACTAAGCACATACTTACGTATCGCTCTGTCACGCTGGCAGGAGAGACAGGACGATACTTACCCATTTGCTTAGCAAAATTCTCAACTCAGAAACCGGGGCTCAGTCCATTGCGCTAAGTTTTCCATGTCAATACATTTCTCAAGGTCACAACATTTAGTGAACAATAGCATAGAGAGGCAGGTATTTCTCTACTCCGAGGTGGTTCTGGACAAATAGTTCAGTAGGTTGGCATAAAGAAAGGTCCATATCAACCTCCATTGCTCGGATCTCTATCTCACTCTACAAAGGCGTGATAGATAAGAGTTGCATTTCGATATGATATGTCATGCTAAGCATGAATTACAATAGGAAAGGAAATTACAATAGATTACTCAGTGACTAACACACCAACCGACCTTAATCTGTATCTAATCGTCATCTATTTATAGTTTCGAATTCGAACACAACTTGATCGTCATTTGTTAGTTAGACAGTAATTTGTATTTCCTTAATAATTTATGAATAGCGTTCCAAAGCGGTGGCATTCATTTGTTTTCAGAAAACAAAAAATTTAATTCCCTTTTTTCACGCATGCGCCTCGTATTTTTGTAATCTGTAGATTGATAATTCGATAGAACTCCACGTACCTAGGCATTTATTATGCTTCTTTTAAGGAACGCTAAGTAAAATAAATGTGTAGGTAGGTACTGTAGCAGAAAAACATGCAGATCTCAATCAATCTCAATCATTCGCCAATCTTTGAATAGTGGGTGTTATTTTTTATGTTGGAAAAATGAGCATCGGTTTTTGCTAAAGACGTTTGTGCTAAAAATATATGCTTCAATGTTTGCGAGTGTGATGTGATGTGATGATACATAAATCGTACTTTGTAGAAGTATTTTTCACGTACTATTTAAGCCTCATAATTAATTATAGTTTGTAACACAATCGTGTTTTGATAAGTTTTCAGTTTTTCGGGTTTGCTAGTTTAGCTCCTGAAACGCTCCTAACCTATCGAAATAGGTACTGCTTGAGACCGTGTTAGATTGTATATGAGGTGATCAGACCATACCCCACAAACCAACATGGCTTGTGGGAGGCCGAGTATGTCCTGATGAGGGACACCTCAAAATAAATGGTCATCTGTAAAACCACAACTCAATAAGTGAAAAGTAAATTAAATAAACTATTTAGTAGTGACATGTATAACTTGTTAAAATACAATTAATTCAATGAAAATGTTATGTGTGTACTTACCTTATTCTTTATAATTAATTGTTAAAAAGATAAAATCTTATATTATAATTATTATGATTGCCTCAGTAGGTACTAACAGTGTATCGGTCTTACTGAATATGACGTCAGTTAATTAGAGACCAGTGAACTGCTAATCTTGTAGAAGCCATAAGGCTTATAATATGAATACGACCCAATATACCTCTATGTATGTAGGGTGTGATTTACTCCGTAGGATTGGATGTACGGTCGGCCACAGTCTAGGATACTCCATGGTAGCTCTTACCGCGCGCGGCATAAGGGCGCCAATGGAACAAAAAGGGGTATTCTAGCGTGTGGCCGATTGTACCTTAAAAATAATCCACGTTATTTTATCCGACAAACAAATGGTCTGATTGGCTTGAATATACGCAAACAGTAATACTTTCTACATTGACGAATCTGCCAGGAACTTCCGTCATTGATTTTCCCGATAACTAGCGCCTTGGTGCAGTTTTCTCACCAAAAACAAGATACCGTACAATAAAACCATTGTAGAAAATATCTAATTCCTTCTCCTTTCAACGTTTAACAGCTCACAAAAAAACCCGGTGTAAAAAAGTTTCTTGAAATGCCATCTATTACCTAAACACTGATAGAACATTGTTTGTCCGAATGTTTCCCCATATCCATAACAAATTTAATACTTTATTAAGGTGTGTCCTGAAAGCTCATAAAAGCTCACAGCATCCATTTTAATAATATCGAGATGAAGACAAAAAAGCATAATCAGTCATGAATAGGATTTTCAGAACAAACGTCGCATTGTCTGTACTGTAAAAGCATTAGCGTAGTAATCAGTTTTGATGGTCCTTTCTTGTGGTTTTAGTAAAATTATTCTATCAATCTATCTTAATGAAAACCTCTCAATTTTCTTCAACCTATTTTCTTGCGTCTTCCTGTCTTGCGAACAATATTTGCCAAGTCAGTGACTACATAATTAATTGATCAGCGTCGAAAAGTTTTTGGGCAGAAAAAGTGAACGAACTAGAGTGATCGGTAATGTTAAGTTGAGTTTAAGGACATCGAATGCTTTCCACAGGCGACCAATTGTAAACAGAATGTGAAAGTAATCGACGGAGGTCAGAAATATTGTAAAAATGTTAAACCTTCACTATCACACATTTTTACCCGACTACGCGAAGCAAAAAGAAGGGTTATGATTTTAGTAGCGTATGTATGTTTGTGTGTTCATCTGTTCCCTCGCAGAGCCTGAACTATTCGGCCGATTACAACAAATGAGGTGTCGTTGGATTTATATCAATCACTCAGGTGACGTAGGATAATACTATAATTTTCAAAAAAATTAAGATGTCTGTGGTGCGCCCTAAAGTAGCGGACACAAAAAAAAATATCGGTTACCATCGTCATGGGTATCAAATTATAGGACTTTAAATGACCTTTTCAAAAATGTGTAACAAGTAGAACCAAAATAACCAAAATGTGTTTTTTGTACCCTTTTATAATTCACATTTACTTCACCATAATGTACCTATACATAATATAGTGAGCTTAAACAACACACTGAGTGTAGCACCAATGTTTGATCGCAGAGCCCAAAAGCATACATTTTCTATCTCTATGAGTTGTTTAATTGTATTTCAGGTGTATAATATTAGTTACGTGACACGTTTGAATAAAGCTACGTAGGTATATCAATGTTGTTGCCAATGGAGCCAATTACTAACACTACAAAGCATTCGATTCCGAACTTTAGATTGATCGTTAGTTGAAATTGCGTCGGTTATACGAGTAACTTTGGTTGACGCTTAATGGAAATGCAGTGAACCAAATTGGTAACTATATGTAGAAATCAAGAAAGCGTTCACATTAATAAAGGATTTCTGAAGTCCAAAACATGGCGAGGCCTTGAGCAAAAAGATGGATCAAAATCAAAATGAAATTCATATTTAGCACAGATGGTATTTATTATTTCATAAGTTCTCCACATTTTGTCCTCCGCCGTTGGCTTTCATAAACCTTTTTAAAAGCCAGCTGTTCTCGTAACTTGACGTATTTAATTGTTTCCATCACGTAGTTAGGGATTTTTATTCCCCTGCCAACCCCACCTTATCCAATGTCCAGCAGCAGACTACGAATTTCCTTCAGATGATAATATCTGAATATTATTCAGATGATTCAGATTACTTTGCGGCAGTGACAGGAAGAGAGACATAATCGCGATCGCGCGTGGCGTAATAGTACACACGACAGCACGTCGACCTTAACACGCTAGCACTCTACTCAGTTACGTTACAGGCGACTTTACAACAAAAGTGTACAGTCTGACGTGCTGTCGTGTATACAGTCGCCCGCCTGAGGCATTGTACCCTCAAAGCAAAAATCGCCAATCCGCAGTGGGTGCGCGGCCCGAACTCTCTCTCTGAGAGAAGGCTTTTGCCCAGCTATCAGGACATGTGCAATTGTACGGGCTATATCTTACTATTTTTTTCATAGGCCTATGTTTTGTTTTTCTCCACAACGATCCCTGCACAATCACGAAAGCTCTGCATTTCCCGTACAAATGGTACTACAGTAATCACTAGTTTATCTATCTGGTTTATCGCCGGACTTATCTGTGTCGTCATAATTGTGGTCGTGATAGTGTGCCCCGTCCATATCAGATAATGTCTGATGTCTCATTAAAGTAGTATCGACGTTCAATGGTTTAACGGTTGCTGTAAAAAAACCCTTGCTGAACGAGCGAGCGAAGCGAGACAAGTTCTCCGAGTCTACTGGAACAATCCGGCGCTTGTATGTATGTATGAATGTTCGTTTAACGGTAACTATGAACTCGCAAGTGTAACTTTTTGCTAACACCATTCGTTACATTCATACTAAACAGACAAACATAGATACAAGCGCCGGATAGTTCCAGTAGACATAATGTATTATTATTTTGTGGCGCTAGATATGTTCATAAAGCCTCTTTAAGAGTTAGGTTTAATTGTCTAACCGTTCAAATATTTAGATACCTATAAAGGTCATTGCAGGCTATTCGGTAATTAAGAGTCGTTTATTGTCGATTTACGATCATTACTTAATGCCAACCCAAAGACTATCACAAGAGGGAAATTGAATTTTAATGACTCTTGTTAGAAGGGTTTGTTATATCTTGAGGTTAGACTTGCTATGAATAGGTCCAAAATCCAAGTCATGACCAATGGTTGAAAGCAATAAATTTATATGTAGGTACAGGCAGGAATTACACTGTCATCGATTATACAGGGTGTTAAAAGACCGCCAACAAAGCGGGAAACCACGTATTTTCCTCATCGTAAGGAACATTTTTGCCCAAGGAACTATGCCTGGGAAATCAACGGTTTCCGAGATAATGAGGTTCAAAGTCGGACTTTTCAAATGTTTTTTTGCAGAAATGTATTCAGTATCTAGTTCTTAACATACCTTCTTAAGAAGCCATATCAAAATTATGAATATTTCTTACAAAAAACGACGTTAAAATTGCAACCCGCAATGTATTCTAAACATCGGCACTTCAAGCTTAAGTAACATAAACTGGTACCTATGCTTGCGCAATATGATTTCTGTGCGTTACACGTCCATTGCGTGATAAAATATTTTTCAAAATTATAACCTAAAAAACCAAAATAATTTCCCAGTAATAATTTATCGAAAAAGTACTTTGTTTTGGTTTCTAGAATGCGTGGCTTTCGGGTCTGTTGGCGGTCTTTTAACACCCTGTATCTTAGGGCCAGCTAGTAAGTTCCGAAAACAGGCAAGGCATATAAATCGATCGCCGCATTGAGAACGCCTGGAAGTGCTACTGGTCCATGAAGGATCTTATGAAGGGAAACCTTCCGCTCAACCTAAAGCGGAAACTCGTTGATAGGTGTATCCTGCCCGCTCTCACCTACGGCTCCCAGACTTGGTCACTGACCGAAGAGCAAAAGTTTAGACTCAAGGTTTGCCAGAGAGCCATGGAGCGCAGTATACTCGGCGTCAAGAAGATGGATCATGTCAGAAATACCACACTGCCCTCCAAGACGCATAAGCTGACGTAGGGGTCCAAACAGTAGAGCTGGGCCGGACATATCAGCCGCATGCACTTGGATAGGCGGGCAAGAATCACAATGGAATGGGTGCCAGCAAATGGAGATCGAGGTAGGCCGCGAAGACGCTGGCGGGACGATCTTGATAAATACACGCCGGACTGATCTGAGGTGGCCCAGAACAGAAAAGTGTGGACTGAAGTGGAGGAGGCCTTTTTCCTGCAATGGGAGAGTGGTGGGACACTAACAACGAGGTCACGTAAAAAAAACTATCAGATGAACTAAGGTGACGCTAAAAGCACAATTAAAAGAAAAAAAAAAAATTGGGATATTTTTTATTCATAGGTTTTCTGATCTGGGATATTTGTTTTACATCAAATGTGTCCAAAATGAAGCGAAGTACCTACTTTAGAACATTCGTTGACTGCTGAACTTCTTTTAGGAACTGGGTGGGTGAAAAGTTACACCAGACGCAAAATAGTCGCAAGTAGAGACGTCGAGTTGCGGAAAACAGCCCGTTCGACCATTAACAAGTATGACCCCACACAAATAGGTGCCCAGAGTAATCTACATTAGATTCCCTTTCATCAGCCAACCAACGTCTGTCGAAAGCCGAAATCACGTTAATTCCACGAAGCAATTCAATAGCACTGGCACAAACACGACTGGGATAGCGTAAATAGAGACAGTCAATCCGACCCACGCCTTGATTACGTATCTTGCAGTTAATAAGGGTCAGTTCCAAAACGCGCGATAGTTCACTCGTAAAAATTTAAAGGACTTTCATATCTCAGGAACGTATCATCTAAATTCTTAACTGCATAACCCGTGTCATTAAAAGATGACCTTTAAAACACTCGCCCTTCCGCTCTAATTAATACAATCAAAGAAAACGCTAGTTTTGAAGTCCATCCTAAATGTTTTCTCTGTTTTCTTGACACGGCTTATACAGGCTACATCTTACTTTTGCATTATTTGTCTATTGTTTTCCTGGTGGTGTTGGCATATTCTCTTATCAACACGTTTGTGTACTTGCACTGGCACAAAATAAAAAATCGGGTTAGCGTAACTAGGTACCTACTTAGAGGCAATGTCGATCTGATCTATGTTTTTCCACGAGATTTAATTGCTTTTGATCTGTCATTGGCATAATTTCTTAAAAGGTAATAATCTAATAATACTTAGTAAGGGACTAAAATTATGAGACAGATAGTCATAATGATAATTTCTAATAACTAAAATTTTGACAGTACTATAGGAATCTATCAGGTAGTGTAACGAGAATCTAGGATGACTGTATTAGAAAATAACGAAAGCAAATAATAATCTCATGTGAAAACTTTTAGCTCAAGATCCTGAGCTGAAATTGAGTAAGCCCGTCAATGTAGCTAGTTGCTGTGACCTAAAATAAGTAGAAAATGTCAGCGAAAGGTCATGAGTAGCGCTTCAGCTATGTACAGCCACCGACATGCTAGGATACCCTTTTTTTAAAGTGATGAATTTCACCCTTAATAAGGCCGGCCGGCCTTATTGAGGGTGAAACACGGACGAAATTCCTGACGAAAAAAAAACAATCGGGGTTCCGAACGCAGTGACTGCATACAAAGTCTATGGACCGCCACACCCATACGGTTTTTTCATAGATCAAGTACGCAGTTTGCATTGGTTTCTTATTTCCGAACGGAAAAATTCTGTCTGTATGTGGCCGGCCTAAGAGCTACTGGGACGCTATTGCGTTCATATCGACGAAGTTTTTAATTTAAATTCTCTTTCAATTCGCATACTTAGTTTTTTTTTTAATTTCTAATTTTTACTTAACCAAAGGTAAAGGCTACTTTTCACAATTAAAATATAAAATGCATCTTAATTCGTGAAATATTGAATTCTGTAATACGCCCCGTATTTTTTTTTTAAATTCGGGGTCTGGCGTCGGGTGGTATTTAAGTTGCGATTGAAAATAATCACCTGACCAACCCTGACCCCTAATAATCCTTATTTTCTTGCCATTTCTGTTGTATTATGTTACCGGCCAAACCCGATTTCATGATAAACTAGTTTCGCCTCGGCCAAACCAGTCTAACCTAAGCATGAATGAACAAACCAGTATAGCCTAGGCTAAACTAGTCTAGCCGAACCTCGTATGGATAAACCGGTATTTCCAAGGCCAAACTAGTTTAGCCGAAGCTCTTATGGAGAAACCAGTTTAGCCAAGGCCAATCCAGTCTGGCCTAGCAAGAATATTGTACGCTCCAGGACAAACTAGTATGGCCTAGCCCGAGCTGATATTGACGAACGATTAGGTATGATTGTTACCATATCTCGTAAACTAAGAGGTTTAGCGCAAAAATAACGAAATTTTCGAACCCCTTAATAACCCCGAAGCCAGGCCTCTTACTTTTATAGGTGTTCTAAAAATCGACATAAAGTGTGTAAAACATACAGGGTATTCCTGAAAGTGTGACAGACAGTCGAAAAAGATTTAAAACAAAGGTTAGGTCGGTAGGTTCGGTTGGCGACACACTGACACACCTACCTACCTCATTTTCGACAAAACCGGACATAGATACCCTAGACTTTTTGAATTTGTACACTTTTTCAAATTCGGCCTTTAAATACTTCCCCTACTGTTCAGATAATTACGGTGGGTTAGTTAGTTTTAAGAAAAAGTGCTAGGCTAGCATAAATAAGTAGAATCTGTATTACCCCTGCTCAAATTGGGCTAGACTAGTTTGGCCTAGGCTAAACTGGTTTCTCCATTCGACCCAAAACACAACACTTCCCATACATGACTTGTACAAGATGTACAAAAGCACTTATAATTTATAGGTAGGTATTATTTTAATGAAAATCCGTGGACGGATACACTTGTGAATTTGTGAAACAAAAATTACCTACGAGCAAGAGCAAGCATGCGGTGCACGGCGGGGTAGTTATCTGTGAAAAAACCTCGGCACAGACCAATAGACAGTCTGTGGACAGACTTTGACATTATTCTGGCTAAACTCCATTTTCTACGGTGAGAAGATAGCGCCATCTAGAGACGTCTTCATAAACAACAAAAAAAAAACCCGAAAAAAGCCTATTTTAAAACCGAGGGACAATCCGCTTTAATTTAATTAACAAAATTCACCGAAACAGCCTCATCTATCTTCTATCTATACTTATAATAAAACTCTAGCGAAGTCAATTCTGTACATTAAATATTTTTAGAAAAAAACTAGCAGGGGTTACTAAGTAAACTATACTGAATACAAAAATGCAAAAAAATCGGTCTATGTCTGTCTGTCTGTCTGTCTGTCTGTGTGTTACCTCATCACGCGAATACCGCTGAATAGTTTTCAGTCAAATTTAGGACCGTGATAAGTCCTGATTCTGGGAACAATCTAGGCTATCCGATGTTCAGAATACATTGCGGGTTGCAATTTTAACTTCGTTTTTTGTAAGAAATATTCATAATTTTGATATAGCTTCTTAAGAAGATATGTTAATAACGTGATACTGAACACATTGCAGAAAAAAAAAGTATTTCCGGAAAAAAAAATCCTACTTGGAACCTCATTATCTCGGAAACCATTTGTTTCCTAGGCATAGTCCCTTGGGCAAAAATATTTGTTATGATGAGGACTATACAGGGTGTTTAAAGAGCGCCGACAGACCCGATTTCGATAAATTATTGTTGGGAAATGATTTTGGTTTTTTAGGTTATATAAGTAAATATTTGAATGGACGTGTAACGCACAGAAGTCATATTGCGCAAGCGTAGGTATCAGATTATGTTACTTAAGCTTGAAGTGCCGATGTTTAGAATACATTGCGGGTTGCAACTTTAACGTCGTTTTTTGTAAGAAATATTCATAATTTTGATATGGCTTCTTGAAAAGGTATGAACTAGATACTAAATAAATTTCCGAAAAAAAAATTTTTGAAAAATCCGACTTTGAACCTCATTATCTCGGAAACCGTTGATTTCCCAGGCATAGTTCCTTGAGCAAAAATGTTCCTTATGATGAGGACAATACGTGGTTTCCCGCTTTGTTGGCGGTCTTTTAACACCCTGTATGTGGTCTCCCACTTTGTTGGCGGTCTTTTAACACCGCTCGGTATTCAATACAAGCACTCGCCGCAAACAATAATTTTGCATTCTTGCATAACAAATAACTATTGTTTACCATTGAGCTGGATAGACAGAGTTATTAGATGTATACTTTGCTTGCTGGCTTAGCATGAGAATGAGTAAGACCTTATCTATGGGCTTATAACTTTATCTATCCCACTCTACGTCGAGGGAGATACATATAAACCCTTTTACTTCCTAAGCAATTCTTATGCTAAGTTTCCTGGTATCTTATCACGGGCGATACCTTAATGTAAACAATACATATTTATTATTAAATTTATAAATGTATTGTTTAGATTAGGGTTTTTATTATATTTTATTCTATGGATTTCTTTTGAGCCCTGCTACCGCAAGTTAAGAAATAATAACTATTAAAATACCCCCGACATTTTAACTTCGAATAAGCATACCTATTTAATAAATAGCTGAACCAATTTTGACAAAACATAACTAAGAACATTCGCTAGAAAACCTGCTTTCAAATTAAAAAAAAAACCTAAAGCTTCCAAATCGTTCACCCATTTAAGAGCTACGGTGCCACAGACAGACACACCCTCATAAACACTTATACAGACACACTCACAAAGCTGTCAAACTTATAACACCCCTCTTTTTTGGTCAAGGGTTAAAAAAAACCTTCCTTTTGAGTTTTCCTCCACAGTCGAATTTAAATTAAATGTCAAATGTGTAAAAACGCATACGAAGTCGCGGGCACAACTAGTTTATTTTATACAATTTAACTGGTCAAACAAAACGTGCTCACGGGTTATTGTGGGATGCACAAAAATGTCGTTTTATGTAGGGCCTTTTTTGCACTTGACATTTAATAAACGTTTTGGATGCCGAAAAAACTTAAGTAAAAACGTATCAGGAAGTTCACAAGATTTTTCTTTTTATTCATGCTCTAAAATGCTTATGGGCTTCGCCGCCGTCTACTAAATAAAATAAAAAAATGCTGCCGAAATGTTAGCTTCAAATAAGTATACAAATTATCTCGTAAACGGCTGAACCGATTTCGCTAAAACATTATCTAAGAACACTCGCTAGAAAACCTGCTTTGAAATGAAAAAAATATAAATCGGTTCACCCGTTTAAGAGCTATATATCTATGGTGCCACAGACAGACAAACAGTCACACACACCCTCATACCCTGATAGATATACATAGCGGTCAAACTTATAACACCCCTCTTTTATTGAACGAGCGAGCGAAGCGAGCGAAGTTCTCCGAGTCTACTGGAACAATCCGGCGTTTGTATGTATGTATGTATGTATGTATGTATGTATGTATGTATGAATGTTCGTTCGACGATAACTTGAGTAAATTTAGTCGGATCGTCCTGAAATTTGGTAGGCAGGTAAATGAGGCCAAGAGAATTTTTAAGTTCGAACATGAGCCAAATCGGTCGAGGGGTTGCTGAGATATGGGGTTGTTAAGTTTATATGGGGTCGCGAGTTCATAGTTCGGGGCGAACCACTAGTGATAATAGGTTATATATGGTTTAAAAAAAACGGCCTTTGTAAACTAAACCAGTTACAATAAAAATACTCTGTCCTAGATCAAGTTTGAAATTTCCAAATGCACCAAACGCGTGGTGGTTCTTATAGTTGCAAGTTTGCAACGCTCGCCATGTGTTTAACATACAATACAATTCATTATACATTATGTTTAACAGGTTTCAATGGCATTATGTTATTGTTCCGAGGAATAATGATATCTATGCCGTCTGTTTACTGGCTCAAGCCTGTCCATGTCACTCCTGTAAAGGAATAGCCCTCAATCCAAGATGTTGCAATTTATTGATACTGGGCATTAGGTATGAATTATTTCAAAGAGTGAAAGTGAAAGTGAAAGTGAAAACTATTTATTGCCAAGTTATACATATAAGTACATAGAACATTGAAAAAATATTTGGTTTTATTGAACGAGCGAGCGAAGCGAGCGAAGTTCTCCGAGTCTACTGGAACAATCCGGCGTTTGTATGTATGTATGTATGTTTGTATGTATGTTTGTATGTTTGTATGTATGAATGTTCGTTCGACGATAACTTGAGTAAATTTTGTCGGATCGTCATGAAATTTGGTAGGTGGGTAAATGAGGCAAAGAGAATTTTTAAGTTCGAACATGAGCCAAATCGGTCAAGGGGTTGCCGAGATATGGGGTTGATAAGTTTATATGGGGTTGTTAAGTTTATATGGGGTCGCGAGTTCACAGTTCGGGGCGAACCACTAGTATAGTAGATGAGTAGATGCTTAGAGTAGAATAATTTTAGATTAAAATAACCTGGCAAACGGTCTGCGATCAGCAGATGCTGTTTGATTGTAAAAACCTAACAGCGCTGTTATTCTGCGTAGACCGTGATAAACTTAGAACTAAACTAAGTATAGGTTTCGAGAGAGTTTATCGTCACCATCACTACAGATAGGCGATTCTAAATAATTTTCCATATTAGTGAGTGGTAAAAACCCAATCGTTTTGTCTAGCGAAAACAATGTCCCAGGCACTGCAGCGCCGAGTGGTCTATAAATTCACCCATCTAATTTTTAATAACTAGTGGTTCGCCCCGAACTACGAACTCGCGACCCGATATCTCAGCAACCCCTCGACCGATTTGGCTCATGTTCGAACTTAAAAATTCTCTTGGCCTCATTTACTTGCCTACCAAATTTCATGACGATCCGACTAAATTTACTCAAGTTATCGTCGAACGAACATTCATACATACATACATACATACATACATACATACATACATACATACATACATACATACATACATACATACATACATACATACATACATACACAAATACATACATACAAACGCCGGATTGTTCCAGTAGACTCGGAGAACTTCGCTCGCTTCGCTCGCTCGTTCAATTAATAATTTTCTACAAACTCTTCATAACGAGTGTGTTAAATTGTACTCGTCATTGTTTTTACTTTTTTGTTCTGTTTTGTGTCATTGTTTTTACTTTTTTTGATGCATGTACGCTTACCAAATTTATAGAAATATTATGAGAAACTATAGGTCTCTATATACTTTAAGAAACTTTAAACATAGCCAAATGTATAACTGTTTGTTTCTAAAATAAAACTAAAATAAAATAAAAGTTAAAAATCTAGTACGAGTGAAGGTACCACTGGACGCTGCATAAATCATCTCATTACGTAGATGCAAAGGCCTTTTTTTTGTCTGGCGAGTAGGTAGATAAGTACAAAATAGACCAAAAGTCAGTTAAATTAAATCCACTAATTTAACTGACTTTTGGCTGACTGACTCCTGGACTCCTGCAAAAAAAAAATATAATAATAATAATAAAAAACAAATAATACCTGACCCTACCTTATTTTGGTGTAAATAATTGTAATTAGCATTACGTCTATTACAGGAAAAAAATTAAATAGCTTTTTTCCTCAAACAACCCAACTTCTAAATGTGATTTCCAACAACTTTTTTTCTACGACGTTGGCTTTTTTTTTTTCATCCCACACGTCTAACTTATAAGCCCCCTCTTTTTGCGTCAGGGGATAAAAATAAGTAACAAATAGAGCCTGCGCAGACGACGCACAGTGGCGGACAAAAAGTCCGCGGCGCGCTCTTATTACTACAGTAATAAGGTTGCACTCTCTCCTCGTCTCGCCTGGCGGTATACGCAGACAAAGGCAACCTTATTACCAAGTATTAAGTAATACTAGGACTTTTTATTCGCCACCGTGCGTCTTCTGCACAGGCCCATTGGAGCAGGAGAGGCTGGAAAGGTGCTAGAGTGTGGAGGGGCACAAAAGCGCGCCGCGCAGGTAGCACTGGGATGGTAGAAATGCACACTTTAGGGAATAAGAAATGTTAATTAAATAAAATGTATCGAGATTTTTCAAACTTTGTAAAACAAAAGTTGTTGGAAATCATATTAAGAAGTTGAAGTGTTTCGGGAAAAATCTATTTAAAGATTGCCCTGTATTATTTGTAACCAAGGTTTAAATAGGTATTTTTTATTTTTCCTATTACCTCATTCGTCTCATAAATCTCCAGTAGGCTGTCCTATATGCAATGCATGATTAAGGTCCCACCTTTTCTATAGTGTAAGGAATAGATGCGGTGCAGAGTGCAGATCTCTCCAGTAATGGAGAGGCACTTCGAGAAGAAGAAGGAATAGATACCACTGGATCTAGGCCTATGATGGCATTAGCCCGACAAGCAAGTTCCACTGCATTGTATGTATTTGTGAGCTTCGCAAGGCAGGCCCGCATATTGGTTTGCTGGTTTGCTGCATTAAGTGACTTTCACACTGTCAAGTATATTGATTTTATGCCACGTGAGTAACTCGTGACGTGACAATTAGCTAGCGCGTTTCGAATCCCAGTGAATGTTTTTCTAAGTTACAGGAATTCTCGCAAGAACTATCGTTAGTAAGTGAAAAGTAAACGTAAGTGAAACCGTTAGCAAAATACGAAACTGCCGATTTTTTTTTATGTAGCCTCTTTTGTGTCCCACTGCTGGGCAAAGGCCTTCCCTTATGACCAATCTTTCTTAACCGGGCAGTGGCGGATTCACACATTTGCCGCCAGTAGGCTTTTCAATTTTGCTGCCCCTATCGACCGACCAATTACTCTAGTCACCTCTTTGACCTTCTTTATCTTTGAGCTTCAAGAAAAGCTGATTAGTTTTAACACCTCAAAAGGGACAAAAGGCAAGCGGCGCCGAAAAGGGGGCAGGAGGCGCCAAGCAGAGCTTCTTTTATGTAAGATCTCAAAATATGCCCCAAATCTGCCGCCCTAGGCTTCAGCCTACTCAGCCTATTGGTAAATCCAGCACTGTAACTGGGGCCATCTTCTGCCACCCCGGTAAAAAGGTTTCGAGATCGTCCCGCCATCTCCGTGTTGGCCTGCCACGGCGCCGGTGCCCAGTATTCCCGGACCAGTCAGTGGCGATTTTCGGCCATCTGTCTTGAGTTCTGGACCCATAGCTTGTATGGTCAACCGTTCCACTTAAGGTTCAATGAAAATAGCGTGGCATAGTCGAATTTTTCAGTTTTTTTTTTTCAATTTTGTAACTGAACGGAGAAAATTTCACGACAATAAAATTTTATTCTTTACATTATTGTAAACAACAGAACAACAATAAGCTTATAATGTTAGTTATTTTAAGGACATCGATTAAATATTTCACTGTGAACTTACATGGTAGGGAGCACAACTTCAAGATTAACGTTTTATCCCACTATCGGGTAGCGGCACCTCTCTTCACACGGTGAAATAAAGCAAGATTATCATATCGGCTTATCATTCTTCATTAGCTTCTAAGAAATTAGTAAGTAATATTGCAACCGTCTTGTAATTTTTTATCATCATAGTCAGTTCCTGTCATACTCGTACCTTGTCAGAAGTTTTTCATGGCTTTTTTGCGACTTCAACTAAGCTCAAGCTAGAGAAAAAAACTCAAAGTTGGAAGCTGCATCTTTATGATATTTTAGGCCCATCCACGTCCCCGTAATAAACTGTTAGTATCTTATAATAGATTGTTAATATCTTATAAAAAATGCGACTTCCTAAAATAAAATATTTATTTAATTTTGAGGTGCGATATAAAACGTCCACACGCAGAATCATTAAAATTTCGAACGCTCTTCAAATATTTCTTTTTACAAATACATTGTTTTTTTTAAACAGTAAACTAACATAAAAAAAATACATTTACGCGATAAGACAGTGAGTGGCTCTCTTGCGTTTAGCTGGAGCATTAGGCCCGGTTTCTGAATTGAGAAATTCGTTAAGCAAATGGGCAAGTATCGTGCTGTTTCTGCAGATTTCTCACAAAAGAGCGTGACAGAACGATAGTTAAGTATCTGCTTAGCAAAATTCTCATTTCAGAAACCGGCCTTACTCTAACAATGCAATTAGATGAGGCAAGTGGGTGGTTGGTCCAATGACTCCGAGGCCGTTGGATGTTTTCTGCAGTTATTAAAAGACACCAAATAAGGCAATAACTTCTTTCAGAAAAAAAAACATCTCCGAGTCTTCTTCTCACGGTCTTGGAGAGATAACCTTATAGGGCGCCGTGCATAGTGAAAAGCCCGCGCGCCACAAAAATGCACAAAATCGAGTCCTGTATCTAATAGGTGCACGACAGCACGTGTGACTGTACATTTTTGTTGTAAAGTCGCCCGTAACGCAACCGAGTAGAGTGCTAGCGTGTAAGGGTCGACGTGCTGTCGTGTGTACACTAAACAAATCGAAAATTTTCACATATCTAACACAGCCAGTTTTTTGTTGAGATTCATGAACGATTTGAATATATTTTGGATGAAAAAAAATAGGCGGCGCACTTTTTTTCAGACATAATCTTGCAATCTGTTATGGATATCAACACAAAACTGGCTGTTTTAGATAGCTCTCACCTAATTCTAGGGTTTGATTTGTGAACATTTTCGATTTTCTTAGTGTATTTGATACAGGAATCGATTTTGTGCATTTTTCTTTGCGCGCGGGCTAATTCAAAACGTTCATTAAATAAAAAGTATCGACAAGTTGTAGAACAAAAGTTGTTGTGGAGATCACATTTAAAATTTGACGATTTTCAGTAATAAATCTATTAAAAAATAACCCTGTATAGGCCTTTTTGTACTTTATAAGCTTCCATTTTAGGCTTTAGATAAGAGGGTTTAGGCAGCAGATGAGCATGTTTCCTCGCGATTTTTTCCTACACCGTTGCCGAGTTTTTTTTTCCGAGTTAAATTGTGGCCTCCCTTACTATTATACTAACGCTTGCGGACGCACTCGCAATATCGGGCGCCACATCACCCGCACGCTTTGAGAAGGCCGGGGGTGTCCGCACGTCGCGGTTACTAGAGAACAGATTGAACTAGGTAATTTGTGGATAACAAAATAAAAATGAAAAAAATATCATATTTTTGGTATTTAAGCGTTCCTAAAACTATCTTCTCTGAGTCGGGAGTCACTAACCAAAACAACACCCTATATGTATAGTACCTATTTCGCATGTCATTCTAACTCAGTAGATGACAGGTTAGACGCAAAACAAGCTATCTTTAATTACGTGATTTATGTCATGTTTCTTAACAAGGTCTGCTGATAGATAGGTAAGTAATCGAAGGGTATATTTGTATTCTTTATCGTTCCTTTGTTCGAGAAGGATAGCAGCAAATAACAACAATCTACAAGGTGTTACAAAAGATCCAAACTCTTTTTACAGGGAAATAGCAGCCGGTAATAGGGATCACAACCTAAATATTTTCTTTGGTCTATGACGTACGTACCGTTGCATTTAAATAAATTAATTAATGTAAGTGCTGTGACGGAAGAAAAGTATTTTTTAAATTTCACACAACTTAATTTATTTTTACTAAATTTGTTTTAACAACTCAAGGCTATGCAAATGCACCAACACAGACTATCATATTTTCACATCTGAGCTAATACAAAAAAAATGTTTTGGATGCGTTTTTTTCTAAAAACGAAACGTCAAATGATAATGCCTAGGTTATCACCTTAACCATCGCCTTAAGGTAATAAAGGTTTCCGAATGAGAATCGAAACTAGTCGGCTATACCTACTGACATAAATAAAAGCAAGTTAAACCGTTTACCAAATGCAAAATTATAGAGTCTGCTTTGTTATTCAAGCTACATGCCTATAATTAAACAATTTGAACTGTAAAAATGCAAAGTATCTATGTAACATAATATTCCACCCCTTTTCATCATTATCATCCCAAAACTTCGTCGACTCAGACCTTTATTCCCAAACGCTTTCCCGGGTTACCGCACGGTGAATTGGAGCCTTAATTTTTAATTATCGTACGATCCTAAGTAGTATATTCATTCTAAATTTTTTAGCGGCAAAATTTATAATTTAAATTTATTGCTGCTATGTTATGCTTATATACGAGTACATTAAAATACACAACTCTCCCACCCCCTCCGCAAGCCGCTTACCCCCTCCCCCCCTTGAAAAGTGTCCCATTTTACAGATTTTCTAAATTTTCAGGAAAACTATTCAAGCTAGGACAAAATGGTCAAAGACTGAATTATTTATCAATAAATTACCAACAAATAAGTACTAACATTCATTTTGATACGATTTATAGTTTCCAAGCTATGGTGCATCAAAGTTTACAAAAATGTGCGCTTAGCAGAAATAAAACATTTAATACACAAGAAACAATAAATATTTATTATTTTTACAAGACATGCGTTTATGTAGTTATTAATATCTAAAAGAATCAGTATCGTCATCATTATCTTGGCAATAGATGCACATGATGGAACAACGCAATCCAGCATTGATACATCGACATCTTTTTCCGCAGGCTTTTTTGAAGCTGCATGATACCTCCTATTTTCAGTATCAACTGTGGAGCTGGAGACTTTGTGGCCAACGTATTTGTTGAAGTAGACGTATCGTAAATTCGTAACTCGTTTATACTTTTTTCGGTTTGCCCCATACAAGGCGAGAATATACGAGAGGTCCAAAAGTTCGCGGAATTAAGTTCGCGGTTCGCGGTTGTAAGTGGGATAAAAAAATGATTTTATTTTTCCTTTTCAACATAGTCCTTCTGAAGCTCACGTTTTGAATCTTATAATAAGCTTTTCTATACGCTGAAAGAGGGGAAGAGATCCGTTGGCAGACCACCAGCCAGATGGTCGGACGACATAGCCAAAGTAGCCGGAAAACAGTGGCTGCGCCTGGCGCAGGATCGTGAGAGGTGGCATGAGCATGAAGAGGCCTTTACTCAGCAGTGGGTGTTAACAGGCTGATGATGATGATGATGATGATACGCTGAAAAAAAAATTTCTTCCTTGCCCTGAAAATGGGTCAAAATGGCATTGACTTCTTTTTTTATTGTCGGAAAATTTTCTACCTCGAAGGTATTTATTTAATTTTCAGAAATAAATAAAAATTGCTGGGGGTCAGGTCTAGGCTGTAGAGAGAGTAAACTAGTGTCTCAAACCCACATCTGTTTATGGCAGCCATCGCAGTGTAACACTTGTAAACGGGCTAATTGTCTTGCAAAAAGACAACACCCTGAGACCATTTTTCTCTTCTAGTTTCTTTGATGGCTTCCTTTATTTTTTCCAATAGTGAAACGTAACATTCTCCGGTTATATTGACACCTTTTATTTGTAGTCTATTAACAAAATTTCTTCAGTGACCCGAAAAATCGTCGCCATCATCTTGCCAGTTGATTTTGACTTGTAAGGGGGGGTTGTACCCTTTTTATGCCAGCGTATCGACTCTTGTTTGGACTCGGATTCATAATGACGAACCAAATTTTTACTTTCAGTCACCATTAGTGCCAAAACGCCTTTTCGTTCTCCACCATAGACCTCCAAAAAGTGTTGAAGTGGGGCTTGAGCATTCTCGGCGCCAATGTTACAGTGACTTTTTTTATACTAAGATGTTCATTAAGTATCCTCCAAATTATGGTTTATGATACTCCAATTAATGCAGATAGAGGTTTGTTTGACAACCGGGCGTCTTCCAATACAACTTTATCGATTTTTTCGATGTATTCGATGTGGTGGAGTCAAAAAGGTGTCTCGGGCGGGGGACATCTTCAATCGACTCTCTCCCTTATTTTAAAAGTCCATGCCACTAATAAATCAATGTTTTGGAAGGGCAATGATCCCCATAAATGGCTCCCACCTTTTAAATTTAGATTTTCGGAGCTTATTCCTCATTGATAAGGAACTTTATAACGGCAAAATCGTCAATTTGCTCCACAATTGCAGGTAACTTCCGGATTTACCTATTTTCAGGACGATAACTTATTAATTAATTAAACTAGGGCGCTGAAATTTGGCTTACATTCTCGTAATGAGTTGCTTATTACAATGATACCACGCAAGAAAATCTTCGGACAGGATTTCTTGTAAAAATAATAAATATTTATGGTTTCTTGTGTATTAAATGTTTTAATGTAATCTTTGATGCACCATAGCTTGGAAACTATAAATCGTATCAAAATTAATGTTAATATTTATTTGTTGGTAATTTATTGACAAATAATTCAGTCTTTGACCATTTTGTCCTAGCTTGTATAGTTTTCCTGAAAATTGAGAAAATGTGTAAAACGGGACACTTTTCAAGGGGGGGAGGGGTTAAGCGGCGTGCGGGGGGGGTGGGAGAGTTGTGTATTATAATGTACTCGTATATAGGTATAACATAGCAGCAATAAATTTTAATTATAAATTTTGCCGTTTTGCCCATACATTGAAATCTAGAATGAATACACTAAAGGTCAACTTTAGGGCAGCCGCAACCACAATACACGGTCACTTGTCAAATAATTTAAACAAATTAGACCTTTACTTCTTTGCAGGTTTCTCTCACAATATTTTTGTTGAAATGAAAATAATAAAACAGTTACCACCGCACACACCGCCCGCAGTTCTGCGACAGGTGTGTCCGGCGCACAGATTTACAACAAACGTGTTGGATACTTTTTGCTCAGTCGCAAAAACGGTAGTACGGTCGGCCACAGTCACAGATACCCCATGGCAGCTCTTACCGCGCGCGGCATAACTGCGCCAATCGAACAAAAAGGGGTATCCCTGCATGTGGCCGTCTGTACATACAAACATCAAACTTGGTATGATTATGGGACTTTCCCTTTAATACAAGGTGTTACAAAAGTACCTAACTCTTATTACAGGGTGCACCCGGTGATAGGGATTACAACCTAAATATATTTTTTTTATATGAATAATGAACGATGTGGTGTGAGAAAAGTATTTTCTAAATATTGTTTTCATTGACTTTCACAATGTTTTAACAACTCAAAGCTATGTAAATGCACCTACACGTACAAACATATTTTTAAATTTGAGCTAATAACAAAAACATAAAAGTTATGAATTTTTTTCAATTGAGGTTATAAAATAAACATTATTATTTTTTTCAACTTTTTTTTACAGATTTGACATCCTGTTGACCAGTAGGTTACACCCTGTAAAAAGAGTTAGGTACTTTTGTAACACCTTGTATAACAGTAAATAGTAAAAAACGGTCAAGCGCGAGTCGGATTCACGCAACGAGGGTCCGTATGTAGCGTTTAGTAATAATCATCATAGTTGATATGTCTTGAGCACAAGGACTTGATTAAAATCATAGCCTCATCTCGTCTTGTAGGGAGGTACCTAGTTTGTATCAAATTATAAATTAGAATGCCTAATTAACTATTCAGCGGTTAAGGTAAATCAGGGTCCGGGGGGCTCAAATAGATGTAATCCTTTTGGCCCAGTGAATTTCGGCCTATAAATTAGGAAGTTAGTTACTTTGTTGCTTGAGCTTTTATTTTGGTGGTTGAAGGCTTTCTTAAGAGGTAGTGACCGACCACCTCTCATATAATCGATTAGAAAACATCGGGAGGAAACCCGCAGCTCAGTTGGCTCCATACGTATTGATTTGTCTTTCCTATGGGCTAGGCCGCCTAAGCTGTCAGGATTGTATAGGTGCTGGGCAAGCCTACTCTATCTAAAACTATGTCCCAGGCACTGCAGCGCCGAGTGGTCTCTTCACACATATAGTGTGAGTGATGGTGCCACTGGACGCTGTATAAATCATCTCATTACGGAGATGCAAAAAGGCCCTTTATTTAGTGGCCACCCCTGGTGTCTGGTGACGTACATGTTGGCAGCGTAGCGGGAAATGCTCATTATTTACAGATTTTATATTAAAAAAATGTCTAAGCTACAAAATTTAAAAAAAACTGATTTTGTGCATTTCACGCCACGCTACTTTCAATGATGCTTTAAGCTGTCCTTTTGCTCTACCCATTGGCTACTATAATAGTAGAGTTCGATTCAATGAGTTAATCCGGGGATGCGAGGGGATCTGTTGGGAAATTATACAATTTGGGATTAATGGGTTAATTGTTCCGCTTTTGATGGCACTTTACATTAAAAAAAATACATTAAACCATATCAGACAACCTTTACATTAAAAACATTTCAGACAGACATCTCCCTCCAAGACTACTGTAAGCATATGTTGTCTTTATATTATCTTACTTTGCTCTTTTGCATCCCATCACTGAGGTAATTAAACATGAAAGCAATAAAATGTCACCCCCAGGAAAGGTGTTCACACCTTACCCTGAGAAAATCATTGTAATAAATTCTCATTCAATCTAATTGGGTTAATAAAAGGCGTGTTCGTTACACATTCGTTTTCGTTACACACATGTGCTTTAAATTAGACATTGTCGACGGAATGATACCTCGTTAGGAGTAGATTAAAGACCCGTAGAAGTTGGTTTCGTACATACAACAGAGTATTTTTTTCTAACGAAATACCTACTCATGCTTAATTATATTTTTTTTTTTTTATAATATTATTGTTTAGGTGTAATCCATGAATTTGTTAAGAAAATCTTTTTTTTTTTACGTATCCTGTTGTATGTCCCACTGCTGGGCAAAGGCCTCCCCCTTTCAGACCAGGTCTTTCGGTCCTGAGCAACCTCTAACCACTCCGGCAGATATTGGTCGAGTTCGTCCCACCATAATCTTTTTGGGCGACCTCGGCTGCGGCAAAAATATAACTGCCAAAAAACTTAAGAACTTGAAGTTGGACTTCATCTTCGTAACTCATTCGATAAGTCAGAAACCGGATAAAAACTTTTTTAATACATGAATTAAATTAAAATTAGAAATAAATACCAAAGTAAAATAAAAACAAAGACGTGACTTTAGTTAATAACGCCGGACGTTCCCCCTTTATTGTTTTTGCTTTACTTTATGCTGGCCGAATTGATTTGGTAGAAGTATTCCATGATTTGAGTTGATTCTAAAACTCCAAAACAATGTCTTATGAGAAATATTTCGAGTAGAAACATTGCCAGGAGCGGGAATGTTTCCGAGCGTACAATACTACGCTGGACGCTGTATACTAGGGGTAGATACCTACAAAGGCGTAAGTTTTGTAAACCTAGCCATTCTGTCGGTTTGACTAACTTCACTCACGTGTGCTGACTTCTACGCGTTGTTGCTTCGAGTCGGTAGAATTAAAACAGACCTGTCTCTGTAATTTAGCGTAGGTAGGGGCTCGTACTCACTTGGCACGTTTGCTAACACGCAACCGGATTTTGTTGTTTAGTGCCATGACCTGTGTTGATAGTTTAAGGCTGATTCAAGTAAACCTAGTTGGTCTGACGTAATTGTGAGACTGCCTAGAAAGAGCATAAACATCGTAACATTATGATTTTACTACAAGACACTTTTTATAGATGTTTACCTGTAAATAACTCTCTTTTGGCAGCAAAATGTCGGCACCAATAACAATATGTTTTTGGTACTTACTCCGCATTTCAATGCAATGTCAAATGGTAAAGTTTTGGCTTCCCACCTTTTCACTTTCTCACACGCCAACTCTTTAGTACGTATTTTGGCGGCAACCATGAAATTGGAAAAACAATGGTGTAAGTTGGTCACCACCTTAACACTGTATCGAATGATCTTTATCAGCTATTTTGACATTCGGTCGAATTTATCTGTCCAAAAGCCATTAGTCAAAGTGGCCCTAGCTAATACATTGCGTAATAGAGTGACGATTTCAATAATGATGGGTGGTCAGTATACTCGCAATAAGAACTAGGTAGGTACCTAAGCATATCACAATTTAATCATCGCAATTTTCTATCATCAGCCCACTAGTGAGTGGATGATGCAATAAAGAATATTTAATTTAGCTGGGTATGATATAGAAGATGGAAGAAACAAGAAGGCCAGAAAGAACGTAAATGACTATGACTGGATCGTTACCTTAGCTTAAAACCTTAGAAAATTATAATTATTCAGAATAGCTATGAACAGAGACCGATGCAAGGAGCTGACTGCCAACCTCTAATGATGGATAGGCAGAAGCCATTACAAGCAGTTAAATCAGGTACTCACGCCCATTTTAGATCTTGTCTGGTGGTAAAATTACACATATGATTAGATACCTACAGCTAGCGCCATTGCCATGCATCAAGAAATTTTCTGAAAAGTTGAATTGGTAGGTTGATTGAAGAGGGAAAGGTATCCTAATGCCTATACCTTTCCTCCGCCATTTACGTAATCCAAGTTCGTAAAAATACTTTCATACATTGATTATATCAACGGTTAGGAGGCAGAGACAGACTTCAATGCCACTTTGCCATCGTTAATAAATAACATTAAAGTTCGTGACTGTCAGTACAAACCAGCATCACTAACTAAGAAGGCCAAGTCCCTCGAATAACCGTTTCGTCATCGTTACTGAATCAACGGATCATTACAGAAACCCAACATAGCTTTGTAGGGGCTGTCTCGGACACCTGCGGGGAGCATGACTTTTATCGAGGCGGATTTATCCAACAAAATGCCGGTTTATCAGCATTTTTGACGTCTATTGTGGGTTATATATCGTCGAGAGCGCTATATAACCCACTTTAGACGTCAAAAATGTTGACCTGTAAAACGTGACTGAAAAACGTGCACCTGTCCCCGTAGCATGACTTTTATCGAGGCGGATTTATCCAACAAAATGCCGGTTTATCAGCATTTTTGACGTCTATAGTGGGTTATATATCGTCGAGAGCGCTATATATAACCCACTATAGACGTCAAAAATGTTGATAAACCGCCATTTTGTTGGATAAATCCGCCTCGATAAAAGTCATGCTACGGGGACAGGTGCACGTTTCATATAACTGACATACATATTTTATTATGACAATTCAATATAGATTGCGTAGTCGATTTGACATGAGGTTACAAAAAAGGTTTGTTTACAAGCCGACCTATCAATGAACATCGAATTGTCATATTAAAATATTTATGTCAGTTATATGAAACGCGGGCCAGATCTTTTAGTTAGGGAGGCGAGGTAGCTAAATGGCGTAATTCAACGGCGCCGTCGAGACCTATCAAAATCGAAAGATAAAATAATTTCGAAAAGAAAAGCTCGTATGGCAAAAACCATTTTAGCGGTGGGTTTGGCGTGTACGGTTTTTCAAAAATGTAAAAAAAAACAGTTACTGGGCATTCTCGAGCGCGTCAGATATTCATACTACGTATGCCCCGAGTGCCTCTGATAACAACGGTATACTAATCTGCCGGTTTGCGTGGTGGGGGTAGGCATATAAAGTAGTCAAAAATGCAAAAAAAAAAAATTTACTCGAGCGCGTCAGATTTTCGGAAGGGGTGTTAAGTAGGCCCCAAGGAAGCTCCCTTTAAAAAAACTGACGATTTCGGCGTGACGATAAATTACGATGAATTTTTGAAAATGCAAAAAAAAAAAAGTTTTTTTGAAATACTCGAGCGCGTCAGATTTTCATAGGGGAGGTTTATCTCGGTATCCTGAAAGCATATTTTTTTAATCTGACAAAAATGTTGGTGGGTTCTCTTAATCTGACCGAAAAAGTTTGAGTTTTTATGATGCTTCAAGTCAAAACGTTTTAACTTTGGACAAAAATGTAAAGAGACCTTTTTTGTGTAAAATAAAATTACCTTTTTCGTTTATTTAAACTTTTTTTTTGTAAAATGTTGTATCGTTCGCGACTTATATGCCGTAACGCGTTCTAAGGAAGACGAAATGGCTCCTCCACACTTCCGGTCATGCGGAAACCGGCAGATTTTGTATTTTTAGTAAGTTTTAGATTATATTCTTCAAAATAAAAAATAAAAAAATCGCGCTCGAGAATGCCGGATTAACGTTTTTTTTTACAAGTTCGCGACCCTATAACTCGGCGGCGTCAAGGACTTATCGTCAGATTAGTTAAATTTAGTCTTTAAACACTAAAATCAACCACCAATATCTTAATCTGACGCGCTCGAGTATTTCAGACTATCCATTTTTTTTTACTAATCTGATCGTCTATCCTAGGCGCGCGTCACTACATATAGAGCTAAATACTTTACAAGGTTGTTCTATTAGGTCTAAGGTATCTCTCATATCTTAAACTGCCACGCTCGAGTATTGCCGAAAATTCCCCTATTCGCCTCCCTAACTATTTGTATCCTGTGGGTGGCATGTGACTGTATAGTGTATTGCAAAGTTACGTAGTACCCAAAATACGCGCTACGAAAGGTGTGACTCCCGCACTCTTTCCGCCACCGCGATGAAGCCCGGTCCCTTCCCGCGTTCAGACCTTATACCGCTAAAGAAACCTATAACAATATAATACATTTAACGTTGTATTGTATGTAATTTTATGGAGAACATTTTGGCTATTGGAGGTTCGCTGGGCATAGTGAATTAGCCCGCGCGCAAAGAAAAATGCACAAAATCGATTCCTTGATACAGGATTACACAAAAAAATCGAACATTTTCACATAATATAAAACCCTAGAATTAGGTGAGACCTATCTAACCGTGCCAGTTTCATGTTGATATCGATAACAGATTGCTAGATATTTTGCTTGAAAAAAAGTGCGCCGCCTATTTTTTTTCAAGCAAATTATCTTCAAAACTTTTATGAATCTCAACACAAAACTGGGGGTCCACCGGCTAAGATGAAGCCGATTACCATTGGCGAAAATCGAAGTTCGATTTTTGAAAAATGTACAGCCACCCAGTTTATTTTACTGCCACCCAGTTAATTTTTCATAAATCGAACTTCGATTTTTGCCAATGGTAATCGGCTTCGTTTTAGCCGGTAGACCCCCTGGCTGTATTAGATAGGTCTCACCTAATTCTAGAGTTTGATATGTGAAAATTTCCGATTAGTTTAGTGTATTTGATACAGGAATCGATTTTGTGCATTATTTTTTTGCGCGCGGGAGATTCACTATGCACAGCGCCTTAACTTCAGCCGTTCTCGCGAAAAATAAAATAAAAACCTCGATGAGTGACAGAAAAAGGGGGGAAAAGGAGGAGGGTGTTTCAGACCCTCTGCAGGATGGGACCATTGACCAGGTACGAATCCGTCGTTTACGACCGCCACTATTAGAGCCTCTGAGTCTTTATGTTTTGTGCCATCACGTTGGGTAACGATCGAAAGTAATTAAGTTATTAAACTGATACCCATCGCCTCTATGTAGACCTAATTAGGATGTTAATAAGATGCAGAGGAATGGATCACACTACGCACACATTGAGTTGAGTTTCAAGGCACAGGTTTAGCATTTTAATTTCTTCCACTACAAGGCAAAACAAACAGCTGTTTCATAGTAGGATGCATAGACTCGCACCAAATCTATGAAACAGCAGATTACTTTTCTCCCAACATCAAGCATTTTTTCTTTTGTCTTCTTTAAAACAAAACAAAATAGAAAACCTTTATTTATAGTTATATAGAAGCGCTCACAGCCTAGTTGTACTAGCCGTTCTTAATCGATTGGCAAAGTTAAGCAACAACGGCCGCGGTCAGTCCATGGATGGGTGACCGTTAGTGGCAATAATATCTGAGCGCTTCCGTGCTTCGGAAGGCACGTTAAACCGTTGGTCCCGGTTGTTGTTGATTAATAACAATCGTTAAGCCATGTCAGAGACCCTTTGGGTGGCCTAAAAACTCTGACACCAGGGGTGGCCACTACCTCATACGATTACCTACCTATAGTTATTTGATTTCGTTTCTCATAGGTACTCTTTTATAAAGTATACCCGACACAGCCAAACTTTTTTCCCTACAACTCTTCTAAAATTATAATGCAGGTACAGCCAGCTAAACTATGATAGCCCTGATAATTTATGAGACACCTTTACCGCTCAGTATAGATTAAAAGGAACGTTTCCTTGTGAATAACGCCTTCAGCTAATCTTTTACGTGATGTCGTGATCGTGGTCTTCTTTGTAAGAAAATTTGAATTACCTTTTATGCGTCTACTATCCATGAATAACGATGAAGGTACACATGACAGCACTTCGACCCTTACACGCTAGCACTCTACCCTGTTACGTTACGGGCGACTTTACAACAAAGTGTACAGTCTGACGTGCTGTCGTGTGTAGGTACTAAGGTAAGGACATGATTTGAACCCGTAACCTCTGGAAAGCCATGCCGATTCAGGCGCGGCGCAATAACCAACTGTGCTATCAAGCATCGACACGGTTGTTTGTTGCGTGTCCTGTATGCTTAGCATGGTCGTTTTGACACTCTCTCGAACTCGAGTGACAGACGTGCAATTCTATTGTGCGAGCATGGCAGGCGGGACTCGAGATGGCAATAGATTAGGGTCATGTCGAGCAGAAAGTAGATATTGCAATTTTTAATAAAAATGTTGTATTTTTGTCTCCATCGCCATTTTGGCGTAGAGCGAACTCGAGCCCGACCGACAAGTTGACAGTTTTGCATAGAGAAGGGCCTATCTCGGGCTTACCATGCTGCACGTACTGGGAGCTAACTCTCGGGAATCTCGCATTCGGGAAAAATCTCATTTTGCGACAAATATCACATCTCCTGCTGTCACGAAGTCATTCTCGACATAGGGCACGAGATTTCTGCGAGATGTTTGCCTTTTTCACTCGACATGACTCGAGTGGTCGGGAGCAGTTGAGATCCAAATGACATAAAATGTTTCCTTCGAGATGTGTCGAATGCGAGGTTCCCGAGAATCAGCCCCCTGTCTCGCATGAATGAATATAGCCTTACAATACCTAAATCTTTACAATGTTTCCTATGCTTTAGTTACACTACACGAAAATAAGAAAGGCAAAAAAGCTTTAGGTTAAAACCAAAAAGTGGTGCACTTATCGACATTTTATTTCGTTGAAAACTTGCACTTGCAACCTAGCCAATGCATTGAACGAAACATCTGTTCCATTAAAGTGGAACTTTCGAGTTTGGTCCGAGTGCCACGGGCAGGCCATTGATTTCGCCATTTACGGTCTTGTCTATGTCGCGGCTAAAGTGTCTAGAGTCGTTAGTGTGAGAATTATCGCGGGAGCCGGTTAATTGGAGGAAATTACCTTTTTCGGATGCCGTTTCGTCTGTAACATAGGCTGGGTAATGTGCGATTTCTCTGCGCCCGAGTCGTTACGTTTTATCTCTTGTTTTGTATCTGTACTGGGGACTAATTCGTTTTTGCTCCTTAGTTAACAAAGTCTCAAGTAAAACTACTTATAGTCTGTAAAATATAGCTTGAGCTCTGTGACAGCTGTCATCGAAATCATAACCATGAAGTTCCGAATTTTTTAACGGTAAATTTACCCTACGATAATCTCATACTTCATTGGTGCAGAATTATTGTCGTACGATGAGTTACCACTTTGACATCTGTCACAGAGCTCAAGCTATATTTTATAGACTATAGATTGGGCAATTACTTACCTCATCCCAAAGTAATTAAAGTTTAAATAACATAGGATTAGCAGTAGTGAGAGAAGCAAAAGTTAATTACGAGTATCATTCCATCACTCACAACCACTTTTTACTCGGCTTTTAGTGGATTTGTAAGCTGTGGACCTAGCGAGTCTGTCAAGTCTGACAAATGAGCTTCGCTCAGCGCGGGACTCAGCCTTCGGCCTCGTGACACTGAGTTGTCATTTCTACAGCTCGGCCTTCGGCCTCACTAGTATATTCATTCTAGATTTTTTTGCGGCAAAATTTATAATTTAAATTTATTGCTGCTATGTTATACCTATATACGAGTACATTAAAATACACAACTCTCCCACCCCCTCCGCAAGCCGCTTAACCCCTCCCCCCCTTGAAAAGTGTCCCGTTTTACAGATTTTCTCTATTTTCAAGAAAACTACACAAGCTAGGAGAAAATGGTCAAAGACTGAATTATTTGTCAATAAATTACCAACAAATAAGTACTAACATTCATTTTGATACAATTTATAGTTTCCAAGATATGGTGCATCAAAGATTACAAAAATGTGCGCTTAGCAGAAATAAAACATTTAATACACAAGAAACAATAAATATTTATTATTATTACAAGAAATGCGTTTATGTAGTTCTAAAGAGTGTGGAGGAGTTTGTGGTCCGTCTGTCGCGCCGTATGTTCCACTGGGCGGAGAACGGGCCGCACCGGCACCTCCACCACATTGCCCCCAACTACGACCGGCCAGTAAGAGGACGTCCGTACCCGCGGGAGCTCCTCGAGCTGTAAGACCCCAGCAGCTCGGAGCCCCACTGACCTCCATCGCAACGACTGCACACCCAAGACCCGGGGGCTGATGCCTCCGGAGAAGACGCACGGGATAATTCAAAACCCGCACCTACTACTGCGCGGCCAAGCAGCAGTAGCAGACGTCCACTGACTGACTAATATCTAAAAGAATCAGCATAGTCATCATTATCTTTTGAAGATTTGTTGAAGCAACTAAGGCCCTGGCAATGGTTGCACATGGTGGAACAACGCAATCCAGCATTGACACATCGACATCTTTTTCCGCAGGCTTTTTTGCAGCTGCATGATACTATTTTCAGGATCAACTTTGGAGCTGGTGACTTTGTGTTGTGGCCAACGTATTTGTTGAAGTGGACGTACCTATCATAAATTCGTAACTCGTTTATGCTTTTTTCGGTTTGCCCCATACAAGGCGAAAATATACGAGAGGTCCAAAAGTTCGCGGAATTAAGTTCGCGGTTCGCGGTTGTAAGTGGGATAAAAAAAAAAATATTTTTCCTTTTTAACATAGTCCTTCTGAAGCTCAATACACTTTTTGAATCTTAGAATAAGCTTTTCTATACGCTGAAAAAAAAAATTCTTCCTTGCCCTGAAAATGGGTCAAAATGGCATCTTTGACTTCTTTTTTCTATCGTCGGAAATTTTTCTTCCTCGAAGGTATTTTTTTAATTTTCATAAATAAATCAAAATTGCTGGGGGTCAGGTCTAGGCTGTAGAGAGAGTAAACTAGTGTCTCAAACCCACATCTGTGTAAGGCCATCGCAGTGTAACACTTGTAAACAGGCTAATTGTCTTGCAAAAAGACAACAGCCTGAGACCATTTTTCTCTTCTAGTTTCTTTGATGGCTTCCTTTATTTTTTCCAATAGTGAAAAGTAATATTCTCCGGTTATATTGACACCTTTTGTTTGTAGTCTATATTAACAAAATTTCTTCAGTGACCCGAAAAATCGTCGCCATCATCTTGCCAGTTGATTTTGACACCTTAAACTTGTAAGGGGGGGTTGTACCCTTTTTATGCCAGCGTATCGACTCTTGTTTGGACTCGGATTCATAATGATGAACCAAATTTTCACTTTCAGTCACCATTAGTGCCAAAACGCCTTTTGGTTCTCCACCATAGACCTCCAAAAAGTGTTGAAGTGGGGCTTGAGCATTCTCGGCGCCAATGTTACAGTGACTTTTTTTATACTAAGATGTTCATTAAGTATCCTCAAAATTATGGTTTCTGATACTCCAATTAATGCAAATAGAGGTTTTTTTTTCAACCGGGGGTCTTCCAATACAACTTTATCGACTTTTTCGATGTATTCGATGTGCTGGAGTCAAAAAGGTGTCTCGGGCGGGGGACATCTTCAATCGACTCTCTCAATTATTTTAAAAGTCCATGCCACTAATAAATCAATGTTTTGGAAGGGCAATGATCCCCATAAATGGCTCCCACCTTTTAAATTTAGATTTTCGGAGCTTATTCCTCATTGATAAGGAACTTTATAACGGCAAAATCGTCAATTTGCTCCACAATTGCAGGTAATTTCCGGATTTACTTATTTTCAGGATGATAACTTATTAATTAATTAAACTAGGGCGCTGAAATTTGGCTTATATTCTCGTAATGAGTTGCTTATTACAATGATACCACGCAAGAAAATCTTCGGACAGGATTTCTTGTAAAAATAATAAACATTTATGGTTTCTTGTGTATTAAATGTTTTATTTCTGCCAAGCGCACGTTTTTGTAATCTTTGATGCACCATAGCTTGGAAACTATAAATCGTATCAAAATGAATGTTAGTACTTATTTGTTGGTAATTTATTGACAAATAATTCAGTCTTTGACCATTTTGTCCTAGCTTGTATAGTTTTCCTGAAAATTGAGAAAATCTGTAAAACGGGACACTTTTCAAGGGGGGGAGGGGTTAAGCGGCGTGCGGAGGGGGTGGGAGAGTTGTGTATTATAATGTACTCGTATATAGGTATAACATAGCAGCAATAAATTTTAATTATAAATTTTGCCGTTTTGCCCATACATTGAAATCTAGAATGAATACACTACACGGATTGAGGATGATGGCAGCGTTTGACCGTCATATGGGCGAAAGATGAAAAATGTATTCACTGTTAATTACTTTTCTGGTATTGCAAGTTCTTTTAGTAACGAAACGGCCAAGCCACATAATATTTTGACTAAGGTGTAGAGTTTGTGAAGTTAGGGCTTGTATAGTTAGGTCGTGTAGAGTAAGAAGCTACATGAGATCTGATAGCTTTTTGACAGTGCGAGTATGGTCTCGTGTTGACAACATTTTGTACATGAATTTTTTTTTGTGAGATAGGAGTTGACTTAAGTCAATTCGAGTATTCAGTTACGTAAAAACAGTTACGTAATCAAAGTAACGTAGATTTATAGGTAAAATTACAGCGGAATCAGCTATACAAAACTCCCGACCGGCAGCTTCCTACACACTCGTCGACAAAAACTCCTCATACACTTTGACGTCATTAGCAGGCGTGAGTTCATCTGAAACTCCTCCTATTCATGCTGACAACAACTTGCAAGCGAGGCGGGTTACTCTTAAATTATTTGCTGAATCAGTCCTAAATAAATTGTTGATAAAAAAATAACCCCGCCATGTCCACCTTCGCACGGGATCATGAAAGGTGGCGTGAGCATGAGGGGCCTTAGCAACAGAGGCCTTAGCCTGTAACGTAATGGTGCCAAAATGTGCTCTCAGTTGACCGCTTCAATTACGATTTATTAATGCTTTCGGTCCTTTTAGTGTATTTGTAGTACATTAAAGAATATTCTGATTCTAATTCTAGAGGATTAGTTCTCTGGTTGTAGGAGAAAAACAAGTAAACCCCGGTTTTGTACTTCTGCTGGGATGCCATCGACACGCCATTGCGTTACAGGCTAAGGCCCCAGGCTGGTAATTAAGATGATGATGATGATAAGCCTCTTCTGTGGCTCACATCGATTCATCAACGAAAACTAACTAACTGATGTTCTTCAAATGGCTGATCAGGGCCCTTAGCCTGTAACACAATGGTGCCAAAATGGGCTGTCAGGTGACGACTTCAATTACGATTTGCTAACGCTGTCTGTCCTTTAAATGTTTTTGTAGTACAGCAAAGAATATTTTGATTCTAATTCTAGAGGATTAGTTCTCTGGTTGTAGGAGAAAAACGAGGAGAGCCCGGTTTTGTCCTTCTGCCGGGACGCCATTGACCCGCCATTGCGGTACAGGCTAAGGGCCCTGATTTTATTGTTTGATCCAATGACACTCTTGATCAAGGCCACCTTTTATACAAAAAAAACCGTTTTAAAGCAGTAGTTATTAGCGGGACAACCACTAGGTATTTGCCATAATTAATCTCAGATATTGCAAAATATTCACAACATTATTCTAATCTAAATATACAAGGTGTTACAAGGTGTTACAAAAGTACCTAACTCTGTTTACAGGGTGTAACCTACTCATATCTGGTTGTGATCCCTATCACCGGGTGCTATTACTCTGTAAAAAGAGTTAGGTACTTTTGTAACACCTTGTATAAGCAAAGTCGTGTTAGTTACACCATTTATAACTCGAGAACGGGTGGACCGATTTTTATGATTTTTGGTTTTTGGGTTTCTCTCCGCCCCAAATAGCAGAATAACCAACGGAAAAACTCACGAGAAAAAAAATACTGCGCGGAAGAAGTCGCGGGCAAAAGCTAGTTAGAAATAAAGCCGCCTAGCCCATACACAGTGACATTTTTGACCTCGCGCTACACTAGCGCCCCTGGCGGCAAATCTGAGCGCGGTAGCCCTCATAGAAAGTAACTATAATGCGTGCGGGATCAGAATGGGATAATACCTTTTGGAACTGAACCGAAAATGACAGTTCTCGAGTAGCGTCAGTAAAAAAATTGTTAGCTCTACGTTCTATCATACTAAGGCCTTTGCATCTACGTAATGAGATGATTTATACAGCGTCCAGTGGCACCTCCACTCACACTAGATGGGTGAAGAGACCACTCGGCACTGCAGTGCCTGGGACATTGTTTAAGATGGAGTAGGCTTGCCCAGCACCTATACCATCCTGACAGCTTAGTCGACCTAGCCCACAGGAAAGACAGGTCAATACGTGTGGAGCCAACTGAGCCGCGGGTTTCCTCACGATGTTTTCCTTCACCGTTAGCGAGTGAGAGCGGTGGTGGTCTAGTGGGTAGAACAGTGGACTCTGAAGCAAGAGGTACCCGGTTCGATTACCAGTGCGGGCGTGTATCTATGACTTTGTTTAATTTCAAAGTTACGTACATTTGTGAATTTGTTCCATCTAGGGTTATCAAATTGAAAATACACAAAAATATTTAATGGTTGTAATCTAAAAGGATTAAATGTTATTGCATTAATTAAATAAAACGTGATAAAACTCGAGCAGACACCCACGCGCAAAGAAAACACAAGTAATTTTTGACACGAGTTTGCCATAGACAACTAGAGTTTGCCAAAATGCTGACGCTACAGGCGGACAGGCGGACCGCGAGCGTCTCAGTTCCAAAAGGTATTATCCCATCCTGATCCCGCACGCATTATACCGGTGATCCAGAGTAACTCCCTAAGTTTAGTTGCACGATCCGTGAGCTGAAACGCAAACTAACAAGCCGCCCTGAGGGTCCGCTCAGTTTTTTTCTTATACATACAAGAACAAAGAACGAGGGCATTAGGCGAACCCTTGGTGAGCTCATTAGTTTTGGGGAAAAATGGGGACAAAATAAAGTCAACGCTCGTACTCGCTTACTCTGATGAACATGATAAAAGTATGGCATCTACATGATCAGCTATTTACGCTTGCCGTAGATATACTTCTCACATTTTCAAACATTTATGTGGACAATGTTGTAAATAAAAACTGAATCTACGGCCGTCATCTTAGCGCGGATCGCCAATTTAAAATAACCATTACACTGACATGTGAATGAGATGACATGAGAAAAGAGTCTGGAGCTCTACAAAACGTGCGGCTAAGTACGACTAACACCTGCAAAATCGTCTTCAAAAGGGAACGATACTGTCAAAATTGTATTAATTAGTGCTAAGCAGGTGCTAAGCGAAATTTTACAGTCGTGTCCCGGTTTTTGTATGGGCACGCTAAGCGCCTAGAATCTATGAAGTAAGTATTTTGAATTAATTGGTTATTTGAAAACGGCTCATTGTAGAAGAAGTTGACTCACAAATTGTTATGGCTAGTAAAAATCAAAGCCGCGACTCTATAAAATTTTGATTTATCAAAAAGTTGCTTGGAACACCATAAAAAGGAGAAAGATTGCATATCTAGGACATTGTGTTCAGACACGATAAATACAGCCTCCTGCAACTTATAATGATGGGAAAAGTCGCTGGCAAGAGACGCGCCGGCCGAAGGAGAAAATCCTGGCTAAGAAACCTACGGGAGTGGACTGGGATCGCGAGTGCTGCCCAGCTATTTCGCCTCGCGAGAGACAAAGAAGGATATGCAGAGCTGACCGCCAACCTTCGCTGAGTCGGAAAGGAACCCTAAGAAGAAGAAGAAAAAATTTGCTTATCAGTTGCATGTTCGTCTCTCACAACTCAATTATAAACCTATCAAAAAACCATTGCGTGTAATCAATACCATGGTGTATACGTCCGAAGCGTCTTAATTTTAATTGGTTTCAAAGAAAGAATTATTACGCTGGGTGGTCCTACCGGAAAGCCTCTCAAACATTTTAAACGTTCGTAATTAACTAATACTTCGTTTTTGATAATTAATTGAGTCTTTGGAAAATGGAGCAATAAAAAAGGTTTCGATGCAACGTAATCCGTTATGTAGGCATCAAACAGGAATAGTGGTAATATTAGGGTAAGGGGTTTTTTTTTATTTTCCCAATCAAATATCGCCGCCTCCGGGGAATAATATGGTAATCGCAAAAAGGAAATTTTACAGGAGAAGCAAAAAACAGTTTTTCCCAATTATCTCTGAAAATATAAGATTTCATTAATTGATTCAAATGTTGAAAGAAAGCTAATTTTTGTACAAATTCGATTGCATCAGCCGATTTCCTACATTTTCTTTAATTTTAAAGTTATAAGATAAAATAATAATACCGTACCTAGAAACTTATATTTTTCCCGTAATGAACATTACGACACTTTTTGCACCTCTTGTGCTGTTTGGTAAAGGATGTTACGATTATATTCGCGGATAAAAATACATTTTAGGTTTAGGTAATATCTACTTACTGTGTTATTCGAGTTTTTTTTATGGTATTCATGTATGGTAACATTTATTACTGAATATAATTTGTCTTACTAAATACAGTAACATTTTTGAGAAAAAAAATATAATTAAATGTTTCAGCTCTATCATGCGTAACTATGGTACTCTGAAATACTTTTTTGATTGTAAACACACACAAAATGTTCTAAAAAAGAAAATAAGACCACCAACTCAGGTTTTTCATCCAATTTTAAATGATTTATACAGCATTCGGTAGCACTTCTATTCACACTAGATAAAGGAAGTGACAACTCGGACTTTGCGGTGCCTGGGACATGTTTTAGATAGATTAGGCTTGCCCAGAACCTACACCACCCTCTCAGCTTAGTCGGCTCACTCTACAGGAAAGATAAGGTCAATCCGTGGTTCTCAAACTGATTTACGGGTTAAGGTTTATAAATTATCATTCAAGTTACATTATTGATAGAAAACCACTAACAGGGAAAGAAAACAAGAAAAATAAATGGTTGTGATGTGGAAAAGCCCCACGTATAGCCCAATTAGATCTCCGTGCAGTTTTTAACTTATTAGTAAATGCTCATTATAGGCTCGCGCCAATGAGATATGATAACTTTCATGTCTGATTCTTCGATTGCTAAGTAGTCTACGTCCCATTTTAGGTATTTGACTTATTTTATTGTTTGTACTGTATCTTATTTTATATCGATAAAAAGACAACCGTGGGGTAGCTTACAATAATACGTCTTCACCGTAGTTAATTATCCCAAAACGACAATAACGATTGTTTATGACAATAACAAATTCTTATTGTATTCAACAAGAAGCTGTTGTACAGTTGGTACCTAGTACCTTCCTGTAGAAACAGCAGATTTTTTTCTTAATTACTTTAGGTTACATACACACATAATTAATTTATAACTGTAGTATCGTAAGTAATGAACCACATACCTTTTTACTTCGAATCATACACGTGTCGAATTAAATCGAAGTTTGAGAAAAGTATTAGTACCTAATCTAATTTTAAAACTTAAACTAATCCTAATCTAATCGTAGAAATTATAACAAACGGCTTACCTTCATTATTCTTACATTCCAACAAATCTAGCTTTCAAATCTCGAAGCTCGAGCGTCTTTAAATTATTTTTCTTCATATAAACACTTTAGTACAAATAAACAACTTTTTATCATAAAATTCACTCACTCAAAAATCTACTCCAAATCGTGACGTTCTCAATAAACCATATTAAACATAACCATATTAAACTTTACCGACAGCGTTCTTCCACATTGTTCCGCGAAAACAATGGTTATCGTAGCTTACTGTTTAGAGTGCACGAAAGATGTATAGTAACATGTTGTTATGGTATTATTCGCGAAAACATTTTAATCTTCAATTACGCGAAGAAAAAGGTTAAATACTTAATGACACCCTGGGAAAAAGTGTATCTCTGTAAATAATAGATAAAAAAATCTGAAAAAAATTCACAAGATGTAATCGAGCCTATAGAAAACGAAAATGAAATAAAACGTAAACTGTGGTAACATCATATTACCATATTATTCCCCGGAGGCGGCGATATGATGTGCAAAATATTCAAGGATGGGTAGGTTCATTGCAGAAAAAAACTTGGTACTCATTCCCTTGTATTTAAAATCCGCAAACATCGGCTTTAAGTGGAGGCTAGACTTGTAGTTTTATTATACAATCCAATGAAGGGTCCTTGAAAACTGGTTTGAAAAGTAAAAAAAAGATAAACTAACAATAAATAAGGGTGTGACAAAATTTTAAAGTTCATTGTTTTTTTTTACCCCGGAGCAACGAAACTAGAGGTGTTTGTTGCCAAATGAACCGTGTACGGACGGTGATTCAAGTTTTTTTGAAAAAATAACCGCTGAGTAATCTTCTGCCATCGAAGTAAACCAAGTAGACGGGGCACCGAGCCCCCAAAAGTGGCAGAGGCGATTGAGGTACCACGTACGTACCTACTTGGGTTTAAACTTGGCTTGAAAAAGGTGGTGCGTTGCGAAATGAGCTCGTCTCACTGGTTCCTATCTTTCGCGTATAGCTGTCTCTTTCGCTCGCGTCACTCAATGAGTTATAAGTCAAATTTTCCGTTGCCACAACAAGGGACTTGCCGTCTCTTGCTAATTGTTTACCTCAAATTTCTTTTACCAACACGACGATCATTTAAGTTGGTAAATAAATGTGCGGGTGGCGTACCCTTAAGACGTAGCTAATTGGACAAGTCTTGCCGCTAAAGTTGGAATTCTATGAATGTGGTCCGAATGCCTTCTCCATATTTAGCTTCACATTTTTTGTTCACGACTTCCAGTGGGTTGGTTTAATTAATGAAGCAAAAAGTGTGAGTGGCATTTCTCTGTGTTTTTACTTTGAGTTTTTACTAACAAAATGTACCACACCCAAAATGGCAACCGAAAGAGTAAGCAAAAGCAAGCATACAATAATTTTCGAAGTAATTATTTTAAAATGCTCCTCCAAATACATGGAATTAAAAACTATATTTATTTCATGTTTCATTTTCTTTTACAGGTAAGCATCATGAGGTTTCTTCATCAACGAAGCACCACGTGATCAAGAAATTAGGTACTTTGAGGTATCCCAAAATAGTTACGGATTTATTTTTAAATATTTAGCTGTAGCATTGAAAAAAACATATTCTAAAACTATTTTACTCAGAAAAACTGGTGTAAAATTAAACTGCAAAATTTTGTCCGTAAAAAAGTTTATTTCCAACGTAGTGCTTGTAAGTATTTCCACGAAAAAAGCCAGTCTTAATTGTAACTTAAGCTTTAACTTTGAGCACTAAAGCTTCTCTTCCCACTAATGGCACACTCACCGCGGAGACAATGTCCCTGGAAAATGAAAACATAATAAATAACCAAGCAAAAACCGTCATCAAAAATATTGCAACACTAGCAATCTTTTTATATGGGGGCCAATATATGTTTTTCCCCGAGTCCCGGTTATCGATATCAGTACGGACGAAGTTGTAGGAAAAAGCTAATAATGTTATAGCCTGCTTTAGTCTGGTATGTAAGCTTTCTCTTATTTTAGTCATTGTATGATATCAATGTATGGGGAAGATATTTTTGTGGCATAAATAGAAGATACGGAAAAAGTGTCTGTACATCTATCCAGCAGTTACATTGTGAAAATGTTTGTCATCTAACAAACGTTTACATTGGTATTATGTATAAAGGGATTAGATAGAGAGATAGATATTTTTTTATTGTACACCAAAAGTATTCAGTGGATTAGTGGGATACTCTATAATTGATGACCGACTCTTTGTGATTCGGATAAGAGAATTTAGAGAATTCGTACCCAAGTAACTTAGGCGACTGGATACTGCTTACAACAGTCTCTAGTTCCCCGGCAACATTCTCGAAGTAAGTCAGATCCAAGTTGAAGGTTTCGTCCCTCATGTTGATCAGGACCACGTAGTTCTCACCTCCGTACCACCTGTAACAATATTTCAGTTAGTGTATCTTGTGTGTATAATGTATAAGCTAAATATGCGCTCTTTTTCTCTGCATTTTCTCCGAAAGCATCAAGTCTCGGGTCTAAGATACGCCTTCTCGACGATGTGGTCAGATGATCGTGACCATGTTCATGTTCAGGTTCTTCACTTATCCACGGCATTCACGGTCGTGGATGAGATGTAAATTTAATGCATGTTAGATAAATCCCCCCTCTCTAGTACATCGGACCAGCGCATCGGTGTTCTGGTTCTTGCCCGTCCATGCCTTCTAGCTGGCCCAAAATAATCTATTTTTCCAGGCTATGCAATGGTGTCCGCTTAACATGCCCAAAAACGCTAAAAACCAAAGAACACTAACCTTCTAAAAGCAAACACGTCATCGTTTAGTGCCAAGGAATCATATCGTCCATATCTAAATACAGATTCTGCGCGCAGCTGCACCAAAGCTTTGTAGACGTTTAAATGGGACCGCTCTGTTGCTTTCTGCACTTCAACGTTCAGGGTTTCGTAACCTTCAGCTACTGGCAGCCAAGTGCGGTCTCCGGTTGAGAAACCTGTAAAAAAAAGTTAAAGTTAGTCGTGTACATTAACCTACTACATACTACATTACATTAACTTATGCCTGATTGATTAATTTAATATTTTTTTAGATTCATCAATATGGCATGAAAATTAATAATTATGTTTGGAACCGATAGCACATTCCTATGCTGCTTTGTCAAACTTTATTACCAATGTTATGAGAAATCGTATCAAATGCATTTAGTTTTGTGTGCAATGGAAAAAATACGAACCAGCATTCTTTTCAGCGCTCCATTGGAACGGAGTTCTTTCCGGGTCTCGTGAACTAATAACATAGTTGATGGGGTCGTCAGTGTTGCAGCCGCTAGGATCAACAGTATCCTCCCAGCTAACGTATCCGTCAACCATGCCGATTTCTTCACCCTAAAAAGATAATATCTATAAGTGCTCTTTATTTGCTAGATGCCATTTGTTGCTTATTTTTTCAAAGTCCAAGTGACCAGCATCGTCATTTATTTATGACTAGCTGACCCGGTGAACTTCGTATCACCTGAAATAGTTTGACTCTCTGCGTCAAAAATGGCGATTCCAATACAAAATGACCAATTTTTATTTCTTCTATTTTTCAGCTAATCCTTTAACTTTTCCCATATTTCTTTGCTTTTAAACCTACCCTAAACTATGGTGAACTAAACAAAATGGTAAATATGTAAATCGGTCAAGCCGTTTCTTAGTTTTAGCGAGACTAATGCACGGCGATTATATATATATATATATGTAAAAATTCATGGTCTTCCTTTTATTTCTGACATTATGTTATTTAGCAAAAAATAATCCTTATGATGAAGCCTTTCGATCGGTATGATAAAACTACAGGGTAATAATTTTTCTCATGTAACGGGTTCGGTTCCCGGTTCAACCATGTAATTATTTCAATATCTATGAATGCAGTTTAATTTTTTTTTTAAATTAAAATAATGTCTTCTTTCAGTAAAATGTTCCATCTACAATATTCAAGGTACTTTCCCTCCATGTGGCATAGCCGTGGGACGCCCTGTATATGTATAGTAGATCTATATCTTCTATACTTATAATAAAACTCTAGCGAAGTCAATTCTGTACATTGAATATTTTTAGAAAAAAACTAGCAGGGGTTACTAAGTAAACTATACTGAATCCAAAAATGCAAAAAAAACGGTTTATGTCTGTCTGTCTGTCTGTCTGTCTGTCTGTCTGTCTGTCTGTCTGGATGAACACGATAAACGCGAACACCGCTGAATAGTTTTCAACCAAACTTAACATGGTCGTAACTCACGTTTCTGGGAGTAACTTAGGCTATCCGATGTTTAGAATACATTGCGGGTTGCAATTTTAACTTCGTTTTTTGTAAGAAATATTCATAATTTGGATATGGCTTCTTGAGAACGTATGTTAAGAACGTGATACTGAACATATTTCTGCAAAAAAAAAATTAAAAGTCCGACTTTGAACCACATTCTCTCGAAAACCTACATTGCGGGTTGCAATTTTAACTTGATTTTTTATAAGAAATATCCATAATTTTGATATGGCTTCTTGAGAACGTATGTTAAGAACGTAATACTGAACATATTTCTGAAAAAAAAAAAAAATTAAGTCCGACTTTATTATCTCGGAAACCGTTGATTTCCCAGGCATAGTTCCTTGGGCAAAAATGTTCGTTATGATGAGGACTATACGTATACGTACGTATACGTGGTCTCCCGCTTTGTTGGCGGTCTTTTATTTATTTATAATAGCACGCTACGACTTTTGACATTTGGGGCGCATATTGTAAATGAAAAATCTGCATTTGTTTTTATTTTATTTTGGCGGAAAATGTTAGTTCTACAAGCGTAGCATAAGGCCGGGTTAGAGCGTATCTATGGGTTTAAAATAATAGGTATCTCACTCTTTTGTTTGACGTAGAGCGGGATGGACAGAGCCATAGATACGCTCTAACCCAGCCTTATGATGCTTGCTGGAGGGAATTGTGAGTGGTTTTCGGTGGAGGTCGGACAAAGTTTATCGATGTTAGAAATGTAGTACTGTTGCGTCGCGGTCGAAATGTTCTGGATTTGAACCCACGCGAGGTTGAATTTTTTTTTGTGCCTTTTTTTAAATATTTACTCTACTGAGCCCAACTTGATATTAAAAAAATATATTTTGTTTGCCGTAGAGCGGGATAGACAGAGTTATTTGCAGTAGATACGCTCTAACCCAACCTTATACTTTGCTTGCTGGCTTAGCATGAGAATGGGTAAGACCTTATCTATGGGCTTATAACTTTATCTATCCCACTCTACATCGAGGGAGATACATAATAAACCCCCATACTTCCCAGGCAATTCTTATGCTAAGCTTCCTGGTATCTTACACGGGCGATACCTAATCTAAACAAAACATATTTTATCATAAATTTATTGTTTAGATTAGGGCACACACACACACAGACAGACACACAGGCAGGCACACCCTCATAAACACATAAACAGACACACACAAAGCTATCAAACTTATGACACCCCTCTTTGTTGGTCGGGGGTTAAAAAAAACCTTCCTTTTGATTTTTCCTCCACAGTCGAATTTAAATTAAATGTCACATGTGCAAAAACGCATACGAAGTCGCGGGCACAGCTAGTATATATATATAGATCTACTGCCTTTCGTTGGTATTGAATTAAGAGTTTTTCCGTTTATATTTATAATTTGTTGCCCTTTTCTTATCAAAAATTCGGTATTTGAGATGATTTCATGCTTATTATTCACCATAATCAGAGTGAATTTTAACAATACGCGTTGTTCCATCAAATATAGTTCCAAAATTGTCGGGACAACAAAATATAAGAAATGTCAAATAAATTAAGGTCACTTACTGGGACACACTTTATTTAGATTTTCAGATCTTTGAAGACTTATTTTATTGATCATTCTTAGCTTCCTGGCTCACCAGAGACAGATCCGTCTCTCCGAGTGCTCCGAATACATTGTCTATGTGACCATGTTATTAGGGTTATCAGTTATCAGGGACCTACATAAACCATACCATGTAAGTGACGGCGATACCAGGCAGGAGCAGGACCATCATGTTGAGTCCATCTACTAACTCAGGGCTGTACCTTGAAGCTACACGGTTCCTGTCATGGTTTCCAATCTAAAACAAAATAATATTTTTAAGTAACTATCAAATAAAAACAGTACAGAACTATTTAAAAAAAATGCAAATACGCACCACCCAGTTAGCCATTTTATCAACCGGTTTATAAGTCAAGAACTGATCTACAGCATACTTGATGTCATTGGCTGAAGACGAACCGTCGACGTCAGAAATCAACGCAAAATTAAATGGCACATGAGATCCTTCACGTCCATCCTTCCCGAAATACTTTGCCACTTGCGAAACGCTAGCATATGCTTCAGTCATCATAACTCTTGCTAGTCCATCTGATTTTGAGATTTCGTCGAAGACCTCTCTCCACTGGTATACCATGTCGTATGTCTCATCCTGATTTCGAGTGTAAATATGTTCGATATACTCGTAGTCATCAGGGCCGGCGTTAATGTCTCCAGATCTTGGCTCATCAGGGAACTTGCCTCCGTATAGTTCCTTGTTCACTTCAAACAAGTAGTTTATAGCATCAACTCGGAATCCAGCTACGCCCTTTTCTAGCCAAAAGCGGACGACGTTCGTCATATCTTCAACGACGTCAGGGTTGTGGTAGTTCAGGTCAGGCTGACCGATGACGAATTGGTGAAGGTAGTATTTGCCGACCTCTTCCCTGTACTCCCACGCGCTCTTTCTGAACACACTGACCTAATAAATAAGTGATCCATTAATTTGTAGATTTATCTGAGACCTAGTGGATGGGATGTAAGTTTTGTAATAGAGTAATACATCTCGAAAGAGAGAAAATTTTTGAAAATCTCCTAAACATGTAATGTGATACTTGCATTGTCACTTTTTGAAACTTCGGTTCTTAGTACTTTATAATAATAAAATTATAACAATAATGTTATTGCTAAAAATATGTTGCCAGTTTTTGGTGATCATTTTGAGATGAGAAGGTGTCCACACATTTTAAGTAGACAGTGTTACATACCCAGTTATTTGGAGGGCTGAGGCTTCCATCCTCGTTCTCTTTTCCATCTTCCCAGATGAAATAATCAAAGTACTTCTCATCGCCTTCCAGAGCCTTGTCAAACCACACACTTTCGTTACTGGTGTGGTTTGGCACAAAGTCAAGAATAATCTTTATATCTGGAAATGATGTCTAATTTAGGTTTTCTCTTTTAAACTTGTCGTGTAAACTTTCCTTCATAGATAAAACTAGTCAGTGTAAATAACGCATGAATTTCTACTGGTGACTGTAAGTATAAAAAGTCAGACCTTATTATTTTGGAAATGCACAAACATAGTTTACTCAGCACCTACATCCATCATAACTGCCATAACAGCAACAGGTATTGTTTTGAAGAATAAAATTGTTCTTACCTAATTCATTTGCCCTCTCAATCAGTCTTTCTAGGTCCTCCATGGTCCCGTACTCATCATGGATAGCATAGAAGTCAGCAATGTCATAACCAAAGTCGTACATTGGTGATTGAAAGATAGGCGAAAGCCATGTCGCTCCTATGCCTAATTCCTTCAAGTATTCTAGTTGTGATGTGATTCCTAGAATAATTAAAAACATAATTATTTATACTAAGCGTAAATAATACTGATAAATTTATGAACTATTATCGAGATTGTATGTACCAAAATGTATACTCAATTTAACAAAAACCTAGATTTTTTTATTAATCTTGGCGGAAAAAAGCTTATTTTTTTACCGTTAAGGTCTCCTATGCCATCACCATTACTGTCCATAAACGACCTTGGATATATCTGGTAGAAGACGGTCGTTTCCCACCATTCCAATTCTCTTTCTGCGTCTGAGGCTTGCGAAATCGCAAGTAACAGGGGAAGTAGTAAAAAACCCTTAAAAATTGACCTGAAACCAATTTATGGAAATAAAAATCTAGAAACCTTAAATGCATTGTTGACATTGTAAACTGAAGACGAAGTTATCGTTTACCACAACATTAGAAGAAATAGTTTGACTACTTACCCCATGGTGGTCGTTTATTAAAGATTGACCATCCTCAGCGGGAGCTTCTTATATACCTTAATAAGATTGAATATCTACAGATATTTGCAGATTTTGGAATGGTAGGTAATGATAAATTGAGATAAAGACCTCTCTAGCTTGTCATTTTATTGTTATGTTGATAAATTGATTGCATATTGTTATTCAAGTGCAATGTTTACTTGAGTTATGCAACAATTGATTGCAACTCAGTTGTTCATCTCTTGCCATCTCTGAGATTCAGATGGGCAACCCAATAAATCTGAATAAATTCTGACTACCCAAGTCAGTCGAAGCAAGGAGAATGACCAGGTGTGATTCGCGGATAGCAGCAATTTAAACTGTATGTGTGGTTCAAGCTATTATCAACTTCGCTACATGCTCTGCCTGCCCTAATACCTGCACAAAGGAGGATCTAATAACGGCTAGTGATACCGCAATTCTTAAAGCTGTTTTTAGCTGGAGAGCTGGTGACCATTTGACTTAATTCATCGTACAACGCTGGGAGTTGTTAGGCTGATAGACTTCGCTGAATCTGGGAAAAATATATTTTTCATCTCCCACGCTCGGAAAGTTTGCTGTTACTAGTAACTTACGATCGTGTAAAGGCCGGATTTAAACTATCTGAACTTTTGTGCGCTTCGAAATTTGAACGCGACGCCGGGACAGTCTTTCCCGCGCCCTATGGTTTTGAAAAAGAAAAAACACTGGCCGTTTAAGTAGATGCCAGATCCCGATGGAAAATAAAACCTCATTCATAGTTCGTTTAAACGCGTATTTCAGCGAAAGCGATTGTTCGTGCCCATTCTCTATACAAAACTGTGAATGTAAATGGTGCATAAGCATGTTTAAAAAAGGTAAAGTCACGGAATAGAACATTCAGAAACGCGGTTTCTTCTTATAGTCTTTTCAATATTTTGTACACATATTTATTTTTAAATACCAGTAAATAAAAAAAATGCTGCGCTTCCTTTTTATCAAATAGATAATTATGTTTTGGTTTGTTAAATACATTTTTTCAAACGATATTACTAATTTCATTTTTTATCTCCTACAATTTTTTTATTTATATGGTATAAGTTCAGAATGCACCCGGAAAAAAAAACATTCTTTTATTTACATTATTTTTGTGTCTGGATAAATAAACTTCAGGAAATTATTAATAAAACGAATGGTTTTAATACCAACGAAGCTCAAAACTTTAGTACGGCAGCCGTAACTACACTAAAATATGCTTTTAAAAGGAAGTTATTTGACTCACCTGTTTTGCCTGTAAGTAGTTGTCTATAGAGTTTGTCCCGCTTAGCTAACAAAGTCATTTCCTCGCTTCTGTGAGATGAAAAGTTTTGTGTTTCGCACGAATGCAATATTATTTGCGTCTCGTGCTTCTGAATACCTCGCTACGCTCAGGTTTCTTTTTTTGAACCACTCGCTACGCTCGTGGCTCAATTTTAGAAACCTTCGCTAGCTCGGTTTTCAATACAAGCACTCGCCGCAAACAATAATTTTGCATTCTTGCATAACAAATAACTATTTTTGCCGGTAGCGGTTTAAAGTTCGATTTGTTTGACATTATTGTTTTTTATTGAAATAGGTCCAGCTTTTTCAAAGTGGAAAAGAAAGAGTAACAAACACAAATATACACACACCTTCACTCACTCGCACATTTTTTTTTTGTAGGAAAGGTCTAGTGGGATGCGTCATGCGATCTATGCAAAGCGAACGTCGCCTTAAAACGGCCTCTCTGAGTTTTGCTCTCCGTCGCTAGACAGAGGTCGGCCTGATGAGTAAAAAGCAAAGGTAAAAAGTAAAGGTGAAAAAGCTTTATTGCCGAAAAGATATGAAATTAAAAAAAACTTATATTACAAAATATGAAAGAGACATCTTTGTGAAGAAAGATACTTAGAGGTAAACTTTGTATCATCATCATCAGCCTGTTGAAAGCTGAGTAAAACTCACGCGACCTCTTCATGCTCATGCCACCTCTCACGATCCTGTGCCAGGCGCAACCAGTTTTCCGGCTACTTGGGCTATGTCATCGGACCATCTGGCTGCCAACCGAACTTTGTATGTTTTGGTCCTTTGGTTTTGGCAAAATTACTCATGATCACCTGTGTGTGTGTGCCGTATCTGTGACAAGTCCCTGGACGAAGCTGATTTTCAAAAAGCGCCATAGACAAAATATATAGATTCGGATCCCATCCCAGCTTCAAATGTAGATCTTTATCCTTCGGTTATTTCATAGCATCATATTATTTTCTTGCTGTGCATTTGCTTTCTACTTTATTGCGCTTTCAGTCCTGCTCATCCAAAGACTCATTCATCCCTTTTAGCGATAAGACTTTTACACTATTAACTCGAGAACGCTTGTATAAGATACTCTCTGGTGTGGTGGGCATTATAAAGTGGCCTTTGTCTTAGTTAAACTGAGTTCAAAGTGGTTGCAAAACATTTGAAGCTAAGTATTTAGTAGGTAAAATATTAGTCCTATTTTGTTTATATCAGGTGTCATGCCAAGTTACCTATGGGTGGGAGAGGTAACTAACTGCCGATTTCTGAATTGAGAAATTTGCTAAGCAAGCACTTATTTATCGTTCTGTCTTTGCAGATTTCTCACAAAAGAATATGATAGAACGATACTTAAGTATTTACTTAGTAAAATTCTCAATCAGAAACCGGGCCTATGTAACCGAAGGATAAAATGCAAGTTATACTGTATCAGTTTAGAAAAAAATGTGGAAAACTAGAGAGGGGCCTTTAGGGCTCAGCAGTGGGATAGCTGCTCTAACAAAACCTACATTGTCTACTAAGAAAATAATTATTATTTATTTTATAATTCATTATCTGTTTATTGTCATAAGCAAATAATATTTTGTTTTATATTGCTTTCTCTTTTACAGGAGCAAGCATAAAGTTTTTACTTCATCAAAACTTGTACCTACACTACCGGATACAGAAATCATAATTCATACTGAGGTATACGTAGTATCTTTTATACTTTGCCCGGTATGGGTAATGGAACTAGGTATAAGTACTTGTAAAAACAGATGCTCTTAGAATAAAAATAGGACATCTCAACATAAAAAAATATTTTTATTTGCAGTCGTTTCCATGAAAGAATACAGTCTTGTGTAACTTATGGTTTAACTTTGAGCACTAAAGATTCTCTTCCTAATAGTGGCACACTCGCTGCGGAGACAATGTCCCTGGAAAAGAAAAATAAAATAATTAGTTACGGTATAACAAAAGTGAAAACCAATAACAATACGATGATATCAATTCTTTAACTAAACTGTTTATTTGCACCGATTGCGATACATGTACAAAGTTCGGCCTTCAAATGTATTTATCAGGGATCAGAATTTTAAACGTACCTACCAAATAACGGTATCACTAGGATAGCTCAATTCGAGAGATGCAAATAAAGACTAAAAAAGAAGACGTACCCAGATAACTTAGGCGACTGGATGCTGCTAATAACAGTCTCTAGGTCCCCGGCAACATTCTCAAAGTAAGTCAGATCCAAGTTGAAGGTTTCGTCCCTCATATTGATCAGGACCACGTAGTTCTCGCCTTCGTACCACCTGTAACAATATTTATATTATCATAAAATGGGCAATGACGCTTAATGCGCTGTACATAGTGAATAGCCCGCGCGCCAAGTAAAATGCACAAAATCGAGTCCTATATCAAATACACTAAAAAAATCTAAAATTTTCACATATCAAACCCTAGAATTAGGTGAGACCTATCTAAAACAGCCAGTTTCGCGTTGACATTCATAAACGTTTTGAAGATATTTTTGATGAAAAAAAATAGGCGGCGCACTTTTTTTCAAACAAAATATCTTGCAATCTGTTATGGGTATCAACACAAAAATGGCTGTTTTAGATAGCTCTCACCTAATTCTAGGGTTTGATATGGGAAAATTTTCGTTTTTTTTAGTGTATTTGATACAGGAATCGTTTTTGTGCATTTTTTTTGCGCGCGGGCTAATTCACTATGCCCAGCGCCTTAATGTCATAGGCTTATGTCCAACTGTGTGCGTGGCTCATTGATACAAAATTCAATGTAGAATTCAATGTAGAAGCGCTCACAGCCTAGTTGTACTAGCCGTTCTTAATCGATTGGCAAAGTTAAGCAACAACGGCCGCGGACTGTCCATGGATGGGTGACCGCTAGTGGCAATAATATCTGAGCGCTTCCGTGCTTCGGAAGGCACGTTAAACCGTTGGTCCCGGTTGTTGTTGATTGATAACAATCGTTAAGCCATGTCAGAGACCCTTTGGGTGGCCTAAAAACTCTGACACCAGGGGTGGCCACTACCTCATACGATTACCTACCCATCAAAACAAGCCACTTTTACTATGATACCAATAACGCAATCGCGAAAAAATTCAGCTATTCCATACCAAAAGTCGATACCTACCTACTGCATCAAATGCTAATATTTTTTTCAAGATTTCGCAGTTCACTCCATCGCTAAATTTGCATGTTTTTATGACTGTAATGATTTCCTCAAGTATGACTGACCCTTTCTGTAAGACACAGAATAATATTTCCACTACATATCTTTTGCATGCGGCATCAGTCTTCACCTTAAGAAAGATCAGTAGGAAAATAGTAACCGTCTTATAGCGTGGCCGTAGCATTACTGACCAGCATTTCGTAGTCATTGTTACAAGATCGATTTCACCGTGTTATTATCTGAATAGAGATATCGTGTTAAAAAACTGATAGGTGTCCACCTAAGTAGTCGGGCTGCTTGAGGCTTAATCTGTCACTCAATATTTTGATATTGCTTATTGACAAATACCTCCTGGGTGACAGATTAGATAATCCAATGATTGACAAATATTTGGCATAAGAAAACATGTTTGTTAACACTGCATGACTTTCAAAGAATAGATCTGTCTTAAATAGATTCACCACAAAACCTTTAGTGCAAACAGCAGTGTTTTAATTTTACTGTTAATTTGTCTGCTTAAGCGCTAAGTTGTAGAGAAATCTTATGAAAGCGTAGACAAAAATCGAGCATACGGCTACCATACCCAGAACCTACGAATAAATCCCGCACAAGTGAAAGTGGCGGTTTTTTTTTGTGAGGGATTTATTCGTAGGTTCTAGGATCTGGAATCTAGGCCTTAGGCCATAAAAATTGTTAAGCCTAGGGATTCTCATTTGACGGCCCGTTTTTAACAAAAAAAGCATCTAAACATAAGATAATATGTATTTTTTTCGTTGGCGACGGCCGATATCTAAAGTCGTGATAAAAATGTGATTTTTGACCGACTTTTGCTCTGCAATTAGTTTTACTGATATTTCAATGAATAATGTGGTAGGTGCAGAACTACTCAAAAATATCTCCCTCGGCCCGACAATAATATTTTAAAGCTAGCCAATATTATCGAATTGGCTCGCTTCAAAATGCCCCTTGATGCCCCGAAGTCGGGTCTATTCGTGAACTAGGTATCATCACTAACCTTCTGAAAGCAAACACGTCATCGTTCAGTGCAACGGAGTCGTATCGTCCGTATCTGAATGCGTCTTCAGCACGCAGTTGCACCAGAGCTTTGTAGACGTTCAAGTGAGATCGCTCAGTTGCTCTTTGCACTTCAACGTTCAGGGTTTCGTAACCGTCAGCTACTGGTAGCCAAGTGCGGTCGCCTGTCGAAAATCCTGTTGAAAAGAAAAGAAAGTTGAAGAACGCAAAATAAAAAGAAAATAAATAACCAATTATTTATTTTCTTTTCATTTTGCGTTTTGGCAAAGTTAGTTTTGGAGAAATTGTCAGAAATTTTGGCAAAGACAAAAGTGGTGTAACTGGTCCGACTTTGTTTTATTTAGTAAAGAAATCTACTACTCGTCCAAAAAGTATGGAACACAAACTTGTTTGGCTGATATTATCTATAGTTTTTTTTACACGAAAATCTACAATGCAGCAATGTAAGTGAATACATAATACCAACCAGCATTTTTTTCAGCGTTCCATTGGAAAGGGGTCCTTTCCGGGTCTCGTGAACTCAGAACGTAGTTGATGGGGTCGTCAGTGTTGCAGCCGCTAGGATCTACGGTATCCTCCCAGCTAATGAACCCGTCAACCATGCCGATCTCTTCACCCTGTAAAAAAATCAATCAATATAAAGTTAATAATCGGATATCAAGGTGGCTGGAAAACAACGGACACCTTTGAGAAACAGTTTGAGAAACATAACTGAATTGCAATGAACACCACAAAAGACCAGAAGACCATCCCGTACGTAGAAGAGATCCGTTCTGTTTGAGATTATAGAGAAGGGAACAACTTCCTCACCAGATCTTCTGACCAAATGATAATTTTTGGGGCTGATTCGATTGATACTTTGTCACAGACGAACAAGAATTTTTTTTTGCATTCGGTGATCGGAGCTAACCCTACTCCGTGCAATTTTAGTGGTTTTAAAGCCGAAGGTATTTTGTTGGTCTGAATGGTGTCGATTGGCGATAGCGGTTTGTATTGGGAAGTGTTTTTTTTTTTCACTCGTTTTGAAGTAAAAATTACAGACGACATTCGTTTGGGCATGGATAAAGGCCACTTAACGGTTTTGTCGCTTCTCGATTTTAGCAACGCCTTCAATGCAGTCGACTTCGACATTTTGTTGGCGTTGCTTCGTTCTCTTAACATATCTCCAACGGTGATTGACTGGTTTCGTAGTTATCTACACGGGCGCCGGCAGCGTATTCGTATTGAAGATTCTTTCTCTGGTTGGTGTGGAATATCTGCCGGTGTACCGCAAGGTGGTGTGCTCTCTCCGCTTCTTTTTGCCATTTTTATCAATAGTATCTCTCGTCAACTTTCTTCTTCCTACCACCTTTATGCAGACGATTTACAAATTTATACGCAGGCTTCTTTAGACGATCTAAGTTCAGCCATTGATATCACCAACAATGATTTCGCGCGTATCTCCGATTGGAGCGAATCCTATGGACTCAAAGTAAATCCAACAAAGACGCAAGTCATAATAATTGGGAGTCCGTATTTTGTCTCCAGGGTTGACCACCATCTACTTCCTCCAGTACAGTTTAACGGAGTTGCAATACCATTCAGCTCTGTGGTGAAAAATTTAGGTGTTATGATTGACAGCACTCTGTCCTGGAAACCACAACTGGAAATGGTGAGCCGGAAGATGTTTGCTTCCGCAGGCTCGCTAAGGAGACTCCGTAACTTTCTACCCACTGCTACTAAAGTTGCGCTAGCTCAATCACTCCTCTTACCGATTCTCGACTATGCCGACACCTGCTATCTCGACCTTACCGAAGAGCAGCTAACTAAACTTGAGCGACTTCAAAACTTCAGCATCCGGTTCATATTTGGTTTACGTAAATATGACCACGTATCCGACTATCGATCTAAGCTCAAGTGGCTCCCCATTCGTCTCCGCCGGAATGCACACACTCTGTTTCTCCTCTACAGCATTCTGTTCAATCCAGCCACCCCATCCTACCTAAAAGAACGCTTCCATTTTCTCCATTCTACCCATAGCCTGAATCTCCGATCATCCCACAACCTGCTCCTTAGTTTGCCCTCCTTTACCACCCAATTCTACGGTTCCTCCTTTACAGTACAGGCAATTAAGCTATGGAATGCTCTGCCTGTGGAGGTGAGAACAGCCAAATCCCTTCCTATTTTCAAGGGAATGGTAAAAATTTTTTATCTCACTGGTAATTTCCAATAACTATCTTCTGTTGCTATCGTATGTGTATGTATCTATGTACAATAATGGTACAATATGGTATTTAAGTATGTTTGTTATATTTATAGGTATAAGTACCTATATAGCTATAATAATATATATTAGTTTATGTATTGATATAATATGTAGGTATATAATATTGTATTTATTTAATGGGTATTGTTTTGTATTTGTAACTCATCATCATCATCATCAGCCTGTTAACACCCACTGCTGAGTAAAGGCCTCTTCATGCTCACGCCACCTCTCACGATCCTGTGCCAGGCGCAACCACTGTTTTCCGGCTACTTTGGCTATGTCGTCCGACCATCTGGCTGGTGGTCTGCCAACGGATCTCTTCCCCTCTCGGGGTCGCCATTCCGCAATGGACTTTGTCCATCTGCCATCGGTACGTCTCGCCAGGTGTCCTGCCCACTTCCACTTTAAAGAAGAAGATTTGTAACTACTACATATATTTATATTCCACATTTGTAACTTGATTAGGTATATTTAATTTTATTTTTTTTCCTATGTTATATTTATGTACACTAATCTACCGAATATTTTATCATCTTTGTCCTGTCCATCCAATGGTTGCCTGGCAGAAATCGCTTTTAGCGATAAGGCCGCCAATTGTATGCTTACTGATAGTTTTAAGAATTACCCTTGTAAATAATTTATAGTGTGCAATAAAGAGTTATCTATCTATCTATCTATCTAAAATTTTAGAATTTGGCTCAGAATCACGAGTGCAACTAAATACCTTCGGCTTTAAAACCACTAAAATTCCACGGTGTATATTCTTACCATGTAAGTGACGGCAATGCCGGGCAGGAGCATGACCATCATATTTAGTCCATCGACTAACTCAGGACTGTACCTTGATGCAACACGGTTGTTGTCGTGGTTTCCAATCTAAAACAAAAACTTCGTTTTATGAAACTGCCTCAGTATTTTTCCATATTTATTGAGAATGTTAATTGATAATCCAATACATACCACCCAGTTAGCCAACTTATCAACTGGCTTGTAAGTCAAAAACTGATCGACAGCATACTTGATATCGTTCGCAGAAGATGAACCATCGACATTTCCAATCAAAGCAAAATTGAACGGCATATGAGCACCGTCACGTCCATTTTCTCCGAAATACCTAGCTACTTGCGATGCACTAGCATACGCTTCAGTCATCATGACTCGTGTTAGCCCGTCTGACTGCGAGACTTCGTCGAAGACCTCCCTCCACTGGTATACCATGTCATATGTCTCTTCCTGGTTTTGAGTGTAAATGTGGCTGGTGTATTCGTAGTCATCGGGGCCGGCGTTGATATCTCCGGATCTTGGCTCATCAGGGAATTGGCCTCCGTACAGTTCCTTATCGACTTCGAACAAGTGGTTGATAGCATCAACCCTGAATCCAGCTACGCCTTTGTCCAGCCAGAAACGGACGACGTTCTTCATTTCTTCAACGACGACAGGGTTACGATAGTTGAGGTCGGGCTGTCCGATGACGAACTGGTGGAGGTAGTATTTGCCGACCTCTTCCCTGTATTCCCATGCGCTCTTTCTGAATACACTGACCTGTTAGTTAAGTTAGTGTTAGTTTAGTCTCTTTATATAACTGGTAGTGAAGTGGTACCTGAGTGTTGATTTCTTAATTCTATAAATATTTTACCATTTTAGCTTTGTATTTTAGTTTAGTATTTTAGCATTTTTTTTCTTAGCAACGCTTTGGCTGACGCAACAACATTAGAATCGAGAGTTGTGTCATATTAGTTGAGACGGCAGCTAGAGAAACTGATATTTTGGTCCTTTTTGTATTTTTTTTAAGCGTGCGTGCTAACGGGATTAGATAGTGTTACATACCCAGTTATTAGGAGGGCTCAAGGTTCCATCTTCGTTCTCCTGTCCATCTTCCCAGATGAAGTAATCAAAGTACTTCTCATCACCTTCTAGAGCCTTGTCGAACCACACACTCTCGTTGCTGGTATGGTTTGGCACAAAGTCGAGGACGATTTTGATGTCTGTAAAAGATGTTCTCTTTAGGTTTTTCTGATTTGAGAAACGTTTTAACTAGCGGCACTGCCTCCCAGTTTAAATTGACTCAGCATGACTTTTATTTACTCAAAAAATGTTTGAGGCACGTTTGAGGCATGCATGATTTTATAACGTATGCCGCATGATTCTTATGTCAGCCAACATGACTTTGTGTGACCGATTTTTTGTTTGTGCATTTTTTAAAATGTAAGCATACCTAAATGTTTTCTTTTTTATTACTAGTAGAGACAACACCAAATGTTTTGATAATTATTCCAATATGTTTAGCAGTTTTGAAACTTTCAACCATCGTTTTAACAGAAAATACGACGTTCTTACCTAATTCATTAGCCCTCTCGATGAGTCTTTCGAAGTCCTCCATGGTTCCGTACTCTTCGTGGACAGCATAGAAGTCGGCAATGTCATAACCAAAGTCGTACATTGGTGATTGGAACATGGGTGAGAGCCATGTCGCCCCAATACCCAGCTCTTTCAGGTATTCTAGTCTTGATGTTATTCCTGGAAAAATCAAAAGATTTATTTTATCAGTCATGAATTTGTGAAGTGTATAAATAAAACCGATAACCAAGAACTTCGATATTATAGATCCATGGTTCTTACACTTGTTTGTGAGAAAGTATTAGAAAATCGTTTATGTTGTCTTATTATTTAGGAAAATATGGCTCTCTTACCGTTAAGATCTCCAATGCCATCGCCATCGCTATCCATAAAAGACCTGGGATAGATCTGGTAGAAGATGGTCGTCTCCCACCAATCCAATTCTCTTTCTGCGCTTGAGACCTGCGATATCGCAAGTAACAGGGGCAGGAAGAGCAAAGCCTTTGAAATGGACCTGAAAACGTAATGGTAATAATACAAAACTAGAGACAGCCTGAACGAGCATGAGCTATGGAAAATAGTTTTGAGTGAACTTAAGTATCCCAAGGTACATTCAGAAGTATGATCAGTCTCGATGACGATATTATTCACATTTTTATCAAATAACTAAAGTCCCCATGTCCCTTGCCTCAGATTTTTTAAAACATACTCTATAGGATTTTAAAGAAAGGTCCTATAACCTATATTTTTAAAAGGTTAGGTATATTGACTTCTTTTTTCGTTGTTGACCTCATAGTAAAAGATGCTTGTATGGAATAGTCTCCTTCAAATATAACATGCTGTCCAATTATCAATTACAACATACATTGTGAACATGAGATCATGATGAAGATGATAATACCAATTCGAATTAGGAGAAACAGTTCGACAACTTACCCCATCATGGTGGTCGTTTATCAAAGATTGACAATACTCGGTGGGAGTCCGCTTTTATACTTCAACAAGATAGATTTGAGAATCTATATTTTTGGAATGATAAATGATAATGTGATAAGTCGAGATAAAGACCTCTCCAGCTTGTCATTATGTTGTTAAGTGGATAAATTGTTGTTTTTGACATGACTCTTATGCAACGTTTAACCGTCTCAGTCACTCAGCGGATCATCACCCATTGTTGTATCTAAGATCGTCGTAGAAAACATAGTTTATTAGGTAATCAATTTTTTTTATTCATCTGGTCCACGGTTGAATAGGTAATTATAAATTAGAAAAATATAATATATCAATCGCAATAAGGTTTTTTTACTCATCTTGTCGGTGCAGCATTCTCCATGCACTTCACTTTTTTCTTCAGTGGTGAAAAGTTACAGTGCACTGATTCCGAGTGATTTGCTGCTGTTCGTTGAGGAATTCCGTTCTCCATCTCCGTGGTTCTTCATCAGATGTATTTTTTTTATACGACCACTATTCACATGCGTGGTATACCTTTACAAACAAAAAAGAATCATCAAAATCGATTCACGTTAAAAAAAAACTCTGAGGTAACACACCAAAAACAAACATACGCGTCGAATTGAGTACCACCTCCTTTTTTGAAGTCGGTTAAAATAAGCCTGTAACCTTATTTGTGCATTTGTGGGCATTTAAGCAAACATTTGGTGGTTACGCATAAGTTCTAAAACCATTATTTTAGGTGGTTATTATAAGCTAGCCAGTTATGGTATAGTTACTTGTTTACCGATTACTAATTTAGTAATTATCTAAATAGAGACCTTGCTTACTTACCTCACGCGTATAACATACTTAGAATATAGGTAGTTAGTTACAGAAAGATCACTTTTATGCACTTCTTCTCCAACCAATGCAGGGTCAACAAAATGCACATTTTTTTCAATTTTGTAACTAAACTGAGCTATTTTTGTTTCACGGCTATAAAATAGTATTATTTGCATTATTCTAAACAACAAAACAATAGAGATTTGCTCAAAATTCAAGATTTTTGGGCAGTAGCACTGACTTTTCGAGCAAAAAAACATATCAGCTTGAATTTATTGTTGTTCTTTTTTTTTGAATAATTAAATTAATACTATTTGATTGTCGTTAAACAAAAATTTCCGAACAAAAATTGCTCAGATTGGATACAAAATTGAAAAAACTGTAAAATATTGGGCTTCTTTCGTTGACCTTTAAAGGCACCCAATGTAGGTCTCTTCCATTACACTCGATTCTTTTTGGTCTTCGGATTTTCTCATCAAGTCTTTTTCTGCCACTTTGATCAGATAGTCTGCCACCGATGCATTGAAGTACAACGTCCCATTCTGGGTCTCTACTTGGCAATGTATATCGTCTGATTCAGACATTTCGGAAGCAATTTTTATACTTTTCATCGAGTGAAACTTCGGTCTCGGTTTAGATATTTTGTGACCTACACAGAGTTTATATTAGGTACAAATTGGGGTAATTGTTCAAATTGCTTGATAATTCTGTTACACTGGATATAATATGACTTTGTAAACAACCCTCCTAAGCTGATAACTTGAATCACCTGAGTGCATGCTTAATTGGTTGTGCCTGTACCAATAGCTAGGTATGATGGAAAACTTAATTAAAAATGGCTCGGTACATGTTGCGTTACTCAGAAGTGGCCTTGTATAAAACCATAGTCATAAATTATTTTTTTTAATTTATTCGCAATTATGAAAAATTTATGAGCCCTTACGTCTATATATTACCTGGAAGGTTGTCTTTTAGTGATAAGACCACCATTTTTTTTCGTTTAGAATTTAGGTATCTATCATCTTATTTTTTATATTTCTCCACGGTCGACTGCCGTTATTTAAGGAATTTAGATAGATAGATATTTAGAATACAATTTTTAGTACATATACCAAAGAATTACAAAGAAACTTACAATTAATTAGTAGATATAGGTACAATGGGCGGCCTTATTGCTAAATGCAATCTCTACCAGACAACCTTTTTAGATGCATTGTACCAATTTAGAGCAACCAATTTAGATGCATTGTATCAATTTGGCATTTGAGGATTATGCCTTATATTCTCACTTTTCCTCACGATGTTTTGCTTCACGGTTATCGAGTGTAAAAAAGTAAATTACCTATCTTCAATGTAAATCTATGTAGCTTTTATGCACGTTTCCAAGTATTTTATTTCTTTGACATGGCAATATTTCGCTGAAATTGGAATGTTTACCCTACTCCTTACATTTCATATCTGTCTTTTCCTGGTATAAGCATTATTTAACATGTGGTAGGTATTTGGTTCCTTTAACAAATATTCTAGCAAACATTAAGTAAATTTTCTCGGAACATTCTCAATGAAACGTGGCTGAAAACGTAGCTTTGTCAGATATTTTGTTGTGAAGAGAGTGTGCTTAGAAGTGGCACGATGGTGGATTTTCAATCAAGATCACAAGCTACATTCCCTGTGGTTTGGTACAGTCGGCCACACGCTGGGCTACCCCCTTTTTTTTCGATTGGCACCCTTATGCCGCGCGCGGTAAAAGCTACCATGGGCTATCCTAGACTGTGGGCGACCGTACCTACCTATAAGGAAACATTTTAGGAAATGCTTTGGTAACACTTCCAAAACAATATAAAGGGGAAACCTGCCAACGTTTGCGTAAAAACACTCAATGTAAAAATAGGATGGTTTCGTTAAACCTCAAATAGTTTTAGCAACAGCCAGCCACGTTATCTTGCCCTGTGATTTATATGGTAACGCATACTAAAGACCGTTCACTCACAATACCCATGCCTACTGGCAGTGGCGGATCCAGGATTTTGGGGGGTGGGGGCTTGAACCCAATGGGCGTAGGTTTTCAAAATTAAAAAGTATGCAACATTTTTTTTATAGAGGGTCTCAGATGTTTTTGGGGGGGGGGGGGGCCTTCACCGTTAGCGAGACACCCACCCACCTTCCCCTGCGGCTCAGTTGGCTCCACACGTATTGACTAGTCTTTCCTGTGGGCTAGGCCGACTTAGCTGTCAGGATGGTATAGGTGCTGGGCAAGCCTACTCCATCTAAAACAATGTCCCAGGCACTGCAGCGCCGAGTGGTCTCTTCACCCATCTAGTGTGAGTGAAGGTGCCACTGGACGCTGTATAAAATATCATCTCATTGCTTAGATGCAAAGCCCCTCCCCTAAATCCGGTAGTGCCTACTGGCATAGTTGAGTATCTCTGTATAATCTTATTTGTCATGGGAGAATATCACGTTTCATGAACAAACGTCTTACATTATCTATCATAGAGTGTCATAGTACTTTAGGATACAACTGAAATTTATATTCCCAGAACTAATTAAAAAACCGGCAAAGTGAGAGTCCGACCATTATAGGATCACTTTGTTGTCTATCTGTTCGTCTGTCAAGACTTTTTTCTCCAGAACGTTGAAATTTAGATCAAAATACTCAGGTCTGCAGTCCCGTGGATGCTTGGAACCTAAAAAAATTATGCTTCTAAATTAACTAAATCAAAAGATACAACAAAAATGGGGTGATACAAGAAATGGGGGGTTGTAAAACGACATAGAAACTAGCGCCCTCTATACAGGGTGTTAAAAGACCGCCAACAGACCCGAAAGCCACGCATAGTAGACACCAAAACAAAGTACTTTTTCGATAAATTATTGCTGGGAAATGATTTTGGTTTTTTAGGTTATAATTTTGAAAAATATTTTATCATGCACTGGACGTGTAACGCACAGAAGTCATATTGCGCGAGCGTAGGTATAAGTTTATGTTACTTAAGCTTGAAGTGCCGATGTTTAGAATACATTGCGGGTTGCAATTTTAACGTCGTTTTTTGTAAGAAATATTCATAATTTTGATATGGCTTCTTGAGAAGGTATGTTCAGAACTAGATACTGAATACATTTCTGCAAAAAAAAGTTTTGAAAAGTCCGACTTTGAACCTCATTATCTCGGAAACCGTTGATTTCCCAGACATAGTTCCTTGGGCAAAAATGTTCCTCATGATGAGGACAATACGTGGTTTCCCGCTTTGTTGGCGGTCTTTTAACACCCTGTATAAGTTCCAGGCCTCAACTCTAGATGGCGCTGTATGCATGCAGCCTACCTCGAGAAACGTTTTGGTCTGTTATGGTTTTGTAAAAAATGGGGTGCTATAGATAGATTAGATAGATAGAGAACACTTTATTGTACACCAGAAAAGAAATATTTACAAGAATGAGCTGTTTCACGGCTGTTAAATTTTGCTTTTTTTGAAGATATTTAATCTGTGTAAGCGAAATTTGACAGCCACATCCCGGTTCTTGTATGGCAAGCCTATGAGCGCCATATCTACCAAGGGGTTTAAATTCAGCATTTAACTGTCAGTTTAAAACGGGCCATTTAGGTGGTGGTACGGAACCCTCAATGCGCGAATCCCACTCGCACTTGGCCGGTATTTTTTTATATTTTTATAATAGGTATGTATAATAACTATTCTCCGAGCCGCCAGTACGCCGCACTGAGATATTTAGGTGCAACCGCAGGCTATATTCGCAATCCATCACCGAGGTTGGGTCGGGGAAACCGGAGCGTCGGGTCGTATCATTCATGCATGCCACGTAGCCATGTCTGAAGGGTTACATCGGCGGTTGGCTCGTCGCTTGTGACGTCATCGTTTTGTTTGAGTTCTTTGATTATTTAAGGCGCCCCCTATAAATAGTTCACTTCACCGCTACCAATATACAGGGTGTTAAGGTGAAATGCTCTGTCATGTTGAATTTCAGCTGTTCCATAATAAAATTCCGTACCTACTGCCCCATAGAAAGGAAGAATAGAATATTATTTATTGTAATAGAAAACATTAATGTATGTAACTTTAAACATATATAATAAGTAAGTTAAAAAACTTCACTCGGGAGAGCACGGGTTAGCGTGCTAGGGACAGTTACTTGACTCGGTAGCTCAATTGGTAGAGCGCCTGCACGGTATGCGAGAGGTTGCTGGGTCAAGTCCTGTCCCGAGTGAATTTTTTAGATAAAACAAAAAGTGGTATGTATTTTTTTTTATTTTTTTATTCAATATTTTGCAGTTTAACTTTTAGTAAAAGTATATTTTATTGGTAACATAAGCGACCACCTTCAGTATGACAGGCGCTTTTTACTAAATAATGGCTTCAAACTTTAGATACCTTCGCGAAAATGTAAAACAAACCACAGCCGACTCTATAAATATACTCGTTCTAGCACATCATACAATTCCGAATTCAGTTGCCGTTTTAAGGGTACCTAAATGCCGCCCATTTAGGTTCCCTTTAAACGTACATTCCTATTTCTGGCCAGGTATGTATAAAGACATTGCTTCATTTATTTCTAAATGCGGACCCTTTAAACATCAAATTTAACACACCCAATTCTTTTTTTACAAAATTCTGGTTTATTTTTTTTTATCTGGTGGCAGCATTTTAAGGTCTACATAACCACTTAGAACCACTTCGTATTTTTGCCAGAAATGTAGAACCACGTATTTGGTCTCTTCTACATCCTAGGTTCTAAGATGATACCACCCAGGGTCGAAATTATCGGCTAATAAATAGTTTTTGCAAAAACCAAACTACAAAAGGCCTACATCTACATCTATTTCAGATTACTTTACCTGAAGCGGCTTTTATGTTTGGAAAAAAAAAACGTTATATACGCTACGCTATGTTATCGTTTAGGACTAAACCCTCTATCGTCCCTAAACCCTAAATCTTGGGAGGTTTTAATTTCTCAAAGGCTTAATCTACTTCTTGTCTCCCAAATACCTACATATCTCGGAGCATACCGAGCTTAGCCATGGATTATAAAGAGGAAGCACAAACTAAAACATACTTAACAGAAGAAACTCGAGCGAAATTTTGCAATAAAGTACAAGTTTCATTATTGCGTTTGGCGTCTTGGCCGGAACAAACAGTAAGTTCTTGGTGCTGATTCAAGCCTCATCTTCTATTTAACTGGTTGCCGAAGTAGCCATTATACCTTACAGAAGCGGTGTGCTGCAGGTTTATGTTACCTGCTACTTTTTTAAATACTCAATGAGCCAAACAAATCATAAGAACAATCAATTACAATCGATTCTAAGGATAATTTACAATCGATTCTAAGGATAATTTTACACGAGCAAACAAGGTTGCCACACTCTGATAAAATATTATTTCGTCCATCTGAAAGTTGAAATTGGTGGTGCTTTTCTAGCATTTTGTTTTGTGAAGAGGGTGCCTTAATCAAGAGCCCAAATCTCCATTTCTCTCATGCATAATTCATAGATTGAAGTTAAGCCATAATTAAATTATACACGTTTTTGGTTGCTACAGAGAGAGTTTTTTGAACAACTGTATGAATGGGAGCGAAATGAAAATTGCGCTAAAATTTACTTAAAATTATAACTTTATTAGCAGCTGGTTTTTTACAATGTCTCTTTATTACATTGTAATGTACTTATCCATCTAATGTACTTTGTATTTTATCCCAATTTTTTTACTTTTTTGCGAATAGCTCTTTCTGTTGCACGTAGAGGCTGTATTGTCAAAATGAGCATAATCGGCGAGGTATTTTTCTTTCTCCCGCCCATCTTCTGGAATCTAGACCTTAACTTTAAGTAACACTGATTCCCCTGCTGCTAATGGAACATTATTTGCTGAGATCACCTCCCTGGCAACAAGAGATAATAGTTTTTAGTTCAAAATGTTATTCCACTCGCAGAATAATGTCTACACACTGAATTAGAAATGATTTCCAGTTAGTGTTTCATTTCTCTGGACTCCGAGATTCCTCGAATCGTATACCTTTGAGTGTCTTGTTTTAGTGTAATGTCAAGTGCTTAAAGTTTATAAGCAACTGTTTAACTTCTCCATTATGAACTGCCAAGATGTGAAGGGTATCATTATTTATCTTGATTGGAGAAGAACGATTTAGTTTTCTTTCTATATTTTGTCACACTAACATGACAGCCGTAGACAGACATAGTATTATCTCAGCTTACTGTAGAGGTAATGTAAGTCAAATGCAAGCAAAAATCGAGCCTATGGCTGCCATTTTAGGCCAGAAGGTTGACCAAAGGCCTCTGACATGGCTTACTTAATTCACAGTAAGTAGGTAATAGCTTTAGTAAAGTTTGCCTTACCCGGATGTCTTTGGTGACTGACTGCTACTCAAAACAGTTTCTAGGTCCCCGGTTACATTCTCGAAGTACGTCAGATCAATTTCATAGGTTTGCTCCCTCAAGTTGATTAGTGCTACGTAGATTTCCCTGTTGTGCCATCTGTAACGAAGTTAGATAGATAGATAACAGATTTATTAAATTGCCAATACACAGAATACAATAAAATAAGTTTCCTTGATGTTAACGTTTCCGTGCCAATTATTAGGGAAATTGCACACTTCTTTTGTCAACTGTTTTGTAGAATAAGTACATTTTTATAATGTTTCGCATTCCCAATCAATCAATAATTTGAATGATACGGATGCACACAAAAACTCCTATGCGTACGTAGGTACCATTATTCTTAAAGTTGCCTAGCACGGGTTAGTGCTTTAGAAAAATACAAAAACCATTATTCACAAGACTTAGACTTATTAGACGAGATTTTGATCCATAGAATCTCGTACTATAAAAATTGCAGCAAAAAGAAAATATTGCAGTTTTAAGTTCATTTAATTGTGGAAATAAAGAGTAAAATTACCTTCTGAAGGCAAACACATCGTCATTCAACGCAGCGGATTCGTATCTCCCAAACCTAAAAGTGGGTTCCGCTCGTAATTTGACCAAAGCTTTGTAAATATTTAAGTGAGACTTCGCATTCGCACTCTGAACTTCGACGTTGAGGGTTTCATAACCTTCCGTCACTGGCAACCAAGTTTTGTTGGCCGTCGAAAACCCTGAAAAGAAAAAGAAATGTTTGTTAGTACTTCTCAACATGTCAACCAAACTGGTCGTCAACATAATGTGGTAGTTGCGGTGACTTGTTTGCGTCACATAAGTCTTGTGCCAAATTAATTCATTCTTACTGCCTCAGCAGCCTCTTGGCTTCTGCAGCCAAGAGACGCCAGTTTTCTTTGTCCTGCGCTAACTCCCTCCAATCCTTCACCTGGAGCTCGCGTACATCCCTTTCTACCGCATCCTACCAGCGACACTTGGGACGTTCGACCGGCCTACGCCCTACGATACGTCCCTCTTATTATGCTCTATTCGCAGCCCGATCCTTTCCAATTAGGTACTTAATGTGTACCAAATGTAAGGCTTAAATAATGGTATTCCAAAAATAGCTACAGTTTTGTTTAACTTATAATACCCATCGATACACAAAACCTCTCCAAATGGGTAAGCAACCAATTTACTGCATTAATAATTCAAATGGAATCGAAGACCTATAAATTCCGTTTCAACTTGACAAATGTATTGTCGCCGATACAATTTACTGCAATTTACTGCCTGAAAAATATTGAAACAAAACATTCGAACACATACCTACCAGCATTCTTATCTGCGCTCCATTGGAAAGGCGTCCTGAAAGGATCTCTTGAAGAAAGCACATAGTTGATGGGGTCATTTGTGTTGCAACCGCCCGGGTCAACGGTATCTTCCCAGCTGATGACCCCATCGATCATGCCAATTTCGTCGCCCTGAAAAGGTTAAAAACGAATTTATATGAACCATTTCTTGGGTTGTCTATTTTTTATTTGGAAGGGTTATTTTTGAGGGTTGGTGCATTCCGACACAATATACTTCTTAAAATATATTGTTTCAGTAGAAAACAAAGTCTTTGCTGAGAAAAATCAAGGAATGAACAGAAGTTGCCAGCGTAGAAGACATGTTTTGTCTTGCCAAGAATAAGACATTATATGAAAATCTTATTAATCGCCAACCCAAAATAGTAGAGACATCAAAAGAAGATGCATTTTACCAAATAAAATAGTTACACCAATCTTACAACATATGACCCGAAGAGCTTGGCAAAATAAAACACAGCAACTGTATCAGTGTAGGTAAGCAGCTATAAATAGGATTGACTTACCTGATAAGTGACTCCAATTCCAGGCAGAAGAAGTGCCATCATGTTGAACCCATCGACTAGCTCTGGACTGAATTTGGATGCTACTCTTCGGTTGTCATGGTTCCCAATCTGTGAATAACGCACAAATAGGTAGGTAAATCTTGTTTTCATGATGCAACAATATTGCAATAATATGACGCAAATTAAAACATGTAAATTTTCGATATTTCTCCTTTCCACACTATGCACAGTATTTTCTTTAGTGATAAAACTCGTATTCTTATTTTTCAACCCATAGTTACCTCCAAAAGTAAATAGTATAAAGAATCAAATTTGCGCTTTATCAAGTATAAGACCATAATGTGACTTATTTAATTACTTACCACCCAATTTGATAATTCATTCAGAGGTTTATACGTCATGAACTTATCTACTGCAATCTTCAGTTCCGAAGCCAGCGAATCACCAGTGACATCAGAAATCAGAGCAAAATTGAACGGTATATGAGCACCTTTCTTGTCCCCTTCTCCAAAATACCTCACTGTGTACAAAGGCGTTGTATACGCTTCAGTCATCATTACTCTTGTTACATTGTCTTTTTTCAAATACTCATCTAGCACTTCTCTCCATTGAAGTATCATATCGTAAGACTCATCTTGATTCGTGGTGTAAATGTGGCTCAAGTATCCATGTTCAGTTTCAAGGGCTGTAGCGTCCCCTGACAATGGTTCATCGGGGTATCTACCGCCGTATTCTTCTTTGTCTACTTCGAAAAGGTGCATGATTGCGTCAACTCTGAAGCCCGCTACACCCTTGTCTAACCAGAATCGTAGGACGTTTTTCATTTCTTCGACGACGGCCGGGTTTCGGAAGTTCAAATCGGGTTGACCGATAACGAATTGATGAAGGTAGTATTGCCCGGTCTCTTCCTTGTATTCCCAGGCACTTCGCTGGAATATGCTCAGCTGTAAATAAGGAAATTAAAGTTATGTAAGTTGCTATGCTTTAGTCCCAGCAAAGCTACCTATATTAGTTAATCATCAGTTCAAGGATTGTATTTTGTTTTGATAAGACTTATCTGTCTACCTACGAGTATTTCGATAATATCGGATGTAAGCAAAGGAACCGAGTGCCTGAGAAGGAGTAAAAATCTAAAGAAAGTAGTAAATATTCACGTAAATTATCACGCAGTAACTATTTTATATCTTGTGTTCTAAAAATTGCCACCACCAAGATACAATATTTGAAAATCATTTTATGCAGAAGGGTTTAAAAAAATGTATGATGCGTTTTAATATTCCCAAGATTGGCCTTACACCTGATTAAGTATTCACGTATCCATACCCAGTTATTGGGAGGTCCCAGGTTTCCTTTTTCGTCTACAACACCATCCTCCCAAATAAAATAGTCGTAGTATGTCCGGTTCCCTTTCAGAGCCTCTTGGAACCACACACTCTCATTGCTTGTATGATTCGGCACGTAGTCCAGGATTATCTTGATGTCTGAAATGATGAATTTATCGGCTTACACCATCGGGTTATCAAAGAGGTCGAGGTCGCAGTTACATGAGTCATCGAATAATGCTGAACATTTTCTCTGATATGAAAATTTTCACTCAGGCCAAGTACCTCTAAATTGTATTTTATCTACTAAGCTATTATACAACTAGGTATCAACTAATAATACACAGTATAACAGCGTGCTACAATGCTCTCATTAGCAAAATTAAGTCAAAACAAACCAAACAATTTGTAAAATAATTATGGATTCCTACGCAAAAAAATATTAACAGATATATTCCGGAGGCGGTCGAAATAATAATATGTCGGCTATTCCGACAAAATTAAAGTAAGTGAAACCGTTAAATCGATATAAAAATGTGCAGTGCTTATATGAAAGCTTAAGTTGTAAAGTATGTTTTTTTTTCCGATTTACCCTTTTGTAACCATGAGGGTCAACATCGTGAGGAAACCTGACTGCTGAGGTATAATAGCATGATCAAGTCCAAACTCTGTCTCTGAGAGAAGGCCTTTCTCCAGCTGGTGCGATATGTACCTACATTCGTACAGGCTACATTTTACTTTTTTACCCCTTTTATTAGTACTATTGTACTTACCAAGCTCGTTAGCTTTTGCCATAAGCCTGTCAAAGTCTTCCATAGTCCCATACTCGTCATGGATGTCGTAGAAATCCGAAATATCATATCCAAAGTCATACATGGGCGATTTAAACATCGGGGACAGCCAAGTCGCTTCGATACCCAGCTCCTTTAGGTATTCCAGCTTCGATGTGATGCCTTTGAATAAAATATCAGTTGCTTAGTAACAAGTCACGCCAAGGAAAAGTATTGTAGAAAAATGTGAGAGGTCGAGGTGCAACCCCGGCGTTCTAACTGTCACTAACTTACTGTGATCGCATAGCATTACTCATTCATATGAACTCGTGATCAAATGTGGTAATGTCTGCTTAGTGTCCTTAGATGTTTCATTCACTATGTTTTCATTGCGCGTTCAATCTCACACAATGTTCCTGCTAACGATGGCCAATTAGGACGTCGATTTTAACCTCTTTTTTATTGTGTTTAAGGCAACGTTAGATTCACTATCTTTAGGGACTTTTAATTGTTGTAATCTTCACATTGAATTTTCTTGGGTATCTGAATTTCAGCGGGGTGGTCTTCAATGGGTCGAAGGCTCAAAATAGCAAAGTTTTGCCGATGAAGAGTGAAAAGCTCTGGGTTGGGATTTCTAATAGGTGGGTAAGATTACCTGTTGTTGTTTACTTTTCAAAATGTCTTGCATTTTGAAAAGTAAACAACAAGAGGGAAAATTAAATGATTAAGAGGGCGCTAGAGCACCATTTTCCCATACAAACGTAGTTCAAGTTTAATTTCTAAACTACAGGCTGGATTTTGCTGAAACTTGGTTCATATTAGTAGATGACCAAAACGGAGGTTTGCAAATAGTTTTTATAATAAAAAAATTACCTGAAAGAAATTAGAGCGATGCGTTTTTCGCGCCGAAAAAGGGGTTACTTTCAGCTGTTATTTACTTACATTATTACTACACCCCCTTATCTAATGTTCAGTTTGGGGGCAAATAGTGATGTTTCTTCACATTATTAGTCGATTCATATTTATCTATAAAGGGTTGTTTGTCAAAATAAAATTCTTATTTTGTGAATGCTCTAGACATTAATTCCAGCTAAGTAAGTAAGTAAGTAAGATATTTATTCACAAGATAAAACACAGTACAATGATACTAAGAACTAAAAATACACAAGTAAGCATGTTGGTCACTACGTAAACAAAAGCAAAATAATGCCAATGTACTGCGCTTGTGAAATGGACCCGGCTCAGCATGTGTTACAAAGAAGGTGGAACTTCTCGTAACGCTGGTATTCTGCCGGGACCAAAACAATTAAATAACTAAAGACCTTATAATCTACGTTATAACTAAACTTAACTAATATGTTTAAATATACTTAAATATATATACATATATGTATATAAATAAAACATAGGTATATATAATAATTAATAGATATCTTTGCAATAATTTTAATAATATACTATTTTTAATGAATACTATTAAATAGGATAATTATTGATTATCGCAACTGCCCCATCAATTGCCCCCAAACTGAGTATTAGATAACGGGGTATAATTATTTATTACAAAACAAATAAACAAATAATTATTACACTGTCTATTGGAGTCTAACTACCTTGGGAATATCAAAAATATATTGTATTTGTCAGAAAATAAAAAGATTTTAGAAAAAGCTAATAAAATGTAGAAATGGCAGCTGAACTACGAAAACATTTGGGAAAATAGATCAATTATATTACAACTACAACTACATACTCGCTAAAGGACACGCACACAGTTAGACTCAAAACAATAACTCACAATTTATTTGGCTGGCTGGAAGAAATTTCTATTGAAATAAGTCCGCCCTTGTATGTAATTTCTCACCATTGTTATTTAAGTTTTTATTTTGTGCAATAAAGTGTAATAACTAGACTCATACAGCCGCATTGCCTCTCACTTTTCCCGCGCCCTGTCTCGCTCTGGGTGAAACAGCTAAAGAAAACAGTGTTTCACGCGCTTGGCCATCGCCGAGTTCCCACGCCTGTACAGGGAACTCTTAACATGATTTTTCCAATATGAAATTTTGCAGTCTTTCTAAATGGAATGTATTTTGTGCATATAAAAATCCCAATTTAAAGAAGGTATTCTATCTCGACTTACCGTTGAGGTCTCCAATCCCATCGCCGTCACTGTCCATAAATGACCGAGGGTATATCTGATAGTAGACGGTGGTCTCCCACCAGTCTAGCTGTCTCTCTCTTTCTACACCTACCGCTAGAGACAGCGATAGAAGGAGCTGCAGTAGGATTATGTATTTCATTGTAGACCTGAAAATTTTTGAAGAAATGCACGATTTTTATAGGTCCTTCTGTGATCTTTGATGCAACAATCAGTGGAATAAGTTATCTTCTGCTCGCCAAAGCCATGTCATTAAATACAACATTTAGGATGGGCTTCAAAATCAGCGTTGTCTCGTTGATTGTATTAATTAGAGCGAGAGGGCAAGTGTTTCGAAGTTCATCCTAAATGTTTTCTTTAATGACACGGGTTGTAGTGGGTTTAACGGTTGACAGACAGTCATACCTATATGTATACAAACATACAATCATAAATACATACATACATACATACAAACGCCGGATTGTTCAAGTAGACTCGGAGAACTTCGCTCGCTTAGCTCGCTCGTTCAACTAAGAACCCTAAGTTAATAGGATGATATTATAGGTGTTGGGCAAGCATAGGTACCTATTTCATCTAAACATGTCCCAGGTACTGAAGCATCAGATAGGTCACGGCAGCCATCTAGTATGAGCGGACCCGCCACTAGAGGCTGTGTAAATAAAATTACCATGGATGCAAATGACAAAGTTATCACTTGGAGTATTTACAAAATCATGGCTTTTTATGATGTCTGATTGTCTGATGATGAAGATGACAATTATTTTTGGACTGATGAAGTTAAAATTGGTCTGACTTACCCCATTGTTGAAACGAATATAAAAGGTAGTCGGCTGCAAGGTCCAGATTACTTTTATACCTACTATGGCGGCAGACTGAGATGAGATTTATCACATGAATGAATCAAATCTGATTGTTTAATCACGTTATGTATCTACAAGGTGTTACAGAGGAGAATGCCCTGTTAAGATTTTACGTGAAATCTGAAAGAAATATATACTTACTTAAGTTTTTTGATAAACATTTATTGCAAAGACCTGTAATAAAAGATGTTTGGCAAAATTTTCTTCAAATTGCAAACTTGGTGAGATTGAAAACGCATGAAACAAAACAAGTAAGGTTTTTTGAAATAAGAAAAACGCCTCAAAAATGAATGAATGATAGGAATTGTCTGTTACCTACATTGTTTACCATTTCATAAAGCTCTAAATCCTCTCCAGATTAACGTAGAACTCTCAAAAAATTATTCCATCCTGCAGATTTTGAGCCTTAAGGGTAGACTATGTTATTGCCGCGAACGAAAAATTGCTGAACAAAAATAGTTCAGTTTAGTTACAAAATGTAAAAGTCTGTGAAAATTTTGAATTTCCCGCCACCTTGAGCTCGAATCAATTTGCTCAACCCGAGCAGAGCTGCAGTCAGGGTATCCTTCTGTCTACTAGTTGGACACCACTTCCCTGATATTCCAGTTCAGGTCCGCATGAGAAGATACGGCACAAATAATAACAAGTAAATAAAATAAAATAAAATAAAAATAAAAATAAAAATAAAAATAAAAATAAAAATAAAAATAAAAATAAAAAAGCCTTTATTATTCCTAACATCGTTAAAAATTTAAAAATTTAAAAATTTAAAAATTTCAAGTAAAAGTAAAAAATTAAATAATGAAATTAGGACCCCGTAAGGGTATAGGCCTCCTCCAGTTTCTTCCAGTAGTCTCTATCTTGTGCATCTTTTACCCAGTTCTTGGTCACCTCTTCTATGTCGTCCACCCAACGAGCGGTAGGTCTTCCTCTTCTTCTTTTGCCTGTTGGGCCTTTCCACAGTGTTGCTATTTTAGTCCATTTGTCTTCGTGCATCCTAGCAATATGACCTGCCCATTGCCATTTCAATTTGTGTGTGTGTTCTATAACATCTATAATCTTCGTCTTTTTTCTTATGTTGTTGTGGTTTATTTTATCTGTTAGTTTTATTTTTAATATGCTTCTTTCTATAGCTCTTTGACATGTTGTGAGTTTTTGTTTGGCTTCATTTGTAAATTTCCAAGTTTGGCAACCATATGCTAGTGCAGGGAGTAGACAAGAGTCTATGACTTTCCGTTTAAGGTGTATGGGTAATGAGCTCTTCAGAACCTCAGCCATGCTCCAAAATTTGTTCCAGGTTTTGTTGATTCTTCTTTCTATCTCCTCAATATTGTTACTCGTCCTGAACGATATTTGCTTTCCTAGGTAGATGTACTCCTTGACATATTCTAGTTTTGTACTTTCTATAAAGATGTTATTTTCCTCGCTATTTGTCATAATTTTTGTTTTCTGTAAGTTCATTTCCAGGCCAATCTCTGTGCTTACTTTGTGTAGTGTACTGAGCATGGATTGAAGGTTTTGGGAGTTTTCTGATAGTAGTACTATGTCGTCTGCGAAAGCCAAATGGGTCAATTGTTTTTTGTTTATAACAATACCTTTATTATCCCAGTTTATATTCTTCGTAATGTAATGTAGTACTATTATAAAAAGGGATGGCGACAGCGGATCTCCCTGTCTTACCCCCCTTTCGATTTTTATGTATCTGCCGGTATTTTCGAGCTTTACTCTGCTCTTGCACTTTGAGTATATGTTGTCTATTATATCTATATATGTTGGTTCTACTAGTGCTTCATTTAGAGCTTTTAATATTGAGTTATGTTCTATCGAATCAAAAGCTTTTTGGTAGTCGACAAAGGCCATATAGAGTGGTTTCTGGAATTCTCTGTATTTCTCTATTATCTGTTCCACGGCTTGGATATAATAACAAGTACATACCTAAATCTAAATTGGAACACCCTTTTTATCGAATTGAATTTTGTTGCAGACAACTCATGACTGTTTTCTACTACTATTCTATCGCGTCTTGCGGTGATAAAAGATATCTGATGTAGTTTTCCAGTAGAATTGTTGTCTGTGCGAGATATAGTAGTTGGAGAGCTGGTGACCAATCGAGATATTTTTTCGTACAAGGCTGGGAGTTAGTAGGCTGATAGAGTAGACTTCACTGAGTCTGGGAAAAATATTTTTTTGGTCCGGTCGCGGTTGAAAGTTAGATTTTTTCGACTTTGAAAGTTTAAATGTATGGGTTGAGTCATTTATTTTTTTTTTGTCTACAAGGCTGGGAGTTTTTAGGCTGCCTTTTTAGTCTCCGCTGATCACGAAATCACTATTTAATTTTATTACTAGCCAAACGCGGTAGAAATATTGTTTTTATAATTTTGTTTTTTATATTTTATAATTGTGAATTTTTGGGTTATAAAAATCAAACTTTCAACCACGCTCAGCCAAAAAAACAAATATTTTCTTGTTCAACGGAGTCTCAACAACTAACCTAGAAGTTTCTAGCCTTGTACGACAAAAAAAATATACTGAACCCATACATTTAAACTTTCAAAGTCGAAAAAATCTAACTTTCAACCGCGACCGTGCCAAAAAAATATTTTTCCCAGACTCAGCGAAGTCTACTCTATAACCCGTGCCATTAAAGAAACGATATATAAATGGCGGACACTCTCGCGCCCTCTCGCTTTAATCATATCTCCGTCTATACTCACACGTAACGTTAGCAAAGTCATTTTAGGCAGTCCTGATTAGTCACCTACGCTTGGCTAATAAAACACGCCAAAATATGTTCGCTCTTATTGTTTTTTTAATGTTTGTCGAGTTATTTCAATATTGTAGTTTACGTTAAGTGTTGTTATTTGTTGAGGTTTGTATTATTTACTACGTTTTAATATTTTTGATCTTATTTTCATAAAGATTGTTGTTTAATCACAAACCCAACGTAGAACAATTACCTAATCAATAAAGAAAGCATCGTCAAACAATATTTCCTAACCAAAAATGTAAGAAAGTTTTAGGTATGAACCGAAATCGTATTTTCGTAACCTCTTTTTCAGACCTTACCATAGGTACCCGCCGCCATTTTCATATCGTTTCTCTATTGGCACGGCTTATATCAACCTACCAACTCCTAGCCTTGTAAGAAAAAATATCTCGATTGATCACCAGCTCTCTAACTATAGGTAGGTACTTACTGCATATTATACGAGTTAAGATTACGGATAATGTCAGAAAATACATAGGCCTCTCTACATCTCTTGCAGACGATCTTCAATGTCGCAGGAAAGTTTTAATATCAGGATTTTTGTGATATGCACCTGATACACAACGTTCCTGCCTTCAGTGCTGTCGACACTGTGCATTTTGTAGCAAAAGTATCATTATCTAACTGTATTGGGAAATATCGTCCCCGTTTTAGTGGGCCATACACCAATTGAACATAACTTGCCCATGAATCAATCTGACTTAGGCGCCAGCCACACAGAAGAGACGTGGGACAAGGACGCGGCGCGGACGTGACATTTTGCTTTGATTTGTCCGCGCCCCGTCTCTTCTGTGTGTAATGCGTCGCGTCGCTTCTATACATTTTGTATGACAGGGACATCAAACTGACGTAGCGGGCCGCGTCTTCGTTCCATGGTCTGGCGCCTTAGTGAAAGAATGCAAAGGGTGATGGGAAAACAAATCCTACGTTGTGACGCAAGAAGTAAACAAGATTTTTACTGGTGATTTCAAAACAAATTCCAATATTTGCGTCAGAAAAAATGCTTCTCCATGAGTCAATTGGCAATATTAATTTCTATATTAGAGAAGTGATATTTTTCGCGCACTTTGGAAAGTGTCATAACGTAAAAAAGTTATTCAGAACGACCAGGATAATAAAATACACTTGGCTTTAAGACCACTAACAATTCTCGCTGTACAGAAAACACGGCATTACGGAGTATACGATCGCACGTCAAATTTTGATCGAAAACAAACTTAAGAAGTTTGTTGGAGCGTTGCCAAGTAAAAGTTCGCAGATTGATGCCTGACCTTTCGGGACAGGGTAGGTTTTTGCGTCACTTTTGGAGCGGAGTAAAATGCACTTTTGGAGCGGAGTTCGAATCAAAGATTGATCTTACTTCGGAAGTTGTATTCCGATGCTACGGGGTAAATGCTAGTGAAACAGCGAGCGTAGCGAACTCGTCGATATTTTTGTCTAAAATTGTTGAATAGATGTTGACTACCTACTTAAGCGACGCTAGGAAATTTGGCGAAGTCATAAGTCCCAAAACCAAGTGAAAAACTAAAAAAAAGTCGCCGGGGTGCAAATATCATATTTTTTCTCTGTCTTATCTTATGAATTCGAGGTAAGGCTTTCAACCCATGACACTTTGACCCAGTGGGATCTTTTGTGTCACGCCCATCCCTATTCCGAGGACGTGTAAAGACCGAGGTTATAAGCTTTTTAAAAAGTCACCGGGTCCTATCTTCCGGTCCTAGACTGTATGCTGACCTGAGAAGACTTCGTTTTATAGCAAGAAGACGTTCTTACTCAAACAACTTTCTTACAACTAGGCACACAGGTGCCTAGTTGGCTTGGTGGAGGTAGAACGTTATAGCAGTAACGGCAGTAACAGACGCTCGAACCTGGTGCGGCCGAACCAACACACAGTGCGGTGCGCTGTTCACGCCACACGACCGTACCGAACCACAGATTGCCCATTCGTATCGTATGCGTTGGTCTGTTCGGGTCTTGCCCCCTTTCTGCCTTTGCCCCCTTAGTGTGATTATACAACGTGTTACAAAACATCCTAACTCTTTTTACAGGGTGTAACCTACTGGTCAACAGGATGTCAATTCTGTAAAAAAAAGTTGAAAAAAACAATTTTTATTTTATAACCTCAAAATTTAAATTATTTCATAACTTTCTTCTTTATGTTATTAGCTCAAATTTAAAAATATGTTTGTGGGTGTAGGTGCATTTGCATAGCTTTGAGTTGTTAAAACATTGTGAAAGTCAATGAAAACAAGATTAAAAAAAAACTTTTCTCCCGCCACAGCGTTCACATTTTATTAATTAAAAAATCAACGGAACGTCATAGAGCAAAAAAAAATTTGGTTTTGATCCCTATCACCGGGTGATATAACCCTGCAAAAAGTGTTAGCATCTTTTGTAACACCTTGTATATTGGTTTAGAACCCACTCTATCCCTGACCGCAGCAGACGGACTTGTGAGAGCCTCATAAGCGCCTAGTTTACAAAATCAAACAGACTCCGAACTCCAAAGCTCCTTACACCAGTCTCCCCACGTAATTAAAGGGCCAAGTCAAACTAATAACTTATTACTCTGATGCCCTTAACTACTTTTCCATAAGTTTCCAGAGGGGAAGATTTCAGAGGAATGAATTTTTATTTTCTCTCTTTTTTTCGCCCTAATTGAGCGTAGATACGTACGTGTATTTCATTACTTTTTGTAACTATTATTGTCATGATTTCATTTATTTTAGTTTTTGTGGCAGCTAGGGGCTCAATGCTGTAACTGTTTCAAAGTTGTTAAATTAATGTGAATAGTAATAATAATAAAATTGGTTTATTTCACAATAAAAAAAACAGAAAGAAATACAGGGTATAAGATACATTGATTATTGTGGGAGGTGGTGCCTGCACTAGGGAGACCGGTTACGCAGGACACCTAACCTAATCTAAGTAAATGCTACTTTTATTCCCTGTAAATAGCACTTCACGCCTACTCAACAATAATATTGAACTGTCATAGCTTTAGACCAATATTGCATCTATTTTCAAGGGCAATGCGCGTTTTCTTACAATTTAGATCCTATCGAAAAACACTTGAGGTTTCGCTACATCCCGTTTTATAAACATGTTTAATAAGGTTATACCAAAAACGTTTAAAAGGATACAATACAATTATTTATTCAAATTACCATTATAAAATTAACACAAATTATACTGAAAACTATCAGTTAGGTATTTCTACAAGAATGCGATCCCTTACACTTCCATTCTCAGTACCAGGGCTTCGTCGGGAGCAACTTCCAAAATCTTCGCGTTCACGAGGTCACTGTAAACAAGAACCAAGTCAATAATCAAATATTTACTACCACGTACGTCTAATCCAATCCATTAGCACATAAGTCCCAATGCACGCTACAATCCACATGTTAGGTGAGTTTACTACGTGCAAAAGTTTTCGTGTTGTGACAACGAATCGAAGATGCAGCGTCATCTGTGGCCTGGTTGAGGTTAAAAAAACGTATTTTTTTTTCTTCTCCGTTTTCACTCCTTTTTAGAGTTATTTGCAGTTGGACCCAAAATGGCGTGGGTATCTACACTGAACTTTATTTTAAAAACTAAGTCCTGACATAAATAGCAAAGAGAAAATCTAAAAGCCGCCTCATTCAGTCCAGTCAGTAAAGTCAGATATTGAAAACTTTTCTTCTATTATTTTATTATTGCGCAGTTAAAATAAATATGGAATTCTAGCTATTCGCGCCAGTAACACCAAGTCACAAAAATCCAAATAATTGCAGGCATTTTAAAGATTGTTTCGTGTGCCCCATTGTGACTAGGTAAGTATAGCTAACTGCAAAGTATTTTTTTTAACACTCACATTAACATTCTTTTACAGATTCTGATGTGTGTGTTCAGGGAGGGAAACTGGTTAAGTTTAAAGAGACCGCCTATGTAGGTAGATATGGCGTTTATTTTACGCGCCATCATAGACGCAGGTTTGGTATTTTACAGTGTAAAAATAAACTCTGTGGCGGTTGGAACATCGTAAAAAGACCGTAAAAAGACAAAGACATTGCGCGTAAAAACAAACTCCTTGTGCATGGAACCTGAAAATACCCACCCGTAGCTCCGTGAAGACATGGTGCTGCTGGCTTCCACCTCCAGCTTCCCGAAGACCAGGTCGAAGGTTGACAACCTGATAGTGTTCATCTTCTTTCCAAAGTTCATCACTACGATGTAGGTGTCGTCTTTGTGCCATCTGTCCGTAAAGATAAATAATGTAACGGAAAGCTAGAAAGAAACTTAGAAGCGTCTCAAAATATGGAAGCTTATGATCAATGATCTAGGAGGGAAGTGGCGCAGAACAAAGAGAGATGGCATATTTTGGTTGCGGAGGCAAAGATAGGCGAAGATCCACTTCGATTCGCTGAGCCAGCGTGGTAAGTTAGGAAGTATATTATAACCTTTTGAACGCAAACACATCGCGGCTCATCGCAAACGACTCGTAGCACCCGATCCTGAAGGCCAGTCGCCTGCGCAGCTTAGCAAGCGCCTTGTAGACCTTCAGATGAGATCTGTCGGCTGATCGCTGCCTGTCCATGCTGAACTCTTCGTGCCCACTGCCTAGAGGCAGCCAGGTTGTGTCAGCTGTTGAGAAACCTGAGAAAAAATATGATAATACTTGTCCTATAGTTTACGGTATACAGGATATTAAAAGACCATCAATAGACGCATACTAGATACCAAAACAAGGTACTTTTTCCATAAATTATTGCTGGGAAATGATTTCGGTTTTTTAGGTTATATATCTACTATTGGAAAATATTTTATCACGTAATGGAAGTGTAATGCAAAGAAGTCATATTGCGCATGCGTTGACATAAACTTATGCTACTTATGCTCGAGGTGCCGATGTTTAGTTAGAATTCATTGCGGGTTGCTATTTTAGCGAGATGATTCCCTGAGAAGAAATGTTAATACTCGATACTGAACACATTTCTACAAAAAAGGTTAATTTAAAAAAAAAATTAAAAGTTCGAATTTGAACTTCATTATCACGGAAATCGTTGATTTCCGAGGCATAGTTCTTTGGGCAAATATGTTCGTTTATGATGAGAAAAATACGTGTTTTCCCGCTTTGTTGTCGGTCTTTTAACACTCTGTAGATGAGCTATAATAATTTTATTATTTATTTATGTAATTATTATCCCCGTCATCGAGGCAATGCGGACGAAGTCGCGATAAACTCGAATATTTTTATAAAATATCTGTTATTCTGTTTTGTATTATTCGATTGCCGACAAATTATTTTCGTGTACAATAAAGAGTTTTCTATCTATCTATCTATCTATCTACACCGCGCGTAATAAAACTAACGCAAAATTTGTTTTTTACTTCCTATTTACGGTCGACCACCAGTCTGGGATACCCCGTGGTAGGTAGCTCTTACTGCGCGCGGCATAAGGACGCCAATCGAACAAAAAGGGGTGACCTAGCGTGTGGCCGACTGTACGTGGCAATGACTTACAAATTTGGTCTTAAAGAATAAAAGGTGCAGTACCTATTGTTCGCGTTGGCATCACTTCTAATCTGTATTAATAAAATTTCTGGAGCAGAATAAAAACACACTAGAGATTTCAAAGAAAAGTCTAGACATAAGTAAACTACGAGTATATTCTTGTATGATCGGTCCGAAACCCATCTGTAAAACTAACTCGTCACGTCCCAGCAGCAGCAATAAAAGGGCGCTACGATCAAAAAGATGTGCCCCACATAACAAGGACTAGCAAAATCCGAACCAATAAGTACTAGTCTTTAGGGAGGTTTTTCATCGCCGCGCCGCTCGATTATTGTGTAGGGGCGATAGAACACACAAAATGAACGGAACAGAATAACCACTTCAAATAGGTCGATTTTTTAAATAACGGTCACCCAACGGGATGATATGGGGATCCAGGGGATTTTATTCTAACCCGTACTTTAGAAAAAACAAAAAGTGGTTAAATTACACTTAATTTTGTTTGGTATCACTTTTGACATTATAATACTTTTTTTTTCTGACAAAACAAAAAATATTTGATTCGATTTGATTTGACTTGATTTGTCGGCTACACCGATATAAATATAATAGTTTAACCGTTTATGAAATACAAACATAGTAAAAGTAAGATGAGTAGAAATATAATTTCAGCAGCATCCTTCAATCTGTCCTCTTTGGTCCTTCCGCATATTTTTGTTTTGTGCCAGAGCGACGTCTCAAGGGTACAATAATGTATTCCTTATGTTATAACAAGCTTATCGAACCTTTCGAGGCCCAAATTCGGGAGAAATCTTCCTCACCATGGCTGAAGAACGCAAATAAAATGTAAAAAACAACCCTTATTTATAAGGAATGAAAGGCACCGTACGTCAATTTTCTTGGTAAATATTTCGCGTCTGTAGAATACGTAATGCGGCAAGAGAATGTTTCGGATTCGGAATGTAACTCGGAAAACTGCACGCGCTTATCCGAACTATTTCTATGCAAAGTAGAGTTTGGAGAGCGTTTGGTTACAGTCGTCATCTTTTTCTCGTGCGATTTAGATTTTCACGAAACAAAACCAAATCATCTTCAGACTTTATTTGACACGTCGTCGCTAAAAAGAAAAATCATATACCATTCACTGGAATCACCCTTAGGTACTGAATCTGTTCTTGAAAAATAATACTTATTGTAAATAGAGCATCACTCATAGCATGTCTGGTCAACTACATACATTTTAGATTTAGTGCAATCTATGAAAAAACAGATGTCGCTGCAAGTCTCATTGGAATTGATTGAAAGATAAATCTTATAGTAAATGCTATTTAGTCCTTTCCGCTTATTTTAAATATTTTTTTTACATTTATTAATTCTGCTTTTATAAGGAATAAATTAATAACATGCATATTTTAGAAAAATACGAATATAGTTTTAATTCGACCGCGACGCTACGTGATAACGTGACTGACATATTAATACTGCGAATTTTACATAGATGGCGTACCTTCAGGCACCTACAACCGCTTGAAATTACATTCCGTTTCAACGTACAGTACGCTCCATGTTAAAAAGTAAATTGCAATTGATTTTGTAAATTGCGCCATATTGCGGCCGTATTGGAAAAATGCGTCAAGGGTAGAGGGGCAGCCTGGCGTCGCGTGGAGCGTGGACACACACACACACACACACACACACACACACACACACACAAACTCTTCTATCTCGCAGACATTCTCTTGAACTTTATCTTGAAGCAATAGAGACAGCAATGCAATGAGAAAATAAGTCTTGTGCTCGAGAAAAAATACTTCCATTTCTTGCGGACTGCGGTGACGTGTGCCGGAAGCCGGAAATGATCTTTTGCAGTTAGATTTTATGACAAAAAATATCATAATATACGAGTAGGTATAAAACAAAGAAAGAGTCGTGTTAGTTACACCCTCGCTGGTTACACCCATAGAATTAGGACAAGTCTATGGTTACACCATTTATAACTCGAGAACGGATGGACCGATTTTTATGATTTTTCATTTGTTGGATTTCTCTCGCCCCGAATAGCAGAAGAACCATTAAAACAACGGAAAAAATCACGAGAAATAAAAAAGTCTGCGCGGACGGAGTCGCGGGCAAAAGCTAGATAAATCACTTCTAGATAACACACACATACAAACTCTCATTAAGTTATGTCTGCGGAAAAGATACAGTGCCACAAACTTTTCTTGGCCGGTAAGAGCGTCGCTGTCGTCTATGTATTTGAGAGCTAACTGACAATGACAGTATGACTTTTCAAGTAGTAGGTACCAATTTCAGCCGCCAGCCAAGAAAAGTTTGTGGCACTGTATTGTGCTAGAGCGCCGGTGAGCGCCAGAGATGGGCGATGAATTTCTGCCTTTTCTGCCCAAACAATTTTAATCGGGCAAAAAGGGTTTAAATCGGGCAGAAATGGATTTTTGCCCATTTCGGCGGGCATAAATAGAAATTCACTACAAATTACTTTTTTGTTTACAAAACCTTATTTGGAAAATATTAAATGACGATAATAGGAAAGAAAATTGGTTGCGGTGTAGTGTTGGGGGCGCTACCGGCGCTATGGGCCGAAAACTTACACAAATAAAATTAATATAAAAATTTTTTGACCGGTTACTGATTGGTTAGATTCTGGAGAGCAAAAAAAGTCCTGTAACTTGATGCCGGGAAACGCACTGTTTTTGAGTTACGTATTTTTTTTTTATCAAAACCTCATTACCCAAAAACGGTACGTACCTACCCAACCGAACCTACGGATCTCGGACCTATTTTTATGGGATTCGGTTGGGTACGGACCTACCCAACCGAATCCCATAAAAAAACACCCCCAACGCGACCCAGTTACTAGTTTCCCGACGCCCGACAGAATAATTTTGAGTTTTTTTTTCAAGATAAAACGATGCGTATTCCAGCACTAAGTGTTCCTAGCGCCTACCCAAGCAATTCCCGTCAAAAAAAGTTTGATTTCACAACAGTAATTTAAAATTTGAAGTACGTACATTATTTAGTCTATATCACTAAACAGCTGACCCTAGACCTCAAGCACAAGATGGACACTCAGGGCGATTCTGTCTAAAACTTATACTAATCTGACAACACTAAAGTGACAGATAATGTACTAAAGTGACAGATAGCTGTCATCTTTAGTACTGTCAGATTAGTATAGTTTTAGACAGAATCGCCCTTACTGCACTGCATACAAAAATATCGAAATAGTTTACAGTAAGGGCGATTCTGTCTAAAACTATACTAATCTGACAGCACTAAAAGTGACAGATAATGTACTAAAGTGACAGATAGCTGTCATCTTTAGTACATTATCTGTCACTTTAGTACATTATCTGTCAATTTTAGTGCTGTCAGATTAGTATAGTTTTAGACAGAATCGCCCTTACCAAATGTAGGACAGATAGACAGACAGCGAAGGCAGAGTTTGCACTTACTCATCCATCACATCATATAATTTTCAATAAGAGTTATTTTTAAATAATAAAGTAGAACGTTCGATAAAACGAACCTTTCGATGATCCGACCATTCGGTGATTCGTTGTCGATGAAACGATATTCGGTAAAAAGACATTCGATGATACAATAGGAAACCAAGGACGATTCTGTCTAAAACTATACTAATCTGACAGCACTTAAGTGACAGATAATGTACTAAAGTGACAGATAGCTGTCATCTTTATAAGTTTTAGACAGAATCGCCCTGATTGTATAGCTTAGTGTGATTGTTTTTCTATTCTGTGAACCATCAACTTACCTAAGTCCGACCGCTACAGGATAGGACGTGCGTGTCAGAGTATGATACTTTTATTTAATACCTCTAGGTGTTCGTTATTGGATATCTCTTTCTCTCACTTAGAAGGCATTATCATGCAGGGCTCACGTCAACATCGTCTAGAATTTTTTCCTTTACTTCGTTTTCAACTTTTGTTACTTCTGGCAAACAGAAAAGTAACTTGGAAATTGGAGTGCATGTTTCGTAAAGTTAAAAAATCCTTGTGCATAGTTTTTTTATTGGATTCTAAACGTATTATAGCTTCTGTAATGGGTTCCAGAAACAGGTGGCATTGTTTCAACATTTTACAAAAACCTTCGTCTAGTAGTGCTGATTTATCTTCCGTTGGTAAGTGTGTATCAGTCCTAGCCTTTTCGTGGACAGCCAAGGTTTGAAGGGCAACTTTAGTCTTTTGCATACTTTGAAAGCATACCTAAGCAATGACTTCCCCAACAGGTATCACAGGACATTCCTATCGTATCATCGAATGTCTTTTCACCGAATGTAGTTTCATCGACAACGAATCACCGAATGGTCGGATCATCGATGGTACACTTCATCGAATAGGTCGTTTTATGAAATGCCCTATACCAATATTTAGAGCTAGAGCAGTGGTAGCCCAGTAGGTACCTACTACAACTATCGTTTCACAAACTGCCACCCGGCAGTACCTATTCAAATGTCACTGCAGATTGGCGTTTTTCGCATTATATACCCGACGTTCAGGTTTCCTCACGATTTTCCCTTCACTAGCAAGTATTGTCACTACAAATGTAGGACAGATAGACAGTCAGCGAAGGCAGAGTTTGCACTTACTCATCCATCACATCATATAATTTTCAATAAGAGTTATTTTTAAATAATAAAGTAGAACGTTCGATAAAACGAACCTTTCGATGATCCGACCATTCGGTGATTCGTTGTCGATGAAACGATATTCGGTGAAAAGACATTCGATGATACAATAGGAAACCGTCACAGGGTAATTTCAAACTCTCGCCAACATTTTTTCTTTTACAATTTTGTCCAGTCCCTACTTTTTTTTCTCTTTTCTCATTTTAATAATCTTCACATGAGGTTTCATGTTACAAACATTTAAATTAAGTTCGTATTTCACCTTGCTGTAGCTTCTTTTGTTACCGATTATGCACCGAATGTAAGTACAAAATTAATTTCATTTCCGCCCGGCGTTTATTATAAATGCCCGGCGTTTATTGGGCAGAAATGGATTTTAATCCAGCGGTGGATTTTAACCCGGGCATTTACCCATCTCTGGTGAGCGCCCTCGAATATATTGCCATCTAGCGATCTATCTGAGAAATAGACCTCGCTAAGTGTCGTATTAGTACCCAATACTCACCACTGGCGCTGTACTTGCGCGAATAAGGCTGGGAATTTTTCTTGTATGGCGTTGACCCTCTATTGTATTATATGCTCTTTGCTCATAGTATGCCGCTAGGCGCGGACTGAAATAGGATAATTAACGTAGGTATTATTAGTTTTATTAAAGTAGTGCTTTTCCACACACCTTACAGTACCTAATAGGTACATTCCAATTAATTCCACAGATAAAAAAATATTAGTAAATTACTGCCGCGATTTGTAATGAGTGCGTTTCTGGCGCGCTTTTGATGGCCGACAGAGCGCAGCGTAGCGCAGCTCAAGGCCCTCACAGTGCGGTCAGCATTGCAGCCCTTGATGGACAAGCTGGAATGAAGGCCGAGACCGAAGGTCGAGGCCTTTATAGCGCGGCCAGCAAGGGCTGCAATGATGACCAAACTTGAGGGCCGAGAGCGTAGCTAAGCTAAGCTCGAGGCAATCATAGCGTGGCCAGAAGCGCACTCATTGCAGACCAAGGCTTGTATAGTGCTTTACTCAAACAATGCGAGTAATTAAAATATTAATTAGAATAGTAATTGAAATAGTAATTTAATTAGCTTACCATTTGTCGTAGATTTTCCATACCGCAAACTTTTTGTTCGTAAGCTTGCTTGTATTTTTCTTTTGACTTCGGTGGCAATAAATTTCCAATTACTAATTTCGCTTGCTTTTGAATGTCCGGCGGTATTAAACACATTAAATCCGAGGATTCGTCGCTTTGAGAGTTCACTTTTTCAACAAAAACACAGAAAAAAATCACTTCGAACAACGCGCGAAAAGTCGAAAACAATATGGCCGCGCTTTTTTTTTCTGTGCAATGTGTCGACTGCCAGTACCCATACAGCCCAATTCTAAATAAATACTTTTTGCACCTGATGTTTGAGTTCTATTTATGAAACAAAACTCGACATTAATGGATTTTCATACAGTTTTTCTGGCCGCAAAACACGACATTAATGAAATTCCATACAACTTTTCTGGCGCCTAATCCAAGTAGCCCGCAAGTCCGACTTTGCTCAAAGAAGGTTGTCGAATTAATGTCCACATTACGAGCTTTTTTGAGTAAAATAATTATGTTAATTGAACGAGCGAGCGAAGCGAGCGAAGTTCTCCGAGTCTACTGGAACAATCCGGCGTTTGTATGTATGTATGTATGTATGTTTGTATGTTTGTATGTTTGTATGTATGAATGTTCGTTCGACGATAATTTGAGTAAATTTGGTCGGATCGTTATGAAATTTGATAGGCAGGTAAAAGAAATTAAAAGAATTTTTAAGTTCGAACTTTAGCCAAATCGGTCGAGGGGTTGCCGAGATATAGGGTTTTACAGTTTATATGCAAAGCGCGCGCGCGCCTGCGCGAATGGCGTTAGCAAAGTTACACATCATATGTACCTGGGGTCGCGAGTTCATAGTTCGGGGCGAACCACTAGTAATAATAATCCTGTCTTTAATTCCTGCCTGTGGGTACCTATTACGTCAGGGTGCACTTTAATTCGAAAGCGGAACTTTAAGAAGTCTGTCTACTGATTAATACAAACAACTTGTACTAGATGGCGAAAAAAATTAAGTGAAAAAATATCAGCTGTTTCATACAAAAGGTAGACTCAGTACGCCTTTAAGTAAAAGTAAGTAAGAAAGTAAAATGTTTATTTCGTACCAAATTATAGTTCTTACAAGCTAAAATTAAAACTAAAATTACATTATAGTCTTGGCACCAAAAAGGCCTCCGCTCAGCATTATGCCTTGGTCAGTGGAAACCAACCAAGACGCTGATTTTCTAAATTAATTCTAAACTATTCTAAATTAAATTATACTTAAAAAGTAAGATGTAACCTGTACAATTGTACATGTCCCACTAGCTGGGCAAAGGCCTTCTCTCAGAGAGAGAGTTCGAGCTTAATCACCACGCGTGCTCAATGCGGGTTGGCGATTTTTGCGTTGAGGGTATAATTGGCTCATACGCTCAGGTTTCCTCACGATGTTTTCCTTCACAGTCAGCGAGTGGTATTGCTACTACAAATTCACAAATGTACGTAACTTTGAAATTAAATTAAACAAAGTCATAGATACATGCCAGCACCGGGAATCGAACCGAGGACCTTTCGCTTCAGAGTCCACTGTTCTACCCACTAGACCACCACCGCACTCTTCAGAGTCCACTGTTCTACCCACTAGACCACCACCGCAAATTAAACTTAATTAAACATTAAACTTAGATAATTATGTATGAAACAGCTGATATTTTTTTCGCTCTATTGTTTTTGCCACCTAGTACAAGTTATTTGTATTGATCAGTAGACAGCCTACTTAAAGTTCCGCTATCGAATTAGAGTGCACCCTGTAGAATTAATTATGGATTAAGATCTACCTCCATTCTTGCCGCTAGTCCATGGGAAAGGCGTTCTGGCAGGATCCCGAGTGATATCTACGAAGCCAACTGGGTCATCAGAGTTGCAAGCTAGAGGGTCCATGGTGTCGACCCATGGAACATTCCCGTCGGGCAGGCCTAATTCTTCACCCTGTGGATATAAATACACGCCTCATAACCATGATCAGTTCCTGTCATCCCTTATCGGCTACCTGGGTCTTAAACCCTATCTGATATTAGCATCGACAGTTGTTATTTGACTCGGTAGCTCAATTATTGGTAGAGCGCCTCCATGGTATGTAAGAGATTGCGGGTCATATCCTGCCCCGAGCGATTTTTTTAACCTCATAACAATCTTTATAATAATATCTGAAAGTGTCTGAAAACCAGCTCTACCCGGCATCGCATCGTCTCTGACCTAATTAGGTATATCACTAGTTTTTAAGTTTTATCTTTTTTCTTTTACCCATTGTACCAATATTTTGTTTTTTTTTTAAAGAATATTTTATCTTTTATATTTATTTTCTTTTGAGGGAATACATAAATTTTATCTTTTAATTATCTTTACTATTTGGCCAAAAAAATGGGGCAAAGAACTATACTAAATGAAAAATTTAAAATAACCCCAACATTTAGCTTCAAATTACCAATTATCTCATAAACGGCTGAACCGATTTTGATAAAAAATCTCGAAACTCGTCCGCCGCACGCAACCGGATCGCTTGCGAGTGCACCCTGTATAGTTACTCTTTGGTCCAGAGAATAGCGTATCAATTATTACTCTATCTGCGTAGGTATCACCCATCACCATTTTGTGACCACAGATCGCCAGAATTTTCTCGTTTGTTTAGCAACCTTCTATCCCCTTTTACGCCAATTATGCATTTAAAGCTTCGATCAGTGATTTAAAGGGATTGAAGTGACCAATTGGAGGTTTGAACACCCACAGCAAGTTTCCAAAGAATATAATCAAAACTTAGAGAGGGCACGTCTTATCTTATCTTCTATGAAAACTTCGTAAGCAGGGCCAACCCTATTTTCACTTCGAAAGTATAGTTCGTTTCACGCAAAACGCTTATTACAATGTAATATGGACTATTTTTGTTCATCCCAAGGGAATTATTTCGTGAAACGCACTGTAGGTACTATTTGTAGATGTTATTGACAGCGCTTGAAGAGTTTCAATGCACGCTAAATACAACGCTTGTACTCTCCGCTGCAAGCGCCACCCGTTCCGAATTTGCGGCCTTACTACAGGGTGCACTCTAAGTCGATAGCGGAACTATAAGTAGGCTGTCTACTGATCACTACAAACAACTTGTACTAGGTGGCGAAAAAAATGGAGCGAAAAAAATATCAGCTGTTTCATACATTTGGTGCAGTACTGAGTCGACCTTTTGTATGGAACAGCCTTCGATCAAGGATAAAACTAGATACAACATAGAACTCTGAAATGTGTCTGGAAAAATAGATGCCCAAACTGCCTTTGGGAGCTTATTTGCTCGTAGTCTAAGCAATTAAAGTAAAACTGTACACTAATGCAATAAGGTTGACATTCGAATATTAGACGTATGGTCGAAATGATGTTTCGTATTGTTCTATTGCTGATATCATTTGTTTCTGTGGGGACAAGTTTTTATTGTGATTTTATACGTAATGCGGATTCTATGGGATTTAGTTCGGTGGGAACAGCAGATATTTTTTTCGCTTCATTTTATTTGCCACCTGGTACAAGTTGTTTGTAGTGATCAGTAGACAGCCTACTTAAAGTTTCGCTATCGACTTAGAGTGCACCCTGTAGAAACTTATGGTAACCTAAGGTTTGTATTATCTTAAAGGTTTTTATTATCTTAATTTTTATTGTCTTGGTTAAGGCGCTGGGCATAGTGAATTAGCCCGCGCGCAAAGAAAAATGCACAAAATCGATTCCTGTATCAAATACACTAAAAAAATGGAAAATGTTCACATATCAAACCGTATAATTAGGTGAGCCCTATCTAACACAGCCAGTTTCATGTTGATATCCATAACAGATTGCAAGATATTTTGCTTGAAAAAAAGTACGCCGCCTATTTCTTTTCAAGCAAAATATCTTCAAAACGTATATGAATGTCAACACGAAACTAGCTGTTTTAGATAGGTCTCACCTAATTCTAGGATTTGATATGTGAACATTTTCAATTTGATTAGTGTTTTTCGTACAGGAATCGATTTTGTGCATTTTTCTTTGCGCGCGGGCGATTCACTATGCACAGCGCCTTAAATCGAGAACTACAGGGTGCACTCTAAGTCGATAGCGAAACTTTAAGTAGGCTGTCTTACTGATCAATACAAACAACTTGTACTAGGTGGCGACAAAAATGGAGCGAAAAAATATCAGCTGTTTCATACATTTGGCGCAGTACTGAGTCGACCTTTTGTATGGAACAGCTGATATTTTTTTCGCTCCATTTTTGTCGCCACCTAGTACAAGTTGTTTGTATTGATCAGTAGACAGCCTACTTAAAGTTTCGCTATCGACTTAGAGTGCACCCTGTAGTTGCCTTACCATGTAAGTGATTCCAATGCCAGGTAGAAGTAGGACGAGCATATTAAAAGCATCCACTAATCCCTCCCTGAATCTTGATGCTACGCGGTGCTTGTCATGGTTACCGATCTGAAAAACAAAGTGAGCTTTAGTGCCCAAACATACTGAGCGTATCTAGGTAGTGTAGCGCGCAAGGTACGTGACGAAAAATAGATGAAAATACGCAAGAGGCGCATGAGACTTCTACCCTATTACCACAATACAGATAAAGACTATTCCGCTTGGCAAGGCTATGAAAAAAATATAATTAAGTAGGTACCTACTATTCACGCGACAGAAGTAAGAAGATTGTAAGTTTTCATAGTAGACCTGCCCCTCTACCCTTGACGCATTTTTTTTCAATATCGCGGTATTTACTAAATTCTATATTTCACGAATTACCTAAGACTCATTTTTTATATCGGTAATGTACAAAATAGTACTACCTTTGAATAAACATTACGAAGTATATAAAATCAAAGGATGACTATGCGATGTAAAAAAGAAATTAATTTTAAGACTCTATGAATATGAACGCAATGGCGTCATGGATAACCCGCCTGTTTCATTCACCGACTGCCCATTGACAGATAATTGACTCGCCTATCTTAACATTAATTGACTGTGTTATCGCACCATCATTTTAAGGTCTTTTGTGGCAGCGTAGTAATAACATGGCTACTGGTTTCCAGTTGAATGCGCATTACTAGATTACTTTACTAAAACTACTAAAGTAACATTTTACGACACAAGCTTTAGATCTAAAATTACAAAGTAGCATTTTAGCAAAGATCTGCAAGATTATTTTATGACCTATGAAACGTTTTATTCCACCCATTCGAATAATTTAATTCGTGCTAAATTCCCTTTATCTACAATGTATGCAAGATAGTCTAAGCATAGACAAGCCTTTTTTATTGACATGGTATGAGCCAAAATGTCATAAATTTTGTACATTGAAATTGCTTCGAACTGGCTACTTGTCACAAAAACTTCAAATGACAGCCATATACTGTATGAAAAAAAAAACTAAGTTTTTTTCATAATGTCATCTTGCAGACAGTCTCAAAGAAGATTACACTATTCTCGTTCGTCCAAAAAGGTAAATACAATATGATTTTACTTCTTGGTTACAACAACGTAGATACCTACCGGTAACTTTAGCAAGCTGCATTCAATATAGTCGAATTTAGAACCTTGAACTTTGACCCTCTCTTAACTTACTAGTGAACTAGTGAGTAGTGATACCTACAAGGCGTTTGTTTCTTGTTACTTTTGTATCTTCACAAATGAAAAACTAACTTACCACCCAATTCGCCGGCTTCCTCAGCGGCTTATACGTCAGCCACTTATCAACTGCATACTTGACGTCTCTGGCATCGCTGGTTTTGTCCAGATCCTCCAAGAGAGCGTAGTTTAGAGGGATATGGGCCCCCTTGTGTTTGCTATCGCCATAATAACGCACTGCATTCTTGATCCCCGTACTGGCTTCTGTCAGCATCACCCTGTTAGTAAGAAAAATTAAATTAGGCTTTTGCATCTATCTCATTTATACCCCAGCGCCATTTTGATGTAAGGCCCAGTAGGAAGTACAACTAGCGCCACCAATGAAAAAAAAAATCTTCATTTTAGATGCGTTTTTTCCTAAAAACTCTGGCCACTTTTTGCGAAAAGGATTTCATTCGTAGGATCTGGAATCTAAACCTTAGGTCCTAAAAATTATTGAGAATCGTTGAGAACTTACGCGTTGAGAACTTACTCAAGAGAGTAAAAGAGAGAGTAAAAAACGCATCCAAAAAGCAGATATGTATTTTTTTCATTGGCGGCGCTAGTTTTACGTACCTCCTCCTGGGCATAATATGGAAAGAAATAAAGCAAGATGGCGCCACTCGATAACGTTTGTCACGCTATTCTGTCGCCCGGGGATGGCATCTCTACCGCGAAAGAAGTAAAGTTACCACTCGGATGCAGTAGTGTAAATATTTTCATCATCAGCCCACCTCTGCCCACTGTCATGGTCCCTCGCCGTCCGCATCCATAGAAACTATCTCCACTGACACAACGATGTCGTCCAACCATCGTGGTGCTGGGGCCTGAGTCTGTAACGAAATGGTGCCTCGATAGGCTTCCAGTTTTAGGCTTCAATTACGATCTATTAATGTTTTCTGTCCTTTTAATGTGTTTCTAGTAACAGCAAAGAATATTCCGATTCTAATTCTAGAGGATTAGTTCGGTGGTTGTAGGAGAAAAACGAGGAAAACCCGGTTTTGTCCTTCTACTGGGACGCCATCGACACGCCATTGCGTTATCCCCAGGTCTCCGTCGGAGTGGTCGGAAGCCACTCTGTGGCTGCCCTTGTGCACTGCATCTTCCATGAATGTTATAAAAATGATGCAGTCTGCTTACCGAGTAATGTTATCACGGATACTGATAGAATCGAACACTGGTCTCAACTGGGACACCAGATCATAGCCATCGTTTTGGTCTTTAGTGTAGACATGATTCAAGTAATCGTAGTTTTCTGGTTTGGAGCCCGGTTTTCCAGTGAGAGGCTCATCTGGGTAGCGATCAGCGAATGAATCCTTGTCGACTTCTAGGAGATAGTTCATGGTGCTGAATCTGAAGCCTGCTACTCCCTTCTCCAGCCAGAACTTCAGGATGGCCTGAAAAGAAACGAAATTATAATAATTATATTCAAAATTGTCTTTCTCAAAGATATCTAAGATGCTTGATTCCTTTGTTTCTTTCTCAGCGCGAAGTGCGCGCTATGGCCATTTTTTTTTTTAAATTTAAGTGTCATATTAAATTAAATAAAATAAAAAACTACCAACGCGTTGTCGTGGTGGCCAGTCCAAATACGTCAGCCACCTATCAATGTGCTATTCAGCATATGCGATAGGATTAAAACAATGCAATTTCGGAATATATATTCGAAACTGAGGACTCATTTTGTTGCTGCCGATTTCTGAATTGAGAAATTCGCTAAGTAAGCACTTAACTATCGTTCTGCCTCTTCAGATTTCTCACAAAGAACGTGACAGAACGATACTTATATTCTAAATTCAGAAACCGGGCCTTGGTGATCTTATCCCCCAAAAAAATATTTGGTAACTTTTATAATTTGCTATATTCACACATAAATTGGTTCGCTTTACAAATAAAAAAACCGCTATTTAAAATACCGTTTCGAATCAAGTAATTTCGAATCCCAGGTTCGAGACGAAGATTCGAATCCCGGTACGGGTAAGTACCAATGGGTGGTATTCTGGAACGCTACTTAAACTAAGTTTAAACAGAGTTCAGACTGTCGATAAAGCAGTGCATGTTTTGATATGAAGGGAGGGATATTCAAATCAAAACATGCACTGTTTTATCGACAGTCGACACTACTAAACTCTACTTAAACTGAGTTTAAACAGAGTTCAAGGAGCTTTCTAGTTTGAACTGAGTTTAATTAATTTCAAAGTTACGTACATTTGTGAATACCACTCACTAACTGTGAAGGAAAACATCGTGAGGAAACCTGAGTGTATGAGGCATCATACCTTTAACGCATAAATCGCCAATCCGCATTGAGCACGCGTGATGAAGAGAGAGTTTGTGCTTTGCCCAGCTAGTGGGACATGTACAATTGTACAGGCTACCTCTAACTTTTTTTTTCTCACCTTTATCTCATCCACGACGACGAGGCTTCTGTAGTTCAAGTCAGGTTGCGAATGACTGAACTGATGCAGATAATATTGATCCCTGCCAGGAACATAACTCCATGCGCTCTTCCCGAATACACTTACCTGGAAAAGTGTTTAGTATCTATACAAGGTGTTACAAAAACTGTTTTTACAGGGTAATAGCACCCGGTGATAGGGACCACAACCTAACTTTTTTTTTACTCTAAGACGTTCCGTTGATTGTTAAACGAATAAAATGTGAAGGCTGTGGAGGGAGAAAGGTATTTTTTAAATATTGTTTTTATTGACTTTCACAATGTTTTTACAACTCAAAGCTATGTAAATGCATACACAAACATATTTTTAAATTTTAATACCAAAAACGTTAATACGTGAACGTTTTAATACCAAACCAAAAGTTATGAAAGTCTTGTGTCATCAATAAGTTTTTTGGGCAGTGCCACTGCTTCGTCGACCAGAACACATAATCGGCAGAATTATTGTTGTTCTGTTATTTACAATAATGAAAAGAATGCTGTTTTATTGCCGTGAATGAAAAATCGCTGAACAACAATAGCTCAGTTTAGCTTAAAAATTGAAAAACTGTTTGAAATATTTTTAATTTCCCGCCACGCTGCTTTCGTCCAAAATTAAGGGGGGCCGGGCCACAATTAAATGATTATTGGGGATTTTTCAGTTTTTTTTGTTTGGATGCTCGCCAAGAAGTTGCGAGGGTGTCGAAATCTTACCCAGTTGTTTGGCGGTAGCCTTGTCGCCTGCTCGTCCATGTGGCCATGTGCCCAGACGTACCAGTCGTTGTAGTACTCCTCCTTGTGGGAAGACCTGACGAACCAATCGCTCTCGTTGCTCGTGTGGTTCGGGACGAAGTCTAGGATTATTTTTATATCTGTAAAGAAGAGATTATAAAAAAGTTAGGACTTTACCCCTCTGCTGGCTGTTTGGGACCATTTAAGGGGCTCAGTACTTAAGACTAAAATATGATTAATGTGGTTGGTGCATTAATTATATTTATATTTAGTACCTACTTTTTTCGAGGAATATATGTTTTTTTGGCTTGTCACGTAGAATAATTCAGAACAATGGTGGACCGGAGACAGATCAGGGGCCTTATCCTGTAACGCAATGGTGACAAAATGGGCTCTCAGTTGACGGCTTCAATTACGATTTATGAATGCTGTCGGTCTTTTTAATGTTTTTGTAGTGCAGCAAAGAATATTCTGTTTCTAAATCTAGAGGATTACTTCTCTGGTTGTAGGAGAAAAACGAGTAAACCTCGGTTTTGCACCTTTTGTCTTTCTGCTGGGTCGCCATCGACACGCCATTGCGTTACAGGCTAAGGCCCCTGTCTCTGCGTGAGCTGGGTAGTTTAGTTGATTTAAACAGTGTGCAGTGGCACTTCCGCTGGATTTCGATAAAAGTTGCTTGTATTCGTTAGTTAAAGTCTAATTTTTCATTCAGGAGAGTAATCTGGCCAGCGAGCGGAAGATAACATAGAGACCGCATTAGCCCTGAGAAATGACCTAACGAAAATGGTTCCTCTGTGGGCGGAGCCTACAAAATGGTTCCTCTCACGATTTAGTAGTTCGACAGACATGACCGAGAAAACGTCAATTTTGACAAATTTTGTCGTGAATAATAAACTATAGAAAATGACTTCATGTGCCGTAAAATGATGCAAAAGCCGTGCTGATGTGCACCACAAAGCAGTGGGTATCGGTTACCATATGGAAGTAATGTCTTGTAGCGTTTTTATTCACAACTTTTAATAAACCCAAATAAAAATATGAAACTAACTTCTTCCCGTGGCTTTGCTTGAGGTCTTCGCCGTCTTAGTATGTTTTAACATGATAAATTCATCAGTGCGATTATCTTGGACTCATAAAACTTTTACCATCGGCTTTGCTTGCCGCCATTTCTTTTTTTTTTTTTTCGGAGATAATGTTGTATTGTTCGATTTTTACTTTCTTAGACTTCCTAAAGATCCTGCACGAAAACGGCGATGGGTAGAAGCAATCCGTCTGGAACGGAATGAACAGCATTGGATTCCGAGCAGACTTTCTTTTTTGTTATATCATTATCATCATCAGCCCTTTAACACCCACTGCTGAGTAAAGGCCTCTTCATGCTTACGCCAACTCTCACGATCCTGTGCCAGGCGCAACCACGGTTTTCCGAGTGTAAAGTCTAAAGAGTTGGGCTATGTCGTCGGACCATCTGGCTGGTGGTCTGCCAACCGATCTCATCCCCTTGGGGTCGCCATTCCGCAATGAACTTTGTCCATCTGCCATCGTTACGTCTCGCCAGGTGTCTTGCCCACTTGTGATATTAACAATCAAATAAACATTATACAATATTAGGTACCTATATGTATAACCGCAGATTTATTCGAAAACAGACAAACATACAGATTTTCTGTTTATATATATAGAAACTTTTACAGTTCACGATGACAGATTATCAAATATAATCTGTGCAAAGCTTTTGACCTCTGCAGCATGGCATGACGCTGTCACTGTGAAAAGCCCAATGACATCAATGGCGCGTAAACAATTAACCAATCAAGGAGTTTCCTATTTTCTTATTGGTTTAAAATATTTTTGACAACGCAACCTGCGCACGTAGATGCGTGTGCCGTGTTAGAGGATGGTTTTTTCTTGAAGAAGTTGTTCCATGTTATCCAGTTCGCTGAATCTGGCAGATGCTAATTGTCCCTTTGCAAAATAATGTTGCCATATTTATTTATTGCATTCCGTTCGTCGTGTGATTCAGCTCAGTTTGTTCCTATGCTTGGATCTTTTAAACTAAACGCAACGGATCTTGATGCCAGCCTCTGTATAGGTACAGAGTTTTAAAAGAATACAGAGAGAATGAACGCTTTAAATCTCCTCAAAAAACTGGACCAAAACACGACTTACTTACTTATAACTAATGAATGCATTTGTAGTTCATTTCATATAATTCGCTTTTAGAAAGTTATCATCAATCGGCCTATAAAAGTATGACGACATCTTTAAATATTTCTTATATTGTTTACGCAAATCGATTCAAGTCAATCTTTTTGTCACCACACTATTTTATTTTCACCAGAGACTGGTCACACCGTAATCGTCAGTTTACTCTCCTGAATAAAAAAAATGACTTTAGGTGACCCCTTTCAGTGTCACAGGACCGTTCTGAAACACCCTGTTACGAACATCAGAAACATTTTCATTGACATAAACTAAGGCCTTTGCATCTACGTGATGAGATGATTTATACAGCGTCCAGTGGCACCTTCACTCACACTAGATGCGTGAAAGGACCACTCGGCGCTGCAGTGCCTGGGACATTTTTGTAGACGGAGTAGGCTTGCCCAGCACCTTTATCATCCTGACAGCTTAGTCGGCCTCGCCCACAAGAAAGACGAGTCAATACGTGTGGAGCCAACTAATCCGCGGGTTTCCTTACGATGTTTATCCTTCACCGCTAGCGAGTGGTTTTTGCTACTTCAAATTCACAAAATGTACGTAACTTTGAAAAGAAACAAAGTTATAGGTACATGCCAGCACCGGGAATCGAACCTGGGTCTCTCGCTTCCGAGTCCAATGTTCTTACCACTAGGCCACCACCGCTTCACAGACATATCAGCAAAACAAATCAAATAAATATCTACCTACTGTTGACATTTCAGTGACACTCGAACGTTGAAAATACAGTGACAACGATATTTTCCAACCATGCCCTCTCTAGGGAATATCATATCACTCCGTAACGTAGTTTAAAATCATTTCTACATTTTTAATAAAAGTTTTTGGCACCAGCGTTTTCGATTACGCTTCATAACTATATCGAGGGTAAACAACTCTAGAAGAACATAGACCTTCATACATTCTATAAGTAATATTTTTTTCTGAGGGGGGCTCCCGTACAACAAACGTGATTTTTTTGCCGTTTTTATAGATAGGTAATGGTATGGATTCCATCATACGTGAGTCCGACTCGCACTTGGCCGGTATTTGTAGTGACCAACCATGGTATATACTAGCGTGTCGATGATCTGAAATAATAAGATCAACCCGGATAACCCGAAAAAAACACAAAGCTGACCCCAATCTGACCGAAAACCAATTTGATTTTGCCTTTCATAATTTATTGTCTCAAGGGCTAATGCATAAATTTGCATGATAGGATGGATAATGAGTTAAAAAAATATTAGCTATGCGTGAGCTACAATGTAGCAAATAGAGCCCCGAAGCATAACAATCCAAATATTGAATGTTAATCTTATGGTATGGTCGGCCACAGTCACAGATACCCCATGGCAGCTCTTACCGCGTGCGGCATAAGGGCGCCAATCGAACAAAAAGGGGTATCCTGGCGTGTGGCCGACTGTACGTGCCAGACCAGGCCCGCGTTTCATATAACTGACATAAATATTTTATTATGACAATTCGATGTTCATTGATAGGTCGGTTTGTAAACAAACCTTTTTGTAACCTCATGTCAAATCGACTACGCAATCTATATCGAATTGTCATAATAAACTATGAATTGTATTTATATGAAACAGGCACCTGATCGAAGCGCAACATCGGGCGCGGCAGTCTATGGATAGGTGACCGCTATTGGCAATAATAGCTGAGCGCTTCCGTGCTTCGGAAGGCACGTTAAACCGTTGGTCCCAGTTGTTGTTAAGAAAGATAGATAGATAGATAACTCTTTATTGCACACTATAAATTATTTACAAGGGAAATTCTTAAAAATAATCAGTAAGCATACAATTGGCGGCCTGGTGAGGTGAGGTATGAATCGAGATAAGCACGCAAGAGGGAATTTTGTCCCATTTTATCAAGACGAACACATTTAAAGAAAAATCCTTCATGGCAATAGACATAATAATAGACATAATAACAATAACAGAGTTAATCTATATTCGTATAAAATTAAAACGTAAAAACGTTTTCAGTACGAGTCGATCATAATAGTGAACAAAAAAAACTTTCAATAATCATAATATATTCCTTTACAATAATACTGGATTAGACCTTCTAGTTACGAGTATTATTGCAAAAATTTTGAGTAGGCGACATCTCGGACAAAATATTTTCGGACACTTTGTCCGAAATGTCGCATTGTATTTTTATTATTTTTGAGGCGACATCTCGGACACTCTCAAAATATTGAACCTGTATCGTACAGTCAGATACTAAAGTATTCAAATATAATACACAGAGAAAGAGCGTTACCCCAGCTGCCTATTTTAGGATAGCTAAAGCAGCTTAAATGAGCCGTTTTCCTTGACAGTTTAAGCCTGAATTTAAGCACTCTGATCGCGTTCGGCTCATTTTTGATGAAAAAGTACTAGGCTTACATAAGATGCTAGGAGGATAATCATCTCAGTTCTGACATCATTTTGTTCCTAACTAACCCCGCGTAATGATGTGAGAACTGAGGTGGTGATCCTCCTAACACCTTATGTAAGCCTAGTACTTTTCAACAAAAAGGGGAGAGCAAATGTTGAAGACTGCATGTGTACACAAGATATTATTTGCATGTGGGTATGTAACATTTTTATTAGTCTCCTCATAAATAAGATCTTAGGGAGTTTTTTATCCGACTGTACAAAACAGCTTTATTTGTTAGTGTCCGAGATGTCGCCTCAAAAATATTAAATTAATAAAGCGACATTTCGGACAAAGTGTCCGTAAATATTTTGTCCGAGATGTCGCCTACTCAAAATTTTATATTTATAAAGATCTGAGAAGTTCAGTTAGTAATCAACCGAAAAATTCATTCCTCCTCTTAATTAATAACAATCCTTAAGACACACTTTCTGACACTCATACGATTTCCTACCTACCAGACGCATAAATGGGTTGTGGTGTGAACGTTGATCCTTTGATATTACACGTCAATACAACACAACACCGATGCCGAAAGGCTGTGCCCTACTTTCCAAATGACGTGTGTCACTCACTCAAATCAACCCGCCCTTGCCGGCTGCATCGAAAACCATTTTATCCCGCTACACAGGGTGTTTCATGAAAGGTCCTGTGACACTGAAAGGGGTAGTTTAACTCATCAATATAACCAACTTTGACTATGGGACCAATTGCGAAAACTCGAAAAAAATATCTGCTGCTCCACAAATTTGGTGCACTAAGTATCGAATGTTAGTATGAAACAGCCTGGGAACAGCTGGTTTTTTTTTTCGAGTTTTTGCACTTAGGCCCGGTTTCTGAGTTGAGAATTTTGCTAAGCAAATGGGTAAGTATCGTCCTGTCTCTGCAGATTTCTCACAAAAGAGCGTGACGTAAGTATGTGCTTAGTAAAATTCTCAACTCAGAAACCGGGCCTTATGCCCGTTTTCACCAACCACCCCTAATTTTAAAAGACCTTTTAACAAAAATTATCTGCGCCTCTGCAAGTCTAGGGGTCATGGATGAAGGACCATACGAATTCCACTCACAAGCGTTATGACTTGAGTGTGTATGATCCTTCATCCATGCCCCATAGACTTGCAGAGGTGCAAATAACTTTCGTTAAAAGGCCTTTTAAAATTAGGGGTCATTGGTGAAAACGGGCATTAGTCCCATAGTAAAAGTGGCTAGTATTGGTTAGTTAAGCGACCCCTTCCAGTGCTACAGGACCTTTCTAAAACACCTTATAGAGTAGCGGCATCTTGCTTTACAGAATAAAAACGTTATCTAAGGCCCGCCACAAAAAGACGGAATTCCTGACGGAAAAAAAACGAAATGGGGATTCCGAACGCAGTGACTGCATACAAAGTCTATGGACCGTCACACATATACGGTTTTTTTCCGTCCGGAATTTTCAGAGATCAAGTACGCAGTTTGCATTCGTTTCGTTTTTCCGAACGGAAAAATTCCGTCTGTTTGCGGCTGGTCTAATGCAGCCGTGCGCGGGGAGCGCATCTCGGTTTGCCCTAAGTTTACTTCGCCTAGAGCAACTTTGAGTAACTTCACCTGGACGTTTCACATAATTTGATTTGATCTAACGGTTGACAGACCTAAGTTCGCCGAGGTTCCCCTCACACTTTGACGCATGCTGCCGCAATACGCAGCATTGCGACTCTTATCATAGTACGGACCTGTATGAAACCGAGTGTAAAACCGAGTGAAACTGATTTAGAGCACTCGTACAAATCCCTAGCTAATGAAAAGTCGTACTATTCACTTTTAATGACTCGCGATATTCACACATTATTGTAGGTATTTGAAACGGGTCGAATCGTATAGTTTCCCAACTGTCACCACAATAATAAAATTAAAACACTCGCCGAGTCGCCGCTCCAGTCTACCCGCGACCACGGCAGCTGTAACGCGGCCGAAACGTCGGGATAAATAAGGTAATTATTTTTGCCTAAAACCAATCGTGATTCGACCCGTTTCGAATACAATAAAAAGTCGTACTACCGACGACACCGCAAAGGCATGTGTCAATAAGTGTGAAAGGGGCTTATCCTAATCGTGGAGGGAAGGGACAGAACATGATATAGTGTCAAATCAAGGCTTGCATGGAACGCCAAATTTTGCTACTCACCCAACTCCTCAGCCTTTCGCAAGAGCTGATCGAGGTCCTCCATAGTTCCGTACTCAGGCTGTAAAGCGTAGTAGTCTGAGACGTCAAAACCATAGTCGTAGTTCGGCGATTTGAAGATCGGAGCCAGGCAGATGGCGTCGACGTTTAGTTCCTTGAGGTAGAGTAGTCTTGACGTTATGCCTGTAAAATCAGTAATTGAGAGATGCTTGCAGGAGTTATGTACGTTGAATAACCAAACTTTCAGTTTGGTTTTTATGCCAAATTATGCTTTCTTTCTAAATGAAGGTAGAGCTTTTTCGGCGGTCCAATAAAGCGTGCACGCTGGGCTACTGAATGTATAGTAGAGCATTAGATGAGTAAGTATAGTTTGCAGCAGCGTTTACATCGTTTGCACGCTCAACACAACGATTGAACGCTACGATTCCACAATAAAAAAATGACTTTATAAATTGAAAAATGTAGCTTCTGGCTCCCAGGTAACTATGAGATGAGACTGTGTCTTCTTGAGGAACAGATGACGCTAACAGCAAAGATGGTTGTAGATTTCTATAAAATATCTTTAAAAATGTATACACGATCTTAGCCAAAAACTGTTTCTATAAGACGCCCGGCTGAAACGGATTTCTGGTAGAGCACGAGTACCTACCTATTTAAAGCATACGGTCTAGCCTTTATTTGGGCTTCCCCGCAGTGTAGGCTACAAATGTAAAGACACAATCTTACCATTGATATCTCCAATGCCATCACCGTCACTGTCCTTGAACGATCTGGGATAAATATAATAAACTAGGGCTGATTCCCACCAGTCATACAACTGATCGGAGGTTTGCCCACCACATCCACATGCCACTAGTGCCAACACAATTCCTAAATACCACATCATGCTGAAAAGAAAACCTGTATTGGAATTGACAATAGGGATTCTGACATGAGAATCTCTATGCTGAGGCTTGCTTGTAGTGAAGCAATATTCTGAGAAATGAAAGGCGGATGTTAGGGCTTCGATTTATAATGTTGGCTTGAACAAAGACAAAGATACGATGTTATAGGAAAACATTCGTACATGTTGAAATAACTAAAGTGGACTGATTATTATCAAACAGTTTAATTGACACGGAAGAGAAGGATTGCTAAATGAAAAAGTGTGTTTTAATTTAATTTTCTCTTGTGATGTAAATGCGAAAAATCTCAGTGTGTGCGTTTGTTTCCTCGTGGCGTCTTATGTATTACAATGATTTTTTCGCAATCTATGTGCGACAAAAAATGCACAAAACTGTGATGAGAAACACGTCAATTGGAATGATTTTAAGGTTGGCTAATTTTCCTCACTACATTCCATCACATATTTTTTTTGTTTTCATTTAGAACCGCGTACAAGTTGGTACCTACATAATTCATATTTGGTTAAATAATTTTATAGGTTGTTTCTAACTGCATACTTGTGCAACTTTTTCAATAGTCCGTTTTTTTTTTCAGGTAAGCATCCGTGCAGTTTTTTTTATTCCTTTTGCTGCTGACGAGTAAGTAACATTATCTGTAAACCAGGGAGAATAAAAAAAAGAATTTCCGAAATGTAGATTCTATCTTAAAACTTAAACTTTCGTGAGCACTGCACATTTTACCGACAAATTACTAGTGAGTAAAACCGTGATTTAAAAGAAAAAAATGTAGATTCTATCATCGTTTTTCACATCACATTTATCCGCTCTAACGCATTTCCGGTACGGAATGAAACTGTAATAGGTTTGGGGTACCTACCTATTGGAGGGCAGTCATTAGGTATAAAGGCTCCCCCACACAGGCGCGTTTTACCGGTCAGTAATACCGCATGAGTTATTGCGGTATCTGTTATCACTACATTTTGTATTAGGAACGTTGCGGCGTTCTTACCGCAGCAGTGTGTAACTCCATGGCGATCCTAATACAAAAGGTACTGAAAACAGATATCGCAATAACGCAAATGCAATAACGCGCCTGTGTGGGGAGCCTTAAAACATGTAAATAAAACAGCAAATTTTGTTCCTGAGTTTCTACCGACCGGTAAAACGCCTGTGTGGGGGAGCCTTTACATAGACGAAATTGCGTTTCGCAAGACGTATCAAACCAAACTTAAGGCTGCGCAGCACAAAAGTTTCTGGAAAAATATTCAAATTTAGAATTTGGAGCCATAAAATTTCGTGCTCCACATTACTATTGTTGAAACTGAAACCCGTAAACTCAAAAGAGCCTTGTGTTTAACAGAACTCGCGAAGATTCGACTTACAGCTTCAGTCGTGAGTCAAAGGCTAACCCAACCCGCTTTGAAGTCTCTACGAAGGCTCGGAATAGGTGTTATCTATTAAAACGTCAACCGCAGTTTCAGCTAGAAGCTACTCTACGTCTTGGGTCGTTAAACTTAGGGGCCTACCCGCAAATGTAGAGCCACCGAGCAGATAGGGCACATATGTATAGACGTTTTCTAAAACGAAAGTGTGCGAAAGAGGTACCTATATCAGGATCGTGACAAGTATCGTCTTTGCCTACCCCTCTGGGTTACAGGTTTAAGTTTATAATTATGTATCTATAGGTTTTTTTTGTCTTTAAATAGCTGTAAAAGGTATTTTGCGTGTGGAAAATGTGAAAAAAAAAACTGTTTTCCTTCTCCAAAGCTTAAATGGCTCCAAAGTAGACGCTGTCGACTTGTCCTCGTAAATGTTTTATTAGCTTCCCCTCGTTCCGTCTTAGATTAGGTCAGCCTATGGCCCCTCAATTGTTAACTGGGTACTTTTGAAAACGCCATTTCATGCGTCTTTTGTTTTCTTTTTGAAAGGCAAACGCGGTCGAGCCACAGAGGAGAAGAAAACAATCTCTGTCTGTGAGAAAATGTTTGAAAAAGGAAGCCAGATTTCAACCAGTTACTATTGTTTTTTGTTGTTTTATAATAACTATACCCCGTTATCTAATGATCAGTTTGGGGGCAAGTGATGGGGCAGTTGCGATAAATCAATGGCTGGAATGAATGTCTAGAGCATTCACAAAATAAGAACTTTATTTTGACAAACAACCCTTTATAGATAAATATGAATCGACTAATAATGTGAAGCAACATCACTATTTGCCCCCAAACTGAGCATTAGATAACGGGGTGTAATAATAACGCATTGAAACCAGTAGGCTTAGCACGCAGGCCATTTTGCCCACTCTCAACTGTCACCTTAGCCACTGTTAACTGTCACCTCAGTAGTACTAAGTGGCTAAGGTGACAGTTGAGAGTAGGCAAAATGACCCGCGTGCTACGCCTTCAGGAAAGGTAAAAGGGCATTTTCGTTTAAACTTGTACCTCGTGTAGATGGAATTGGAGCCATAAATGGCTGGAACATTGTAGATAACTTTGAAAAGAAACAAAGTTAAAGTACATGCCTTCGCCGGGGAATCGAGCCTGGGTCTCTCACTTCAGAGTCTAATGTTTACCACTAGGCCACCATCGCCCACAGCCACCACCCACAGCGGGATTCAAACCTGGGCTCTCAAGTCCACAAGTGTCCAACGTTCAATCCACATGGCTACCATCGCTCTACCTTTCTCTACCCAGACTCTAACCGCAACTTTAATCAAATGCTTTTAATAACAGTGGGTAGTACTGGGTAGTCCGGACTATACCTAGTCGGTACAGGCGGATGATATAGAAAATCCTATCTAGCGTCATCTGCGGACCCCTTTATTAAAACCAGCCACGTTATATAGCTAAGGTGCGGCACTAAAATACGGAAGCTCCATATCCATCCATACGTAAATGTAAGGCCTAAATTAATTATAGAGCAAAAGTTGTTGGAAATAACATTTTGTAGTTGAAGTATTTCAAAATAAAGCTATTTAAACATTACCCTCTACACACGTAACGCGACGTAAAATAAGCCGCGCAAGAAACGTTCAATGGTGACAGACGATGGCGGTGTTGCACTGTCAAACTCAATGCTGTTAAACGTATTGTAGGCACAACTAGCGCCGCCAATGAAAAAAAATCATATCTTCTTTTTGGATGCGTTTTTTGCTAAAAACTCTCCTGCAAGTTCTCAACGCGAGGCTTAACTATTTTTAGGACCAAAGGTATAGATTCCAGATCCCCGAACCTACGAATGCAATCATTTATCGCCAATAATGGCCACTTGCGGGAGAGTTTTTAGCAAAAAACGCACCCAAAAAGAAGATATTATGATTTTTTTTCATTGGCGGCGTTAGTTATGTCTAGTTGTGCCTTAAGAAAACATGTATTCTTCTATTCTGTTCTAGAAATAATAATTTCCAGCTGCATTCCCGGTGTTATGAAGCCAGACACGTCGCTGGAAAATAGCAATTTTGAGCTGAAATTCTGATCCATGCGGTTAAAGTTAAACGTGAGGTGAACTATGTTGATTAAATGTCACACCTGTGAGCTTATTCTGTAAATAACATCTGAATTAAAATTTTAAAAATACCTTCGACATTTTAGCTTGAAACAAGCATAATTATCTCATAAATGGCTGAACCGATTTTAATAAAAACATGTCTAAGAAAACTGTCTAGAAAATTTGCTTACGACTATAGACTGCTTTATAGTTGTTCTGTTGTTTATAATAATTAGCAAAATACTGTTTTATTGTCGTGAAACATGAATCACTGCACAAAAAAGCTACAAAATAGAAAAATCCGTTAACATTTAGATTTTTCCGCCACACTACTTTAGTTTAACCTTACGGCGCATTATTTCCGTCTCTCCGAATGAATTGAGGATTCATTTATTGGAAACTTGTCATTATTCTGCTCAAAGGTCGCAATACTAGCCTCAGGGATAACACATAATCTCTAATACCTACTTAGCTGACATCCATCTGATGCTACTACTAAGTTTTTTTTTAATTTTTTAAGCTTTTTTTTGTAAGCTCTGGTGGGCTTTTTATAAACTTACAAGTTTTACTACGCAACCATGTAACTATCGATACGTGCCTTTTCCCAATAGGTAATACATTTGCGAATTGAAAGGTTTGCATTGTCATTGACAGTTAAATTCACTTCATGAATATTGTAAAACAATACTGCCAAAATTAGCCCATTTGAAGGAAGTTTTGAACCCGTTATTTAATGTTTTCAGTCAACAATAAAACAAATATCTCTTTATAGAACTGGGTAACTTCAGTGTCATGAAGACTGCATGACTCATAGGTTAGCGCGCGCTCTCCATAGTGCGTAGTACTGAGAACTTTCGATCCAAGTCGGCACGGGTTGCCATGATTCTAAGTTCACCAAACTTGATTTACGTTTGTTTTGACATCATTCGAAAAAAATAAGAGTGTATGCGTTTTAAAAAAAAAACACTTTGATTTATTTGGGACACCCCAATGAATAAATACCATTAAAAAACTTGAATAACACAGTAAAAAATGTATTTTTATCCGCGAATCGTAACATCATTTACCAAACAGCACAAGAGGTGCAAAAAGTGTCGTAATAGTACATTATGACACAACAAGCTCTTCTATTTTACCCGAATAACATCGTAATGTTAAGTACGGGAAAAATATAAGTTTGTAGGAACGATATTATTATTTTCTCTTATAACTTTAAAATTAAAGAAAATGCCCGATGGTCGGACGACATCGTTATGGCGGCAGAGGGTCCATGGATGCGGATGGCGAGGGACCGCGAGAGATGCCGTGAGGGGAAAAAGGCCTATACCCAGCAGTTGGCAGCGGTGGGCTGATGATGATGATGATGATGCAGGAAATCGGCTGATGCCATCGAATTTGTACAAAAATTTGCTTTCTTCCAATATTTGAATGAATGAATGAAATCATATACAGGGTGTTAAAAGACCGCCAACAGACCCGAAATCCACGCATACTAGACACCAAAACAAAGTACTTTTTCGATAATTGATAATCGATTGATTTCCCAGGCATAGTTCCTTGGGCAAAATTGTTCCTTATGTTGAGGACAATACGTGATTTCCCGCTTTGTTGGCGGTCTTTTAACACCCTGTATTTTCAGAGATAATTGAGAAAAACTGTTTTTTGCTTCTGTAAAATTAGCTTTTTGCGATTACCATATTATTCGCCGGGGGCGGCGATATTTGGAAGCATTTTTGAGCGGTTCACGTATGTAATAAGTTGTATGTTACAAGAGTAAATTTGATAAAAAAACATAAGGTGTTCAAAGACCGTCGACATAATTGCTGTAAAAAAAAATTCAGACTCGAACCTCATCATGTCTGGGAAACATGGACCTTGGAAAAAAAAAATTAAAATGCAAGCCATGGTGGTGGTCTTTTAAAACCCTGTACAAAATGTCTAATAAATGACGCACTCTTTTGGTTTCCCATGGATCGCCCCTCTGTAAATCTCAGAACTAGAACTCCACTACAATTTCTATTAACGTTTTCACACACAAACCACATCAAAGGGCACAACTGACCCTTGAAAATAGTTTTGCAGATTAATGGAATGTCAGACCTTTTGATAACGTATTATGTAAGTAACTAGCTTTCCGCCCGCGACTTCGTCCGCGCAGACTTAAAAAATTAGTTGCCTACATCATTCACCATTATCAAATTAGCATGAATAGAGTCATGGGTGTGTATTCCAAATGTCATCCTAATCCGTTGAGAAGTTAGCGTGAAAGTGTGTGTGTTTGTGAATTGGTCAAGTATCAAATGAAACCAACAAAAAAAAAAAACAAAACAAACTTTAAACCGTTTGGCCGTTTAAGGGTTATCGTAACTTTTTAGTTTTACTATACAACACAACAGTAGTTCCGGAATTGATACTACATAAGGAAAACTCTTCAATATTTTCCGCCCTTTGTAACCCTTCTGTGGCCAAAATGAGAAAAAATCTGATTTATTATACGACTATACTTAGTTTCAAGTGAATCTGACCCAATAAAATAATAATTTCATACAAATTTTGAACACCGTTTAGGGCGTTTTAGGATTCATATTATTACTTTTTTCTTCATGTTTGGTAGTTTTGCTATAAAATGCAACTGCACATTCAAATTCAAAGTTGTAGCTTCAATGGTTTGGGCCCAGCATTGCTACTACATCAGGGAAAAAACTTCAACGTTTCCACCCATTATAACCCTTCTTTGGTTAAAATGACAAAAACGCTGAAACACGTGTTTGAGTATACGAAGTTAGTTTCAAGTAAATCGGACCAAATTTTTTTTTTATTTCATACAAACTTTGAATCCCGGTTTGGGCATTTGAAGGGTTAAAATTATATATTTTTTCTTGATGGTGGGTAGTTTTGCTATAAAATGCAACTGCACATTCATTTTCAAAGTTGTAGCTTTAATGGTTTTGACCCAGCATTGCTACTACATCTGGGAAAAATCTTCATGGTTTCCACCTATTTAAACCCTTAATTGGCTGAAATTTGAAAAATGCTGAATTACGTGTTTGATTATTTCTGATTAAGTATACAAATACTTAGTTTCAAGTGAATCAGACGAAAAAAAATTTGTATTTCATACAAACTTTGAACCCTGGTTTGGACATTTGAAGGGTTAACATAATATTTTTTTCTTCATGGTAGGTAGTTTTGCTACAAAACGCTACTGCACATTCAATTTCAAAGTTGTAGCTTTAATGGTTTAGGCCTGGCATTGATACTACATCAGGAAAAATCTTCAAACTTTTCTACCCCTTTTAACCCTTTAGTGGGCAGAAATTTGAAAAACGCTGAAACACCTGTTTGATTATTTCTGATTTAGTATACGAATGCTAAGTTTCAAGTAAATCGGACCAAAAAAAATTTTATTTCATACAAACTTTGAATCCCGGTTTGGGCATTTGAAGGGTTAAATTTTTTTTTTTTTCTTGATGGTGGGTAGTTTTGCTATAAAATGCAACTGCACATTCATTTTCAAAGTTGTAGCTTTAATGGTTTTGGCCCAGCATTGCTACTACATCTGGGAAAAATCTTCATGGTTTCCACCTATTTTAACCCTTAATTGGCTGAAATTTGAAAAATGCTGAAACATGTGTTTGATTATTTCTGATTAAGTATACCAATACTTAGTTTCAAGTGAATCGGACGAAAAAAAATTTTTATTTCATTCAAACTTTGAACCCCGGTTTGGGCATTTGAAAGGTTAACATAATATTTTTTTCTTCATGGTGGGTAGTTTTGCTACAAAACGCTACTGCACATTCAATTTCAAAGTTGTAGCTTTAATGGTTTAGGCCTGGCATTGATACTACATCAGAAAAAATCTTCAAACTTTTCTACCCCTTTTAACCCTTTAGTGGGCAGAAATTTGAAAAACGCTGAAACACTTGTTTGATTATTTCTGATTTAGTATACGAATACTAAATTTCAAGTAAATCGGACCAAAAAAAAATATTATTTCATACAAACTTTGAACCCCGGTTTGGGCATTTGAAGTGTTAAAATTATATTTTTTTCTTCATGATGGGTAGTTTTGCTACAAAACACTACTGCTCATTCAATTTCAAAGTTGTAGCTTTAATGGTTTAGGCCTGGCATTGATACTACATCAGGAAAAATCTTCAAACTTTTCTACCCCTTTTAACCCTTTAGTGGGCTGAAATTTGAAAAACGCTGAAATACGTGTTTGATTATTTCTGATTTAATATACAAATGCTAAGTTTCAAGTAAATCGGACCAAAAAAAAATTGTATTTCATACAAACTTTGAACCCCGGTTTGGGCATTTGAAGTGTTAAAATTATATTTTTTTCTTCATGATGGGTAGTATTGCTACAAAACCCTACTGCAGTTTCAATTTCATAGTTGTAGCTTAAATGGTTTGGGCCCGACGTTGATATATTCATACATTTCAACCTCATTTAACCCTTAAACGGCTAAAATTAGAAAAAAGCTAAAACAGGTGTTTAATTATTTTTGATTTAATATACGAATTCTTAGTTGCAAGTAAATCCGGACAAAAAAGTTTTTTTTTTCATACAAACTTTGGACCCCATTTTTACAGCCTTAAGGGTTAAACTTGAAGTAAATCTGTCTTAACCCGTAGCGTGTCTACAAGTTACAACTATTGTCAAATTTTCACTATTGTGGCATTAGCGGTTTTGTTCCAGCATTGATCGTAACTGGTGAAAAAAATCGAAAAACTTTGGCACCCATTTTAACCCTTAAGAACAAAGAAATGAGAAAAAATCGGAAATAGGTGTCAAGTCATTTTTAAAAAAAAGTACAAAAAACCAAAATTTAAGAACAAAAGACCAAAAAAAATGTTTTTCCCATACACACTTTCAGCCCTATTTTGACCCACTTAAGGGTTAAATAAAAAAAAATCGCTTCTTAAATGAACCCTCCACCATATAACGCAACTTTTGTCCAAATTTCATACTTATAGCTTCAGCCGTTTGGGCTGTAGCGTGATGAGTCAGTCAACCTAAGCCTTTTATATATATAGATTTTGCCAGCCCGCCTGTGTGTTATGCTGTCCCGCTCATTTTTCACAATTGACAATAATAATATCAAAATAATTTGAAGCTGAAATTAAAAAACCGTTTCGAGATTTTGCTTCAAGGAATACAAGAAAAATACTCGAAGATTTTTCTGCAGTGATATTTCATAGAAAATTGGATATCTTGCAAAAAAAGGCTCTACAGCATACAATGACATGATAAGTGACACTTCAGGCTTTTCAGATTTATGTGGCAAAGGTCATGTTTTTTAACTTCACTTCACTTCCGGCCCAAAAATATCAACTTTAAAATTTCAAAACATTTTGTGAAAAATTCAACAAAAGAAAAAAAAAATCCCGTTATCAATATGTTCCTAAAAAACCAATAATTCAAGTCCTGTCCCGAGTGAATTTTTTCAACATATTATAAATGTTTAAAGGGAATATTGTCCATTCACTATGTGCACCGCCAAAGGCTTTGAAATTTGTATTAACGCTAGATTTCATAGAACTGGTATGGCACAGTAATGTTACTCTTTGATAGACCTCCTAGAATTCGAATTATTTGTCTCATCAACACACCGAACTAAACCATCAACATCTCACACACACATACAAGGGTCTTGTGAAAAACTGAATTTCAGGTTTTTCCATTTTATTACAGTTCTCCCAAATTAATAATGCGCATACAGATAGCCAAGATTTGTACGTGAGTGGGCGTAACTCACGTACAAATATCGCTATCTGTATACGCATTATTAATTTGGGAGAACTGTAATATCTTCCTTTTGGATGCGTGTTTTGCTAAAAACGGGCCGACAAGTGCAGGATTTTTGTGAAGGCTTCGTAAATTCTAGGACCTGGGATCTAGGTATTATGTAGGGTTCAGAACTTGACGGCCAGTTCTGTGTAGAAGAAATATCCAAAAGATATTTTTTTGCAATAAGGTGCTAGTGTGCCTCTATACCACACCTAGGCCTACGAATAAAATCTTTTATCGCCAAAACTGGTCACTTTTAGCGATAAAAGATTTTATTCGTAGGATCTCAGGTCTTAAAAATTGTTAAGCCTCGCGTTGAGTATCTGACGTTTCGTTTTTAGCAAAAAACGCATCGAAAGAGAAGATATTATGATTTTTTTTCCATTGGAGCGCCGCCAATGGAAAAAAAGAGCGTCGGCTAGATTAGTTTGGCCTAGGACATACCGTTTTATCCATACGACCTTCGGGTAAACTAGTTTGGCCTAGGCTATACCGGTTTGTCCATACGAGCTTAGGTTAGACTGGTTTGGCCTAGGCGAAACTAGTTTATCCTTAAATCGGGTTTGGCCGGTAACATCTATACCATAATATAGGATTATATTATGGTATAGATACAAATAGTTCATCTCAGTGACCTTTTTCTACTTCCGGAACAGGATTTCGCTAATGAAATGGGGAATAATAAAACGATCGACTAAAAAATACTTAGCGACTGATGATGAGATACTATTTTAATAAGTTGAGCGGTATGAATTTAAGTAAGCGACAAATTAACAAAACTGACAACGAATATGAATTAATGATACTAGTGGTTCGCCCCGAACTAAGAACTCGCGACCCCATATCTCAGCTACCCCTCGACCGATTTGGCTCATCTTCGAACTTAAAAATTCTCTTTGCCTGATTTACCCGCATACCAAATTTCGTAATGATCCGACTAAGTTTACTCAAGTTATCGTCGAACGAACATTCATACATACAAACATACAAACATACAAACATACAAACATACAAACATACATACATACATACATACATACAAACGCCGGATTGTTCCAGTAGACTCGGAGAACTTCGCTCGCTTCGCTCGCTCGTTCAAAAATCCAGAACGAGCTTACAAAAAGTGGGTTGTGAATAATCTATTTTGGATATTAAAATTTTAAGCGTGCGACTAAATAACTACGTGATGAAATTATATTTCCAACGCGCGTCTCGGAAACGTAACGAACTGTAAAATGCACGCTTCGTTCTGATTCTAGGAAAATGCCCCTCGACTGAGCTTTTACCCTGCCCTAATTTGCAGTAGAGCAACTAATGAATGATACAATGTCTTCAGTAGAAGTTAAAATAGATTTTCAGTGAACGCCGACACATTCCCTACCCTACTATACCCACTAGTGCAGGGGTTGGCAACCTTTTGAACCTAAAGAGCCAAACATTTCAATTTAAAAATTTCCCAGTTTTAAAAGAGCCACAAAAAATTTTCGTTTGCAGTTTGCATTTATTTAAAATGCAAATTCTCTAAATTACCTAGTTGGTTAAAACTTTAACCATACGCAAGACAAACGCGCGCGTAGCGCGGCCGAAAATTCATCAATTTTACCCATAACTCTCTTGACATAAATAACTGTTGTGAATAGGGAAACGCACGCGCAGCTCGCCCGAATATTCAGCGATTTGCTCTTTAAGGGTAGACGATAGCAAGGTGGCGGGAAATTCAAAAATTTCACAGACTTACATTTTGTAGCTAAACTGAACTATTTTTGTTCAGCGATTTTTCGTTCGTGAGCATAAAACCGTATTCTTTTCATTATTGTAAACAACAGAACAACAATAATTCAGCCGATTTTGGGCACTACCACTGCTTCGTAGACCAGGACTTCTGGTCTACGAAGCAGTGGTAGTGCCCAAAAAACTTGTCGTAGACCAGAACACATAATCGGCTGAATTATTTCTTTTCTAAATAGGAAAATCGCGCTCGGAGTTCGGGTCAAAAAAATGTTTTTGACTCTCTTAATAGATATTTCTTCTATCCCTAAATAGGACAGTAACGCGCGAAGCGCGACTTCACCCTTTAATTACAATACCCGGAGTTCACAATGCGTGCACAACGCCCAGAAAAATCACCGAATTTATTATCTTTAAATAAATTTTTTATATATTTTTTGCATTATGGAACTGAAGAGCCGCAACTTTTATCGAAAGAGCCGCATGCGGCTTGCGAGCCGCAGGTTGCCGACCCCTGCACTAGTGCTACAATTAAATATAGGTCCAAGGCTGTTTAATTAATTAAACAAAGTGAGGTATGGCTTATACTACACAGGGTAAATTTTAAATAGCTTTAGTCCTGAAACACGTCAACTTTTTAATGTGGCGGCGCGCTTTCATTCCTTTCCACTCTCTACCAACTCTCTAGCCTCTTCTGCTCCTATTTGTTACTACGTGCGGCTAATTATATAATAAAAATAAAATCAACTACACAACATCCATCCAAGTTACCAAAATAAGAGTCGAAAGTGAAAATTTTAGATCCGAGGTGGACGGAGCAAACAATTCAAAAGTCTCTTAAAAATACAAAATGGATGCTCTGTACTTTCAAAGTAGTTTCAAAAAGCTCTGTTATTTATCAACTTGCCAAATAGTAAAAAAAAGTGGTCCTTATTAGGCCATTTTGTGTTGAAATTGGCTTCCAAAGGTAAACAGGTAGAAAATTCGATAGGAATTTTTGTAGGGCAAAAAAATGCAATTTTTTTTTTTCATCTTTTTGGCCTAAAATTATAGGTAACCAAATCATCAAAAGCTATCAATAAACTCATAATGATTTTGTATTTTAAGTACATGGGGTATTTATGGATAACCCTAGGCGCGAGGAATCTAAAAAAATTCTTGACGTCCTTGTTTGACCCTGTATATGTATACGTCCCACTACCTTGAATCAGACTTCATAAAGAGTGCGCGAATTTTGTAGTAGCAAATACCACTCGCTTCACTAGCTAAAAACATCGTGAGAAAATCTGAGCATTTGATGCGTCAGAGCTAAAATCAAGTCAAATCTCACTATGCGTTTCTGTTTCACACGCAGGCTCCCGAGGCCGTAAACAAAATACCGAACTTTACCGACAGCTATCAATTTTCCCAATGACGTCACGACATGAGAAATGCGCCGTTTTCACGCTATGTAATCTGGCAGGGTAGAATGGGAAGGGGATAACATACCGACGACGGGTTTGCGATGTACTTGTACCTACAAATCCAAATAGAAATAGGACGATTTGACAGGAGTGTGTTTTTCAAGACATCTAACTCGGGTGACAACGTTGTAGATACAATTTAGAACATAAAACGCCTATCGGCTTGCGATGTGCTTGCAATGACTTGTCTTATTACTAGTGGTTCGCCCCGAACTGTGAACTCGCGACCCCAGTAACAGAATATGCTAACGCCATTCGCGCGCGCGCTTTGCTTTTTCCTTTTTTTCGCTTCGCTCACTCGTTCAATAATTTGTAGAAGTATTTGTACTATTATTACTATGGACGGAGAGACTATGGACGGAGATATGTAGAAATTGTTCTTCTATAGATAGATAATAAGAGAAGAGCCAACGTTATAAAAGTAGATACAACAATGAACTCTCTGATTGTGTATTGAATTGACTGTTGATTATTAATAATACTGGCCCAGACCGAACATTCACGCGTATACAGGGCGTCCCACGGCTATGCCACATGGAGGGAGAGTACCTTAAATATTGTAGATGGAACATTTTACTGAAAGGAGACATTATTTTAATTAAAAAAACAATTTAAACTGCATTCATAGATATTGAAATAATTACATGGTTGAACCGGGAATCGAACCCGTTATATGAGAAAAATAATTACCCTGTAGTTTTATCATACCGATCGAAAGGCTTCATGATAAGGATTATTTTTAGCAAAATAACATTGTGTCAGAAATAAAAGGAAGACCATAAAAAGGAAGGCAGTTTAAATTGTTTTTTAAATTAAAATAATGTCTTCTTTCAGTAAAATGTTCCATCTGGTACTTTCCCTCCATGTGGCATAGCCGTGGGACGCCCTGTATAGGTACTCGCCACGGTCCCTGGGGCGCGCGCCAATCAGCCCTAGAGCGATGTGCGACCCTGATACCCCAGCATGATGGCTGAAGCGCTCACAGCCTAGTTGGACTAGCCGTTCTTAATCGATTGGCAAAGTTAAGCAACATCGGGCGCGGTCAGTCCATGGATGGGTGACCGCTAGTGGCAATAATATCTGAGCGCTTCCGTGCTTCGGAAGGCACGTTAAACCGTTGGTCCCGGTTGTTGTTGATTAATTACAATCGTTAAGCCATGTCAGAGACCCTTTGGGTGGCCTAAAAACTCTGACACCAGGGGTGGCCACTACCTCATACGATTACCTACCATGGCTGTGGCCTTCGTTACATACCGTATATTTTATTATTTCTGTCCTGTCCATCCATTGATGCGTTGCACTGCGTTGCGTTCCGTCGTCGCATCGGATCGACGCATTGTTTGCCACCTGCGTTGCGACGACGCACGACGTCGCGACGCAAGAGGGTATACACGCCATCGCATCTGCGTCTCAGTTCAGCCTCCGCATTGGACAGATACAAACGTAACGTGTCCATCGTCGCAACGACAACGCAGCGCAATGCAGCACATCACCCTCCCCCCGCACCGTTTCTTGTCCCTTGTCCGTCGATCCATTGATCCGTTGAAACGTCGCGCGCGACGACGACGCAACGGTGTAATGGGGCATGTAATTAAAATAATATGGAAAACGACGCAGCGTCGACGCTGCGATGACGCAACGCAGCGCAACGCAGCAATCGGGACACGTCCTAAGAAGATACAACCCTAAATTCAACAAAAGCGACGACGCAGTTAAAGCATTTTTTTTTTCGAACAAAATGTATGAGGAAAGTATTTCGCAATTTCTGTCATTTCTAGTACTCAAACCTCAGTTGGCTCCTAATTTTTTTTTTTTCGAAAAGCTTTGAGTGCAGTTCATAATATCTCAAAAAGTGGATTCTCTCCTACGAACATTTTCCTGTAACTATAACCGTTAAAGTACCTGCCCTTACTGCCCCGTCTCAAAAATCCATCCTGTATTTATTTGATTTTTTTACATTTGAACCGATTTTGAAAAATATTTTTTTGTTTATAAAAAAGTGTTTACTTCCCATGTTGTCCCATACAAAATGGTGAAGATCTTATTATAAAGGGATTTTAATATGACAACCAATGTCGAAACTTCGTTTCTTGCAACCAGGGTGATCCCAAGTGGCCAATAAAACGTCCATTATATTCCATTTCACAAGTCCAGGATTGATTGTTCAACCCCCAGCCCCCAATCGTGTGAAGCCCTAAAGCGATCTTCACGGCGCAAATTGAATCAGTGCAGGATGATTTGATTCCAATATGGCAGGGTTTCTCAATTTAGCAAAATGTTTATCGTAGCTGAGTATGTAGAACGTCCAACCATGTTCAGTTGGACCCGGCCGGTCCCCAAGCATAACATAATGCTTGGCGGGAAATTTCCCTTTATAGTCGAGGAGCATGATCACCCGCTCCTCCTATAGACCCCATGTAAAATTTTTCAAAGCATCATCATTCTGTGTGACTTTGCAAGAGCACTACAACGTGTTACAAAACACCCTAACTCTTTTTACAGGGTGTAACCTACTGCTCAACAGGAAGTCAATTCTGTAAAAAAAAGTAAAAAAAAAACAAATTTATTTTATAACCTCAAAATTGTTTTTGGTATTAGCTCAAATTTAAAAATATGTTTGTGGGTGTAGGTCGTAGGTGCATTTGCATAGCTTTGAGTTGTTAAAACATTGTGAAAGTCAATGAAAACAATATGTAAAAAATACTTTTCTCCCGCTACAGCGTTCACATTTTATTATTATTAACTAGCTGTGCCCGCGACTTCGTATGCGTTTTTAGGGTTCCGTACCTCAAAAGGCAAAACGGAACCATTACAGGATCACTCGTGCCTCTACCTGTCCATCGGTCAAAGCCAATTTACTCCGAAACTACTGAACCGATCGTCTTTAAATTTGGGACACATAAGTAAGTTGAAAGGGCTCGTTGTGAGGATCTCAAATATTTTTTCAATCATTTTTAAATAAACAGTTTTGAAGTTATTTAAGTAACTACTGAGCCTAAAATTTTGAAAAAAATACATGTAATAGTTATTTACCTATAGATTACAGGAAAATCTATAAGAAGTCCACGGTGTATAAAATAATATAGGAAAATGATCATATAAGCCAACAGATGGCGCTCTACAGTCCTACATCGCGGATCGCTGTATGGTTTCTCAACATTTGTGCGTAAATGAACTTTGGATGTACGGAACCCTCTCCTCGCGAATATATCTCGCACTTGACCCGTTTTTTTTAAGGTGTAGTCTCAGAGTGTCTAGAACGCAAAATTACTACATTACAAAGACATTTAATTTTAATCCGACTGTGGAGGAAAACTCAATAGAAAGGCTATTTTTACTTCATGACTTGCGGCAGCAAGGCTCAAAAGAGAACAATAAATAGAGTACGTAAAACGCTAGGAATCTAGGATACACCTTTTTGTTAAATAAATAATTATTTTTATTTTAGGCATTTTTTAAGCCTTAAAATCCTTAATCTAAACAATACGACATATTTATAAATTTTCTAATAAAGCAGGAACTTTGCCACGTACGCGGCGGGTTTATAAATGTATTGTTTAGACGTGATAAAGCTTAGCATTAGAATGGCTTAAGAAGTTAAGAAGTTTATATGGATTTCACTCTTTTGATCGACGTAGAGTGGGACAGATAGAGTTATAAGTACGCCCATGGCCCATAGATAAGGTCTAACCCATTCTTATGCTAAGCCAGTAGAGGGTATCCTTGCGGGTCACTTTAACGACACACGCCCTCGGTGCAAAGTTTGCTACCACTGGAGACGACATAGGCCCGGTTTCTAAATTGAGAATTTTACTAAGGAAATACTTAACTATCGTTCTGTCACGTTCTTTTGTGAGAAAACCGCAGAGGCAGAACGATATTTAAGTGCTTGCTTAGCGAATTTCTCAAATCAGAAACCGGCAGATAGAGAACCCATACCTATAGAATATTATGTCTATGTTAGTACCCCACATATCACAAACCTCCGATTTAAGTAAGTATTAGTATTTAGGGTTGCAAAATGCATTTAGCGTTTCAGCTAAGAAGACAAAGTTTCACGAACGAATGAAGACTTTAAATTAAAATGTGGTTAGTTTCTAGTTCTAAAAATGCTATACTTTAAGAAATTGGGAGGGTTTCACGGAAGATATTTTTTAATTGCGCTTAGTAAAGCTCGCACAGACTGAAAAACAGGGTTCGAAGTGTTAATTATCAAGATAAATATAGGTTGATAATTATCTTGATAACTATAATCGAAAATATTTGCCACTTGTAATTTTTTGCATTCAACGACTGCGTGTATTGGAACGCGCCAATATTGTTCTGTGAACGCGCCACTTACCGTCAATAGCGGGGATTCCCCGCATCGTCGGGTTTTCTTTACGTTTTGTATTGTCTGTGTGTGGCCGAAACTAAAAAAACAAAGTTTTTTTTTATGTAACCTCTACGCTGTCCCACTGCTGGGCAAAGGCCTCACCACTTTGATATCAGTAAAAAAGGATATCAGGATATCTATCCGATATCAGTTAAAAAAGGATTGCTAGGTTTATATCTGTTTGATAATTATCGGATAATTATCATGATAATTATCAAAGGGCTATTTATCTTGATAATTTCAAACCCTGCTGAAAAAAGAATCATCACAAAAAATTTCAGTTTTAACATATTGGAATTCTAAGTAACAAAATCTAAGTTTTTTCTTACCAATTAAAAAAACAAAAAATACAAAAAGAAAAAGGCGCTTAACCGAACGAAAAAAAAAACACAATCATCCAGGCCTTGGTTCGAACCCAGAACCTATCGACCCCGAAATCAAAGCAGTACCGCCTGAGCTACGGTTACTTATTGGGGCCTGACGAAAAATGCAAACACTTCCTTGCAATACTTTTGGTAGGAAATCCAGTTGGTCATGGCTTTTTTCATTAATGCAAAACACAACCTTATTACTTATTAGGTTAGTTCGTTTTTCCAAATATTGGAAAAATGAAATAATCGAGTTGGCCATGCCGATCGCATGTATGCAAAACACAACCTTATCATGTATAAAGTTTAGATCTGTTTTCCGAATAACAGTCATATTGTTTTTTTTTTACTATGGCAAATGGGATGGTCCTGTATCGCCCGACAATGCTTATTAATTCAACTTTTATTATTTATCCCAAAAGTCGTAGCGTGATATAATTAAGCCTAGATTGTGCCGGGAAACATGACTTATCACGGTACGACTGTTTGACTGAAGACTATTCAGCGGTATTCGCGTGATGAGGTAACACACAGACATAGGGACAGACAGTGTGACAGAGAGAGACAGGTAGAGTCAGACAGAGACAAAAATTTAGAGTTTTATTATAAGTATAGATTTAAACATCAACGGAACGTCAAAGAGCAAAAAATATTAGGTTGTGATCCCTATCACCGGGTGCTATTACCCTGTAAAAAGAGTTAGCATCTTTTGTAACACCTTGTATAAAACTTAGGAAATTGCATCTACGTAATGAGATTATTTAATTTTATACGGCCTCCGGTCGCACCTTCACTCACACTAGATGGGTGAAGTAAACACTAAGATGCTGCAGTGCCTAGGACGTTGTTCTGTAGGCTTGCGTATACAAAATGGGGTGATTAAATGTTAAACGTGAACAAATCTTATAAAGAAATAAAATTGAATCCTCTAAAGGTTTTCGGAATCCACTTTGAGAAACTCTGGAATATAGCAAGGAAAATAACTCGCAATCCACTCTCGGAGTGGAGGTTATCATATTAGTGGAACTTTTAGAGATGTGCCATTTTAGAGGGGGACCTTTTTATCAATTTGGTAAATAAAACGTCCGATTTTGTCTCTGATCACTTTATGAGCTCTGGATTATTGGTTTAAACGAACGATAATTTTATAAAAATTGCTACAAGTTACAATAAATTAAACTTTAGATCTAATAATCTCTGGAGACCTCACAAGACATAGACCAGTGGCGACTTCTTGTCTCTGAGGCCAAGACCGACTTCCGGTCGATGAACCATCGGAGTAAGTAAGTACCTAAGTGAAAAGGGGCAGGAATTTTTCACTAACATGACTTTTAGACCTGTCAGTTTACTGGCTAAGATGATGGGATAGACTTTAGTGTGAATCCCTAAGAATAAGTAGATGTGTTGTTTAATGATAGATACAGATGCCAAGAGATTTTAATGTTTTGTTAATGCTAGTATTTCGTCTAAATACAGGAAAAACAAAATAAAGGGTGATATTAATAGTCGTCTGAGATCACCTACTTGAGATCGAGCTCAAGTGAAAAGTCAAATGCTAATTTCAAGCCTTGGCTAATGTCAAACTTGAGTAGCTGTCAGCAAATTAATAGACACTATCTTGAAATTGACACTGACATTAGCCAAGGCTTGACATTAGCATTTGACTTATTTGAGATCACCTACTTGAGTTCCAGATTGAGATCACGACTATTAATGCCACCCTAAGTATAAATAATCAAATGAAATATCAATATGAATAACATACAATTTTCAAACTTCTTTTACAAGATTACTTTACTTGAAAAGACTCATCATAATACCTTGAACCTAATGAAATATTCAGCATCCATGAAAGAAGTTTTGCCGTTAACTAAAAACAAACAGACATAAAACTAACGACAACCATTTAGCGTCACAACTTGCATTAGAGTTAACAACCCTATTGCAAGCGTACTATTAAACGAGTGCAATGCACTTTCGTTTCTTTCGCGGGCCTTAACGGTATTAAAGGCATAAGAATTAATACGTTATTCTTGGGCCTTGTGAGAGAATTTTAATATCCATTTACTTTTATTCTTATGAGATAAGTTTAATAACAGGAAGACAAAACCTCTTGCTGAAAGAGCGAATGAACAAATACAATAAAAACAAGAACCATAAAGACTAAAATAAAACGAAATAGGTAATAAAATTCGAAACGCGCTTTCAATATCCATTTACTAAGAAAATATTCCCATTAGATACCAAATAAAATATCTCATTACAACAACACCAACTAAAACGAAAACAAAAACTCATGCTGAAAATGTAGAGCAAATGAAAAAATACAATAAAAACAAAACTCAATTGGTAAAAAAATAATAAAAAAAGAACCATAAAAGAGTGCTCACCAAAATAAAACGAAATTGTGGTAAGTAAATAATATTTTAAATAATATGGACAGCTAAATATATGCTTACCTAGCTTGAAACAGACTGAAACCGGATAGTACCTAGGTAGTGCACACGACACCACGTGACTGTACTTTTTTGTTGTAAAGTCACCCGTCACGAACCGAGGCGTGTTAGCGTCTACGTGCTGTCGTGTGTACCTACCGACCCACTGCATTAATTATCTAGCAAAATCACAGCTATTCTTTGGCTCTTCCCAATATTTTTCCACTTTATCCTGCTTTTCTGTTCAAAATGTACTCGTATGTTTCGTTAAACACGTATAATGTAGGAGAAATACTCGAGGTGTTCTTAAACATTATCCAGTTGTGCCAAAGGAAATAGACGCCTGTGGCCTTGGTTTAAGGGCCACAGAAGGAACGCAAAGAAATGTGCAGGCCAGTAATGAGTTCCAGCTGTGCCATTTGTTTCTGTCCAGATTGTCCACAAGTAACGGTGCACTTTGTGATAATTATAATGATGCGTGCTCTTTGTTTACGGAAGGCCTGGAGTGTGGGTGTTACTATGGTGCGCTACTTACTTTTTCTATTGTAACTGGAGTCTGACAAAACTACGTCTAAAATTACTTTACTAACTAAAACTAAGGCCTTTGCATCTACGTAATGAGATGATTTATATAGCGTCCAGTGGCACCTTCACTCACACTAGATGGGTGAAGAGACCACTCGGCGCTGCAGTGCCTGGGACATTGTTTGCCCAGCACCTATACCATCCTGACAGCTTAGTCGGCCTAGCCCACAGGAAAGACTGGTCGGTCAATACGTCCGGAGCCAACTAAGCCGCGGGTTTCCTCACGATGTTTTCCTTCACAGTTAGCGAGTGGTATTGCTACTACAAATTCACAAATGTACGTAACTTTGAAATTAAACAAAGTCATAGATACATGCCCGCACTGGGAATCGAACCGGGTTCCACCACCACCGCTGACGCTGACGAAAATTACTTTACAGGTACTTATAATATCAGGAATATTTTTTATAGTATTCTGTAAATTCTGCACTAAGGTTTCATGGTTGTTGAAGTTGGCGCTTTTTATACGAAGACCTTTCACTAAACGAGGGTACCTACTCGTACTTCTGAATTCCATTCTAAATTACCTCAACTCTCAACTTTATTAAACGTTCTGGCATGCTTATGGGAGCCCGAATTATGACGAGTACGTCGTCGCTTACATCACTACAGGGGGTCTACCGGCTAAGACGAAGCCGTTTACCATTGGTGAAAATCGAAGTTCGATTTATGAAAAATGAACTGGATGGCAGTAAAATGAACTGGGTAATAGTACATTTTTAAAAATCGAACTTCGATTTTCGCCAATGGTAATCGGCTTCGTGTTAGCCGGTAGACCCCCAGAAGAAGAAGAAGACCTCCGATTTTTCCAACAGCCTTTAAATCCGTTCAACTATCACCGAACATACTGCATCCACAGTCGCACAGGATATCCCCATTAAATTTAGTAGAGTTACCTTCAGCCGCAGTGCGTTCATGTCACCCGTGTGGAATCCCGCCAACACGCGATCCTGGCTCGTAGGTACAGTCGGCCACAGTCACAGATACCCAATGGCAGCTTTTACTGCGCGCCACTTAGGGGCGCCAATCGAACAAAAAGGGGTTTCCTTGCGTGTGGCCGACTGTACATAAAGCTGGGTCCGTTCCGTTCAATAATTAATTTCTGGTGAACAAACGACAGCACGTCGAAATTTACACGCTAGCACTCTACTCGGTTGCGTTACGGGCGACTTTACAACAAAAATGTACACTCTGACGTGCTGTCGTGTGTACAATAAAGTGTTCTCTATCTATGTATCCGTATCGAAAATTTATGGATGCACCGGCAAACTGAAAGGCCAGGGATTGGGGCCTAATTTTTTTAAATAGAAATTAAGTATTTTAACATCTATGTGAATTATATTAAGAAACACAAACTTAGTTTTTGGGGATTCATAGCACTTTTTTTTGTCATTGTAGAAATAAAACTTCCGTGTAGGTATGAGTTGTGGGACGAAATATGACGCAAATTTTATGCCACCAAAAAGGTCGCCAAAGGCCGAGTAATAAAATGGTTTGGTGAACCTCTTTGTTCTAAACCCTTGTTATCATGACCAATAACACGAGACCATGAATATGATATCGGAAAATCCCAATGGACGCCGGCGTAGTGCCGCGCCTGTATGGATTCGGAGGAAATCCTATTTTATGTTACGGACTCAAAACTCTTTGTGGAATGAATCCCTTTGAATGAATGCCATTCCATCTAGGGATTTGGGTTTTTATAAGGTTTTTATCTAACAATAGGCTGCAAAGAAGGATTAGAAATATTATACAGCAGGTTGAGTAGGAATTATAAGTAAATCCGGACGACGAGCAGAGGAAATTTCGGTCATTGACCTATTATACGCGTCTCCGTCACTCCCACGTAATTATATTGCAATCTCGCTCAGCCATTGAATCTGTACGAGCGAGACGGCAATATAATTACGCGGTAGTGGAGTGAGAGAGACGCGTTTACGCGGGAGTGGAGTGAGAGAGACGCGTATAAACAGGTCAATGACCGAAATTGCCTCTACTCGGTATCCGGACTTTTAGTACGAATTCATTAGGTAGAATACTATTTAACGCTTTCACTTAGTAAAAAAATAATAGTAAAAAAGTTTGACGTTTGTTAGTATGTCACCTCAGTATAGTTGTTTATTTGTCCAGTTATTGTTCTAAATATGGACTAAACTCCAAGTTTATCCAAGTATCTTTGCCTTTATTATAAAGAGTCAGACATACGGGCATACGGGTCCTTTATGCGAGAAACTTCGAACTAAGACTCTACAAACTTTAACTTACCTATCCACATACAACGTGTTGCAAAAGGTCCTTATTTTTTTTAGGTGTACCGTGTAACCTACTGGTCAACATGGTGACATTACTGTAAAAAAAGTTGAAGAAAACAAAAAACTAATTTTTTCAAAAGATTTTTTATTTTTGGATTTAGTTATAATTTGAACACAATATTATTATTGTGTGCGTAGGCGCATTTGCAAAGTTTTTAAGACAATCAATGAAAACCATATTATAAAAATATTTATCTTTCGTCACAGCACTTACATTTTATATTAATATAAAAGCTAACGGAACGTCATTAAGCAAAAAAAATGTATATAACTTACCCTGTAAAAAGAGTGAGGACTTTTTGTAACACCTTGTATTATAAAACATGTCTTCATAAAGATACAATAAGCAACATTTCCTTAATGTTTAGATATTATAAAGGGTAGTGTTTCACCTCCATTCACACTAAATGAGTGAAGTGACTTGACACTTGTCTGTTGTGCCTAGGATGAATTCTCAAATAATAATAAGTGAGGTGGAATTTTCCCTTTTCTTCTTTGAATACATAAAATACAAGTAATATTAGAGGGATTTTCTGCAAAAGCTTACATGTCCGGTTTTTGCTGACAGTACTTGTTTCGTTTACTTCTGAAACTCAAGAGCCCTCACTTTGAGAACGCCTGCAGCTGAGTGTGTACATTATACACACGGCCACAGCTGAAAATATTCAGCTATGCTGTTGGATTTCAAGCTTTAAGTTTATCCAAAGCCGATAAGAACTAGTTTATAATTCGTGTAGCTTTAAACTCGTAGTATGATATTTATTCAAATATTTATATTTCAAAAACTAGAACTTTGCAGAATCCATTCGGGTTATCGTTGAATTAAATTAATTCCATGCTAAACTATTTGTTGTAAAAGATGAGGCGTTTGGACTTTTTTCTATCGAGGAAACAAGTAATCGTAAGTAAAATAAACAAGTAAAACACCACAAGTAATCGTTTTTCTAAATGGGATGATTTATGTGGTTAATTCCCAAATATCTTACATTTCAATTACATTATGAATCTTTCAATGAGTCGTTTTCAAAGCACAAATTCAAAGCAGATCTTGATGCTTACAGGCGTGCCCTTAGAGGACAGAACAACCGGAACGCCACTGTCAAAATTAATCTGTGCTAAGTGAAATTTTACAGTCGTGTCTCGGTTCTAGTATGGGCACGCCTATAAGCGCCATCTATGAAGTGCATCTGTAGCGACCCCTGTCGGGCGCTCAGGAAACTGCTACATACTCGAGCTGTCAATCGCTACTCGCTACAATCCTGCAACGCGCCAGCAAAATATCTTTCTTAGATGAGTATATATAGAACGTCCAACTATGTTCAGTTGGACCCGGCCGGTCCCCAAGCATAACATCTGCTTGGCGGGAAATTTCCCTTTATAGTGAGGAGCATGATCACCCGCTCCTCCTATACATCTAAAGACCAAGACTTTTAACCAGTGTGTCCTGCCCATTTCTCATACGGGGCCGAAACATGGACGCTCACAAAGAAGAACGCACCGTATAAAAACAAAGGGCTATGGAGCGAGCCATGCTAGGCCTCAGACTCATGGATCGAGTACCAAATGTATTCATCCGACGGCGAACGAAGGTTGACGATATTGGTGATCGAGTCTTGGGTCTCAAGTGGAAATGGGCGGGACACCTGGCGAGGAGGGAAGATGGCCGATGGACAAGGGCAGTGACAGAGTGGAGGCCGAGAACTGGACGGCGATCAGTGGGAAAACCAGCAGCCCGATGGTCGGACGACATCGTCATTGCAGCGGAGGGTCCATGGATGCGGATGGCTAGGGACCGTGAGAAGCGGCGCGAGGGGAAAAAAGGCCTATACCCAACAGTGGGCAGAGGTGGGCTGATGATGATGATGATGAAGTGCTTTGAATTTTGTGCTTTGATAACGGGCCACTATTTCGCAAAAAGCTCGGCGCAGGCTTGTATCAGACTGTACGCTGTGTGTGACTCAAGACCGCTTGAGTTGCACCCGCCGTTTTCATTAGGAAATTCTAATTTAATTTAACTAAATGAAGTTCAGACTTCTTAAAAGGATTTCTGAAATATAGCCGGCAGAGGAAGACTTGATGAATAGAATTTATGTTTGTGTTACCTCTGCTAAGAAATAAAATATGCATGTTTATAAAAATAAGCGTTTCGCCCGCGACTTCGTCAGCGGTGACTAAGATAAAAGGTTGCAGCTCTATTTTTCCCCCGTCAATTTCATCCCAAGCGGTCAAGCCGTTTAGTAGTTGACATACCAACAGCAGCGCCACCTACCGGGTCCAATTGTATTTTTAAATCATCCCGAAAACTATCAAAATACCCATATAAAATTTCAACCCAATCGGTCCAGCCGTTTAGAAGTTATGTGAAAAAGATAAGTACGGAAGGATAATTCTTGCTACCCGTTGTCCTACTACCCATTTTCCCGTAGGAATGAAGCATTTTCCCGCGGTAAAAAGTAGCCTATGTTCATCAGGGATAATGTCGGCTTCTAATGGTAAAATAATTTTTCAAATCGGTCTAATAGTTTCGGAGCCTATTCAATACAATCAAACAAACAAACAATCAAATCTTTCCTCTTTATAATATTATTAGTGTAGATGCCGCTCCGCTCTGATTTCAATAAACACTCTCACCTTAAGGCGCTGGGCATAGTGAATTAGCCCGCGCGCAAAAAAAATGCACAAAAACGATTCCTGTATCAAATACACTAAAAAAATCGTAAATTTTCACATATCAAACCCTAGAATTAGGTGAGACCTATCTAAAACAGCCAGTTTTGTGTTGATACCCATAACAGATTGCAAGATATTTTGTTTGAAAAAAAGTGCGCCGCCTATTTTTTTTCATCAAAAATATCTTCAAAACGTTTATGAACGTCAACACGATACTGGCTGTTTTAGATAGGTGTCACCTAATTCTAGGGTTTGATATGTGAACATTTTCGATTTTTTTAGTGCATTCGATACAGGACTCGATTTTGTGCATTTTTCTTGGCGCGCGGGCTATTCACTATGTACAGCGCCTTAAAATGTTTTCTTTACTCCCTCGGGAAACAATCTACTATTTTATCACTTCTGGCAAAAAATCAAGAGGCAGTTTAGATAGAAGTTTTTTTCTATTAAATCACGGTTTTACTCACTAATATTTTGTCGGTGTAGCCGACTAGTTTCGCCGCGCAGCGGCTACAAGTTCGAGACTAGCCGCGGCGTCGCAAGGGCCGTCTCGTTCTCCATGATTAAGATCTCCGAATGAGAACCGAAACTAGTCGGCTACACCGACAAAATACCTACTAGTGAGTAGGTAAAATCGTGATTTCATAGAAAAATGTGCAGTGCTCACGAAGGATTAAGTCGTTGAAGTTTTTACTCTAGATAACCATTCAGCGGTTTCACCTACGAAAATATTCGAGAGATCCTCCGGGAAATTACCTACGTCGTGAATTGCACAACTGCGACTGTGACTCGAGTGGCTGCATCTTTTAGGAGATTTCCAATTTATATTTCAGATTATCTAGCAAATACGAGTATGTCTGGGGGGCTGGCTATCCTTGACGCTATTGCGTTCCTATCGACGAAGTTTTTGGATTAAATTATCTTCGAATTCTAACGTCAAGCCTTGGCTAATGTCAAAGTCAATCTCAAGATAGTGTCTATTAATATGCTGACTGCACCGAACTAAATCCCATAGAATCCGCATTACGCTTCGATTAAGGATAAAACTAAACTCTAATTTTTAAATCGAGTCCACGGAATTACAGTTGTTACAAAGGCTTTAGCTGACAGTAGCATACTAGCAACTGTCATTCCGTGGACTCGAATTAAAAATTAGAGTTTAGATACAACATAGAACTCTGAAATGTGTCTGGAAAAATAGATGCCCAAATTGCCTTTGGGAGCTTATTTGCTCATAGTACATGCAATTAAAGTAAAACCGTACACTAATGCAATAAGGTTGACATTCGAATATTAGACGTATGGTCTGTTCTGTCTGAAATGCTAATGTCAAGCCTTGGCTAATGTCAAACTTAAGTAGCTGTCAGCCTTCGATCAAGGATAAAACTACAGGGTGCACTCTAAGTCAATAGCGGAACTTTAAGTAGGATGTCTACTAATCAATACAAACAACTTTTACTATCATTCCGTGGACTCGATTTAAAAATTAGAGTTTAGTTTTATCCTTAATCGAAGCGTAATGCGGATTCTATGGGATTTAGTTCGGTGCTGTCAGCATATTAATAGACACTATCTTGAGATTGACTTTGACATTAGCCAAGGCTTGACGTTAGAATTCGAAGATAATTTAATTCAAAAACTTCGTCGATAGGAACGCAATAGCGTCAAGGACAGCCAGCCCCCCAGACATACTCGTATTTGCTAGATAATCTGAAATATAACGACTTTTCTGAGATCACCTAGTTGTTACTTGAGATGGAGCTCAAGTAGGTGATCTCAGACGACTAAGAAATGATACGTTTCAATTTTGTACCAAGTCTTTTAAAATTGTAATTCCAAGTGCGCCTATCTGGAAGAACGTGCCTTTAGTTAAAGCAGCCCTTTGTGTAAGAAAACGCCTGCAATATCCGCTGCTGGTTGCATCTCAAAGCAGTTCCAGTTATCAGTGAAAGAAGCAACACCGATATTACAATATCCGGTAGACTTATCTTACTGTTAAGGACGTCGTCGTCGTGGGCAGTTGACAACTAACTATACAAGGTGTTGTTTTGCAAAGTGACACCTGACTCAGGGGTGATCATTACACGATAAGGAAGCCAAATATATGTCAGTGAAAAATACTCAAAAATTGTGGCCTCCATTACTATTACTAACGCTTGCGGTGCGCACTCGCATTTTCGGGCGCCACATCGCGCGCGCGCTTTGAGCGGCCGGGGGTGACCGCACGTCGCGGTTATTATAGAACAAAACAGTTATTTGTTATGCAAGAATGCAAAATTATTGTTTGCGGCGAGTGATTGTATTGAAAACCGAGCTAGCGAAGGTTTCTAAAATTGAGCCACGAGCGTAGCGAGTGGTTCAAAAAAAGAAACCTGAGCGTAGCGAGGTATTCAGAAGCACGAGACGCAAATAATATTGCATTCGTGCGAAACACAAAACTTTTCATCTCACAGAAGCGAGGAAATGATTTTGTTAGCCAAGCGGGAAAAACTCTATAGACTACTTACAGGCAAAACAGGTGAGTCAAATAAGTTCTTTTTAAAAGCATATTTTACTGTAGTTACGGCTGCCGCACTAAAGTTTTGAGCTTCGTTGATATTAAAACCATTCGTTTTATTAATAATTTCCTGAAGTATATTTATCAAGACACAAACATAATGTAAATAAAAGAATATATTTTTTCCGGGTGCATTCTGAATTTTTACCATATAAATTAAAAATTTGTAGGAGATAAAAAATGAAATTTGTAATATCGTTTGAAAAAAATGTATTTAACAAACCAAAACATAATTATCTATTTGATAAAACAGAAGCGAAGCATTTTTTTATTTACTGGTATTATAAAATAAATATGTGTACAATATATTGAAAAGACTATAAGAAGAAACCGCGTTTCTCAATGTTCTATTCCGTGACTTTACCTTTTTAAAAGATGTTTATGCACCATTTACATTCACAGTTTTGAATAGAGAATGGGCACGAACAATCACTTTTGCTGAAATACGCGTGTAAACGAACTATGAATTAGGTTTTATTTTCCGTCGGGATTTGGCATCTACTTAAACGGCCAGTGTTTTTTTCTTTTTCAACACCATAGGGCGCGGGAAAGACTTTCCCGGCGTCGCGTTCAAATTTCGAAGCGCACAAAAGTTCAGATAGTTTAAATCCGGCCTTTACACGATCGTAAGTTACTAGTACCAGCAAACTTTCCGAGCGTGGGAGATGAAATAGTTATTTGTTATGCAAGAATGCAAAATTATTGTTTGCGGCGAGTGCTTGTATTGAAAACCGAGCTAGCGAAGGTTTCTAAAATTGAGCCACGAGCGTAGCAAGTGGCTCAAAAAAGAAACCTGAGCGTAGCGAGGTATTCAGAAGCACGAGACGCAAATAATATTGCATTCGTGCGAAACACAAAACTTTTCATCTCACAGAAGCGAGGAAATGATTTTGTTAGCCAAGCGGGAAAAACTCTATAGACAACTACTTACAGGCAAAACAGCTGAGTCGAATAAGTTCCTTTTAAAAGCATATTTTACTGTAGTTATGGCTGCTGCACTAAAGTTTTGAGCTTCGTTGGTATTAAAACCATTCGTTTTATTAATAATTTCCTGAAGTTTATTTATCCAGACACAAAAATAATGTAAATATAAGAATGTTTTTTTTTTCCGGGTGCATTCTGAACTTTTACCATATAAATTAAAAATTTGTAGGAGATAAAAAATGAAATTAGTAATATCGTTTGAAAAAATGTATTTAACAAACCAAAACATAATTATCTATTTGATAAAACAGAAGCGAAGCATTTTTTTTATTTACTGGTACTAAAAATTAATATAGTGTACCAAATATTGAACAAACCTGAAAGAAGAAACTGCGTTTCTGAATGTTCTATTCCGTGACTTTACCTTTTTAAAAGATGCTTATGCCCCATTTACATTCACAGTTTTGTATAGAGAATGGGCACGAACAATCACTTTCGCTGAAATACGGGTGTAAACGAACTATGAATGAGGATCTTTTTTCAGTCGGGATCTGGCATCTACTTAAACGGCCAGTGTTTTTTTCTTTTTCAACACCATAGGGCGCGGGAAAGACTTTCCCGGCGTTGCGTTCAAATTTCGAAGCGCACTAAAATGCAGATTATAGTTTAAATCCGGCCTTTACACGATCGTAAGTTACTAGTAACAGCAAACTTTCCGAGCGTGGGAGATGAAAAGGTAATTTATTCGTGAATCAAAAATTGTTTAGGCTTATTTATTGTTTCAAGCGTTACTAAAACTTCTCCGAGTCAGGTGTCACTAACCATAACCACACCCTGTATGTAGGTGGCGTTGGTACTTGGGGCACGGTGTGAATAATAAACAGCAGTATTTCGTAGCTGGAGCAACTTGTGCGGGCAGCGTAGCGAGTCTTTTTACTATACAAGAGCCAGAGAGAGAGGACGACTTGAAAGACGCAGTCGTTAAAATTCACTCTTTGGCTCTCGGACAGTAAAAAGCCTCGCTATGCTGCCCGTACACGTCGCTCCAGCTACAAAATACTGCTGTCTATCATTGACGCCGTCCAACTCCAAGTACCAACGCCGCCTACATACAATACAGTCCACTGCCCAAGGCGTCCCTAACACTTACCTACCTATGGATGGACCTAGAGATTTATAGCAAACGATACAGTTTCTATCTCACTCTACTGTTCTGGTTGACATTTTAATAATAGGTACCCGCGACAACACGTCGACCCTTACACCTAGCACTCTACTCTTTTACGTTATGGGCGACTTTACAACAAAAGTGTACACCCTGACGTGCTGTCGGTCGTGTGTACGTACCAACGCGTATATCTCCGTATATCTTTTCCACCGCAGACAACATACACGTATTTCGAACAAAGCTTCCTTCTCCTTTCAATTCCCATTCAAATCAACCCAGAATCAATCAACAACCTTCAAAATAAATATACGTACAGGTACAATACATGCCATAAAATGGGCGCGCCCTATTTCTGCCACAAAGGCTTCTACTCTGAATGTTAACCTTTTACAATGTGAGTTAAATCACGTTTTGTTTCTTTTTGCACGGATAAAATAAAGCACAGGATATATTTTTGAATGTATTTACTTCAATTGAAATGTTTTGGCCACAAAGAGTGATGTCACAAAATCTGTAACAATAAGGTTTCTAGAATGTACAACTAAGACTGAGATATAAAAATATCCAAATTTTTTTTATACTTACCTACATTGGTAGTTTGGCTTTTCTTATTCCATGGTTTTTTCAATCTGACTTACTTTTTGATAAAATTCTTGGAAGAACTTTTCTTGCCTTTTATCTATAACGGACAAAAATCGGTTACTCTCCGGAAACACTCAGTATTAAAACGAAGTACCTAATTGTTAAAATCAATAAAATTACCATCTTGTTCGTTTTCACGTTCTAAAACGATAAAAAAATTAGTTATAGGATCCAGCCAATAGCGGCACCCAGCACAAAACAAACTGCCGGTTTCTGATTTGAGAAAGTCACTAAGCAAGTACTTAAATATCGTTCTGCCTCTGCGGATTTCTCACAAAAGAACGTGACAGAACGATAGTTAAGTATTTACTTAGTAAAATTCTCAATTCAGAAACCGGGCCAAAGACTCCCAAACTTAACTTAGCAGTCAAAAACGTGACATTTGCAATTTTATTTTTAATTTTTAAACTTAAACTTTCGTGAGCACTGCACTTTTTTCTAATAAATCACGGTGTTACTCTCCTTGTATTTTGTCGGTGTAGCCGACTAGTTTCGGTTCTCATTCGGAGACCTTAATCATGGAGAACGAGACAGCCCTCGCGACGCCGTGGCTAGTCTCGAACTTTAATTTTGAAGTCGAAGCGGTAAAAAATGGGATAGGTAGGTATTTTGACTTACTCAAAGATTTTTTCAGAGTTTTCTCTTCTTCCTTAGCTGGAAATAAACACAGATTAAGAAACAAAAATAGTACAATAATATACAGGGTGTTAAAAGACTGCCAACAGACCCGAAAGCCACGCATACTAGACACCAAAACAAAGTACTTTTTCGATAAAATATTGCTGGGAAATGTTTTGTTTTGAAAAGTCCGACTTTGAACCCCATTATGACGGCAACCGTTGATTTTCAGGCATAGTTTCTTGAGCAAAAATGTTCATTATGATGAGGACAATACGTGGTTTTCCGCTTTGCTGGCGGTCTTTTAAGACCCTGTATTATGATTCTTAATAAAATTATAATGTTGTATGCAACTTACCAAACGCTTTCATTAATGATTTAATTTCTTGAACGGAAAAATGATTATGTATTAATAAACTTCATAAATACAATTAATTTGACACATTGGTGAAAACCAATCATGCACGGCGACACGGTAACCGTTTTAGATTATTTATATTTTATTGGGAAATGCACAATTATAATTTACCTGACCAATTAAACACATATAACTAATTTTACTCTTTACAGAAAAAGCAATGAAAGCTTTTATTATATTACTAGTTGTGCCCGCGACTTCGTATGCGTTTTTACACATTTGACATTTAATTTAAATTCGACTGTGGAGGAAAACTCAAAAGGAAGGTTTTTTTTAACCCCCGACCAACAAAGAGGGGTGTCATAAGTTTGATAGCTTTGTGTGTGTGTCTGTTTATGTGTTTATGAGGGTGTGCCTGTCTGTGTGTCTGTCTGTGTGTGTGTGCCCTAATCTAAACAATACATTTATAATAAAATATGTTTTATTTAGATTGGGTATCGCCCGTGTAAGATACCATGAAGCTTAGCATAAGAATTGCCTGGGAAGTATGGGGGTTTATTATGTATCTCCCTCGACGTAGAGTGGGATAGATAAAGTTATAAGCCCATAGATAAGGTCTTGCCCAAGCCAGCAAGCAAAGCATAAAGTTGGGTTAGAGCGTATCTACCGCAAATAACTCTGTCTATCCCGCTCTACGGCAAACAAAATATTTTTTTAAAATATCAAGTTGGGCTCAGTAGAGTAAATATTTTAAAAAAGGCACAAAAAAAAAATTCAACCTCCCGTGGGTTTAAACCCAGAACATTTCGACCGCGACGCAACAGTACTACATTTCTAACATCGATAAACTTTGTCCGACCTCCACCGAAAACCACTCACAATTCCCTCCAGCAAGCATCATAAGGCTTGGTTAGAGCGTATCTATGGCTCTGTCCATCCCGCTCTACGTCAAACAAAAGAGTGAGATACCTATTGTTTTAAACCCATAGATACGCTCTAACCCGGCCTTATGCTACGCTTGTAGAACTAACATTTTCCGCCAAAATAAAATAAAAACAAATGCCGATTTTTCATTTACAATATGCGCCCGAAATGCCAAAAGTCGTAGCGTGCTATTATACAGAGTGTTAAAAGACCGCCAACAAAGCGGGAGACCACGTATACGTATAGTCCTCATCATAACGAACATTTTTGCCCAAGGAACTATGCCTGGGAAATCAACGGTTTCCGAGATAAATAAAGTCGGACTTTAATTTTTTTTTTCAGAAGTGTGAATTTTTTTTTTTCAGAAGTGTGTTCAGTATCACGTTCTTAACATACCTTCTCAAGAAGCCATATCAAAATTATGGATATTTCTTACAAACAATCAAGTTAAAATTGCAACCCGCAATGTAGGTTTTCGAGAGAATGTGGTTCAAAGTCGGACTTTTTTTTTTTTTTGCAGAAATATGTTCAGTATCACGTTCTTAACATACCTTCTCAAGAAGCCATATCCAAATTATGAATATTTCTTACAAAAAACGAAGTTAAAATTGCAACCCGCAATGTATTCTAAACATCGGATAGCCTAAGTTACTCCCAGAAACGTGAGTTACGACCATGTTAAGTTTGGTTGAAAACTATTCAGCGGTGTTCGCGTTTATCGTGTTCATACAGACAGACAGACAGACAGACAGACAGACAGACAGACAGACAGACAGACAGACATAAACCGTTTTTTTTGCATTTTTGGATTCAGTATAGTTTACTTAGTAACCCCTGCTAGTTTTTTTCTAAAAATATTCAATGTACAGAATTGACTTCGCTAGAGTTTTATTATAAGTATAGATAGATTCAAAGCAATGAAGAATAAAGATATTATCGATGAAAAGTTAAATTTTCAGTTTTAACAACTTTTTGTTTTTTCTAAAGCACCCGTGCTAGGGTACATTTTAAACATTTATAATAAGTTGAAAAAAATCACTGGGACAGGACTTGAACCCGCAACCTCTTGCATGCCATGCAAGATTCAGTTTCAGTCTTCGGTTTTAGTTTTCATTCACTTACCAATATCAGGGACTTCGTTCGATTCGGAATCTGAAGTGGAGTCTGAATCGGAATCTGAATCAGAATCGTCGCCAACCATTCCCGATGCTAGAAAATATTCAGGGTATTTTCAGGGAAAAAATAATAATACAACAATTAGATTTTTTACCGCACCATCACATCATGTCACGTCCAAAACGACGGCGCCGAAGTAGCAGTACACACATTTACTAAGACCGCTTGTCCACCTGTGGCCCATTTCATAAAACTGACAATGACAATTTACTATATTCATGTTCATTTAAAATGACAATTCGATGTACATTGCGTTGCCGATTTGGCTTAATAAAGGTCACATAAAAGGTTATGTTACTAACCGACTACTCAATGTAGCTACTCGAATTGTCATTTTAAACTATGAATACTTGTAGTTTTATGAAATGGCCCACTGCACGTCACATAATGCCCGCCCATATTATGTTCTCCCTGAGAAAAATTGCTTACCTAACCGTAGAAGTGCTTCATAATTCGGAACGCTTTTCTTTGTCGTGTGTACAAAGTGGAAAATCTAAAAAAAAATATACCTATATCAAATCACGTTTCTGGGAACGTACGCTTACCGACAAAGAATGATTTTAAAGTATAATAAAATAACACAATTTTAGAATAAGCCGTTTACTCAGAAAATATTTCGTAATGTCTCGTAAAAACCAAAGCCTCCTCTTCATCGTCGTAAAATTGTAATGCTGGATGTGGATGGCCCGTGAATAGTGACATGGGGGAGGAAAATGCCTAGGGGTATACCCAGCAGTGGGCAGAAGTGGGCTAATGATGATGATGAATATGTTAATAATTTTTACTCACAGCAAAGACTACCAAAACGTGCATTTTCATTTCGAAAAAGAAAATATTATTATGTTCTTTCAACCGGGGCTCGTAATTTATGAACGAGAGGAGTTTTAATTAATTTTTCAGGTCATTTGTCGCGACGCTATATTACCTCTTTCAAACAGCCAAATTAATTAAAGGCGCGATTGTTATCGCTTTTCGATACACTAAGGCCGCCCACAAACAGACGGATTTTTTCCGTAACGGAAAAACCAATGGAGATTTAGAACGCAGCAACTGCTTACAAATCAATAAAAAAATCGGACGGGAAAAAAGCGTATGTGTGTGGTAGGTCCATAGACTTGTATGCAGTCACTGCGTTCGTAATCCCGATTCGATTTTTTTCCACCCGGAATTCCGTCTGTATGTGGCCGGCCTGATTGAGCTGGTGGATTTGTCGTTTAAAACTTGTACAGACCTGCTACCGGATTATCGCACTTAACAGCTTGTGATAAGAGTTACTGTCCGCTAGCAGACGCTCTCCACACACCAGAATATTTTAGCGTACCTATATTCGTCATGTGAATATTTTAGAGTATATTCGTCATAAAGGTTAACTAGTAAAATTTTTGTATTTTACCTCATTTTGGGGGAGTGGAAGAAAAAAGGCCTTTGCCCAGCAGCGGGACACTATGGAGGATACATAAAAGAAAATTAAGAAAATTCATTTTACTTAAAGCAAAAACTTGTTATCCACTCTGTCAGAAAAGTTGTGCCTCTACCTACTGCGGAAAATTTGTATTTTTTTTTTAAACCCAGACCAAATTAAGCCCCGACCTAAAAAGAGGGGGGTGTTATAATTTTGACCGTTAAGTGCGTGTGTATGTGTGTCTGTCAGTGGCACCGTACGTAGCTCTAAAACGGGTGAACCTATTTGGATGCGATTTTTTTAAATTTGAAAACTTTTTTTTTAGTAGTTGTTTTACCAAAATCCGTTCAGCCGTTTATGAGATATGCTAATTGGATGCTAAAATATCGGGGTATTTTTTTTTTATATTTATTAAATATTTCATAACCCACCCAAGTGTAGATGGACGGAGATGTATCCTAGATTTTGAACGCTCGAACTGGCTTGAGTCCGACAATCATGTCAAATGGCCAATCCGAAAATACACCAGTATTTTTCCTCGCTAAAATGTGGCTGGGGGGCCTGGGCAAGTTTCTAGAGCTCAATGGTAAATACAGCCCTGAAAATGTATGAAAACAAACACTTAGCGGATTCCAGCCCTACCTACTTAAACAGAGTACTTAATACGGTCCCGTTTGGCAGCCTTCGGGTACGGGACCCTAGTATGATTATGGGATGAAACTTTCAGTGCCAAGCGGAATCACCCGTTAAAACACTATTTCCGCTGCAAAGGCACAATTTGAACTCCACTGATAATACAAACATGCAATGCAATGCGCCGTGCAATCGATTTTAGCAGCAACGGTCGCTGACCTTTCCGTTTTTATTACAAAACCGGACAAGTGCGAGACGGACTCGCGCTCTGAGGGTTCCATATAGCCATACAGTTTAAAAACAAAGTTTTTTATTTTTATTATTTGTTATGTCCTCCACAACAATACAGTACAACTATACAACAATATTCTGTAAAATTTTCAACTGGCGTAAATCGATTTCGACGATTGATTACCATTTTTGTATGAAGTTCGTTTTTATTATATTTGTATTCTAACTACACGGTTTGCGTTTTTTTTTTATTGATGACGAACACTACGCTGTTAAAATTTAATAAATGCTGTATTTTGTTGCTTACCCAACTTTTTATATTTTTTATTTAAGGTCGTTTCGTCTGGTAGAGTTACTCGATAGCTCCCGACCCTTTCCCGGCGGTATCTTGGTCTACGACTCACTAACGTGTATGCAGGCTGCATAAATCACACCTCAGCCTGTGCATGACGGATAATGGAGTTAACTGGAATTTGCTAAGGCTTGGAAGGAAATTCTCTTAAGGAACCTTATGTTTGTAGAGGTACCTACATTAACAGAACGCCTACCTACGCTGTTTAGGTTTGTGAATGATTAAAGGATTGTTCCACTTAATGCACCTGGGGTAATTCACCTGGGTGCAATTAAGTCTACTAAAAAGTAGACTTTATTCACCTCGGGCTAAAGAACCTGGGTGAATAAAGTCGACTCAATTTTGTTAATATTTTTGGTATACTTTATTCACCTAAAAATAAATCATCATATTAAATTATTAATACAGATTAAAAATTTAAATACAATAAAACATATGAAATACTTATATTTATATAAATTGCGTAAAAAAAAATTTTTTTTGTTACTTTTTTTATATTTTTTATATTATTTTTTTATTTTATTCATTGACAAACACACAACACACACACACACACCCTCACACACACCCTGACACACACACACACAATACAATACGTCAATATATAATGTCAAAATGGTACAATAAAAGAATAAAAAAAATATATAAAGAATAATAATAAAAAAGTAAAAAAATAATATATATGTAAACTTTTTTTTTACGCAATTTATATAAATATAAATGTATTAAATACCTCATATGTTTTGTTTTATTTTATTTTTAAGCTGTATTCATAATTTAATATGATGATTTATTTTTAGGTGAATTAAGTATACCAAAAATATTAACAAAATTGAGTCGACTTTATTCACCCAGGTTCTTTAGCCCGAGGTGAATAAAGTCTACTTTTTAGTAGACTTAATGCACCCAGGTAAATTACCCCAGGTGCATTAAGTGGAACAATAAGCTACTCGACTTACGGACGATGGGGCGCCATCTAGTGTGATAGTTTGCATTTATATACACCCAAGCACGGTATCTATGGTTGCGGATTCAAGTCCTGTCCCGAGCGAATTTTTAACCTTATAAAAATATGTAGTGTTCCCTAGCACGGAAAAAACAAAAAGTGGTTTTCAAAATGATGTTATAACAACATGATAAGATTTTTCTTGGATTTCGTCCTTTCATTTCTTGAATCGATTGTCTTGTTTTCCCCAAGCAACCTTACCTAAAAACGGTTCCTAATTACATAAACCGTTTCTAAGAAAAATAATGGTTACTTCACGCTACTTTCTTTTCTCTACATATTTTCGTCAACAAAGTTCAAAGTTCAAGGATCTAGGTAATTGCCCACTGGCCCTGTAAGCAAAATATAATATTTTTCTGTTTGGGTCGCTATCGAATATCCATGAAGTTTCTCATCAAGTAATATTTAACCGACTTCAAAAGAGGAGAAGGTTCTCTATTCAACGAAGTCAAAATATCTAAACATTTTTTTAAGCACTAGGTACCATAAATGTGAGATCCTTGGAGTTTCTTTACCATGCTTCTTCTCCAAGAACGATCAGAGCTAGTGAAGCTGGAGAAAAAAAAGTAGCTAGATACTTACTTAGTATTAGATAGTAATAAGTATTTGATTTATATACTTCCTTTTACTTTTGATAATACCTATTTTGACGTTCAATGTAAATAATTTATTTATGGCATATTGAATAAAACCCTTTGACTTTGACTTTGATCCTAACTCTTTTTACAGGGGGTATTTTAGCACCCGGTGATAGGGATCACAGCCTACTGTTTTTTTGCTCTACGACATCTGTTGATTTTTAAATTAATAAAATGTGAACGCTGTGGCGGGAGAAAAGTAATAATTAAATATTGTTTCCATTGACGTTCACAATGTTTTAACGACTCAAAGCTACGCAAATGCACCACACGCACAAACATATTTTAAATTTTTAACTAAGACCAAAAACAAAAAAAGTTATGAAACATTTAAAATTATGAGGTTGTGAAATAAAAAAAATAAAATTAACATTTAAAATTATGAGGTTGTGCAGTAAAAAAAAAATCAACATTTTTTTGGTCAACAAGGTGTCAATTCTGTAAAAAAATGTTGATTTTTTTACAGAATTGACACCTTGTTGACAAGTACTTACGGATAATTATTTTGTAACGTTGTATATTAAATCTTACAAAAAAATCTGCGGGCAAATAACAATATAGGAAGAATATGGAACAACCCAAAATAATTCCATAGTCCTTGCACGCCCATCGAGGGCAAAATGTGAGGGGCATCGCGGATTCACGCAAATTTTTCCTCAAGGATGAAGACTTTGTACTAATTATGTCACATTACATAATTTACTAGGAACATGATTTATTACTTTGCTCATTTGTTTTTCAGTTTGTTTCGTTTATTCCCTGCTTCTGAATCAGATTCCGCATCTCAAAGGTCAAAAGTGGTATAAACTTCAGAGAGGTAAAATAACTGTGAACGAAGTGTAATGTTCTGGCTAAAACTATTTTCCCTGTGCATGCCTGGTTATTATACTGTCAATATAGTATTAATTATCAATAATAATAATGTGTAAAGTCAGAAGCTTCTTTTCTTCCGTCAGTAAGTCAGTGAAAAAGAAACAACCATCTCCCACCAACCAAAAGTATCAGGTGGTGAAGGAAACATAAAGCAATATAAAACGCAGTAACAAATAACAGTAAACGCGGAGTTGTCGTTTATACCCTAGGTTGTAAAGATCATGTCGGTTGTGACAAACGTAGTCTACTTCTGCGGGCGTGACATTTATTGAGTTGCTACTTTAAAGTTTGTTTGTAACTAGCCTTTGCCAAGTCGTAGTAGTCGTACAAAGTCGCACAGACTTAGATAAAAAGTTGCCTTTATTTTTACCCAGTGTCGATGTGAGCACGGACAAAGTCGCGAGGGAAAGCTAATTATTTATAGCTATTTTATTTCGGTGTGTAATAAGCTAGGTATCTCTTTTCCAAATTTCATCAAAATCTGTTCATCACATTTTGCGTAAAAGCGTAACAAACATCCCCACGGCCAAACAAACATCTGTACAAACTTTCCCGTTTATAATAATAGTGTAATAGTGGGATTTGTGGGTTAGTTAACTATTGTGGCCAAGTGTTAAAACGCAAAGAAAATACATCATATTTCTAGACTATTATTGTTGGTTGTTTTACGTACAGGTACAGCCAGGTGGGGTAATGTGGTCGCTAGAGGTTTAATGAAATCGTTAAATTGCGCCTTGTTTCTGATAAATTAATTAATCCGTTTTACAGTTAGGTAATCGACATTGATTGCACGTTTATAAAGCAGAAAATCAAGATTATAAAAAAGTGGCGAGAGCAAAGTTGTAAAAAAACTACTTTACTCTTGCCACTTTTTTACAAACTACAGACGTAGGGATCTTCTTCTCTCCACTAATGAAGGTAGGCCGTTAGCTCCCAATACTTTTCTCAATTTTTTGCCAAGCGAAATAGTTCTTCAACTCAGGCCGATGTAGAAATAAATATTTTCGAATTTTTCGGTCATCTGCCTCAAGATGCGAATTTGAAAAAGTCTCAAAGACAATCTCAAATCATTTGCAATCTGTGCCCTAGGATATCACCACAAAAAAAAAGGATAAAATCCCGGAGTATTATCAAATACTCCAGAGCTGAAGTTTTTCTGAAACGACTTTCCCCTCTTTTCTAGATGTCTGCAACACACACAGCGCACATAACTTTTATTTCGCGCCAATAAAGTGGAAAACCTCTCTAGGTGTAGAAAATGCTCGGTTTTTTTTGCGACAGTACTACCAGCGACCGTAGTATGCCATGAATCAGCTTTAGTGAGCGTAGCATAGAGCGAACTGCGAGTATTCATACAAACTGTTGTCTTCGGGAATTGACTGTACGTTTAGTTAGAGGTACTTTTGTCTTTCCTGTGGGCTAGGCCGACTAAGCTGTCAGGCAGGATGGTATAGGTGCTGGGCATACTCCATATAAAACCCAGGCACTGCAGCGTTGAGTGGTCTCTTTATCCATCTAGTGCGAGTGAAAGTGCCAGACGCTGTATAAATCATCTCATTACTAAGATGCAAAGGCTAATTTTAGAGGTACTTCGCAGATACAATAAAAAGATAAAAAGATAAAAGATAAAATATTCTTTATTGTACACCAATATAAATACAGGCTAGGAAAAAAAACTTAACTAAACAAGGTACAATTGGCGGCCTTATTGCTAACAGCAATTTCTTCCAGGCAACATATAATTGTTTTAGGAGTCTCTATTACGGCAGTTTTGATCTATCTATCAGTACTCCTTGTTACTCCTAGATGGCAAAGCACACCGACAAGCTCAACATCCAAAATCGCTTGTCTACGATCTGCCACGAAAAGACCCTCGGTTTCTTCAGACGCAGATTGCGGTCTTCCAGGCATACCTAGTCTAGAAAAGCTCATAATATTGTGCCAGGCAGTCATGCACCGGGCAGTCCGTATGACAGAAACAATTTCCAATTGAAGTATGATATGGCTGCGATTACTCAGCAAAGAATCGATGAAAAAAAGTCGTTACCCATTCACAATAACAAATAATATAGCTCAGGTTTAAAAGAAAACTCTGCACTACCAACAAGAGACAAGAACGCTCGAAAATAATGACGTCACACGACATGAAAGCTAAAACTGTTAGCGCAGCGAAAATAGCGCTTTATTTGCACAAAGAACCGCCCCCATTCTCATCATAAACAAAGAACGTGCTGGGAAACTTGAATAAAGGGGGCGTTTTGTATTTTCCGTCCATATTAGTGGTGTTTACTACAATGAGTCGCTAAGCAAAGCCTACAAGGTGTTAAAGAAAGGTGACGTCATACATCAGAGAGTCGTTGTACTTATCAAAGCAACAATTTCTGCGAAATCTCGAATAAATACAAAAAAATATATGCAAGAGGTTTTTAAGCAACATTATAATATGTATGCATGTTTGTAGGTAGGGGTTTGTAACACGTTGTATCAGCTTACAACCCAATAGTAGGTAACCAGAGTCAACTGTAATGTCATTGATCACACATTTTGCTAGAAGAGGTAAATTCGTGACAAATTAAAAAGGGCTTATAAAGATAAAATCAGACTATGAGACATCAGATGCGGGACTAAAATCCTCACTCGAGACAGGATTTGAACTTGTGACCTCAGACCTCTTTACTTGTTTCCCTAAAATGGGCTTCCGTTCTAAAGCGAATAAGGCTTTAATACAGAAATAAATACCTAAGGAATTTAAATACAAACATCCTACGCTGTTTCATAAAGTGAATAACTTAGATAACGACTGAATCGCCTTTTTGCATATTTGATTCGCTCGCCCATTTTATCTTGAGCTGTGAATAGCTATGAACACAGATCACCCATGAATGACAGCCGAGTTTAGGCATACGTGTCTGAATGTAAATGTTGAGGACCAAAGATAAACGAGTGTGTATAGGTATTGAAAAAATACAGTCATCCGTTAAAAAAGTATGCGCATCACGCAAGCGAAGTCTTTTTACTGCTTATTACTAACCTCATACGCGCAAAATATGCACCTAAAAAGACTTAGCTTCAGTTTTACCTTTTGGCAACGGATTACCGTATCCAAACCAAAAAGCGAGTGTCTTAGTACACAACTTTTTGGCCGCGACTACGTCCGCGCAGACTTAGATAAAAAGTTGCCCCTTTTTTTCTTCGCTACCAATTTCGAAATCGCAGAAAAGTATATACCTCTATACCAAATTTTATTCAAACTCTTTCAGTAGTTTGTGCATGAAAGAGTAGCACACAATCCATCCAAACATATAAACTTTTCGTGTTTAAAGATGTGATTTGACTAAAGGGTAAGGATATCAACTGAGATAATAACTTTTAGGTATATTCAAAACTAATTGGCACTTATCTTTTCTTTCCCAAAAACCTGGGTACGTCCCTGTCCAGTGGCATCCTTCTAGGGCATTAGAGGTCCCATCACGTCTGACCGACTTTGTACTGTGGGACGGACGTGACCCACCCGCCAGGTCTATTGTCCATTGTACGTACTATCGCCAATCGCTTGTGATAAACCATTGTCGTTCTTATCGTGAAAAGTGTAGAGGCGAAAATGGGGCGCTCCAGTGTGGCACGTGGCGGATTACAGCATGTAAATATTATCGCTGCACGCTTTATTAGGTTTTATCATGTGTAGAAACATTATTGTCTTGCGTTGGGTATTGCATGGTAATCTGAGTTGGTAATGGTAATGGTAATGTGATCTTGGTTGTAACTTTCAGATACGGTTATAGTTTATTGTACGCAATGGTTTAACATCGAAAATTAAAAATAGAAAACCCTTTTCTGAAGCTACTGCAACCGCGTCTGTCAGCGCAGGTCAAGAAAAATAACTGCAGGATGCAATCGATTTCGATAGAGATACAAGCAGGCTTCCTCCTTTTTGTCCGACATTTTCTTTTCGTTTACTATGGTGTCAAAAAATGGGGCGTAATCAAAAAAAGCTCCATTTTGGACAGTCTAGTAAAAAATATGATGATCCAATAGTTGGTACAGTACCTACTCACGTGTGCTGAGTCTAATTTATACAAGGAAAACTTTTTTTATCGCACCATTTTTTCTACACTCCATTCGAGATGATATTCTCCTTATCGTGATCCGATAACGGCAACCTCAGGAACTGTAGGGGGACTTCTAAGGCGATGGTCATGAATGTGGCTCGAGAAGCATTAGACTGAATCTTTGTTAGTTAAGTTTACTTACCCTTTTATTCAAGGTCCGATTTTTCAATCGCCAGATAAGCACTATTCCTAGGAATAATTCTAAAATGGAACGTATTTTGTATGGGCTGTGAGAGTTCGAGGAGGAGCAGAGGCTTCGTGGAGTAAGACGCAAGACTTTGACAATCACAATCATAGGTTTATTTGGAAATTAATCAAAAACGTAATCAAAATCATGTATGGTTGTATGAAGGTAAGATATCCGAATGAGCGCCGCTTGCTAGGTCCGCGGCGGCTGCGCGTGTGTGCGTGCGCATGACGACCCGATGCACACAATATGAAGAAGCGCGTTAACAGGCCTATTGGTCGAATAACTAACTGGGGCTTTAACTGAGGATTCAAAAATCAGGCCTAAGTGTAACAATAACAGTAACCATCACCCTGCCCGTAACCGGTAACCTACTAACCCTAACCGCTACGAACAGAATACACAAGCAGTATTCAGCTAAGATACAAAATAAATCCTCATCAATTATGCATTCGATACCAAAGTCTTGGCTCCTAATGTCCGGCTCACCGACCCTATTTTAATGATCGAGGTATCTTCGTTGTCAACATAATCCCGGTACCGATGGCAAATAGTATGATTGTGTATTGCATGCAACATTTCAATCTTTAAGAGAAACCCTATATTTATTTGCTTCGGCTTTCTAGTTTGAGTGGAGATGCCACTGGACGCTGTATAATTAGTGATCTATCCTGCAAAGGCCTTAGTTATTATTCTATCAATCAGTGCATCACCATGGTAGATAAGGGTTAGTCTTACAAATTTGTATTTTTTTCTTACATTTTCACAAGCATTATACAGTGCCGAGAGCAGTTTAAATAATAAATTACATTTAAGAAACCTGTCACTTGAGTCTATCGCGACCACGGTCCCTGTAAACCTCTCAAAACGTTGGCAAAATGTATAAGCAGAATAAAACTAGTTGGATTGACTCAAGTTTAGTGATGTGAGGGTAGTTTGCCAATCATCACTTCAACAATAAAAATACCCGCCGCTCCAGTCTGCCCGTGAACATGGCCGCTGCAACGCAGCCGAAACGTAGGGATAATAAAGGTAATTCAATTACCTACTAAACTAACCGCGATTCGACCCGTTTCGAACCAAAATATTTTTATTTTTATTATAATCAGTAAAAGTGTAGCTTAGTTGGAAAGGCAACCGAAAATGGAACAATGAGGAAGGCTCCGCTAGCCATCGTACGGCTCAACCTGCCGCAAACTTACACCGCGGCGGATTGGGAACTTTTAATTGAACTTTGATTAATTTTCGACGGCGTTTTTGCATAAAATAAACGCGGAAGCATAGACTTTGAAGCAAGTATCCCGGACAGGTTGATAGAAGGGTTTTCGACACGTCTCAACTCGTACATCTATAACGACATACTTAGTACTAATATTTCATAAGCGAAAGTTTATCATTGTGAGTAGTTGGCGCTGAAATAGCTGGACATGTTACAGAATTTTTACTAGGGTATTAGCCTTTACACGCGATTTTGTTCGTGTTGACATTTATTACGGAGAAAAATATATTATACAACTTTTTATCCAAGTCTATTCTATTCTATTCTATTAATCTAAAAACTAGGTTTAGTATTAAAGTACTAAATTAAAAAAAAAAAACTTCAATTTTAGCTTTAAATTAGCATATCTCATAAATAGCTAAACCGATTCCAAAAAAACCTATCTAAGCTAACTCGCTAGAACTGCTTTCAAATTTAAAAAAATCGTACCCATATCGGTTCACCCGTTTAAGGTCTACGGTGCCACAGACATACACACAGGCAGACACACACAATACATAGCTGTTAAACTTATAACACCCCTCTTTTTGGGTCGGAAAATAAAGATAGGTCTGTAATCTGTAATTAATACTTACTTGGTCTTTAAAATAATGGCCTTTATCATCCACCTCTGCCCACCTGTGCCCATTAATCCACCTCTGCCCATTGGTAGATTATTTACTCTCCTTCTATTGCGTTTCAATTTTCATCGGTTCTTGCCGATAGGTAGCTTTTATTACCTTCCAGCAATTAAATTTTTGTTTCAATAAAATAAATAAATAAATTGGATTTTATTCATCACATTTAAAACCAAACAGTCTTGTAGGTACTAGTTGTTATAATTGCTTTTAACTCTCAATAAATAATGTGGTATTCTGAGTAAATGAAACATGAATACATTTTGCTCAAGCCTGTAATTAATAAAAGAGGGAAACAGACTGTTATTTAACAGAAATGCATTTTATATGGCTTAAAATATTATTTTTAGCATTTTATTATTAGACATACTGCCGGTTTCTGATTTGAGAAATTCGCTCAGCAAGCACTTAAATGTTGATCTGCCTCTGCGGATTTCTCACAAAAGAACGCGACAGAACGATAGTTAAGGATTTACTTAGTAAAATTCTCAATTCAGAAACCGGGCCTTAGCATCCATAGCGTAAATAGTTTCTTCTCCTTTAAGAATCTTCTTTATTATCTAGCTCTCAAATCTCCATAAGCTAAAAGAGCAGCATATTTGTAGGTTGTCATTTTTCCCCATTGGTTAAAGATTTTAAGCCCCTATCCCATCCCCTATCACTACCACTTTTTGACACTATATTAGAAACTAACCAAATATACCCCTAGTAAAGTTCATTTTGCGAGCGACGGCATTACATATTCCCATATTAAACGGTCATTTGTATAGGGAAAATCCGTCTAAAGAATTATTCACTTCAATGTCTCGCATGCAATAAATCCGAAAGGCAAATAATTGAACACGAGTCTCATCAAAGCCGTTGCAACAGACACAGCAGCACACAGATACACAAACAGTAAACGTTCACAGAGTTCCTTTATTGATTGTGTTGCTACGCGCTACGGGCTACGGTGCACGTAGCTCGCTACGCCGTTGTAGCAAGCTACGCGGTTGCGTAGCACATCTACGCGCGACATTCACATTCCGTTTATTTGGGTGAAATTGCGTGGATCATCCAGTATGATTTACACAGGGTCTATTGGCACGTTTCGATATTTCGGCACCGTTGCAGGCACCATGGTCACGGGTAGACTGAAGACGGTTTTTTGAATGTCAAACACCTAAACGTAGATAAATCTATCTACCCTCTTTCTATTTCGACGGCTGCGTTCCAAGTTGCGTTCTGGCTGTGTTCAAAAAGCAACAATGCCGAAATATCGAGAACTCAAAAAAAAATCGTGGTAAGAATCCCGTTTACTTACAATAATTATATCTGTTGATGTTTACGAAAAAATATAAGTTTGTTGTATTTCACGCAAGCACACATTTTTGGTGCGTTACTTTTGTTGATAAAGAGTTTCCCAAACTATCAATGTGTTTCTCGCCTCCTTTGATTAATATCTCTGAATGAGAACCAAAACTAGTCGGCTATAATTCGGATATCGATAAACGTAGGTATATGAAATCGCAATTTGACTAATACTACAATGACAGTTGATGCCAAGAAGATAGTACGTACAAAATACAAAAAGCTTTATTACTTTGCAAACTTAATTAAAAAATAAAATTTCATTGAAACTTCCGGAATAACTGACATAGATTATATTATTTAATATCTGATTATATTATCTGCAAAACCAATTAACACCAATGTAATTAACCAAAAGACGATTAAAGTCAATGAAATCGTATAATATTAGGGTCGAAAAACATTTTCTCCATTTGTATGGACGTGAGCGCTGTAGCCAGCCCTCTTTAAACAATAGCAACGTGGCGGAAAATTCAAAATGTTCAAACTTTTTAAAATTGTGAACCACGCTGTTATCGTCCGACCTTAAAGTGTTTTGTAAAGGAAACAGTAACCTAGTAGCAGCCATCCACTTCTGAAGTTCTAACCTTGGCCTGAGTAGGTACCTACGCTCGGAAGTACGAGTAAATAAAAGCGCGATATTCCTTGAGATTGTTTACATTGTTTCTGAGATAGGGACGTGTTTTAACAATCATTATGGAAACTAATGGGCTATGAATAACAGGGATTTACTTGGGACTTTGTTGCAATGTTTTGAATTAGTAGTGGCCACTACCTCATACGATTCCGTAATAAATGAGGGCAAAGCAACGTGACGGAAAACCTTACAAGATTCTTAAAAACATACTTTTAGACTACATACAACACCTCAACAGGTCGTTTTATGTACCGAATTAATTGATAATGTAATGTAATGTTTTTAAGATAACTGGAAAAGGTCGTTATCTAGTTACCTCGTCCGAAATCTTATACAGGGTAATTTTTAAAAAGCTTTCCCTCAGATACCCCTGGCCCTACTTCTAAATATGAATTCCAACAACTTTTTTTTCCACTTCTAACGACTTTGGTGAAAGCAAAACCTTTTTTAGGTATACAAACAAATTTTTTTTTGCATTTTTTTTGCACAGAGTCACAAATAAATATAAGCAGGAGAGGCTGGAAAGGTCGTAGAAAGTGGAGGGGTTTGAAAGCGCGCCGCGTTAGCAGTACTGAAATGGTAGAAATACACACTTAAAAAAAATAAGAAACGTTGAATAAATAGAAAGTATCGGGCTTTTAGAAAAGTCGTAGAACAAAAGTTGTTAGAAATCACAAATAGAAGATGACATGTTTCAGGAACATGGCTATTTAAAAATTGCCCTGTTTATAATAGAGCTTGCCAACTTAGGACAGCAAATTTGAAAGGCGGCGCGTGCAGCAGATAGCGTTCGAGCACTGCAATGAGCGTTGCATCCCAAAACAAGTTTCAGCAGCCCAGCGTCCACGCTTGAATCAACGCCCCGCTGCACGCGCCACAGTCCTAAATTTGCGGTCAGAGTCTTTTTCCTTCGAACACGCCAACTTGATCGCGTTGGGAGTCGCATCCAGAGGTCTTGACACCTACCTTTCTATCTACCCAGCCCATGAATATCGCCAACTGTTGGGCATTGACGTCTTCTTTGTTACGCCAACCTCCTCGGTCCCCTGCAAGCCGTGTCCAGTTTCAGGCCTGGCTGAAAAGGTGGATTTCTCCAGGGGGTCTACCGGCTAAGACGAAGCCGATTATCATTGGTGAAAATCGAAGTTCGATTTTTGAAAAATTTACTACCACCCAGTTAATTTTACTGCCACCCAGTAAATTTTTCATAAATCGAACTTCGATTTTCGCCAATGGTAATCGGCTTCGTTTTAGCCGGTAGACCCCCTGAACGCTTCTAACATTATAAGTTGCGCCATTGATTGTAGAGTGCCGCATGACGCGCCGCACCCTCCGTGTCTTATCAGCAGCCGACATCGGATACGTTCGGGGTGCGGCACACGCGTCCGATTGCGTACAGGCGATGTCTCAAGTGCTTTGAGGAGTTTTTTCACATTTTTATGGTTTCGGACCTCAAAGGGTAAGTAGGAACCATTATAAGATCACTTTGTTGTCCACTAAATAAATTAAATTACTTGAAGATACAGGGAGACTGCGTAGCATAACGCACCACCTACAATACTCAAAGAATACACAAACAAATCTAATAAAAGTCTATGAACGACTGATCGAAGGTAAAAAAAGAAAAAAAAAACTTTGTTGTCCGTCTTTTGGAGGTAGCCAACGGTCAAAGAAGGTGAGTACCACTCACGCTGGGTGGTTTTTTTTATTGATTTGCTGGCTTTATTTACTTTTGATAGCATCGACTACGTCTACTTTTGATAGCATGACTAACCCCCGATTTGTTACACAAAAACTAGCTGTTGACGTTTGTCAGTTGCTCTTTTAATGTCAAACGGACCTCAATTTAATTTCAACCAGCTGATTAACTGAAACGCCATTACAGCCATGTCGAGGCCCTTTGAGTGGCTTAAAAACTCTGACACCAGGAGTGGCCACTTCCTCATACGATTACCCTACTTATAGTAATTGTATGAAAAACGGAGGGTAAGACTTTTGGAAATGTCACAACTGGTTTGTTAGCCCGCAGTCAATAAAAGTTAATGAAAACGGTCGGCTTCACTATTTAATCAATAAAATAAAACTTGCAGTGCTTACGACTTACTTACGACTTACTTACGACTTACTACTTTGTTTAAACATTCACTTTTGATATTCTCAATAGATATCTCATCTCAGTGCTTTTTTTATCATACTGTTCGGCAAAAGGGTTTTTTTATCCTCAAACATTTTTCTCTTCGCCAATACAGTGCGCGGTGGTAATGACAGCACCTCAACGTAATAGCCACTTGATACCATTCGCTTGATTAAGTGGACTTTGTGCACATGATTGTACCTACTATGTAAAACGACACTCAAATCAATTTTCTACACGACGGTACCGTCGATAAATTTAGTTCTCTTTTTATATTTTCCGTTCTCTTTCTCTTCTACAACATTTATTTCGTCCACTGCTGGACATATGCCTCTTTGTGTCTTTTCATTATAAGCCGGTCTGTGATCTAGGTTGAGCCTGCTGTGGCTTTGATATCGTTGGACCATCGTGCAGCTGGTCTGCCCACACTTCGCGTTCCTACACGGGGCTTCCATGTCATGACTTTTCACCTCCATCTGCTATCCTCTCTGCGACATACGAGTTTTGAGCTAGAATCAAAATATGCATGAGAAAGAACAATTTTTTTTTTCTTCTTTTTTATTCTGTCATTCTTTGTAAAAATCCCTGAACATTTTGAAAGCTAAGTCACTCCACAAACACCAAAACACTGGCTATTGTCAACCGGAGTAAGCCAACTAACTTCTGTTAATTTGAAATGTTACTTGGACTCGTTAGACAAAATCAGTTGCCTATTCCTGGCGAAAATGGGCATTAAAAGACCCTAATGTGAGGTACTCATGGTGAAAATGGGTCACTACTCTACAGACCTACATTTTATCCCCCAGTTAATCCCCCACTTGAAACCCCCAGTTACTTTAAATTGCTTCCGCCCACCTCTTAACAGAGTTACCAACTGCAATCATCTAATGCAATTATAACTTAGTACAAATTAAACTCCGCCAGCCCACTTACACTAGGCAGAAAGCGACAGAAGTTTGTACCTGGATTACACCAACATAGAGGAAGCGGTCACAGCCTAGTATAGTTAGACTAGGCATTCTTAATCGATTGGCGAAGTTAGGCAACATCGGGCGCGGTCAGTCTTTGGATGGGTGACCGTTGATCAGAGGCCCTTTGGGCGCGCTGAAAACTCTACATAGGTTAAATAAATAAATAAATAGGTTAAATCCCATGAATCTTGAAGTCCCCGAATGAGAGGCGAGACTAGTCTAGACTAGACTAATCCGACGTCAAAAGTAAGTGAGACCGTCTAGAAAATTCAATATCCACCAAAACTTTTCTGATGTACATCCATGTGCAACCAACCCATGTAAAAAGACACTCTCTCACTCTCTCTCTCTATTTCTTATTCTTTATCCCCGTTTTAAGAAAGAAGATTTACTGGGAGGCACTGTCAACAAACTGTTACTTCTGGAAGCATTATTCCTTCTCACTAATTGCTAGGTCGAAAACTCATTATCGTTGTAAGTAGGTGGCTGACTGCAACGTGAAACTTTAATTTTATTTTCATTAAAGAAAACTGTTATTTAATTTAGGCCGTCTTGCACCACTTCTTAAATGCTACTTAAGTCGCCATGTAAATCGACATTTGTATGAAGATTTTAGTTAAATGCTGTTTAAACCACATTTATGAAAGTGGTGCAAGACGGCCTTAGTGTGTTTCTGTAAAATAATTATTTTTCCAATGCTTTTTTCAGTGATTATAGATTACTTTTTTTTGTACGAATTTTATATAATAATCTGCCGGTTTCTGAATTGGGAAATTCGCTAAGCAATCAGTTAAGTATCGTTCTGTCTCTGCAGATTTCTAGCAAAAGAACGTGACAGAACGATATCTATGTATTGATTTACCAAAATTAACAATTCAGAAACCGGGCCAATATCTTCTAAGGTTAAGACGAGAGTCCAAGTGGAGTGCAGTTTTAGCTTTAATTAGTGAAGGTGCCACTGGACGATGTATAAATCATCTCATTACGTAGATGCAAAGGCCTTAGTTAGTGAATGTAATGTCAACTTTGTAGAGCTTTATTATCGAAACCAAATTATGTTACATACAATAAAGAAAGAAAGTTCTCCACCTCCGCACTAGGATTCCCTATGTCGGGGCGGTTTCCTAGGCCACTTACAAGTTTACTGGTTTTACAACATTCCTACGACACAATTATCAATTACTAGCTAATATCCATCACAATATCCACCAGCTAGTATCCATTTCGTGCATCAGTTCGCACCATCGATACCGAACCCATCGCAATAGCCTGATTGCTCTCTTTGAGCCATCTGATAGGTAATTATCCTTTGACTGAAACTGATAATTATCATCTACGTATCTAATGGTGTCTGTTTTGCATTCTACAGTGTTGATGTTTGTATGATGAGAAATACACGAGGGGTGTTTGAAACTAGTTTGTAGCACAATTATCTAGTTTCGGTTTAATTATATTATTTAATATGTTTGTTGGTTTGTTGTGAGTCAGCTCTAAGCTTCGCTCTACAAAGTTGACATTACATTCACTAACTAAGGCTGACGATGTTGGTGATCGAATCGCGGGTCTCAAGTGGAAATGGGCAGGTCACCTGGCGAGGCGGGAAGATGGCCGGTGAACAAGGGCATTGACAGAGTGGCGGCCAAGAGTTGGACGGCGGTCGGTAGGAAGACCTGCAGCCCGATGGTCGGACGACATTGTTATGGCGGCAGAGGGTCCATGGATGCGGATGGCGAGGGACCGCGAGAGATGGCGCGAGGGGAAAAAGGCCTATACCCAGCAGTGGCCAGAAGTGGGCTGATGATGATGATGATGATTAAAGGTCATTGGGCACATTTGTATGGAAGCCATACCCACGTATATGTATACTCGCGTGCAAAATTAAAATAGGGTTTAATTTAGAGATTATACGTTTCTAGTTTACTATGGGTCACATTTTTGTGGGCAATGGGAAAAAACATTACAATTATTATATCAAAAAATATTTTTTTCTTCGGAAATCTTTTTATTGTTCAGGTATCTACCAGGTTACTTTTGATAACTTATATTAATACTTATATTCGAAACGGGTCGAATGGCGGTTGGATAAAATAAGGTAATTTTGCCGAAAACCAACCCCGATTCGAGCCGTTTCGAATATAAGTATCTACCAGGTTAGCTCGCTGCATCGTAGGCCTCTTAATCCATTTCCATCAGCTACCTATTACGGTTCCAAAGATACATGACATGACACCAAAATAAAAGTAATTGGATTATACATATTTAGGGGTAGATAAACGACTTCGTTTGTATGGGAGTGAGGGCGGTAAACACTAGTCTTAACAAACTATCGTGTGCTGACCATTTCCCTACTCACCTAGAACAGAAAAACTAGGTGCAAGGTTACACTCCCGTCCGCTGATTGGTCGATCGGTTTACTGGCAGGGCGTCAATATTTACAAACACCGGTTTCAACGAATCCCTTCACTGGCGATCTCCTCTTCCCTACTAATAGTATGAGACTGAAACTCACTGAAACTAGCCGAGCAATTATTGTTATGCCAATTACAGTGGCCTGACAAGTCGATACAAGGCAATATTAACCGTAGGTCCCCAGAAGAAGCAACGGTTCTGCCGTCGGCTTCTCGAAAACAGTTTGTGTGTCTAAGGAATTTACGTTGGTTTATCTTTTTAGCGCCGATATCCGTTTTTTTGAGTGTATGATTTGGATCATTAATGTTGTAAGCTGGAAAACTATTTTTTCAACTGAAAAATATTTTATTTCCTCAAACCTAAAAAACCGAAAAAAGGTTTGAAAAGGTCTTACTGAAGTAATCTTCAGGTTGAATTCAAATGTAAAATACTCGCCAGTTGTTCGAATACTTACTTTCGATTTGTAATTAATTCAAAGTTGGTTTTAATGATTGATTTTCTTTCCAACTTAAAAAAACTGAAAATATTAACGCTGTAGAAGTTCAGTATGCGCAACAAAAAGTCTTAAAAACTCTCGTCTGGCTAAGCTGCGTATATTACCTATAGGTACAAAAGCAAGTGGCAAGTCAATCCAAAAGACCGACCGAAAACTCTGCCGCAAGATTCTCAAGATCCCGCCGCTAAAACCAAAGATACACGAGGACTACATAATGGCTGCCTTCGTACAAGAAAGTCATAAATTCTTGCCGCATGCGAGGGTCGATTGCCCTCTTTATCTTGGCGAGAAGCGGCGTAATGTGCTTCCCGGCCCTTTGAATTGAGAAAGGAAGTTTTAGATGCGGAAATTTGACAAATTGTCGTTATGTTATTGTGTGCGGTGGGAAGCTGCAATCTGGGACGGTGGGACGCTGATCTGAATAGGTACTGTAGTACAGTCGGCCACACGCTAGGATACCCCTTTTTGTTCGATTGGCGCCCTTATGCCGCGCGCGGTAATAGCTGCCATGGGATATCTGTGACTGTGGCCGACCGTAAATTATGTAAAATCATACTAGAAGGTCTCATCAAGTAATAAATAAATTTTTGTGAAGGGAAACATGATTGGTGGAAATTTTCTCGATAATTTAAATGTTATAATAGCATCGGTGGCTTTCCCCGAGTTCTACACCTTTATTGAGCCATCAATATTGAACTTTGGCATGGTATTTAATACATTGTCAAGCCCAAATTGTCCGCGGTGCGTGCCTCATAAAAAACTCTTCCAGTTGTTTATAACCATTTTATTGTCCCTGAAAGTACCTATTCGATATATTTATTTGGCTGCTCGAAAATGGGCTTTTTCATGCCAGTACGTATACGTAGGCGTACAAAATTGGTTGAGATTTTTGTATACATTTCCGATGCCTTAATTGCGAGCTTTTGCTGAAAGGTCAGTAGAATAAGCCGAATTAATTGCAATAATCAGAACTACTATTTAAATATTTCAAATGTAGTTCCAACTGTTTCGGAAATAAAGTTTTGGGAAATTTACTAAGCCCTATTAATTTTATCGTACAAATATTGATGCTAACACATGGTTATCAAGATGCGAGTGAAAAGCTGAAAAACGTTTGAGAAGAAATTTGTACATGTAACCTACCTCTACACAATCCTGAAATATACTTCATACTTTATCGCACACATGAAAAATTACAACATAAATAATATGAAATATTTTTATCTACAAAGATAAGTTCCACTACTTTGGCTGGCTTTATAATAAGGTACTCACTTAATGATTGCTTTGTGCTCTTAGGTCAATACTATCAATACAACACAGAGAACAGTGATAGCTTCCACTATAACAGATTAGTCCTTGATGTGTGTGTGTGTGTTTTGTTGCCTTCCTTTTACATAATATTTATTTAATTTCCACTGCCAAAACGTAATTAATTCTACTCACCTTGACCCGGGGTCCGTGATATAAGCCACGCGGATGCCAGTGGACGGAGATAAAAGCTTATATTTGGTTTTCATGGCATAATCCATCACGGACAGGGTACACGAAATAATATTATACAGGGTGTTAAAAGACCGCCAACAAAGCGGGAAACCACGCATTGTCCTCATCATACTGAACATTTTTGCCCATGGAACTATACCTGGGAAATCAATGGTTTCCGAGATAATGAGGTTCGAAGTCGGACTTTTCAAACTTTTTTTATTGCCGAAATTTGCTTAGTATCGAGTACTTAACATTTCTTCTCAAGAAGCCATATCAAAATTTTGAATATTTCTTGCATAAAACGACGTTAAAATTGCAACCCGCAATGTATTCTAAACATCGGCACTTCGAGCGTAAGTAACACACCTTTATGTCAACGCTTGTGCAATATGACTTATCTGCGTTACACTTCCATTGCTCGATAAAATATTTTCCAAAATTATAACCTAAAAAACCAATATCATTTCCCGGCAATAATTTATCGAAAAGGTACTTTGTTTTGTTGTCTAGTATGCGTACCTTTCGGATCTGTTGGCGGTCTTTTAACACCCTGTATACCGGGTGTTAAAAGACCGCCAACAGAGCGGGAAACCACGTATTGTCCTCATCATAAGGAACATTTTTGCTCAAGGAACTATGCCTGGGAAATCAACGGTTTCCGAGATAATGAGGTTCAAAGTCGGACTTTTCAAAACTTTTTTTTTTGCAGAAATGTGTTTATTTATTTATTATTTATTTATTAGGTTCTATGGAGGACCAACAGCTAAGAAAAACAGTATAGAAACTATGGTATAAACATGAAGCCAATTATAGGTTCTCACTTATAGTAACAATTTAACTAAATAACAGCTTATATAGTAATAATCATAGCTTATGAAACTTAAACCACTAACTAAATTATCTTAAAAAGACGCTCACTATGCACGATACATTCAGAATAAGTTTTGTATGCTAATATTATAAATAACAGTGTAAATGATTGCTTGAAAGGGGTTGCAATATAATTGTTGGTTTTTTCGTAATAATAAAATTACGAAAAAAAGTTTTTATTGAAATGCTGCTTGACAGTTTTTATGCTGCCATTAAACAAATCAAGGTCGAGCTCAGCTGCAAGTCCATTAACAGCACTACTGGCACGTAGAAGAAACGAATTTTGCTCATAGTTCGTAGAAACCCAAGGAATGGAAAGCGGTGGATAGGAACGCCTAGATCTTGTGGGTACAACAAGAGATAACTTACTGAGGAGTTCTGGTGAGTCAACTGTGCCCGTCGTTATTCCCATTAGATAGGTTATGTCAGCAACATGGCGTCGCAATTCCAATGGTAGGAGATGGTGTTTTTTACAGAGCACTAAATAATCGCGAGATTTGTAGGGATATCTCAGTCTATAACACAAGTGCTTCATGAACTTCCTCTGGATGGCCTCAATTCTATCTATATAGATTTGGTATCTAGGATTCCAAATTTGAGAGGCATATTCCAAGTTACTTCGAACAAGTGTGCAATAAAGAATTTTGAGTGTTTTCGCTCTGGAGAAACATGAGGAATTACGCATGACAAACCCTAATGCACGTGTCGCCTTGTTTATAATTTTATTAATGTGCTCGTCAAACATCAATTTAGAATCATGTTGAATGCCAAGATCTCTAACTTGAGTTGATCGAGCTAGCGTTTGTCCCTTCAAGGTATAAGATGTCGAAATAATATTTCTTTTTCGTGTAAATGTAGCAACTGTGCATTTACTAGGGTTTAGGTCGAGCTTATTCATCTGACAGTAATCATCTAGACGTGATAGATCCGACTGAATGTCTGATACATCTGACTGTGAAGAGACTGTAGTAAATATTTTCATATCATCGGCAAAACTAAGCAATTTGGTAGAGCGAAAGCACTTGTCAATATCATTGATAAAAATAACAAAAATTAAAGGTCCCAGCAAAGATCCTTGCGGAACTCCACTGGGAACGTCGACCCAGTTTGATGTAAAGTTGTTGACCACAACAGCCTGCGACCTGTTATTTATATAGGACGTGAACCACCTGTGTAGATCACCCCTAATTCCCGCGGCATACAATTTTTTTTAACAGTAAAACATGGTCAATCCTATCAAAAGCTTTGCTATAGTCCGTGTAAATAACGTCGACTTGCTCACCGGCACCCATTGACTGAAGTAGAAAATCATTCAATAGGACAAGGTTAGATACTGTAGACCTACGATGTAAGAAGCCGTGTTGAGTGTTGCTGAAAAATGTTTTTAGAGCATTATAAACCTGACGATGAACAAATTTTTCAAGCACTTTTGAGAGGACACACAACTTCGAGATGGGTCTGTAGTTGGTGATGTCAGTTTTGGATCCTTTCTTGTGAACAGGAGTGATAAAGGCTGTTCTCCAAATGGATGGTACCACGCATTCTTTAAATGATCTTTGAAATAGTAAAAATACCGGTTTTGCAATAGAATTAGCACATCTTATTAGGAACTGCGGTGGCAAGTCATCTGGACCTGCTGATTTTGATGGATCTAGCTTGAGTAGCAGGTGAGTCAATATTTCAATGTTTAATTCGATGGACGAGATATGACAGCAAGAATCGGGTGTTTCTTCAGTGTCAGTTATTAGTGGAACAGGATCAGCACTTTTCTGAAGGAAATTAGAGTTAAAATAGGAGGAGAAAGCGTTACATATATCGGCGCCAGTATTGAGTCGAGTGTTGCCATAAACCATGCTGTTAGGGATGCTGTTTGAGTTAGAGCGTGACTTAATGAAGGACCAAAATCTCTTGGGGTTACACTCGATCGCGTCCTCAGTGGCATTTATAAATTTTTGGAAGCATTGGTCCTCCAAACGTCTAACTTTGTCACGCTGAAAAATAAATGAAGAGTAAATAGCTTTATTACCATATAGCTTATATTTCTTATGGTACTTGGCTTTTTCCTTTATTGCTTTTTTGAGAGCCGTAGAGTACCATTTGGGGTAAAAGTCCGGTTTAATAATTTTATTTGGTATGTATTTGTCCCTCAGAAGTCTAAACTTTTCATAAAAAAGATCCACAGCATCATGGAAGCTCATCGAAGAAAGTACCTTGTCCCAGTCAATATTATAAATTTCCCTGTTTATAGAGTCGTAATCCCCAGAATTGTATAGGAATTTTTTGTATGGGGCTGATATTAATGGGGTTAATTTAATATATTTGATAGTGATGATTAATACCTTGTGAAAAGGATCTATTGGAACTAGCGGGCTTGGGCACTCACTCACTTCAACTGTGTCGTTAGATATTACTAGATCTAGAATTCTGCCATAGACGTTGGTGACAGAATTAAATTGTAGCAAATCTAGGGTGTTTAATTCGTCGACCAATAGGCACTCATCTGTGGAACTATAATTCTCAGCAATCAGTATGGAATCGTGAAAGTTCCAGGCTATACTGCTCATATTAAAGTCGCCGGTTAGTAAGTATTTATCAGTTGGGCTGGAGACTATGATGGCATTAAGTTTTTCTAGAAAATTTGCCAGCTGTTGCGAAAAAGAGTTACCGTTATTCTGGTCACACAAGTACAATACACACAAATGCAATTTAAAATGGGCGGTACCGTCTTTGAGATCTATTGTTACCCATAGATCCTCAGCAGAACTGTGGAATTCTGGTCGAGGGGTCACTGCTAGGTCCTTGCGCGTAGCAATTAAGACGCCGCCCCCTAGGGACTGGTTAGTAAGTTCGTAATCTCGATCGCGACGCCATACAAAGTAACGATCGTCAAATAATTCATCGTCTAAAATCCCATCAAGTAGCCACGTCTCCGTTAAAACTACAATATCGTATGAACTTTTACATAAGTTACGGTAGAATGTTAGTATTTTTGTGCGAAGGCCCCTTACGTTTTGGTAATAGATAGACGGAAAATGCGATTTATTCATATTTGAAGCCATTAGATTATTGGGTGTAGGTAATTAACATACTTGTAGTCAAAATAATGTATCAATGAAGCATTATTCTTGTAAACGCCAAACGCAGGCAGTACCTCTTTAGGGAGGAGACCCCGCACCAACGTTACTAAATAATAATAGCCAGTTAGGACTCTGCGCGTAAGTAATATACAACAGATAAATAAAATCAGCTGAGAAATCTCAAAATAGTGGGTAGATTTGATGTGTGTTTTGAATTCCAACGCATCGGTCGGAGTAGGCAAATAATGTTGAATAGCGAGCGTAGCAAAGAACTGATAGCGCGAACAAAAGAGGGGCGAGCGTCGACCGGTTGTTGCAGGGGAAACAAACCTTTTCAAGCAATGGGTAGCATTGTTAAGTGAGTGAGCAATATAAACAAAATTACTTGCATAGGGAGCATGCTTATTTGAAGAACAAGATGCAATTTTTAATACAAACAAAAACAGTAATATAAAGTAGCCTAGAACAGCTTGTTTAAATCCGCCGCCCTATGAACAACGCAAACTTGTGTAGAATCGTTTTTCCTTACATGAATTTTTCCAAATTTCACCCACACATATAGGTATCCTTTAGCTTTTAAGGTCGATTTCGTCAGTGTCAGCAATTTTTTCATGTCGGGTGTCAAGTGGTCGTTGACGTAGACATTATGGGTTGCATCGGCAAACCCGATTTCATTGGCCTTTAGTGATTTCTTGATACGGGCCGAAGCGACAAAATCCTCCTTCACGTACCGGTTGATGAAGCTCACAATTATGGATTTTTCTTTTGCGTTTTGGATCGGGACTCTGGAGATGTAGTTGATGCATGTCTTCGGGAATGCGTAGTTAACTGCCTTGCTGATATTCTCCACAACAACAAATAAGTTTTCATTTTTGCTCATCGGGACACCTTTTATTTCGACATTGTTAAGTCGAGACCATTGATCCTTAGCTGCCAACTCCTGTTTTAGCTCAGATATCTCGAACTCCAAAGACGTCAGTTTGGTTTCCACGCTGAGGAGTTCAGGCACCTTCTTCTCAACTTCCGTAAGCCTTGCGCCATATTCATCCAACTTTGCAATGTTGAACTCACAAGAGGTCTTCACTTCAGCCAGCTCACCCTTGATATCCTTGACATCTTTGACTATACTGCAGATGTTGCTGTTCATGCCCTTGAGTTCGGACATGATTGTCTCCAAAGTGACTTCACCGCTAGTATCACTAGAGGTCTTCTGGCAGCCTGGGGAGGCGTTGTTCTTACAAGTTAGACACCTCCAGTTAGCTCGACGTTCCGAACCTAGTTTACGATAACCAAGTTCCGAAATGTTGGCACAGCAGAAACCTAGGTATTTATTGCAACCTCCACACTGCGCACCATCGTTAACAGATGAGTCACAAAGTGCACACTTCATTATCACACGTTGAGAGCAGTGGCAATGGAACTAAGCCAAAGGTTGACAACACCTTTAAATGTTGGAATAATACGTGCGTAGGTACGTCTGACTACTACTGATGCTCGAAGCGGACTGAATTCAGTATCTAGTTCTTAACATACCTTCTCAAGAAGCCTGATTCAGTATCTAGTTCTTAACATACCTTCTCAAGAAGCCATATCAAAATTATTAATATTTCCTTCAAAAAACGACGTTAAAATTGCAACCCGCAATGTATTCTAAACATCGGCACCTCAAGCTTAAGTAACATAAACTTATACCTACGGTTGCGCGATATGACTTCTGTGCGTTACACGTCCATTGCGTGATAAAATACTTTTCAAAATTATAACCTAAAAAACCAAAATGATTTCCCAGCAATAATTTATCGAAAAAGTACTTTGTTTTGGCGTCTAGTATGCGTAGCTTTCGGGTCTGTTGGCGGTCTTTTAACACCCTGTATAAGCCTTTATTTGTTGTGAAAATGTGACATGAAATAACAAACCCAAACGTTTGTGTCCACCAAATTAAACATTTGTCACTTGGTTTGGTCTCAGTATTTCGGCCCGAAATGTGAGCTTGCGATATACTACTTTACAACCCCATGATTATCTCGGCAACCCCTTGACTGATTTGGCCCATGATCGAACTTTAAAGTCCGGAGGATTCATCTCCCAGGCTCGGAAAGTATGCTGTTGCTGGTATCATACGATCCGACGAACGAAATATTTTTTTTAAATCGGACCAGTTTTGAGAGAGGAAAGTGGGGAGTGCGAAACCTCGATTTTGTAGATTTTCTTCAGGTTGTCAGTATTTGCGCACGCGAGACAGCAACAGATTTGTCTGTAATGCTATACGCTCTCTAAGACTACTGCAACAACGACCGAGTAACAGGGGGCTAATTCTGTCGAACAAAGTATCGAATAAAAGGCGCAATTTGTTTCGACATTTGCGGATAAGACATTCCCCACAGTGGGTTCACTACGCCTTGCCGAAACACGTTTCACCTAGTTACACTTCACCTATGACGTCTCATCTAACCTACAGTAGAACTAATGTTCAAATCATCTAATGTTTGTTTTAACTATAAAGTAGCCTCCGGAAAGCGTCTCTCAAACGTGACATTTCTCGACTAACTCTTAAGTTTACTCCTCCATAATAATAGCAAATCCTAAGTGGCCATCAAATAAAGTGGATGCCGGGCGCACCGACGTGGTCCATCGATAACAAACAATAGGTACATCGATCCGTCAATGCTTGGGTGCACCACCAAGGCTGGATGTGCAGCGCTTTTAAATCTCTAAGACAAGACCAGTGGGCCGTTTCATAAAACTTACAATGACAATTTAGATGTATGTACACACGACAGCACGTCAGAGTGTATACTTTTGTTGTAAAGTGTGTATACTTTCGACGTGCTGTCGTGTGTACATTGCGAAGTTCTCCGAGTTTACTTAAACAATCCGGCGTTTGAATGTTTGTATGTACGAATTCGGAAGGCAAAGTTTTTTGTTCGAAAGTCCGTTATTGGCTTAATCTTATCTTTAGACAATATTGAGAAACTAATTTCAATATTTTTTATTTTAGTTCAGTAGTTTGGATTTTACAACGTTTCAAAGATACGGTTCTATGACGTCACGCGACGGTCTGCATACTTTTGGCGGTCATAGGAACAAAACATTTTAGCGCATAAAAACAAAACTAATGGACCAAAATAAAAAAATATTTAAATTAGTTTCTCAATATTGTCTAAAGATAAGATTAAGCCAATAACGGACTTTCGAACAAAAAACTTTGCCTTTCGAATTGTGTTAGTAAAAACTTAGGTGCACTCGCGAGTCAACAAATCGGGGCGAACACTACTTATTACGATGCATTTTGTACGCACTTAGGGTATCACCAAAAACAAACTAGAAGGACCAGCCCCTCTACCCTTGACGCATTTTTCCAATACGGCCGCAATATGGCGCAATTTACAAAATTTTATATTTTACAAATTAAGACGTATTTTATTGAATAAAACAGCCTTACTTTTAAATAAACATTACAAAGTATTTAAAATCAAAGCATTACTATGCGAATTCAAAGAGAAAATAATTTTAAAACTTTTTCAATTTGATCGCAATAGCGTCAAGGGTAACCCCCCTGTTACTCGATATTCTCATTATTTTCTTTCACCTAGCCTGAACAGAGACACATCGTGTAAACAATTCGTAATTTTCCCCCCAAATCTATGAAAATTCCGGACGGAAAAAACCGTATGTGTGTGGTAGGTCCATAGACTTGTATGCAGTTACTGCGTTCGGAAACCTAATTCGATTTTTTTCCGTCCGGAATTCCGTCTGTATGTGGCTGGCCTTACAGCGACTTCCCTCACTCCCGATTTAGCCCAAGCAAAACACGCGAGCTACTCCCACCTAGGTACTTCTAGATCTCAACCAAGAAAAGCGTGTCATTCACCTCAAGAGCGCAAAGAGTGCTTTCCACCGCTCAAGCCCCTAACAGTGGTGCTAGGCTCAAGCAATGACAAACACACTTCAAGCTACCTTCCCGTGTGACTTGACCAAGTTACCTCACACAGGGTAACATAACCCCTATCGCCAGGGAGGTAAGGTGGAGAATAGAGATACAATTCTTAAAGGGATTTCTAAATATTTTAAGCTGTCTCTCTAATAGGCTTGACATTTTGATGTAGGATGGAAATTGTGGAGTTTACTTTAAATGTTTTCACGTGTTTAAACTGTAAACAAAATAATGAGTAAGAAAGGAAATAAGCTCGAAATTCAAAATGTATTTAATAGGGTCGCATTAATTACAAAATACAAAGCTATAACGTACTACATACCTGAGCAATTCCAGTATCCAATCAAAAGATACCGCTGCAGATAGAATTGTGCGTGACATTAAAAACAAAATTCCTATAGATTTTTCGACCTCACTGTATAGAGTGGTATCTATAAAAGTCGTCGAAAAAGCTTGGAACGGGGTGTAAATGACATTCCATACGGGTAGGATCCAAACGCATCCAAAAAGAAGATAAATTATTTTTGTTCTTTCGCGGCCCTAATGGACAGTGTACCTACTAGGCTCTTAGCATGCAGGTGGAGCATTACGCAGAAGAATAAAAAATGTACTACTCTCCTTAAAACTCGAGACGGAACGAGGAAAATGCCTCGTACTATTGTCACCCACCGTCTCGCGCAAAGCTGACGAATGGGCGACTCACTAATGTTCCTAATCAGCTCAAGAGAGACACATCTGTGTCACGGTATTTTTTAGGAGGAAAAAAAAAGCGAAACGGTAATAAAAATCACGTTGACTAAAAGAAAAAGTAAGGCCTTTGCATCTACGTAATGAGATGATTTATACAGCGTCCAGTGGCACCTTCACTCACACTAGATGGGTGAAGAGACCACTCGATGCTGCAGTGCCTGGGACATTGTTTTAGATGGAGTAGGCTTGTCCAGCACCTATACCATCCTGACAGCTTAGTCGGCCTAGCCCACAGGAAAGACAAGTCAATACGTGTGGAGCCATTAAAGCCGCGGGTTTCCTCACGTGGACAAGGTACTGCCGAAAGGAGCCCATTAATGTATACAGGGTGTTAAAAGACCCCCAACAGACCCGAAAGCTACGCATAATAGACACCAGAACAAAGTACTTTTTCGTAAAATTTTAGCTGGGAAATAATTTTGGTTGTTTAGGTTATAATTTTTAAAAATATTTTATCACGCAATGGATGTATAACAGAAGTCATATTGCCCAAGCGTAGGTATAAGTTTAGCTTGAAGTGCCGATGTTTAGAATACATTGCGGGTTGACATTTTAACGTTGTTTTTTATAAGAAATATTCATAACTAGTTGTGCCCGCGACTTCGTATGCGTTTTTACACATTTGACATTTATTTTAAATTCGACTGTGGAGGAAAACTCAAAAGGAAGGTTTTTTTAACCCCCGACCAACAAAGAGGGGTGTAATAAGTTTGATAGCTTTGTGTGTGTGTCTGTTTATGTGTTTATGAGGGTGTGCCTGTCTGTGTGTCTGTCTGTGTGTGTGTGTGCCCTAATCTAAACAATACATTTTTGATAAAAATATGTTTTGTTTAGATTAGGTATCGCCCGTGTAAGATACCAGGAAGCTTAGCATAAGAATTGCCTGGGAAGTATGGGGGTTTATTATGCATCTCCCTCGACGTAGAGTGGGATAGATAAAGTTATAAGCCCATAGATAAGGTCTTACCCATTCTCATGCTAAGCCAGCAAGCAAAGCATAAGGTTGGGTTAGAGCGTATCTACCGCAAATAACTCTGTCTATCCCGCTCTACGGCAAACAAAATATATTTTTTTAATATCAAGTTGGGCTCAGTAGAGTAAATATTTTAAAAAAGGCACAAAAAAAAATTTCAACCTCGTGTGGGTTCAAACCCAGAACATTTCGACCGCGACGCAACAGTACTACATTTCTAACATCGATAAACTTTGTCCGACCTCCACCGAAAACCACTCACAATTCCCTCCAGCAAGCATCATAAGGCTGGGTTGGAGCGTATCTATGGCTCTGTCCATCCCGCTCTACGTCAAACAAAAGAGTGAGATACCTATTGTTTTAAACCCATAGATACGCTCTAACCCGGCCTTATGCTACGCTTGTAGAACTAACATTTTCAGAGTGTTAAAAGACCGCCAACAAAGCGGGAGACCACGTATACGTATAGTCCTCATCATAACGAACATTTTTGCCCAAGGAACTATGCCTGGGAAATCAACGGTTTCCGAGATAATAAAGTAGGACTTTTAATTTTTTTTTTTTCAGAAATGTGTTCAGTATCACGTTCTTAACATACCTTCTCAAGAAGCCATATCAAAATTATGGATATTTCTTACAAAAAATCAAGTTAAAATTGCAACCCGCAATGTAGGTTTTCGAGAGAATGTGGTTCAAAGTCGGACTTTTAATTTTTTTTTGCAGAAATATTTTCAGTATCACGTTCTTAACATACCTTTTCAAGAAGCCATATCCAAATTATGAATATTTCTTACAAAAAACGAAGTTAAAATTGCAACCCGCAATGTATTCTAAACATCGGATAGCCTAAGTTACTCCCAGAAACGTGAGTTACGACCATGTTAAGTTTGGTTGAAAACTATTCAGCGGTGTTCGCGTTTATCGTGTTCATTCAGACAGACAGACAGACAGACAGACAGACATAAACCGTTTTTTTTGCATTTTTGGATTCAGTATAGTTTACTTAGTAACCCCTGCTAGTTTTTTTCTAAAAATATTCAATGTACAGAATTGACTTCGCTAGAGTTTTATTATAAGTATAGATAGAATAGATAGATATAGATTGAGAAGGTATATTAAGAACTAGATACTAAATACCTACATTTCTGCAAAAAAAAGTTTTGAAAAGTGAGACTTTGAACCTCATTATCTCAGAAACCGTTGATTTCCCAGGCATAGTTCCTTGGTCAAAAATGTCATATTGAACATGAGGACAATACGTGGTTTCCCGCTTTTTTGGCGGTCTTTTAACACCCTGTATACTGGGCAATTTTTGAAAAGAACGACTGTTGATGGGAATCACATATTTAAGTAAACAACGTGTCTCAGGAATAAAGTTATTTAAAAATTTCTCTTCACGTATAAGCAAAAATTTTGCAATGGGTAGCTTTAAAGTGGCACCCGACTCAGGGGTGACACAATACTGAAACTACAAATACATTTTAAAAAAATAAGAATTATTCAGTGAAAAATGCCCAAAAATTAATAAATTGTGGCCTTCCTTACTATTCTACTATCACTTGCGGCCGGCCGCACAAACCTCATAGAAACATTCGTACATAGCCTCATACCATATCGCACATGAATAGTCAGAGGGTATTATCTCGGAAAATGCAATTTTTTTTTTACGACGGATTCGAGTTCGCAAAATTTTTCTCTACAATCTGGCAAGACAGCCATATCTGTAGGTTAGTTTAAAGCCGAGAAACGGAGCTTTACGACTGTCTTCCAATTTGGTTTGCGATATATTCGAGCAGGCAAGACTGTCACATTTTAGTTAGCCACTAAGCGCCATCCGAAATTGACGGGTCACTCGTGTTATTTCAAGTTATGACAGGTGCTCTGTCAATAATTACTATAAAAAGTTAAAATGTGAGCAGTCTAGAGCGTATTATCTTTTAGTTAATACTCTTTAGCCCGTTTTGAATAATTCGTCATTTGTATTATTTTGACTTAATACTCTATAGTCCGATTTTTTTTCACAACTTTCTAAATACCATTGGTTTTATATTGACTTAATACCATATTGCCATCGGTTTCTTCTAGATACTACTCTCTGTCCAGTTTTTTTTTGTAATATTTTTTTGTTGTAAACCGAATAATACCCTTTTGACCGATAATAAATTCTAAATTCTTGTTCAAGGAAGGTGGTTTTTGCTCCCAATCCCGCTATCAAAGTAGATAATAGTGCTGAAGACCTGGAAATAGCGTAAGAAGACTGTGATGATGAAAAAGCCGACCCCACTTACGTCCATCTGGAGAATTTCTGCCTCTAAGTTCCCCGGATATTATGCCAGATCACCAACTTTTGCATTGCTAACTTAAGAATAACCTAACATAGGTAAAATATTTGAGCCAGATCGCCAACGTCGCTCGGTAGGGTAGGCTGGCGGCGTTGCCCCACTGGATGGCGAGGCTCAGCCTTTGCCCTTGGTAAGCACCAGCCCTCTGTACACTCGAGGCGTCAACCAGGCACAACGAAATCTCTTGAGAGAGTTTTCGCGCACCTGGTCCCTGAGGGTCTCTACGCCGAAGGGCGCAAATATGTAGCCCTGTACCAGGACTGCATATTTGTGCCTCTTGTACCCCGCTGTAGCCGCACCAACGCCGCCGGAGCGGCAGGAGGCCACTTTTATAAGAGACTGTGCTACTATGTCGACTTACGTAGTGTCCCAAAGCAGCGACCGCCACAGTGAGCGTCACCCCATCAGGCCTATTGCCATTGTCTCTGGCTATGCCATGCTATGCTAGGCTAAGCAAGGACCCGGAACAGATTCAGCCGCAGATCCTGGCTTGGGCCTGCTATGTCTGGCCAAGCGCTCCTGGCCGATTAGGTCGATTGTGCTGTCGACCGAGGACAGGAACGCTGGCAGCGCGATGCTTGAAGGCATTCTTATGCCCAAGCAACCGTGGTGACGGATCGACAATTTGGTCTGGGTCTATCCTCTAAAGGGCAATTTAGGACTGCTTATAAGGTTTATCTTATAATTTTGCCTCAATGTTGAATAGCGTAATACGTACAATAATTTATGAGTAAGAAAAAAAGTAAGATGTAGCATGTACAATTGTACATGTCCCACTAGCTGGGCAAAGGCCTTCTCTCTCTACGCGTGCTATACAATGCGGATTGGCTTTTTTGGTATAATGCCTTGTACGCTCAGGTTTCCTCACGATGTTTCCCTTCACAGTCAGCGAGAGGTAATTGCTACTACAAATTCACAAACATAATTCTGTCATATTTGGCAAATTCATCGAATTTGATGAATTTAATCTTTCGTAGGAATCGTCCTGCACTGGGGATCTTAGGAGGCACAGTGAGTAAAAATATGAGGCCAAGTCATGTTTTTCTTCGTCAAGGAGGATCTCTCTAAGCTCGCACTTCGATAAATTGAGTTCGAAACCAATTGACTAACAATTTTGTGTCAGCTATTCCTGCCCCCTTAACACGCTACCATTTTGCCTACTCTCAACTGTCACCTTAGCCACTGTTAACTGTCACCCCAGTAGTGTTAAGCGGCTAAGGTGACAGTTGAGAGTAGGCAAAATGGTAGCGTGCTAAGGGGGCAGGTCTAAAATTACTGATTGTGTGTCGCCTCTGTGTTTCCTCGCTAGAAATATTGATTGTTCCTAGATTTTTAATTACAAACGACTACCTTTAATAACTTTTTCTTAAAGTAAATAGCACAGAGGAAGTAGTTTATTTGAAATGAATTAATTTAATTAAATTATAAGCGACCTAAAACTAAATTAGATTGTATTAGTTTAAGTACTTTATTGAAGACTGAAATACCCAATTATTTATACCAATTTTTGTTTGTTGGGAAATATGTGACTTATTTTGTTATTTACTTCATGATTACTTAAGAAAACTAATGTCAATGATAACAAAAGTCTGCTTTCATGATTTTAAATTAATTTTAATACACTTTAAAAGATATAATTTTCAAATTCAGGTAAAAAGACCTGTATTATTTTGAAATAATACATTAGAATTGCAAAAAAAAACTGGCTATAGAGTCATAAATACAAATTAATTCAATTTTGTCGGGCTATACAGTATTATCTTGATAGAGAGTCGGGAAAAACAGTATAACTATTAATCTACTTCTTTTCAACTCTATTTTTTTCATGAATCATGCAGAGAAAGAATCAACCTACAACGCAAATACAAAAAGTTATCAATATGTCGCCTGCATCAAATGTTACGAATTTTCAAATATTCAAAACGCTTTTTCTCGAAACTCACTTTTTTGAGATAATACCCTCTGACTATTAATGTGCGATATATTAATTAAGTTGAGATAGCGTTACAAAGGTAGGAAACGCATTTGCAGAGGGTTTTAGAAAATGACTTGCAAATGAATGTTACTTAGAAAGAAATCTAATTAATTTTTAGTCTAGAAGGCGGTTTTAATTTTTGTTTTTAAAAAATCTTTATTTGGTATTGCCCTTTTTTATTTTCGGTTTTGCACACGCGCCAATTCCAAATTCTCTGATGGCACATTTCGGTCCAATCTGCGTGAACGACTGTGCCACTCCCAAATCGGCTTATTTTATCCACAAAAAAGTGCCGATAAAACAACACTTAAACGTTTAAATTATTCTCTAGCACGGGTTAGTGCTTTAAAAAAAAACAAAAAGTGGTTAAAAATAGCTCAGTTTAGCTTCAAAATTTAAAAAACTGAAAAAATAATATATTTCTCGCCACACTGCTATCGTGTCTGGTATTTTTATCCCACCTACCTAGGTATGGTCGGTCACAGTCACATATAGCCCATGCCAGCTCTTACCGCGCGCGGCATAAGGGCGCCAATTGAACAAAAAGGGGTATCCCAGCGTGTGGCCACAGGCAAACGTTATAAACTCCATCAAAACCCGGGGCCTTTCTACCTGTTACATTAATCAGGTACACAATGAACCCATTATTTTCTCTTCAAGAGGCCATCGCATCAGCCACTCAATAAATTATTCCCGAAGGTACGATCCTAAGGGGAGATGCAGACTGATAGGACGAGGCTCGAATGTGGATGTACTCGTATATTGGTGCACAAACAGCTACTATTATCCTAATTACTAGTGGTTCGCCCGAACTATGAACTCGCGACCCCATATCACAGCAACCCGACGACCGATCGACGACGACTGTTCAAACTTTAAAATTATCTTTGCCTCATTTACCCGCCTACCAAATTTCATGACGATCCGACTAAATTTACTCAAGTTATCGTCGAACGAACATTCATACATATAAACATACTTAAAAACGCCGGATTTTTCAAGTAGACTTGGAGAACTTCTTTCGCTTCGCTCGCTCGTTCAATTAACCTAAATCAATAGCTGTCTAGCTGTCTTTAGGTGTCCAAATGTACTGGATCAAAGATAAGATGGCTCTTTGTGCAACGAGCCTAAGAACCATCCCTTATATTTATTGCTCCGCTAGGTAATAAACAATTCTTCTTGTACTAGACACATTAGATAGTAGGGACGTGTATCTCGGATTTAGAGCCCGCTTTCGGAGGATCCAACAATCGTTATTTGGGATGGGAAAAACTAATTTAGAGATAATTTCTTCTAGTTTTAGGTATTTCCCAAATTTATGAACCATGAATATTTGATTGATCTCTGCCAGCATTTTCTCTTAATCTTTATTCATAACCTGACCATAAAGGTATTAATTACAGTCATTATCTTCCTGTTATATAAAATGCCATTCGTTTAAATAGCCTTGAATATCAAGGAAATCTTGACCCACCAACCAATTTACTTCTTAATTTTTATGGATGAATTAATTGATCACGAAAAAACTACAAAATTGTGAGTCTCAGATTAATGATTTCCGTGATGATAATAAATAGCACGTAATGTAAATAATGTTTACACGTACTGCCTGTCGATCCCCGTGCGCAATATTGATTTTATCGCCTATTCTACGAGACAAATTCGTGTGTAGATATATTATATGTAGATTGATAGAGAGACTTTCATCCGTTTTAACTGGATCACATTTGAAAAAGGATGGCGTAATTTGACCGGACTTCTGATAAGTTCGCGTTGAACGGTATGGAAATACGGTTCCTGGAAATAATTGTGATTTTTTATATTAATTTAACGGTTTCACGTACTTTTATTATTTGTCGGGATAGCAGACATGTTTCGACCTCGTCCGGAAGTTTTAATCATAGAGGAGGGACGGACGACGCGTTCGTCGCCGCGTTCATGTGCAGTGGTAAAACATTGTAAAATGTTGTTTTCAAAACTTAAGCCATCCTTTCTACCTTGTCTTTTTAGCTGTGGTGTAAAAACAACAATCTAATGGGATTTCCATTTTGTTGCAGGTAATCATCAAAGTTTGCAGTTACATTGAATTATTACCTACAACATGTTTCTTTCGTAAGTATAACCTACTCATGTCGATGTTTTATTCACGATCAGTCAGCGATACCTACTAGGAAAGAGTACCTTAGGTTAGTGGTCCCACTATCGAACAAAAAATATCCTTAAAATAAAGAGCCTATGGTGGCACCATTGCGTTACAGATTGAGGCCCCAATGTGCACGTGTTGCGGCGATGCCGTTCCGTATTTAATTTTGTGGCCCATAGTTTGGACGAAGGCTATTTTATTCCAGTCTACGATTCCAATATTATATAATTTTCTTGGTAAGTAATTAAAAAAAAAAAGACATGGAGGCTACAATGCTAAATTAGCTCGATGTAGCCGAGCCACCGAATAGAAACGGTCGCCTCGTAATCAACACAGCCTTTAGGCTTGTCAGTGCGTGGATTGTGCGGAATGACCTATCTCAAACGTATTCTTTAGCAGAAGACAAACTCAATTTTATTTCAAAACGTTCCTCGATACAGATATTTTTTTTAGATATATCTTACACTAATATTATAAAAAGGAAAAGTTTGTAAGTATCTATGTAGGCGGTAATCTCCAAAACAAATCATTCGATTTTAAAAAATCTTTCACTAATGGAAAGCTACGTTATCGCTGAGTGCTATAGGCTATTTTTATTGTGATAACGGGAAGAAGAACTAAGTCTGCGCGGACGAAGTCGCGGGTAAAAGCTAAAAATGACAACAATTTCTTGGTGCAGCAAATATGGAATTTTAGGACTTTTATTATTCTTTTTTTCTTTTTTTATTAGCAGACTGCACACACACATCTTTTCAGTTCTACCTACACTCACTTAGTTTCACAACGTCAAAATTTATTTCGCCTTTAAAAACGATTTACTCAAAAACGCTCGTAATGTGGTCATTACTTTGACAACCTTCTTTGAGCAAAAGCGGACTTGCGGACCGCTATGATTAAGTGCCAGAAAAATTGTATGGAATTTCATTAATGTCGTGTTTTGCGGCCAGAAATATTGTATGAAAATCCATTAATGTCGAGTTTTGTTTGATATAAAACTCAAAAATTAGGTACAAAAAGTATTTATTTAGAATTTGGCTGTTTAGGTGCTGGCAGTTTACAAATTGCATAGAAAAAAAAAGCGCGGCCATATTGTTTTTGCCGTTTCGCGCGATGCTCGAAGTGATTTTTTCTGTGCGTGCTGTTTTTGTTGTAAATAAAAGTGAACTCTTCAAGCAACGAATCCTCCGATTCAATGTGTTTAACAACGCCGAACATAAAAAGGAAGAATTAGATATTTAAAAGGTATTGCCACCGAAGTCAAAGAAAAAATACAAGTTTATCTACGAAAAGGTTGCGGAATGGAAAATCAACAGAAAGTAAACTACGACAAATGGTAAGCTGATTCTGTTTAAATTGTTTGAGTAAAGCACTGTACAAGCCTCGGGTCTGCAAGCCTCGAGCTTACCTTAGCTACGCTCTTGGCCCTCAAGTTTGGTCATCATTGCAGCCCTTGCTGTCCGCGCTATAAAATTCGTTCCAGCTTGTCCATCAAGGGCTGCAATGCTGACCGCGCTGTGAAGGCCTTGAGCTGCGCTACGCTGCGCTCGGTCATCAAAAACGTGCCAGAAACGCACCCATTAAAGACCGCGGCAGTAAAAATAATAATAATAATAACCCCTGTGTGGTTCCCGGGAGGTAAAGAATTGGACCAACCCATTTCTTCCCGTGGGTGTCGTAAAAGGCGACTAAGGGAATGGAGGGACCATTAAGGTTCCTCCACCGCAGGGCAGCTTGTGGCGAGCTGTTGGTATGTGGCGGTACCACGGACCCGAGTCTTCCGAGGGTCGAAAACTGGTCCTCGCATCCACGTCTTTGTACAAGAGTGGATTGGAATCCAAGAGGACCGCCCAAGTAACATTTCATTTGGGCCTAGGTTGTAAAAATTGCCTTTAGGTTTTAGAAGGGTTGTACAAAGGTTAATGATTTGCTAGTTGGTTAAATTTAGTATTTGAGAATGATTACTAAGTCCTAAAACTAATAGTTTATTGTTAAAACCTTGAAGTTGCTGACAAGAGTTAACGTTAACGTTATTATGACTTGTGTTTCAAGAGCTTACAGCCTCAGGATCTTATAGTTGTCGTAAGCTACTGATAAGGTTCTGGAAAGGCTGTCATTTAACTTATGTGTGATCTAAAGGTTAAATTTTTAACCTTGATATTACCATAAGGTTTTGAAAAGTTGAAATTGCTTATAAGTAGTTTCTAAAACCTACCTACAACTTTGAGGTTAGATCGGAGTTGTCTAGGCAAACAAATTAGGACTGTGTGGTGAAAAACAAAACCAATAAGCTGTTGTTTTGCGCTGAAGGCATGATTCAATTCCTACAGGAATATTTTAAAGCTTGAGAGGCATCCTCAAAACCCGACAGTTGTCTCCGCGACTTCAAAGAATAGGTATACATTGTAAGCATTACGCGTCTTGAAAAATGAACCGACACAGGGTGATACAAAAAAAGGAGTGGAAATTTTAAGCGTAAAGTGCGTAAAAATGTTATGAATGATTAATACAACGGTAAGTTTTATTATTTTTATTATTTACTAGTTGTAAACTTCTGTTCTCTGTAAACTTCGTATCAGTTCGATTTCGCTATTTATTTTTTTGTAATTTTCAGCTGTTCCTTTAAATCGATGAAGCCATTTTTTTTCATTTAGTGACACTAATGGAAAGCTGGGTATTCAAGATAATAAGTACACATTAAATTAATATGTATTTTTTTTAGTACGATACCTAAGCATTTGGTTAGTAAAATTCTCAATTCAGAAACCGGGCCTAAGGGTGGTATTCTAAAAGTATAAAAACATGTTTGTGGTATATGGTCCTCCCTTATTTTTCATTATTATTATTTTGTTGTCGTATCCTCCATTATTACACATACATTCTGTAAAAATTGGTATTTGTATTTTTTTTAGTGTGAAAAATGTTTTAATACTTTCCAAAAAAACCTTCACCAAAGCACCGAAACCGGGCCTTAGGGTGGTATTCATGAACGATACTTAAACTGAGATCCAAATTGAACTCAGTTTAAACTTAGTTTAAAGTGAGCTCAATTTTGAACTTACTTTAAACTGAGTTCAAAATTCTAGGGTCGGCAGACTTAACCACATAAGTCCTATACAATTTCTATAGGACTTATGTGGTTATGTCCGCCGACCCTAGAATTGATCTATGTTTAAACTTAGTTTAGTGAGATCAATTTTGAACTTACTTTAAACTGAGTTCTAAATTGATATTATTATTATTCGAATCGAATCGAATCCAACGGAATCTAATCGAATCGAATCGAATCGAATGTAATCGAATCGAATCAAATCGAATGTAATCGAATCGAATCGAATCGAAACGGATAGAATCGAATCGAATCAGATATTGCTAGATTCATACTGATTCAAGTATCAAAATTTTAACTGCTCATATCTCCGAAACGGCTAATGCTAGACCCATGTTTATGGTACTCTAAAAAAAGGACTTGACGAGCTTTATCTGATGAAAGCAACAAAAATAATAAAAAGTTATTAAAAATTTATAAAAAATAAGTATCAAAACTTTAACTGCCTATAACTCCTAAACGGCTAATGCTAGACCCATGTTTATGGTACTCTGAAAAAAGGGCATGACGAGCTCTACCTGATAAAAGAAAAAAATAAAAATAAAAAAGAAGTATCAAAACTTTAACTACCCATATCTCCTAAACGGCTAATGCTAGACCCATTTTTATGGTACTCAAAAAAAGGGTTCGACGAGCTCTACCTGATGAAAGCAACAAAAATAATAAAATGTTATTAACTAGTGGTTCGCCCCGAACTTTGAACTCGCGACCCCATATCTCAGCAACCCCTAGACCGATTTGGCTCATGTTTGAACTTAAAAATTCTCTTTACCTTATTTACCTGCCCACCTGACGATCCGACTAAATTTACTCAAGTTATCGTCGAACGAACATTCATACATACATACATACATCGATTGAATTGGATTTGATTTGATTTGATATTGATTTAATTCGATTCTATGCGACTCGAATCGAATCAATTTAAATTAAATTACTAATTTGGGTCTAGCATTGGCCGTTTAGGAGATACTAGTGGTTCGCCCCGAACTTTGAACTCGCGACCCTCTATCTCAGTAACCCCTCGACCGATTTGCCTCATTTACCCGCCTACCAAATTTCATGACGATCCGACTACATTTACTCAAGTTATCGTCGAACGAACATTCATACATACATACATACAAACGCGGATTGTTCCAGTAGACTCGGAGAACTTCGCTCGCTCGTTCAAATATGGGCAGTTAAAGTTTTGATACTTCTTTTTTATTGAACGAGCGAGCGAAGCGAGCGAAGTTCTCCGAGTCTACTGGAACAATCCGGCGTTTGCATGTTTGTATGTATGTATGTATGTTCGTTCGACGATAACTTGAGTAAATTCGGTCGGATCATTATGAAATTTGGTAGGCGGGTAAATGAAATTAAAAGAATTTTTAAGTTCGAACATGAGCCAAATCGGTCGAGGGGATGCCGAGGGTTGTTAAGTTTATATGGGGTCGCGAGTTCACAGTTCGGGGCGAACTACTAGTTATTTTTGTTTCTTTCATCAGGTAGAGCTCGTCGAGCCCCTTTTTTAGAGTACTATGAACATGGGTCTAGCGTTAGCCGTTTAGGAGATATGGGCAGTTAAAGTTTTGATACATCTTTTTATTATTTTTGTTGCGTTCATCAGGTAGAGCTCGTTGAACCCTTTTTTTGAGTACCATAAACATGGGTCTAGCATTAGCCGTTTAGGAGATATAGGCAGTTAAAGTTTTGATACTTGAATCAGTACACACGACAGCACGTCGACCCTTACACGCTAGCACTTTGCTCGGTTACGTTACGGGCGATTTTACAACAACTGACGTGTTGTCGTGTGTACTATGAATCTAGCAATAGCCGATTCGATTCGATTCGATTCGTTTCGTTTCGATTCGATTCGATTCGATTCGATACGATTCGATTCGACTCGTTTTGTTTCGTTTCGTTTCGATTCGATTCGATTCGATTCGATTTGATTCGATTCGATTCGAATAATAATAATATCAATTTTGAACTCAGTAATACCAGTTGGTTAAAGTAACTTCAAAATTGATCTCACTAAACTAAATATAAACAGAGATCAATTTTGAACTCAGTTTAAAGTTAGTTCAAAATTGATCTCACTTTATACTAAGTTTAAACAGAGTTCAATTTTGATTTCAGTTCATGACCACCCTTAGAGCAGCCTGTAGCTGTTTGTTGAACGAAGGTCAAACGCATGTCCCCCTACAACCAAAACTTAAAAGCAACAAATTTAGCTCAGTGGTGGTTTTCGCAACTGGTAAGTCTTGGACAACTCCTGGTAATAACCTTGAAGCGTTGAAAACAGCCTTGTCGTTTGAGGTAGCTCCGCGAGATTACCTTCAGCTCTTATTTTGGAAAATCTTAAGAGCTCTTAGCTGTTACAGTTCTGAAAAGGAAAAACATAATACTTTCAAGTAATTTCCTAACGTCAGCCATATTTAATATTAAAAAATGAAAAAAAAAACGAAACAAAACCAATATTTTAATTAAATAAAGCGTAATCAAATACCATGTGCTACACGATTTATAATATATATTTTTCATATGAATAGTAGTTTGATTTCTGATGTGACTTACCACCGATCACCAATTTATTTTATTAAAAAATATCCGAAATGTTTAACTTATGAAAGGCCCGTCTTGTATACAGCACTATTATCGTAAAGTTTCACGATGAAGTGCCAATCGCACTATATTTTGATTATTTCCTGACTTTACCAAGCTACTTATTATTTTTATAAACACTTTGCTTATCTAGCCATTTTGAAAGATGGCCGAACGAAAAAGGAATGACGCCATTGTAAATAAGTATTTGAATCTGTGTAAAAAATCTTAAACAGAAGCTATTTAAAACTTGTAAGTCCTGGAAAGGTATTTATTCATATCCATCAAAAAGGTTCTAAGTTGTCATAGAGTTACATCCAAGACTAATTTAGAACTTATAAGTTGTCTTGCAAGGTTATAATAACGTTAAATTAAGGTTGTGAAGGTTATATTTAGGTTCTATGCAAGTATTGGAAAGGTTCTGGATTTGAGCTATAGGTTGTGCTGTAGCTCTCAGAAAGGTTCTAAAACCGGGGCCCTTTTGGCACTCAGAAGGTAATTACAAGGTTAATATAACTTAATTGAGAGTTATAAGACTTACGAGCAGATTTCCATACAAAGGTTCTAGAACCTGTTCAAAACCTTTCTACAACCTAAAATGTTACTTGGGCGGGACCCTCACCTCTGGCTTGCCTTTACCGGCCGTCCAGAGTGGAGCGCAAGAGCTATATGCTCGCAGGGTGGAAGTGAAAGATGCATAAGACGCGAGTTGGCACTGTGACTGTGGCTACCACTACAGTCACAGGGTAGAAAGCGGCGCACACCTCTCGACACCCTGAGCTGTTCACAACGATGTTGCCACCTTGCTGTCCAGGGCTAGCCCATAAGCGGCGGCATATTTAGGTGGCCCATTTAGTGAGCAGCAAGTCACCGTCTGCCAATTTAATAAGTTGAGACATTTTAGTGGCAGACGACCGTTGTCTCAACTCCATAGCCCAGTTACCCAGTCCATCCATACGCATCCCCATAACCCAATTCTTTGTTCCCACCCAACCCTACAATAGCCTGTGTCCTTTGCGGGAAAGCCACCAGAGTGCATTTTGTGATGTGGTGTGCTCTGAGGGTGGATCCAATAAGTGTACCCACATTGCATCAGGTCGGCGTGACCTGTGCTTTGGACGGGAAAGTACTGCGAGTGTATTTTGGTGTATGGTACTCTCGCAGAATGGACCTTGAAGATGCGCATGGTCACGTCGCACCAGGTCAATGTAGGTGGTGCACCTGATGGGAACCCTCAAGTGTATTTTTGTGTGTTTGTTGCACTCTGGGGGACCCAACAGGTGCACCACGTTACATAAGATCAAATTGTCAAACGGGCCTCTACGTGTTGGATACGTCCCCACGCACGCCGGCTAAAGGACCGGGACTCTGTAGTCCCGTGAATCTTTACGATAGACATACATAATAATAATTATTTATTCCGGAAAATTCAATCCATTACAAGTTTTTTAAATTTAAATTTAAAATAAGTAATGTACTATTTCTTCATTCTTGAAAACTTGCTCCAATGACGCAACGCAAACAAATGACTTCTATAAAAAAAGTATTCAAATTCAAATATATTTTAACCAAACGATAGAAAAAAAACATATTATGCTTAAAACTAGTGAATTTTTAAAATGTAAAGTTGGGTAGTTTTTCTTTTACGCCGGATTGAAAATTAGATATTTATTTTACATTATTATTTTATTAAATGTATTAGCTATATTCAATGCATTAGTATATTTTTTCTTTCCAATTCTGACTACTTATTGAACACCCCTCTTAGATAGACAATCGCGCTAACACCGAGTCAAGTTTCTGTAGTGATGAATCTAAAACGACGAGGCCTAAGATAAATTATCTTAACGACATCCACCCTGCCCTCGTTCGTTGATTCGACCCTGTGGGGTGACGCGAATCTGTGTTGTGTGAATGGGGGAATTCGGTACGCAAAGTTTTTTGTTCGAAAGTCCGTTAATGGCTTAATCTTATCTTTAGACAATATTGAGAAACTAATTTCAATATTTTTTATTTTGGTTCAGTAGTTTGGATTTTACAACGTTTCAAAGATACGGTTTTATGACGTCACGCGACGGTCTGCATACTGTTGGCGGTCATAGGAACAAAACGTTTTAGCGCATAAAAACAAAACTACTGGATCAAAATAAAAAAAAATTGAATTAGTTTCTCAATATTGTCTAAAGATAAGTTTAAGCCAATAACGGACTTTCGAACAAAAACCTTTGCGTACCGAATTGTCACGAGTCAAAATAAAGAGGAAAGATTTGATTGTTTGTTTGTTTGTATTGAATAGGCTCCGAAACTACTGGACCGATTTGAAAAATTATTTTACCATTACTAGCCGACATTATCCCTGATGATCATAGGCTACTTTTTACCGCGGGAAAATGCTTTATTCCTACGGGAAAACGGGTAATAGGACAACGGATAGTAAGAATTATCCTTCCGTACTTAACTTTTTCATATAACTTCTATGGGTTGAAATTGTATATGAGTATTTCGATGGTTTCCGGGATGATTTAAAAATACAATTGGACCCGGTAGGTGGCGCTGCTGTCGGTATGTCAACTACTAAACGACTTGATCTGAAATACCCTGTACTAAGCGGTGGTGGTCTAGTGGGTAGAGCAGCGGACTCTGAAGCAAGAGGTCCCCGGTTCGATTCTCAGTGCGGGCATTGTATCTATGACTTTGATTAAGGTCAAAGTTACGTACATTTGTAAATTTGTAGTAGCAATACCACTCGCTAACGGTGAAGGAAAACATCGTGAGGAAACCCGCGACTTCGTTGCTCCACACGTATTGACTTGTCTTTCATGTGGGCTAGGCCGACTAAGCTATCAGGATGGTATAGGCGCTGGGCAAGCCTACTCCATCTAAAACAATGGCCAGGCACTGCAGCGCGCAGAGTGGTCTCTTCACCCATCTAGTGTGAGTGAAGGTGCCACTGGACGCTGTATAAATCATCTCATTACGTAGATGCAAAGGCTTTAGTTACGCCAAAACGGCTGCATGGATTTGAATGAAACTTGGAAAGCTTACACGCCGCAGTAACACAGGCCTATAAATTACTAGCTTTTCCCGTCACTTCGTCCGCGCTGACATCGTGAACGTGTATAATTCAATCTACGTGAACAAAGGATAGTTAAAAGTGACTTTTCATCAATACGTCATCTTAATTATAAAACAAAGTCGTGTTAGTTACACCATTTATAACTCGAGAACGGTTGGACCGATTTTTATGATTTTTTATTTGTTGGATTTCTCTCCGCCCCGAATAGCATAATAACCATTAAAACAGAGCAAAAAACTCACGAGAAAAAAATTCAGTCTGCGCGGAAAAAGTCGCGGGCAAAAGCTAGTTAAACTTTTATAAGCTAGCACATTTTGTATTTCGTAAGTTTCCTACGTAAATACAAGTAAGTTTACGAAATAGATACAAAAGGAATTCATTCATACACAGCATTATAATCTACAGAAACTTTCTAAGTTTGTAGGTATAGGGGTGAGCTCGGTTGAATGCAACATGTGTGGTGAACAAAACATAACAGGACAGACAATTCCATTTGGTGCTAACGAGTCAATTAATGGATTCGCATTTGTATTTGCCGAGCCCATGTCATTTTAACTAATGGTCGTAATAACATACCTAATGATTCCTACCTTAGGTCAGCATTTCTCAAAGCGGGGTTCGCCAGTTGTTTAGAGCACGCACCAAGAAAAAAGTCCCGCATGTTAAATAATTTAGGTTCTTATGCCCGTTTTCACCAACCACGAAAATTATCTGCGCCTCTGAAAGTCTAGGGGTCGTGGATGAAGGACCATTCGAATTCCACTCACAAGCGTTATGAGTTGAGTGTGTATGATCCTTCATGCATGACCCATAGACTTGTAGAGGTGCATATAACTTACGTTAAAAGGCCTTTTAAAATTAGGGGTGGTTGGTGAAAACGGGCATTAGTCCAATACATTTAAGGTTGCTGAGGGAACTAAATTATTTGATGGCGCGACCTCTACATAAATGGGGTTCGTTTTTACAGTCGACAACATGTCAGAATGTACAGCGCCGCGCCTTCGTCCCACGTCGCTTCGGTGTGACTAGCGCCCAAGGCGCCGACCGAACGTCTTTAAATATGACGTCAATTTGTCACTGAGGGCAACAATCGTAAATTAAATACCTTGTAAGATGCATTACGACTGAATGAGAAAGGCAGCAAACCACCAACACTGAACATTTTTGGGAGAGGCCTGTGTTCAGAAATGGACCAACAGAGGCTGCCAATGATGATGATGAAGATGCATCGTATTCTTTATACTCCGTGCAATTTTAGTGGTTTTAAAGCCGAAGGTATTTTGTTGCACTGGTAATTCTGAGTCAAATTACACATTCCAAAACGCGCGAATAAAAAATTCACTTCTCCATACAAATGGTGTCGATTGGCAATAGCCGTTTGTATTGGGAAGTGTTTTTTTTTTTCGCTCGTTTTGAAGTAAAATGTCGGAATTTGGCTCTGAATCACGAGTGCAACTAAATACCTTCGGCTTTAAAACCACTAAAATTCCACGGTGTATGTAGGTATGCCAGCGGTTCCCAACCGATGGTCCATGAGAGCCTTGAAAGTGGTCCGAAAACGTCACGTTCGCGCCGCGTCTTCGTCTCTTCTGTGTGGCTGGCGCCTTACGTCCACTTGCGTCAACCAGGGTTAGCCAGTTAACTCTGAGTTAACGTCAAAAATTGTATGGAAATGTAAAATTAACTCGGAGTTAGTTGGCTAACCCTGATTGACGCCAGTCCGCCTTACAGACTTACAAGGGCCTTAGCCTGTAACGCAATGGTGCCAAAATGGGCTCCCAGTCGACAGCTTCAATTACGATTTATTAATGCTGTCGGTCCTTTTAATGTTTTTGTAGTACAGCAAAGAATATTCTGATTCTAATTCTAGAGTATTAGTTCTCTGGTGGCTCACCCAGCGATGGTAACCCATTATTGCGTGACGTGTGTCTGTTTACGCCGTCGTAGACAATTTATATGCAAAACTGTGTAATGGGAAGACGAGAGTGATAACATTCTATCTTATAATGCGATGAGAGATGAGATGACGCACTTGGGGGCCTAGCGTATCATACTATTGGTTTGACTTCACTGCTCACCAAATATTGTGGCTGTGAAGTGCAATTAATTAGTCATGTATGTACTGTGTATGTTAGCTATTAGGACAGAGGCTGAAATGGGTATTAAATATGTGCATAATAAATTGTAATCAGGAATCATTTGTTTTTTTCGATAATGAATAAAATAAATATAAATAAAATAGCCGTATTTTTCGATAATGAAGTTTACATGCGGTACTTTACTTTTATTATCATTTTACGAGATTTATGTTTGTTTTGGTTTCATGCGTATGAAATTGAACATTAATTAGCGGCTTTTTATCATAATTCATAAGTTATTTTCAGAATCCACTGTACAGGATTTGTACTATACATGTGCATTTTATTTTATGACGGGTGTGTCATTCACTATACATAATATAAAATAACACTTCTTCCTTAACTTTTCCTTTTAAACTGTTCAACATCCTATCTAACTTTATTTGTACGTACAGTAGACCACACGGTAGGATACCCCTTTTTGTTCGATTGGCGCCTTTAAGCCGCGCGCGGTAAGAGCTACCATGGACTATCCTTTAAACTGTGGCCGACCGTGCATCTTACATCGCAGGCATTAAAGTTTTTAATGTATAGGGTAGGTGTTGCAAAGGCGTCCCATTTTTCCCACTATCACCCACTTCAACAATTTTCAGTCATCTTTTTCAACTTTTCGACATCTTATCAAACTCACACGCCTACTGTTTATGTCCATGCACCTTACACCTAAGGCATTAAGGTTCACAATTCTTTATGGTTGGTGTTGCAGTGGCGTCCCCGCCAGGGGGCGCGGGCGCGCCGCGGGAGGACCCCCCCCGCCCGCCGCCGCCGCCCGCGCCGCGAAATGGCACTCAACCTAGTAAGCACGCGATTAACGCTTCAGTAACCTTGTAGATAACGCTTGGTAGTTGTCGATGTAGCTTAAGGTACCGCCCGCCCAACCATAAGGCCGGCAACATACAGACCGAATTTTTCCGTAACGGAAAAACGAATGGTGATTCCGAACGCAGGAACTGCATACAAATCTATGAAAATTCCGGACGGAAAAAACCGTATGTGCGTGGTAGGTCCATAGACTTGTATGCAACTATGCAGTCACTGCGTTCGGATTTTCGAAATCCCGATTCGATTTTTTTCCATCCGGAATTCCTTCTGTATGTGGCGGGCCTAAGATAAAAGCGTGCAGTACCTCCGACGCCAATGGCACTACACTATAATAGGTAAGCACACGCTTCTTCTGTAATCTTGTAGAGAACGCTTGGTAGTGCGGTCTATATGTAGCTTGAAACAGCAGAAGTAGAAGCCAAGGCGTGCGGTACCACCCGCCCAACCCTAATACGTTACTACCCTCCTACCGTCGCGAAAGTTGCGAAAAACCTTAGGCCGGCCACATAAAGACGGAATTCCGGACGGAAAAAAATTAATCAGGATTCCGAACGAAGTAACTGCATACAAATCTATGGACCTACCACACATATATATAGAGTGTATACAGTTTTTTCCGTCCGGAATTTTCATAGATTTGTATGCATTTACTGCGTTCGTTTGTTACGGAAAAATTCCGTCCGTATGTAGCCGGCCTTAATCGCTTGATGTTTATACTTGTAGGAAAAGCTTGGTAGTAGAGTTGATGTAGCTTGATGCCGCAGTCGTAGTGATGTAGCTTGAAACAGCGGACTGTGCCAAACTGCCCAACCGTACGGTACCACCTGCCAAATCGTAGGTACTGCATTTCCCGCCCAACAGTGTGTTACCGCCCGCCCCTCGTTTACCTACCCGCGATTAACTTCAAGTATTGATGTGTATGACGTTGACGTGTCATCTAAGAAAAAAAATAGGATGGACTTCAAAACTAGCGTCTTTCATCCTATATTTTTTTAAACGGGTTATACAGGGCGTCCCACGGCTATGCCACATGGAGGGAAAGTACCTTAAATATTGTTGATGGAACATTTTACTGAAAGAAGACATTATTTTAATTTAAAAAACAATTTAAACTGCATTCATAGATATTGAAATAATTACATGGTTGAACCGGGAATCGAACCCGTTACATGAGAAAAATAATGACCCTGTAGTTTTATCATACCGATCGAAAGGCTTCATGATAAAGATTATTTTTTGCTAAATAACATAGTGTCAGAAATAAAAGGAAGACCATGAATTTTAACATTTACCTGGTAGTATGCAACAAATCCTGAGCCGAAAGACGCGTAAAATTTTGTCCATCGCAATGCGGCTGGCTGATTATAAAGAAATAATTAAAAATGTGTTTTATTTTCATACTTTTATTCTTTTGTTACTGTGATTTTCATTGATAAATTGATGAAATTGGTATTAAAAATGTTAAAATTTATGGTCTTCCTTTTATTTCTGACACTATGTTATTTAGCAAAAAATAATCCTTATGATAAAGCCTTTCGATCGGTATGATAAAACTACAGGGTAATTATTTTTCTCATGTAACGGATTCGATTCCCGGTTCAACCATGTAATTATTTAGACATCTATGAATGCAGTTTAAATTGGTTTTTAAAGTCAAATAATGTCTTCTTTCAGTAAAATGTCTACAATATTCAAGGTACTTTCCCTCCATGTGGCATAGCTGGGACGCCCTGTATATACTTGTAATCTTGTAGAAAACGCTTGGTAGGTTGATGTTGTTTGATAGCGCGTTAAAACTGCCCAGTGTTTACACCCATCCACCGCCATCCACCTAGTAGTACCTAGATGTGTAACCTTGTAGATAAATTTTGGTAGAATACTGATAATATTGTAGCTTGAAAACGATTATTTACTATTATTACGCCTTCTAGGATAAGCTTCGACGTAGTTTTAGTTTTAATTTGTTTACTTACTTATAATAATAATAATAAAGCCATTTATGTCCAAAACAATACATGCAGAGAATGTGTAAGATAGTTTGCCATAAAAATAACCATAAGAAACTATTTTTTCATCTCCCATGCTCGGAAAGTACGCTGTTATTTTAAACATGCGATCGTAGAAGATCGTTTTTTAAACCACTTTGTATTTTTGTGCGCTTCGAAATTTGAACTCGACGCCCTAATAAAAAAAAAAGACTTGTAGCGTTGCCTAGCAACGGATTGTTGATTTTATAACACTTCAAGAAGACACGATTTGTAATCAACAACCCGTTGCTAGGCAACGCCACATACTCCTTTGTGAAGAAGCAAATAAGAAGGAAACTCATTTCACTAACCTCTATGTAGGTACCTACTACATGTCTATTGTTTGTCACTCATGGCTGACAAAATCATTTCCTCGCTTCTGTGAGATGAAACTTTTTGTGTTTCGCACGAATGCAACATTATTTGCGTCTCGAGCTTCTGAATGACTCGCTACGCTCAGGTTTCTTTTTTTGAACCACTCGCTACGCTCGTGGCTCAATTTTAGAAACCTTTGCTAGCTCGGTATTCAATACAAGCACTCGCCGCAAACAATAATTTTGCATTCTTGCAATTAATAACTAATAAGCAAAATTCTCAAATCAGAAACTTAGCAAAATTCTCAAATCAGAAACCGAGCCAATAGTACCTAAATAGAGGTTAGTGAAATGAGTTTCCTTCTTCTTTGCTTCTTCACAAAGGATTATGTGGCGTTGCCTAGCAACGGGTTGTTGATTACAATCGTGTCTTCTTAAAGTGTCATTAAATCAACAACCCATTGCTAGGCAACGCTACAAGTTAAAGGAGTTCCTTATATTTATCTTTATTAGGGCGTCGAGTTCAAATTTCAAAGCGCACAAATTGCAAAATGGTTTAAAAAAAGATTTTCTGCGATTGAATGTTTTAAGTAACAGCGTACTTTCCGAGCATGGGAGATGAAAAATTTCTTTTTAATTTGGAGTGCTCGTACGTATACTTACCTAAGTACTTAGAAAAACTTAACTCGCACGCCCATATCCTTGAAATGAACTAATTTCCTAGAAATATTAATGGACCAATGGTATATTAAATGACTGTATGAATTATCACAAACTTCAAACCCGTTGCAAACTTAAACAAAAGAATAACAATTTGAGCTTCAGTCTGCAAATTCTAAACGTTGGACAACTTTTGGTAATTTTAATTTGGGCTGTTTTACTTTCCTGAAACAGTTTGCGCTAGATTTATTTAGCCTGTAGGCTAGAAAGGAAAAGAGTAGGTATCAAATTGGTTTATTTCTGGGAATTTGTAGTAGCTATACAGGGTGGATTTTTGAGACGGGGCAGTAAGGGCAGGTACCTTAACCGTTATACTTACATAGAAACGATCTTAGGAGACCTTCCATTACTTTTTTAGATATTATGAACTGCATTCACGGATTTTGGTAAAAAATTACAGTCAGCGAAAAATATGCTAAAATACCGAATTTTTTTTTATGCCAATCCATCCACTCCACTCGCTATCAGTGAATACAAAGATTTTCATAAGGTTAAAAATTCGCTCGGGACATAATTTGAACCGGCAACCTCTTGCATACCGTGCCCTAGCACGGGTTAGCGATTTTGAAAATACAAAAAGTGAATACAAACTCAACGTGAAAATCAGCAATCCGCAGTGAGTGACTCTCTATGTCTCTCTAAAAATTTTTGAAGTCTATCTTTTTTAATTGAGTGTTGTCATTTGGGAAAAAGGAAATAGGCATAGAGATGGGAACAAATTAGCGATGGGATTGCTGCAGGCACAGACAGACGGCCTTTGCCCAGCCAGGGGGACATGTACGGTCGGCCACAGTCTAGGATAACCCATGGTAGCTCTTACCGCGCGCGGCAAAAGGGCGCCAATCGAACAAAAAGGGATACCCTAGCGTCCTTTTTACCGACTTCAAAAGGAGGACGTATTCAATCCGACCTATTTTTTTTTTATGTTTGTTTCCTCAGAACTTTATTCTAGGTGGACCGATTTTGATGATTCTTTTTTTGTTTGAATCCCGTGTGGCCCCGTAAAAAATGGTGAAGATCTGATGAAGGACTTCGGAGATGGAGAACGAAACTACTCAACGGACAGCAGCAGATCACTCGGAATCAGTCTGTAGTGTAGTTGAGAAGGGAACTTGAAGTCAGTATTTTTATTTTTGTTAATGGCCCGTTTACAGAAAAAAAACGTAGTTCTTTTTTTCTCCACTGATGGCGCTCATAATACGGCACTTTACGGCAGTCATTTGAAATTTCACCAGTGTTGCCAACGGTACGACAAGTTGCTGTATTCTGTAATAATCATAACCACAAACACAATTTATTGCTTGCAAATTTTATCGCATCACGTAGTTGATGTCAGTCAGTCATTATCCTACCTACCTATTCTATGTTTATCCAAAACCATTTATGTTTTTGCTTTCAAGAATAAAAATTGCAAATATATGACACGGCATTTTTACCGATTGAACATGGCAAGCCTGATTCTTATCTGTGGTGTTTGTGTATCTTTAGGACTAGTACTTTCTAATCTGTGAATCTGTGGGAAAAAGTGTTATTTGACTGCCGTAATGTAGCCGTATTTTCTGCGCCATCTAGCAAGCATTTTAAAATCAGCTTTTAACTGTCAGTTGAAAACGGCTCATTTACGATCTTTTTCCCCTCTGGTGGCAGAACGACCAAATTTGGGTTACGTTACGGTTACGGGGATAAGCGGCGACTGCTGCATTATAACAACAAAAACAGCACTGTAGGTTACTCATAATACATGTTGCATGACGCATGAGGCATACTGGCTGAATATTTCATGAATGCTGACCGGCCTGCGTTTATGTATGCAACAACGCCTGTTTGATGTAAAGTAGGATTATGTACTTACCTACAGCTTACAACTCGGGGTAGACTCTACCATCAAATAAAGTATTAAGTAGTGTTTTCTCTGTGCCTACTCCATCTAAAACCAGGCACTGCAGGCACTGCAGCGCTGAGTGGTCTCTTCACCAATCTAGTGTGAGTGAAGGTGCCACTGGACGCTGTATAAATCATCTCATTACGTAGATGCAAAGGCCTTAGTTTTCTCTTTTTCTCTGTGGTGAATTATTGGCTTTTTTAACTAGGCTCCAACATTTTTATTACTGCAAAAATTTTGTCCACACCTATAAGCTCCGACGAGCTTTAAAAACGCTTGACGTTGCGCAATAAAGTGGATCCAAAATCCTCATGGAAATTCTATTAATCTAAATCATGTAACTACATGTAATCGTGAAATATGTCTACTACAACTACAAGTGCTATAAGACAGAGTGGGGTCGCACACGCCCTGCCCTGCTATGACAAAAACATTCAAACAAAATTTTAAAGAACCCCTTCAAGATCTCAGTGGATCTTCTTTGCTAGAAAAAACCATTGAAATCAAGTGCCAAAAAGAACAAGCCTGAAGGAACAGCCGCAGCATCGGAAAAAGTAAGTTGAAAATAATCAAACCAGCCAGCTAGCATCTCCGCGCCTCACGCTCATCGCTCGGTTGCTATGGCAACGGCTGCATTTTCATCTTGCCTGAAACTTTCCATATGGTAATGGTAATGGTAAAACGGGCTGTTTTCCGCAACTCGACGTCTCTACTTGCGCCTATTTTGCGTCTGGTGGGATTTTTCATCCTTGCCAACCCAGCTCCTCCAGAAAGTCCAGCAGTCCACGGATGTTCTGGAGCACTTCGGGGAGCGACCCCGGCGAACCGAGGTGGGTAGCCCGGTATTTTGCCAGCTCCCTGCATTCCAGCAGGATATGAGCGGCTGTTTCGTCTGTCCCCATGCAGGCTCTGCACAGAGGACTGTCGGTGACACCTATTAAAAATAGTTGTCTGTTAAAAGGACCGTGACCGGTTATTACTCCTGTCACCGTTCGCAGCTGGTTTCTTGTTAGCCTAAGAAGTTTCCTGGTCAGACGAGGGTTTGCCATTGGCAATGCCTCTCTGGCCTGTCTGCAATCAGAGGTGTTAGCCCAGCTGGAGTATTGTAATCCGCGTGTGCGGAGTCGTATCTGTGTGCGTAGCCAGGCGTAAGGCATGGGTACAATGGGCTCTGGGCCCACGGCAACCATGTCCGACCCCTGTCTCGCTAACACATCCGCGGCATCGTTCCCGCGTGAGTTGCTGTGACCTTTGATCCATTGGAGGGTAATGCTAGCGTGTTTACATACCTCTGTCAGTCTACAATGGCAGTCGTAGATGAGGCCCGAAGTGATGGTATGACTATTGAGGGCCTGTAGTGTCGCCATGCTATCCGAGAGGATACGGATGGGGTACTCCTTCACCTCTCGTTCAGCAATCGCAGTAGCTGCTAGAATGATGCCCATAACTTCGGCCTGGAAAACTGTGTTATGGGCGCCTAGCGGCTTAGATATATTAATATTCAGGTCTTCCGAAAATACTCCGGATCCAGTGCCAGACGCAGTTTTTGAACCGTCCGTGAAGACTCTAAGTTCTCTGGGGTTGAGACTCTCAAAGTCCTCCTCGTACAGTTGTATTTTATACTTCTTTTCGAAGGAGAATTGAGGGGGGATCCTATCACATATAGCTTCAAAGAGCGGGAGGTCCTCAGTTACCCCGCTGAGTACCGCCGTGTGTGGGACCCGAACATACCTCAGAAGGTTGAGCTTTTTCAGGCGTACAGCTGAGCAGGCTGCCTCCTGTCTGATGTAGAGAGGGAGCGACGGCAAGTAAAGCATCGTCTCCAACGCTGCGGTTGGAGCCGTCCTCATGCAGCCCGTGACAGCGGCGCAAGCTAGCCTCTGAAGTTGTTGTAGCTTTTTGCTTGCAGACGCTAATTCGGATCTTGGCCACCAAACTAGCGCCGCATAGCAAATCATTGGTCGTATCACTGCCGTGTAGAGCCACAGAACTATTTTGGGGGTGAGACCCCACTTCTTACCAATCATTCTGCGGCACTGCCAGAAAGCAATGGTGCATTTTTGCAGCTTGTGCTGTATGTGTTCACTCCAGTTTAACTTACTGTCCAGTATTACCCCAAGATACTTAACTTTAGTAGCGAGTTGGAGTTTTGTATTGAAGAGCTTAGGTAGTTGGTACCTACCTAATGATCTCTTGTTTGTGAACATTACCAGTTCCGTTTTTGCCGGGTTCACTGATAAGTCGTTGTCGGCACACCATCGTTCTACTATTCGCAGTGCTGAGCGCGTGACCTCACAAACGGTGTTGGTGACATTACCTGTGATCATGATCGCAATATCGTCTGCATAGCCAATAGTGTAGTATCGTTGCTCATTCAAAGTGGTGATCAGGTCGTTCACCACCAGGTTCCACAGGAGCGGCGAAAGTACACCACCTTGTGGGCAGCCTCTTGCTACCAAGGCTCCTTGTGTCTCTTCGCCACCTAGCCTGATGATCCTATTGCTGAGCATGTTGTTGATCCAGCCTGTTATGACTTTGTTGACCCCGTGCCTGTCCAGGGCCGTGCATATGCTGGTGAAGTTAGTTCTGTCAAAGGCTCCCTCAATGTCAATGAAGGTGCCTAAGCACATGGATTTGTTGGCCAGGGCCTCCTCTATCCTGCCGACCACCATGTGCAGTGCAGACTCTGTAGATTTGCCAGTGCAGTATGCGTGCTGGTTTTTATGCAGCGGTATTTTACTCAGGGCATTGTCCCTCAGTTCTCGATCACACAGTCTCTCGAGCGTCTTTAGGAGGAAAGATGTAAGACTGATTGGCCTGAAGGACTTTGCATCTGTGTAGTCGCTTTTACCCGGTTTAGGTATGAAGATGACTTTCACCTCTCTCCATTGTTTTGGGATATACCTGTGGGCCAGGCATGCCCTTAGCAGAGGTGTGAGGGTCTGGATCATATCCCCCCCACCCCATTGAAGGAATGCAGGGAATACGCCGTCCAGTCCTGCTGCTTTGAAGGGGTGAAAGCTACTTAGAGCCCATTTAGTCCTGTCCTCTTAACTATAGTTTGGGCGTAAGTCCAACAATCATCTGTCGGTGTAATATAGTTGTCTGACCAACTTGTACTGACCTCAAACCTGCATCCCGGGAAGTGTTTTTGCAGTAGGACTTGCTGCGCTTCCTCGATTGACTTCGTGAAGGTGTTGTCTGGCTTGAGTAAGGATCCCAGCAATTGGTTCGGTTGACTGCCTAGGAGCTTCCTTACCCGATTAGCCTGTATGTTGGATTCGATGTTGCTGCAGAACTTGCGCCACGACATCGATCTCCTGTGTCTTATGCGTTGTTTATACTGGGATTTAGCCTGCTTGTAATTATCCCAGTCCTCATCAGCGCATGTATTCATTGCCCTATTCAGGAGTCGTCTAACCTTACCTCTGAGTCTTTCGAGTTCAGGGCCCCACCAGGACTCCCCTTTAGGATCCTTCTCGGGTGGTTGCGTCATAGGGCATGCAGTGTGATAGCTCTCTACGATGTTGTCCGTTAGATTGCTTACCAGTTGTTCTATCTGTTGTACGTTTTCTACCCTTTCTGGGACCTCCATCGCTTTTAGCTTGCCAGTAAGCTGACTAGTGTAGAGAGCACGACTAGTTTTGCGAGGGTTCCGGCGGGGTGGTGTAGGTTTGACATTTACCTGCAAGTCGAAGCGAATCCATCTATGATCCGAACACGATGCCTCGTCGGATACGTGCCAGTTCGAGACGAGATTCGCAGCTCCCTCTGTTGCCAGGGTCAGGTCAATGATTGTACGACTGCGTCTAGTGACGTAGGTAGGTTTGGCACCTGTGTTTAGTATAACCAGGTTCGTATTTAAGAGATATTCTACAAGTGTATTACCTCTGTTGTTTTCACACTCCATTCCCCACAGGGGGTGGTGTGCATTGGAGTCGGTGGCGATGATGATGTTTAGTCCACCGTCCTCGCAGTATTTTACAAGCCTCGTCATCTCAGGGGGTGGTGGCTCATCGCCGTCTGGCATGTAGACAGAGGCAACGACCAGTCCCGGGGCGTCCGAGTCTTGTTGTAGGGTGAGCATTATAGCGTACAGGTCACTGGAACAGAAATCTGTTAAAGGCTGCGCAACTATATTCTTAGTAGTGTATATACAGGCCCTGATACCAGGGCCCGCACAAGTAAATAGCCTACCTCCTGCGTTGGAAAGGCCGCATATTCTGCCGCCACTGATCCACGGCTCCTGAATCAGTGCAATGGCTGTTTTGTTAACCTCCAACCACTTTCGCAATTGAGCCGTGGCGGTGATAGCGTGGTGGAGGTTGATTTGGAGGAGTGCGCAGCTAGACGAAGGGGACGCCATTGGTCTCCTGTCCGTCGCCCTCCTCGATCGCCAGCTCCTCTAGCTCCCGGGAGAACTCGTCCACGTCGTGGTCTGCCGCCGCCATCGGGACGTCAGCGACAGGTTCCGGCGGCGGGGCGACCTCTCCCGAGGGCTCAACTGTCCCAGCCTGGCTGGCCGTGGCGTCATGTGAGGGTTTGGCGCTGTTTGTTGGCTCATTAGCCTGTACAGTCTGGGGGGTGACTTCCATGTTCTGGGGGGGGTCCACCGGGGTTTTCCTCCTTACCAGGATCTGTACGTACACCGACCCCAGCGTGAAGTTTAGTCGGCGTTGACGCTTCACGATAATTTCGAGCGTGTCCTCGGGTATGCTGACCACGATAAACGTGTTCTCGCTCTGTACGTTGTTGGAGAGAACCAACCAGCGATCGATATTCGCCCAGGGGTTGGCAGCCTTCAGCAGTCGGCCGACTCTGACGCTGTCGTGCCACACCCCTGGTATGCATATCCCACACTGCTTGCGCCGCGGGACATCCATTTGGCGTTTCGTCTCCAGCTTCACTCCTGAAGGTAGGTCTAACGCCGCCACTGTGGTCTTCAGCCACTCAAGGGTGTTAAGGTCTTCACACCATAGCCTGAGATGGCCGTTCCAGTAGGAGGGTTTACCCTTAAAAATAGGGAAACCCCATTGTGGCGGCGTTTGAATAATGGCCTCGATTGCCTCCACTAAAGCGGAGGACACCTCGTCGGCCTGTAGTTTGGTGAGATTACCCGTAGTGGAGGTGACGGCTGCGACAAGCTCCGAGCACATGGCCTCCGCATAGCTGGCATGGCTCGGTCCGGGTTCACTTTGAGCGGCCGTCCTCGGCTTCTTGGACTCGCCTCGGGGAGACACAGTGTCGTCGAGTCGAGTCCGCTTGGCAGAGGACGTAGCCCTCTCGGTGTTCCGGCTTTCGCTGCCATGCCCGCCGCGCCAGGATCCACGGTCCCAGTTTTGTCGCTGCTGCCCGCGTCCAGGTGGTTGGGCCGCTCTAGCCTCGTTCTGCGAGGCAGCAAGCTGCCCACGTCCCGAGGGTTGAGTCAGTCTCCCCACCGGCCGTGAGGGCCCGCCCCTGTTTGCGCCACGCCCAATACGATGGTGTCCACGTTCATTCGGGTGAACCGGCCCCGCCGCTGGCCGTGAGACCTCGCTCCGTGTGGCTTTGTTGCCGAACGTCGGGCGGTTGTGTCTGCGTCCTGGCGGGTGAGCCGGTCCCTCCGTCGGTCGTGAAACCTCCGCACTGGGAGTCCGCTTCACCGTCGCCTCCGGATTGGCGGTCAATGCTGGCCGTTGCTCCGGTTTTGGCGACGACGTACTCGGTACCGAGGGGCGCTCAGCGCCAACCGCAGCGTCAGCAGCTAGGCGCGCTCGTCGCTTCGCTGCATCACGCGCCTTCTTGCTGCGATGCCCCCTCTTCGCCGATGGTTCAATCGGCTGGGCGTTGGAGCTCTCCCGACTTGGCTTGGAGCCTTGTCGTTTGCGCTCAACGCACTGCCAGCCCTGTAGTAGGAGCTGATCTCCGTCCTAGGCTGCGATCCCGGAAGGGTTCACTGGTTTCCCAGTGTTCTCAACCTGGACCACTGCCCGGCCAGTGTCAGCTGTAGTTTGGGAGGCACCGGTATGGACCGAAGCCTTCGCCATGTTGGTCGGCGGAGCCACAGGTTTCCCTGCGTCCCGGCCTTTATTTTTTGTGTTTAAATGTAATGGTTCCATAGTAAGGAAGTAAAGGTTCACTCTTCTGGCTCCCCACCCACCACGGAGCCCGCCCTTTGGAACGCCCTGCCACAAACTGACAGGGTCGTTAGGGATACCAGAAGGGTATAGGTGCATTTGGCTGGACGAAGCTGCGCGACATCAGGGGCTCGAAATATAGGGCAAGTGGATCCAACCTCGACCCACAGGGGATTCCCTATACCCTTACCCCGTCAGCATGACAGTCGCCTTCCCCAAATACCCCTCGCCGTGGCCCTCTGACGGGACACAAGACCATTACCCCTGCAGTGGCTAGCTGCAGGGGCACCGTTTCGCTAAGAAATTGGGGCCAAAGAGGGCGTATTGCCTTGCGAGTGTCGCAACAAACGCTTGGCTCAACTCTCCAGGATTCCCTCTTCCTTTGCTTACGGCGGCGTTCAACTGCGTAGGCCACAAACGCAGGTGGATGCCACACTCTACTTGCCTGCAACGCATCCACAGGTTGCTGGCCGTGGTTTTGGGAATGGGAAGGAGTAGGAAAGCGGAGAGGTGTGATGAGATGAGGTGAGTTGCGACTGAAAGTTTCAGCTAAGTCCGTTTCTGAGGGAATCAGACCAATAACAGGCGGCAACCACGAGTAGGCTGACTTTCAGACTTGCCTTGAGGGTCGTGGCGAAACTAGCGCTCGCCCCAAAGCCATTCGCCAACTTATCGGTCGGGAGAGGCCGACAAGATAGGTGTGGATCTAATTCAGGGGAGCAAAGCGGTGAAGTAAGCAAAAGCGCGTGTGATTAGGGAAATAGACCCACCCCCGCCCAAAAAAAAAAAAAACTTTCCATAATGAAAAGCTCGTTTTACACGAGATTATATTTTATTCAATCAGAAGTTTTCTGGATCATATTTCTATAAACATAACTTGGGCTTTTACACGTTTATGCAGCCACTGAAAGCGACTGTGTTCTAAAAGCCCAGTAGTACGAGTACCTACTTCATGTGAAGATACTTCAGCGGGTCTATTATGTAAAAAAAACACTCAACCTTTGAGCGTCAAAACACTCGAAAATAGCCCTTATTGAAATGAAAAATCTTTTATTTGACATGTGGATATGTTAGAGAATACAGGGGCAGCAGCGAGCGGAAGATAACAAGTTCGCTGAGGGGCAGTTATCTAAAATCGATTGCTACAATAATTGTATGTTACGTCATCACTTGATATTTTTTTCGGTGTACTAGTCATTAATTTTATTGTCAAGAGAAGGTTCGTATGAGAGAAAAATAATCGGCCAACTGCGAGTCGGACTCACGCACTGAGGGTTCCGTACCGCTAAACAATTAAAAGAACTGGCTGTGCGAACCCTTCGGTTCGTGAGTTCAACTCGCACCGTTTTTTATATTTTGTTGATGTTAGTGGCCCAAACATAGACGTCAAGCAAGGAAATCTAGAATGCTGACACCAAGGGCTATCCGAATCACCCCCGTGTATGTTAATTGTTCAGCCATTTTTCGTCGTTTAGAAATTATGAGGGTTTTAGGGTTTTTGTCATGAAACAAAAATCGCTGAAAAAAATAGCTCAGATTAACCACAAAATTGAAATAATGTGAAAATGTACCAACCACAAACCACCATTTCGTCCAAAAAATGTTTACTACATAGATAATAGGTACTTTAAGGGTCAACAACAAATCTGAGCTCGAAATGAATAACATTGGTTCCGGACCAATCGGATAAAAGATGCCCTAAATAGGTAAGTACTCGTAATAAGTAAAGTGGATCGTTTATTTATTCGGTAGATTGACTTCTAGTTACTACCTAGTTACTTTTTTCTAGTTACTTTTTTTTTCTTTTGTCAGTAATATAAATAAGCAGGAAATGAAGACATAATTACCAAATGCCTCAAAATCCCCAAAAGTGTAAAAATCTCAGTCTATTTATTTTACAATCCTGTAGTCTGCATTTATCTATTTATATAATTATTTTAAACTAATATACCTGTTCTATAAGTTCTTAGCTGTTTTGCATGCAAAATGAGTACTTATATGGTGGCAGCAAAAATTATTTCAGAGTTAAGATACATACATTTTCTGGCGAGTCTTTTCCGGTAATTATATAGAAATGGATATTGTCTATATAAACCGTCTTTTTCCCAGATCCTCCCTCAAACCCCTTCATGATTTCTTTCCCATTTCAATAAAAGGGCTGCTCTTGAAGGGTTCCCAAAAGGTTTCCGATAGTTTTTCCTCGTCAGAACAAACAATATGTTACGGTATAAATATATTCTTTAATTTTCCCCTTAGGCATACCTCGGAGTTTGTAGTGTACCTAAAGGACCTCGTACTCTCTTCGTTTACCCGCGTCACTTCGAGTTGTAGATTTAGCTGAAATAACCAAATTTATTTATTTTCCATTTTTACTCTGCCTACACTGTCTGTCTGTCCTAACTTTAAACGGTCGGTATTACGAACCGTAATTAGAGCATGGATACCGGTTTTCGGTAATACCGAAAAACCGGGATCCCGGACTAAATATCTACATTTGAAAAACCGGTATTGTATTATCTTAATACCGGAATTTCGGTATTTTCGGTATTACAGATAAAACTCTGAAACAAGTGTGGAATATCAAAATTTCGCGCGCATGCGATGCGTGCGAGTGCGCCGTGCGGAACAGTGATGTGAACCGGTTTTAGAAACCTACAAAAAAAAAAGTTTTTTTGTAAAAACCTATAAGTATAAACGCCGGTTTTTGTTTATTAATTAAAACCGATTACTTTCTTATTTTGGACTGCTGTCCAGGGGCCTTAGCCTGTAACGCAATGGTGCCAAAATAGGCTCCCAGTTGACGGCTTCAATTGGGGATTTTCTGACAGCTTTAAAAAATAAAAAATAGTTATAAAAGCTGTGATAGATGGCGTTGATCCGACATCACAAAGTAAATTCGTGCTTACTACAGCGAAAATACTTTTTCACTTCATTGCTCTGTGATTTCATCTTTCACCTCATTCCATTTTGGTACAGTGTGCACGACTTTGTTATTGTTCTTGTATGAGTGAAAGGTAGAACCGGAAACACTACATTTTGCTCCATCACCAATACCTAAATATTGTGTTTGGACGTATCTGCGAAGCCCAACGAGCGCGAACTGGCTTATAAAAAAAACATATCTCGTCAGCGACATCCAGTTACAAAGGTGTTGTTTCTCAATAGTATGGGGCTCAGGCTAAGACTGAAATTAAACAAGGACCAGAAAAGATAGACTATTATTTAAATTATAAACCATATTTTAACAACTACTCCTCAATATCTTTATCTGGTTCCATGTATAAAATGTTTTGATTTGATTGCAATGCAACACACACTCCACACTGACAAAATGGTGAACTCTGTGGTGAGCCTTGTGCACAGAATAGTGGAGCTGTCACCTGCCAAAGTCACAGACTCCTCAACATACACCAACATGCACCCCACGCCACGAACGAAACACCACAGATAAAATTTGCAACGGAGGGAAACATTCCAAAACCAGAACTTACAGGTGGCGCGTTAATTAAAAAATAAACTTTGTTAATAACTTAGGCAAATAAATAATGAGGGTCTATATCTCGAATGGCAAGTTTTACGCTATATTTGAATGATGTTATGTTTGTATTTTGGGTAAAAAATATTGTTTTAAAATCAAAAGCATTTACCTCGCTCGTGTAAAGCAGTATCTGAACGCCTATAATGGAACTTTCATGAAAACAAAAACTGTTCGTACACGAAAATAACACTGAAATAAAATCTTTTAGGCAGCAGATACTGTTCAGGGGATTTTTCTCTTTGATATTGGGGGGTCATAGTAAACTTAGAATTGATTGCAAAATATATAAAAAATGGCCCAGAAAGAAACAAAACCTTTGGAACTACAACTCATGAGCTGTCAGAAAATTGCCCATTACGATTTATTAATCTGGATTGCGGACGGACCTTTTAATGTTTTTATAGTACAGCAAAGAATAGTCTGATTCTGCAACTTTTTCTCCGAGTGCGCGGACAGTTTGTGAGTGAGTGAGTGTGTGTATTTGTTTTCACGCTAGAACTGCAGGACGAATTTGCCTGAAGGAATGGAGATAGCTTAGAAACCAGGCTAACATAGACTATAAATTACGAACTAAATTCGCCTGGTAATGTCGATAACGGAAAAAAAAGTCTACGAGGACGAAGTTGCAGGCAAAAGCTAGTATGAATTAATATTATCGTTCTATTAAATAAACTCACTTATTTAAAATTATCTTTTTGTCTATTTATAACAATTCAAATTTTTTTAATATAACAACCGCCCGCCCCCAGCAATAGGGCGGCGCAGTCGACGCGCGCGGAGGGCCACCCGGGGCTCGAGTGCAGCCGCTCCCACGTCTCGGTCGCTGAAACAATACGTCGGTCACTCACTACGTGTCGCCATTTAATACCGAAAAACCGGTATCCCGGTATTTAAAATCTTGATACCGAATAAATACCGGTATTGGGAAAAGGCTCCGGTATTCCATGCTCTAACCGTAATAGGTAGCCGTTGAAATTTTCACAGATTATTATTATATAGGTACTTTATTGTAGGTACACAAAAACAGATTAGAGGACAATACGGTAAGAAAACACATGTACAAAGGCTAGGATTATGTTTTATTACTCGTATGGTGGAGACTTACCCGAAAGGCACGAAGCCTTTCGGGTCTTTCGGCGGTCTTTTAACACCCTGTATACTATAATTACACAATTGTAAAATAAGCAGTTGACTCAAAACAATTCAATAAAGTGAGTAGGCGACATCTCGGACAAAATATTTTCGGACATTTTGTCCGAAATGTCGCTTTATTATTTTAATATTTTTGAGGCGACATCTCGGACACTATCAAATAAAGCTGTTTTGTACAGTTGGATAAAAAACTCCCTAAGATCTTATTTATGAGGAGACTAATAAAAATTTTACATACCCACATGCAAATAATATCTTGTGTACTCATGCAGTCTTCAACATTTGCTCTCCTCTTTTTGATGAAAAGTACTAGGCTTACATAAGGTGTTAGGAGGTTCGTCACCTCAGTTCTCACATCATTACGCGAGGTTAGTTAGGACCAAAATGATGTCAGAACTGGGGTCATGATCCTCCTAGCACCTTATGTAAGCCTAGTACTTTTTCATAAAAAATGAGCCGAACGCGATCTGAGTGCTTAAATTCAGGCTATAACTGTCAACGAAAATGGCTCATATAAGCTGCTTTAGCTATCCTAAAATAGGCAGCTGGGGTAACGCTCTTTCTCTGTGTATTATATTTGAATACTTTAGTATCTGACTGTACGATACAGGTTCAATATTTTGAGAGTGTCCGAGATGTCGCCTTAAAAATATTAAAAATATAAAGCGACATTTCGGACAAAGTGTCCGAAAATATTTTGTCCGAGATGTCGCCTACTCAATAAAGTTTGTAATGGCTAGTAAAATCAAAGCCTCGTCTTAAAACCTTGTTCTGATTTTGCTTAAAACGCATGTGAACGGAACGGTGAAATTGCCACTATGTATTAAATACTTGCCTTCATCTTGAATCATATCAAGTAATAATTTCAAGTAGATAATACCTTCTTTTCTCGCACCTAGGTACCAAGATACTACTTAGTGGTTTCCTTCACAAAAGTTTCCACATAAAAAGTCCTAACTACCAATATAAACAACAAAAGTAGTTAAATGACAATATAATTCGGTACGCAAAGTTTTTTGTTCGAAAGTCCGTTATTGGCTTAATCTTATATTTAGACAATATTGAGAAACTAATTTCAATATTTTTTATTTTGGTTCAGTAGTTTGGATTTTACAACGTTTCAAAGATACGGTTTTATGACCTTCACGCGACGGTCTGCATACTGTTGGCGCTGTTTGGCGGTCATAGGAACAAAACATTTTAGCGCATAAAAACAAAACTACTGAAGCAAAATAAAAAATATTGAAATTAGTTTCTCAATATTGTCTAAAGATAAGATTAAGCCAATAACGGACTTTCGAACAAAAAACTTTGCCTTCCGAATTGCGTAGGTAAAGTACTGACTGCTTTCTTTGCGTATAAGATTGGAAACTTGGCAATAAAATCACTCTGTTTATTCCTAAACGGTTTGGCAGTGGAACTTTTATAAATTATTACTGAGAGGGATTATATCTATGAATCTTAAAGCATTATAAGAAATATTCATTACACATAGATATGATATCAGGTACTTGAATTGTGTTGTTTATAATATAAGATCAAACGAACTTCCCCGAGTGAAGTTCGATCAATATTATATTAATCGATTTATTTGAAGATATAATATTAACAAGGTAGTTTCCCCAACCTACAAGGCACCTACACCTACAAGGCCTATATGCTGTAAAAACTCCAACATCCTAAAGGTACAGACAGACGGACGGACAGCGGAGGCAGAGTAATAAGGACCAGTATGGCAACCTTTAGGAACCCTAACTAACTAATAACAAGTACGGTCGGCCACAATCTCAGATACCCCATGGCAGTTATTACCGCGCGCGGCATAAGGGCGCCAATCGAACAAAAAGGGGTATCTGAGACTGTGGCCGACTGTACCTAAATGAGGTTAAATGGAGTAATAAGTCCACACAGATTTCTAAAGCTCTGCATTCTAAAGTGGGTAAAACTGGGTTCAGTGTAAATACCTACTAGTGCGGGATTTAGTCCAGAGTCCAGCTATATATTCCAGAGTGTGTGTATTTCTAGAACTAAACCTCAGTCGAATAAACTTTCATTACATGCAACCGACTCTATACACAGCCTAGTTACCATCCAAACAGTTTTCCACTTTAACGCCTAAGAGCCAAGTCTCAGAATCCTGTAATAGGATTTGGCCGTACGTGCCTCAATAGGCTCGCGCAAACATTATTCGCCTCAAGGGGTCCTTTATCGTAAGTTACCATGGCAACCGGATGTGAGAATCAAACGGAGATCTCGCAGTCAAATTATTGCAAATGTAGACTTTGATCGTGATGGGCAGATATTATTCATTTTGATAAATGAAAGGCTCGTGCCTGAACGCATAGAGCGACTTTATATCGAGTCATATGCATATGCAAGCGTGCATTGCGCGATCCATGCAGTTGTTCTAGTAACTGTTGAAGAAAAGCTGAGAAGTCGGTATAGGTTCTGGGCAAGCCTACTCCCATCTAAACATGTTACACAGGGTCAGTATCGGGTCAGCACTAACTCGCCTTGAATTTGAAGTCAGAAATTTGCGTAATTTCTTTCTATCTATCCAGATCTTTCTGTTCACCCCAAACCTCGCTTGAAAGCCAATCTCGCCGTTTTCAGCACATATTCACAAAGCATTTCATAGATGGCGTTCACATGCATGGCCATAGAAGAACCGGAACACGGCCGTCAAACGCTTAGCACAGATAAATTTTGACAGCCGTATTCCGGTTCGTCATGAAATGCTTCGTAAATTTGTGCTAAAAACGTCTCATTAATGCTAAAGAAACAACACAAAGGATGTTTATTTGGAGCTAGGTGGCCAAAAAACTAAAGAAGGCGTGTAAACAAAAAACGAAGCGAAGAAAGGTCACGCTTTGATTTCCACGTGTAAGTACGAGTAGCCTATTTTTAAACAAGATAAAGTACCCTGCAAATACTGCGGTACTGGTAGAATAGCACAGATATACCACTTTGACTATAACAACCTTAACTTCAAGGTTATTATTGACCAAGGAATCTAAGCCAACGTACTAATAGGCACATGCAAATTGCCTTTTGAAAAGCAAATTAAATTTATAAGAAACAAAACCGATTAAAATTAATTTTTCGCTAAAATTAAACGAAAGTTTTACTGATTATTTTCTTATTTACATTATACTCGTATTTTAATTTACCAAACCTCTCTTTTTATACCTGCTTAATATTAAGATGGTCTATGTCTATGGTTTCTTAATTTGTATAGATGTTTGTTCATATTGTGAAGAAAGTGCTTGACTTTTAAAATAAATAAGCTGTTCTGTTTGATATCTTAACTTGATAATATTATTATGTAGGCTTTTCTTTAGCTTTTTGTCTGCTTTAACTACAATGTAGCACCGTTATTTGACTTTTTCTCTCATAAAGTTTGAAGTTTATTAACATCTTCCACATGTCAAATTATAAGGGATTGTGATTGATGGAGTACCTATGCTTCTAAACAAGACCGGGCACTGGAACGTCCTTTTGGTCCTTTAACTCATCTAGAAAATATTAGGTAAGGGTGCAATTACTATACGCTGCATAAATCATCTCATTACGCAGATTCAAGGCAAATTTATTAATTATTATGATTAATGCAGAAGTTAGTGACTTCGTGACTTCCCTCTGCCTACCAGATTTATTACAGTGGCCTCTTTACCGATAGCTAAGGTCACAAAAGAAGCAACTAAAGCCGGCACCCTGCCAAAACTAGAAGGCACCGGGAAATGGATAGGTCTATGTGGAACACGTGTTTAAAGTCTACCATACTAGAATAAAACCCCAACTCTTTCTCCACAGAACAAGGGGGCCTGACGATAGTCCGCCGCTCCTCGAGCCGCAGCAAAGCGGAGAGCTGCTCCACCCCCACGGATGAGCAGCTGGACCAGCTCGACCTGGACACTGAGCACTTGCCCGCCGTCGACACGCCCGACGCCTGCGACAAGGCCGCACTTAGGTAACATATAACTAAGGGTGGTATTCTAGAAAGCTACTTAAACTCAGTTCAAACTATAACGCTACTTAAACTCTGTTTAAACTGAGTTCAAACTAGAAAGCTCCTTGAACTCTGTTTAAACTCAGTTTAAGTAGAGTTTAGTAGTGTCGACTGTCGATAAAACAGTGCATGTTTTTTTTGATTTGAATATCCCTCCCTTCATATCAAAACATGCACTGCTTTATCGACAGTCTGAACTCAGTTTAAACTGAGTTTAAGTAGCGTTCTAGAATACCACCCTTAGGCAGACTTGCGTCACTCAGGGTTAGCAAACTAACTCCGAGTTAACTTGACATTTCCATACAAATTTTGACGTTAACTCAGAGGTAACTGGCTAACCCTGGTTGACGCAAGTGGACCTTAGAGTGAGAAACTAACTACAGGTTTTTGGCCAGCTTCAATACAATGGATCCTTTTCTTTGGAGGAGAAGCAGAATCTGGAAACTATCAACAGCCAAAAATACAAACTACATCAGTGTTACCCTCTGGCCATGAAAAGTTAGGTTCTTCAATCACAAGACAATTCAAAGCGAAACATGAGTAGCACGGGAAGTGAGTATCGCTCCGATCTTCTAAGGCCCGGTTTCTACCCTTGACGCTATTGCGATCTAATTCAAAAAGTTTTAAAACTAATTTCTCTTTGAATTCGCATAGTAATGCTTTAATTTTAAATACTTTGTAATGTTTATTCAAAGGTTAGGCTGTTTTATTCAATAAAAACACAAAATGCGTCTTAATTTGTAAAATATAAAATTTTGTAAATTGCGCCATATTGCGGCCGTATTGGAAAAATGCGTCAAGGGTAGATGGGCTGAATTGAGAATTTCAGTAACCAAATGCAGTATCGTTCTGTCATATTCTCTTGTGTGCCATCTGCAGAGACAGAACGATACTTAAGCATTTGGTTAGTGAAATTCTCAATTCAGAAACCGGGCCTAAGTACATTATTTAAAATTAAATCAATCTGTTCCCCGCCCTACATAAGTAATTCTTTTTTTCTATTAAGTCACGGTTTTACTCACTAGTAATTTGTCGGTGTAGCCGACTAGTTTCGGTTCTCATTCGGTTTAATTCTTTTCTGCAAAACTTGCGAATTCAGAAAATCGCTACTTTTCGCGTCGTAAAAATATGCAATATGCGTGCAAAATTTCTAGGCCCTGTTACTTTTGGATATTTTGGTTTTATTTTAATTTAGTATAATTCCATGTAATCAATTTTAAATTTTGTAATTATGGATGTTTATATCAGAAATAAAATTATTATTGTTATTACGGTCGGCACAACAACGTATAATACGCGTGATAGCATACAATGCAATTCGTATACGGCAGGATGTATAGGTACCTACTCATAATGGGACGTTAAATGAGTCACGCAAGATACTCGTACGCTCAGTGAGTTACCACAGATTTTTTCGTTATTGCGATCGACGAGATTAAATGGAATTTGATAAGCTAGGTATTAACATTTTTAATCGTAACGAATTCTCAGAACTATGTGATCAATTTCGAAAGTAGGGCGCAAAATTTTACCTTTATAAGCCCACTTTCCTAAATCTGGTAGTCCAAATTCCTTGAATAACCTTTGTAAAAATTATTCAGTCTTTTTAGTATAATTACAGCGTTAGGGTTACAGCGTTAGCCAAACACAGGTAGCTTATTTGAACGGCACAAATGGAAGTAACTTCAGTAACACGAATCGAACAAAAAAAGATATCCTAGACTGTCGCTGAGTATATTATGTAAATAATTATTAGTCGGTCCAACTTTTAAAGGGCTGTTTTTTAGAACCATAGATAGCCAATTCATATTTTCACAGAATATAAATGTTTTATGATGGATAATAATGATAATAAAATGTAATAAACTGTCGCATTTATGATGGATACCTTAATAATGATAATAAAAAATGAAAACTGTCGTATTTCTCACCAAGATCCTTAGCTATTCAAGCAGAGAGTGGATTCAAATCGGCACCTATTCAATAGACGTAGCCTAGACGACCGACGATGTTGAACGATCGCCTCAATTATCTTGAAGACGTGGAGCAGGCATCAATGAATTTTGACATCTCGTTGGCTGCGATTCGAGATAGAATTTTCATGTCCGATTATGCTGGAAATGTGGAGAATTAAGCACGGCTTCGTATTATACGTGCATATAACAGCCCAGTCAACTGTTGACATTTCCATGGACGTAAATGTCCACCAACTAAGCCTTATACTTCCAGCTGGTAGGTAAGGTAATCATATGAGGTAATGGCCACCCCCGTTGTATAAGTTTTTAGGCCGCCCAAAGGGCCTCTGTCATGGCTTAACGATTGTTATTAATCAACAACAACCGGGACCAACGGTTTAACGTGCCTTCCGAAGCACGGAAGCGCTCAGATATTATTGCCACTAGCGGTCACCTATCCATGGACTGACCACGGCCTTGGCTAGTCCAACTAGGCTGTGAGCAAGCGAGAACGTAACCGTAGGTATCCGTTTTCCAAAGTAATGCCATTTTTGTGCAGCTTATTATATCGTTCTGGATTCTAACCAAAAGCTTGGCGTACCGAGTATTTCTCGCTCCATGGCTTTCAGTGCAACGTATCATCAACATCATTGTCAGCCTATTTTGCCCACAGCCTAACATAATCATCATCATCATGATCGTTGTTAGCCCACATTTACCCAATGCTTTATAGGCCTTTTCCCCTTCGCACCATTCTCATTTGACTCTCGCGCTGATTTGCCCAGTGACCGCCGCCCGTCCAGCCCCTCTACCCTTGACACATTTTTTTTAATATGGCGGAATTTACAAAATTCTATATTTCACGTATTTTATATTGTTATTTTTTAAATTATTCTATATTGGCATTGTACAAAATAGTATTACCTTTGAATAAACATTACGAAGTATATAAAATCAAAGGATGACTATGCGATGTCAATTGTAAATATGAACGCAATGGCGTCAAGGGTAACCCCCCTGTTCTGTGGCCACACTGTGGCGGCCTATAGTTTCCATTAAATGTATCGATTTTGTAGCAGCCTTTTAATAATAAAATACTCCTGGAAAATTAATTGCTTCGGCTGACCTCAAACGCCCTATTTCACATTCCGCCGGCGAGGCCCTACTCTGTCCCTATTTCAGGTAACAAGCGCGCTTGGGATCAAAGATCAAACATTACAGTATAATGGTATCAAATAAAAATGGGGCAGTAAGTGCACTTCCTAACTTTGCATGATTCTAAACTCGCGCTTTACTTCTGTAAGATACAGCGACCAGTGGCACCCCTCATATCATAGCACTTTTATCTATCTATCATAAGGACCAAAAATGGCTCCAAAAAAAGGGCTCAGCTTTTTCCCGCTTTTAAAATTTTCAGCGATTTAGTCGCAGGTTTTGTTGAAAAAAAGTCATGACACGGGTTATCACGGGTATCTTTGTCAACTTCAAGTAGATTTTTAAGTTCTGTATGAAGGAAAATTACTGTTCTTCTCTATTTTCATCCGACTGCTAACCGAAGCAGGAGCTTTTTATCCTTTACATTCATCAAAATTTTCCATTACGTAGCTTCTAATTGGCCTATCATTTTTTCCAAGGAATAATAAACTATTTTAAGCATGTATTCGTTATTGAGCTAAGTGCCTATATTTTTAATAGCATGTACTACCTAATTACTGATGAAACCTGATACATATAAAAATAAAACCGGCCAATTCGGAAATGAAGTCGGACTCGCGCACGAACCCTCATCTATATATATAAAAGGCTTAGGTTGACTGACTCATCACGCTACAGCCCAAACGGCTGAACCTATAAGTATGAAATTTGGACAAAAGTTGCGTTATATGGTGGAGGGTTCATTTAAGAAGCGATTTTTTTTTATTTAACCCTTAAGTGGGTCAAAATAGGGCTGAAAGTGTGTATGGGAAAAAAATTTTTTTGGTCTTTTGTTCTTAAATCTTGATTTTTTGTACTTTTTTTTTTAAATGACTTGACACCTATTTCAGATTTTTTCTCATTTCTATGTTCTTAAGGGTTAAAATGGGTGCCAAAGTTTTTCGATTTTTTTCACCAGTTACGATCGATGCTGGAACAAAACCGCTAATGCCAAAACAATGAAAATTTGACAATAGTTGTAATTTGTGGATACGCTACGGGTTAAGACAGATTTACTTCAAGTTTAATCCTTAAGGCGGTAAAAATGGGGTCCAAAGTTTGTATGAAAAAAAAAAATTTTTTGTCCGGATTTACTTGCAACTAAGAATTCGTATATTAAATCAAAAGTAATTTAACACCTGTTTGAGCTTTTTTCTAATTTTAGCAGTTTAAGGGTTAAACGAGGTTGAAATGTATGAATATTTTTCGTGATGTAGTGTCAACGTCGGGCCCAAACCGTTTAAGCTACAACTATGAAATTGAAACTGCAGTAGCGTTTTGTAGCAAAACTACCCACCATGAAGAAAAAAATATAATTTTAACCCTTCAAATGCCCAAACCGGGGTTCAAAGTTTGTATGAAATAAAAATTTTTTTTGGTCCGATTAACTTGAAACTTAGTATTTGTATATTAAATAAGAAACAATTAAACACGTGTTTCAGCGTTTTTCAAAATTCTGCCCACTAAAGGGTTAAAAGGGGTAGAAAAGTTTGAAGATTTTTCCTGATTTAGTATCAATGCCAGGCCTAAACCATTAAAGCTACAATTATGAAATTGAAACTGCAGTAGGGTTTTGTGGCAAAACTACCTACCATGAAGAAAAAAATATAATTTTAACCCTTCAAATGCCCAAACCAGGGTTCAAAGTTTGTATGAAATAAAAAATGTTTTTGGTTTGATTTACTTGAAATTAAGTATTAGTATACTAAATCAGAAAAAATTAAACACGTGTTTCAGCATTTTTCTCATTTCAGCCAATGAAGGGTTAAAATGGGTGGAAACGTTGAAGTTTTTTTCCTGATGTAGTAGCAATGCTGGGCCCAAACCATTGAAGCTACAACTTTCAAATTGAATGTGCAGTTGCATTTCATAGCATTACTACCCACCATCAAGAAAAAAATATAATTTTAACCCTTCAAATGCCCAAACCGGGGTTCAAAGTTTGTATGAAATAAAAATTTTTTTTGGTCCGATTTACTTGAAACTTAGTATTTGTATATTAAATAAGAAACAAATAAACACGTGTTTCAGCGTTTTTCAAAATTCTGCCCACTAAAGGGTTAAAAGGGGTAGAAAAGTTTGAATATTTTTCCTGATTTAGTATCAATGCCAGGCCTAAACCATTAAAGCTACAACTATGAAATTGAAACTGCAGTAGTGTTTTGTGGCAAAACTACCTACCATGAAGAAAAAAATATAATTTTAACCCTTCAAATGCCCAAACCGGGGTTCAAAGTTTGTATGAAATAAAATTTTTTTTTGGTGTTTAACTTGAAAATTAGTATTTGTATATTAAATAACAAACAATTAAACACGTGTTTCAGCGTTTTTAAAAATTCTGCCCACTAAAGGGTTAAAAGGGGTAGAAAAGTTTGAAGATTTTTCCTGATGTAGTATCAATGCCAGGCCTAAACCATTAAAGCTACAACTATGAAATTGAAACTGCAGTAGTGTTTTGTGGCAAAACTACCTACCATGAAAAAAAGAATATAATTTTAACCCTTCAAATGCCCAAACCGGGGTTCAAAGTTTGTATGAAATATTTTTTTTTTGTCCGATTTACTTGAAACTAATTATTTGTATACTAAATCAGAAATAATTAAACACGTGTTTCAGCATTTTTCTCATTTCAGCGAATGAAGGGTTAAAATGGGTGGAAACGTTGAAGATTTTTCCCTGATATAGTAGCAATGCTGGGTCCAAACCATTTAAGTTACAACTTTGAAATTTGAACTACTGTTGCGTTTTATAGCAAAACTACCAACCATGACGAAAAAAGTAACAATGTTAACCCTTGAAATGCCCAAACCGGGGTTAAAAGTTTGTATGAAATACATTTTTTTTGTCTGATATACCTACTTGAAACTAAGTATTCGTATGCTAAATCAGAATTAATCAAACATATGTTTCAGCATTTTTCTCATTTCAGCGAATGAAGGGTTAAAATGGGTGGAAACGTTGAATATTTTTCCCTGATGTAGTAGCAATGCTGGGCCCAACCCATTCAAGTTACAACTTTGAAAAACTACAGTTGCGTTTTATAGCAAAACTACCAACCATGAAGAAAAAAGTAATAATGTTAACTCTAAAACGGCCAAAACGGGGTTCAAAATTTGTATGAAATTATCATTTTATTGGATTCAGATTAACTTGAAACTAAGTAGTCGTGTATTAAATCAGAAATAATAATTAAACACATGTTTCAGCATCAAAAAGGGTGGAAACATTTTAAGAGTTTTCCTGATTTAGTATCAATAACAATGCCGGAACCATTAAAGCTACAACTATTCAATGAACATTTAACTACAGTTGCGTTTTATAGCAAATCTACTAAGCATGAAGAAAACAATAATAATGATAAACCTAAAACGGCCAAAAAGGTTCAAAGTATGTTTTTTTTTTGTTGGATTCATTTTATCTTTACCAATTTGGTCACACACATACACTTCCACGCTGAAACTGCTCGACGGATTTGGATGACATTTGGAATAGAGATAGCTTTAAAAAATACACACCCATGACTCTATTCATGCTAATTTGATAATGGTGAAAGATGTACTCAGGCAACTTCTTATAAGTCTTCGCGGACGAAGTCGCGGGCGAAAATCTAGTCTTATATAATAATATGTTTTTCCATCACGTAGCTTCTAATTGGCCTATCATTGTTTCCAAGGAATAATAAACTATTCTAAGCATAGGTATTCGTTATTGAGCTAAGTACCTATATTTGTAATAGCATGTACACACGACAGCACGTCAGACTGTACACTTTTGTTGTAAAGTCGCCCGTAACGTAACCGAGTAGAGTGCTAGCGTGTAAGGGTCGACGTGCTGTCGTGTGTACTGCCTAATTACTGCTGAAACCTGCCACATAGAAAAATAAAACCGGCGAAGTCGGAAGTAAAGTCGGACTCGCGCACGAAGGGTACCATTGTCTATAAAAAACGGCAATAAAATCATGTCTGTTGTATGGGAGCCCCCCTTAAATATTTGTTTTATTTTAATTTAATTATTAAATTTTAAATTTAATATAAAACTAAATATTCTGTTGTTGCCGTTATCAATATCGAGCAAAAACGAGCAAAAAAATCACGTTTGTTGTATAGGAGCCCCCTTAAATATATTTTTTTATTCAATTTTAGTATTTGTTGTTAAAGCGGCAATAGAAAAACATCATCTGTGAAATGTTCAACAGTCTAACTATCACAGTTCATGAGACAGACAGCCTGGTGACAGACGGACAGACAAACAGACAGACGGACAGCGGAGTTTTACTAATAGGGTCCCGTTTGGCACCCTTCGGGTACGGAACCTTAAAAAAGGAATGCATTTGATCCACCAAATAAATCTCACTTTATTTGGTGACGTCAACCAAATAACGTGAGATGTACAAATACCGATACAAATTCAGTCGACAGCACTTCTGACTGAGTTTTACTTGTAAAGTCACCCGTATCTAACCTAACCGGATAGAGTGCTAGTATCAGCATGTAAAGCTCGACGTGCTTTCGACTGTATACTTCCTTATCTACACGACGACGCCCTGCTCTCAGAGAGAAGTCCACTGCGGATCGATGATTTTTGACAAAATAAACTAATATCATAGGTACGTAGGTATTATTGTATTACAATGATTATTTCGGTAATTTACAGTCGGTTAACCATTTCATTCAAAAGTAAATGTAATAGCGTTCACGCCTCACTGGGAACGAGTGATCGAGTGATATATTTAGAGCCTACTTCAACACTCCGGGATATTTATCTCGCATTTCTAGGTTTGGTGAAGATAAATTACATGCTTGTAATAGGAGAGACTAGACAGAGAACTTTGGTTGTTATGGAGACTTATCTAAAACCTATTTGTCTAAACTAAAGTCTAAATGAAAACTACATACCTTAGAGGCTGATTATCTGAAATATCGAACCCGTAAAGGAGGAATGGCCTTTGATAGTTGCGTGTGCAACTTTTACTATAATGTCCCGTTTTCAAATTACACTTAGGCGTGCCCATACAACAACCGGGTCAAATTTCACTTTTTGCTCATTGCTTCACTCATTGCTGAAGGAGTTGAGTCTCCATTTATCATCGCCTCGTTTAGTCAAAATGTTTCCGCCTAATGCAACGAAACAGCGAGTGTTTCACCTAGTTCTCAGATAAAATAAGAAGCTCACTAAGAAAGCAGGGTAAAGTAAAGTAATCCCTAAGCAATAAATTCCTCTAAACTGATTAAGATGTTGAGCAGTGAAAGGAACTCGCTGAGTCCCGGTAATTTATTTCAATTTCAATTTGCCCGACATTCGATCGACCCTATTTTCTCCGTGGAATTAAGCCAAATTCGATGCGTCACTTACATTGTTCTGCTAATGGCGTGCGTGATTGTCAATACGACTTCTTCTTTTTCTGAGATACAGATTGTGGTGCGGTTCCCAACTAGTAGGTAGTTGAATTAGGTGAATAGGTATTCCAATTTTGGAACGTTCTCGGCACTACAACTACTTCGGCCTATGATTTATGCAGCGATCAGTGGTATCTCCTCGTACTAGATAGGTGAAGCAACCACTCGTACGTTGCAGTTTCTTGGACGTAGATGGATTTTTAAAACGGGGCATTAAGGGCAGGTACCTTAACCGTTATTCATATTTGTTTGAGATAATATGGGCTGCATTAACAGATTTTGCAAAAAATGTACAGTCAACGAAAAACATTTCTTAGGTTTGCACGAGCACTATTACTATTATAAGGTCTCGAAACGTTAAAAAATATAAGTAAAAGTTAATAAATCGAGTGTTAAATCCGTTAAAAATTGTGTTTAAATTAAGACTACAACAAACAATCAGTCAGTAATAATATTAATTACATCAAAATGTTTAAATTTGCAGCTTATTCGTTTTAAAAGCCAATTATTTTTCCTTTTGTATTTTAAACCCTAACTCCGAAGCGTTTAATACGTTTTTGATTCGCTTGGTTTACTTTTGATGTTGGGTAGAGTCGGGTTATTTATTTTATTCGGTTGGACCACGTCAGTTAATTAATTAGCTTCAGTAAAAGCTCTTTTGAACTTTGACGTTTAATTGTTTTTACTTTTCTGGACACGTGCCCAAATACAACTTGGGTTAAGAGCATGCTTCTCACAACTTACAAGCTACTATTTTGGAAAAAGTATAACAAAAATATAAATATTTTCAATTTTAGTAGTATGGAACAGCAGTAATTTTTTTGGCGATTTCAGTTTCGTCTCCTCAGTAATAGTGGTAGTATCGTGGTCAATATAACTAAGAGTTTTCCTCCTTATCTAATCCTGCCCGGCTAAGGTGACATTACATTACAAAGGCAACCGTAGAATCGAGTTTTGTCCCACACTCAATCTCTACATCAAGCATAGAAATAAGCAGAGTCTAGGTTTGTTATTTTGGTCTGATTTAAAAGCTTCACCGTTGCGGGATCAAACTTCGATTCTATAGTGCGTTTCACGAAAGAGTTCCCTCGACGAAACTCTTATTACAATGTAATAGGGACTATTTTTGTTCAACCCAGGGGATTTTTTTTTTGTGAAACGCACTGAACGTGTCAAATTGACGCTAGACGCTAAGTATGAAGATATAAAGGTTCGCCTCTATGCCCTAAAAAATCCACACAACCATTGAGTGTCAAAACACTCAAAAATAGCCCATATTGAAATAAACCTTTTTTTTACATTTAAAAACCTTTATTTTACAGTGTATAATTTAGAGAATACAGGGGCAGGTAGGTGGATAGGGTCGTCAATAAAACCCTTAATTGTATTTTCAAGCTAACAGTGCATTTTTCTCGCTTGTCCACAGATTACGCTACTTACTAAGACAATTAAATCGTGGTGAGATATCCGCAGAGACACTACAAAAGAATCTTCAATACGCAGCGAAAGTCCTCGAAGCAGTCTATATTGATGAAACGAAGTAAGTCCTTTTCCGTTGGCCCTTTTCACGCATTTTAAATCAACATCATCAAACAAATTAATCGACGTGAAGTGAACGGCCCGTTTTCAAAGCACCAATTCAAAGCTCTTCATAGATGGCGCTTATAGGTGTGCCCATACAAGAACCGGGACGCGACTGTCAAATTTCGCTTAAGGCGCCGTGCATATTGAATAAAAATGCACAAAATCGATTCCTGTGTCAAATACACTAAACAAATCGAAAATGTTCACATATCAAACCCTAGAATTAGGTGAGAGGTATCTAAAACAGTCAGTTTCGTGTTGACCATCACAAACGTTTTTAAGATATTTTGGCTGAAAAAAATAGGCGGCGCACTCTTTTTCAACGGAAATATCTTGCAATCTGTTATGGGTATCAACATGAAACTGGCCGTGTTAGATAGGTCTCGCCTAATTCTAGGGTTTGATATGTGAACATTTTCGATTTGTTTAGTGTATTTAATACAGGAGTCGATTATGTGCATTTTTCTTTGCGCGCGGGTGATTCACTATGCCGCGTTTCGGTTCTTCTATAGCTACACCTGTAAGAGCCAACTGAGTGTGAACCTTTCAATATGTGCTTTGAAAACAACTAATTCGAAAGCCAGATTTTTATTGGATCTTGAGATTGTGTTACCAAGAATCAAGGCTCATAATTTCAAGAATTAAATGATCGAAACGCATCCGAGCTTTTAATAATGTTTGTTTCCAGCTACATTGTAAAGATTTAAAGGAAAACTGCTACCATTTCTAATGACTTATGTTTCAGATGCTAGCTGTTTGCTAAAGTTAATTGAGTATTATTTTACTTTACATTATGGCCTTTGCTACAAAAACTTAGGTAGTACATAATAATACATTTAATGCACATACCTTTACTTAAAAATCGAATATCTAATACGATCTGTTCGGTCAATAATCCTGAATTCCTGGTGACAGTTTCATAAAACTACAATGCATGTATCAGTTTATTATGACAATTCGATGTGGTGCATTGAGTAGCTGATTAGATATTAGAAAGGTAATAAAAAAGGTTAGCTTACTAACCGACTACTCAGTGTACATCGAATTGTCATAATACACGATTAATTGTAGTTTTATGAAACTAGCAGCTGTTCTGTGCCTGTTTCATATAAATACAATTCATAGTTTATTATGACAATTCGATATAGATTGCGTAGTCGATTTGACATGAGGTTACAAAAAAAGGTTTGTTTACAAACCGACCTATCAATGAACATCGAATTGTCATAATAAAATATTTATGTCAGTTATATGAAATGCGGGCTGATCGTAGACGCCGACCGGCAATTTCCGTTTTTAAGCATCCAATCTGCTCCCATATTAAAATACTTTCATAATATGCAATAACCTATTTCACATCTGTGATTTCACATCTGTGATTCTAAAGATCTACAGTTTGGAATAGATGAGGTTAGCGAATGGGTTCCAAACTCTACAATGCTACATTTGGCATAAAGTTTTACCAATTCACCTGCTGGCGCAGAATAAGCGCCAATTTTACATGGATAAGACTTCTCCTACTCTTTTAATTTACATACAGCTAGAAAGACAAAGGTGTATCGAGTTATAAACCTCGATATGGCTGCCCATGCTGAGCCAACTGAACTTTGTTGTATTTGGGGATCCTCGATAATGAAACGCGCCCTCAAGTTAAAACGTATGTTTAGCGACTGGCTTGCTCTGGGCCGCCGAACACATTCTCGCTGCATACCTACACTAAGTACTAACTGACTACCCTACAAACTTAAGCTTAGTAACCACCGCGTATACCTATATTCTGTAAAAAGTCCACACACGCGTCAACCATCAAAACCTGTTTATTTCATCGGAAATAGCCCTTTTTGTTTTTTTTTATATGTATTACTTAGTGGGAATATCTAATGTAGGGTCTCAAGTCTGTAAGTTTTTTTGTTGTTTAACTTGAGATCAACACACGTTACAAGTCGCGTCTCATGTTAAAAGAACGCTAGAAGAAAATGCAGGGGGTGTGTTTGCACATGGGTACACTCGCGCACGAAAGCACTAGGCTTATTGTTTTATTTTTGGACTACCTATATAGCTACTAGCTAGTATACTGGCTATAGCTACTAGGTATATAGCTATTATTATAGACCGATAAATCGCCTAGTGTGCAGCTTGACCGGTAGCGTTCTTTTTACATGACGGACGCAACCTATACTGACACTGAACGATAAAAATACAAAATATTTTTCTGTCGACCAATAATTGAAACGCTTGAAACTGTCAAAGTTTTTGTAGCAACGGTGATTTATTTTTCAGTTAAGATGTAAATACTTCCACTGTACTTATTCGATGTTTTGTGTTCGTTTTGTTGTTCTACCCACTCTCTGTTTTCCAATTTCCTTTGTTTCATTTCTTACATTTTCTTATCAACAATGTCGGAGCATTCTCGCGGTACTTTTCTCGAAGAAAAGCTGTTGAAAATACAATATACTTCAATCTCCTTACAATAGTGCAGATAGAACTTTGCAAGGACTTATTTATGTCGCAACAATTAATTGTGTGTCTTACCTACCACTTGTTAAAAATTAGCAAAGTTTTATGTTTAGGGGTATTTCCAGAGAAATGAAAAAAACAATTTCCTATAAGTCACTAAAACTAAAACTATTGCGATAAATAACATAAGTATGAGTTCAAAAATCAACAATACTAGAATGCTATCTAAAAGGATGCAACAAGAAAATGTAGGTATGCCCGTTGTACTTATAACTTGCCACCGAGTGTACCATAAGACGCTGCATAATGCCTGTTTTCATATCCGCCCGGAAAGTCGTTTCCGCATGGTAGGAAAGCGATAATAAGCACACAATAGAGAATCTATTTCTGTCTCTGTAAGATGGCGAGTTATGATATCGAAGTCTTTATTATGACTGTCATAAGGTCGAAAAAAGGTCGGGCGAATGTTCGCGAGCTCGATTCTACGACGTCTAGCATTGGCAATTGAATGTTTCGTTTCTGCTGACGTGAATAGGAAGCGAATGTCTTCTTGTTAAAATGGGAAATAATATTAAAGATGTGGAGTGCAAGGACTTTTAAAATTGAATTGACAGTTTCATTTTCTTATGTTGTAGTTGGGATAGCCGACTAATTTAGACCTCATCCGGAAGTCTTGGTCATGGAGCGTCGTGGTTCCATTTCAGTTTTAACAAAGTTTAAAAACGAAAGCACTTATTATGAATGGTAATAATTTCAATGTGTAATTTGCGATTTCCCTGTTATTCTAAAGAACTAAATAAAAAGTCCACAAAAAAGCACATCTTATTACCGTTTTAATTTTCCTCTTAAAGAGGAAACAGAGATCCGAAAACGGCCTAATTAAGCTTTGATAAGCGAAATAAAATGACTGAAATTACTGGCATATTTTTGTATTCCTCGGAAATTCCCCGACACAGAAAAATGCGGAGGGTCGTCCTACCTACCAAAGACATTGGATGTTTACTCTGATATTTTTGTGGTGGCTGTATTTTCATAATGTCTTTCTATTTTCCAGTCATTTGTAATTAGATGCCCATCTCATTGACTATTCATTAGGTGATTGAAATTGCAAAGTCACCACTTATACAACCATACACCTCCAACGGCAATTTAAATCGTTATACTTACATATATTTCTGCATTTACATTTCTACGAATGAAAGTATAGTATAGTATAATAGCCCACAGTATAGTCAAATGGAATAAACGAATGGGACTAATTTTATAAGGAAACGAGGAGCTTTGCAGCTGTCAGTACTATTCACCTTTATACAAGGTGTTACATAAGATGGTAACTCATTTTGCAGGGTAATAGCACCCGGTGTTATGGATCACAACCTAATTTTTTTTTTCTCTATGACGTTCCGTTGAATTTTTAATTAATAAAATGTGAACGCTGTGGCGGGAGAAAAGTATTTTTTAAATATTGTTTTCATTGACTTTCACAATGTTTTTACGACTAAAAGCTATGCAAATGCACCTACACCCACAAACATATTTTTAAATTTGACCTAATAACAAAAAGAAAAAAGTTATGAAAATTTTTAAAATTTGAGATTTAAAATAAAAATTGATTTTTTCAACTTTTTTCTACAGAATTGACATCCTGTTGACCAGTAGGTTACACCCTGTAAAAATAGTTAGGATGTTTTGTAACACGTTGTATTAGTGTTAATTAATAACGATATATACAAAATTTTAAACTTTTGTAGATCTTGTGCACTCTAATAAGTCTTCAAAAATGCTAAACTTACCGATATGGACCTATGTGACCCCCCATGAGGCTGTTTAGTGTTTATTCTGCGATGCATCTACCTTTCCAAGTGGAGTTATTCGATACATTTTTGTTTGTATTCTAAGCACGGGTAAGTGCTCTAAAAATTAAGAAAAGACGCCGAATTTTAGTGCCTAAATCAAACTGAATACGCCTGAGAATAGCATACCTCTAGCGAGAGCTTACGTGTAGTACACGATGTATAAAGTTTTAATGTGAATATTATTCAAGGAACAATTTTCGGAGCATCGTCGAGCAGCGTGCTCTACCTGGCGATAATTTAAAATTTTAGCAAATTAGTGCTTAATTTATAGGGGTTGTAGAGTTCACTGTTGAAAAGCTTTGTATACCACCCTTTTGTATCTTTATTTATTAGTGTTATGTTATAACCTAACTAATGGCCTGGCTTTGATCTACGAAAGTATTCAACATTGGAGTCATCACAAAATATCATGCCATAACCCTGCAAAACGTGACCCAAATGAATTAGTTTTCTTGCTTACTCCTTTTGAATATTAGTAGGTACGGGCAATAAACATTTCACAATGAAATCTATTAACCTTGAAAGATTCGAGAGAAATGTGAAACCGACCGTGCATTTTCTTGTTGAACCAATTAGGTTGCGATAGTTTTCGTTCCAAAGGCTTCACTCAATCTTGCGAGGAAAAGAATCCTCATAAATCATACTCCAATACACTTTGCAGTGAGATTGGAAAACTAGATAGAAATACGCTTTTTTTATTGCATGAAGATGATAGAGCACTTATCGCGCGATACTGATTTTATTACAGTCTAGATTTATTTGACTGACGTTAAATCTTTGATTTGTTACAAAACGGTCACAATCAAAATACTTACAACAAAGACAACTTGATATTTGACAACTTCTAGGCAAATTTTAGCGAACAGTCAACACAGTTTTGATTGGGAAGCGCCTGCTGTAAAAAGCTTTTCTCGATGTCTGGAGCTGGACAGATTTTCCATATTGTATAATAATTTAAGCATCCACAAAGTGTGAATACCTACATATTATATTTTCATATTCTTTAGAGAAATGGAAATGGATTCACGGTCCTGAAAAAGCCCGCAGACCTAACCTCTTGTAATCATGAGTTAGGCATACTAAGGCAGCCCATTGTATGTAATAATTTGTAAGTGGGAGCTTTGAGGTTTTGTAATGGCGGCGAATTTTCGGACTTTGGTTTATCTGTGCGAGTGGACCAGTTCTAAATGACCTAGAATGCTCCGTCTTAGATTTATCAATTCTTGATTTGAATCTAAAAATGCTCCGACATTGTCACACTCAACCCCCAACGTCCGCTCCACGTTCAACCACATTCCCGGAGTCCTAATGTGTCTTATACGGTGTATCGACCACTATACTAATAAGACAAAGCAGGCGGGTACGCCAGTGTATATCTCTAACGCAGGGATATTCGGAGTACCGCAGAGCAGCCCCGGGCACCGCCAACGACCCTTCAGAAGCGGCGGCTGAGGACGCCGTGCTGGTCTCGGTGTTCTGTTGACCGCCCTGAAGCAAAGTTAATATACAAGACGCTCTGGCGATGTAGTCGTGCCTCCCGTCTGTCTGTCCACTATGTGCGATTAGGTCTTTGATTCTGTTCAAACGCTTTTGTGCTCCTTCCCCTTCGTAGTTTAGTCCCGTTTTTGTGTTCATTCGGCGCGTGGCGTTGCAGTCAGTGGCTGTTTTGGAATCCGCAAGGCTGAAATCTTTATCTGGTTTTTCATCGAACGAAGCAAACATTAGTCTTTTTATACATTTTGAATCTCGCTAGGCTCAGATAACAGTATCCGCTTTGAATGATTCTGGCCCTCGTTCGAGATTTGACATATTATGTATAACAATGCAAGTGGATCTTCTATGTTGCTCTCAAGTCTAGGTTTCAGACAAATTGAATGCTAAAACATAGTTTAGATTTTAGAGAACAAATTAAATAGCCAGCTGGAATGGGTAATATTATTTGTCGAAAACCCATTTCAACTAAGTAGCTACGTACCTACATGGAGCAAAACTAAGTAAGTCCATCTATGCCCCGAGGTGTATTTGCATGCAGTGCTCTTTAAATCACGATGGAGCGGAGCCTTGGAAAATAAAAGAAAACAGCCATTGCTTGCAATGATTACCTACAGTCTGGACTGGATCCAACCGTTTTGTTGAAATAATTTAAAAAGTAGTTTGGAAAAGGTTCTCCTTTGTTGGAGCGGTTCAGCGAAAACTCTTTTAAGAGCTCTTTTGATTGGGCTTGAATCCATTGAATACCTTTTCAGTTTATAAAAGAATGGGCAGAAATAATTATTTGCCTCAAATTAGGATCTTCGCCAAACTTATTGAAGAATCGGACTTTTTGCCAGCGTTTTTATTTATTTAGATAATACTTTAAAATAAGGAAGGTGACACCCAAATTTATGCTAACCTAGGGCCATTACCACTAAAGTATTAAACAATCGATAAAGACCAGGCAAATATTCGCAAATTATGGTTTTAAGACTTTGCGGTAAAAGGCCAGTAGTTTAGTTGTTTATTTCTATTTATCCGCAATTACAGCCTCTAGTTCTTCAGTGTTACCTTCGTGTGACGTCTCTGATTCCATGTGAAACGTTTGTGTATCTCTCACTCTCTCTCAACTGTCTCTTTCCTTGTGTTTCTATGTCTAAGCATGCGTCCTTTCCTGGGAACCTGCAGAACGCCTTCAGTACCTCTCTTCCTCGTCTTTGAGATATAAATTAGCATTATTGTAGTCTACTTTCTTTGTTTTTATTCTGATTTCATCAGCCCTGGTTTCACCTCAAGTTTGTTAACTCTGACCAAAACAATTTTACCTATCTCAATGCATTCCTAGATTGTATTATTTATGTTTTCCTTGTTTCCTAATGGTCTGAATTTCCTTTGCAACTGAACGAACGTTCGTGACTGGGGTTCATGAAAGGTTCGTTATTGTTAATCAGCGCTGGTGAAATCAAGCCACGATTTTCGTGAAATAAGATTATAAAAGTTTACTATGTGCATAAATATTTCTACAATATTTTTATTACATTCCTATGTATATAATATACCTTTTTAAGTCCTCACATTACCATTTTCTCTTACTACGGAAATGAACGATGTTGCAACCACTTTGCAAATACGCTTTACGTTTACATCTTTGGTTTTATACAGAACTAGTGTACATACTTATTCGTATAAAAACAACTTTGTATCTCTACTTCGAATGCATCGAATAAATCTGATACTCTTTCACTATATTTGGTTACAAATAATAATGAAAGTGCACGCCACCTTTCAAATCCAAGATCTAAAATGACGAGTTGTATATTAACTAAATACCATTATAAAATAATGAGACTCAAAATTCCGCTTGAGAAGAATTTAAACCCGCAATCATTGGCTAATCGTGCCAACTGAACAAGAACCTTTAACGAAAGTTTAGAAAAGTATAATAAGTACTTGTCGATGCATAAGTAATATCTTTATTCATACCACCTCGTTGTTTCTGGGACTTGTAAAGTGGCATGCACTGCAAGAGTCAGATGTATATATTTGTCGTCATGTGATGATTGATTGTCTTGGTCTCGATGTGCCCTGATCGTGTCCCAATGAACGTGCTGTTTCGTTTTAGACCCGCTGTGGCAAGGCAGCAGTCGGCGCCTACGCTCGTGTTTAGGTGTGTCGATGTTACCATTTACTTTGACACCCTCTGTTACTGCTCTCTCGAAATTCTCAATCTTTATATTGGCATAACTTATACATTTTTTGATGAAAAGTGGAGTATGGTATAATTATGTACTTTACGGATGATTCTGAATAATGTCTGAGATTTTTAAAAGGCACGAAAGAAAAATTTGGTTCATCAAATTGTATCGACGCATGAAGTGGTGCGGAAAAACTTGTTTTTACTGCATGCTCAAAAGTTTCAGAAATATTTATTCAGAATCGCTTGTAGAGTCAGCCATATCCCACTTTAAATTAACTAAATGTTACCTGAAAATAAGACAATGTGTAAACTTAAAAAAAAATAAGCAAAGGTTTATTTTGACTGAGCAATAACAGAGAGTTCAGCATCAACCTTATCTAACACCCACGCGTCTTGCGTCTGTCTTGTTTTGTGGCAAGCTAATAATAATATCTTAAATTATAAATATAATAATATGTATATTGTGCAGGTATATCGCTTTTTATTGAAAATATTTTGACATCACAAGTGAGATTTCAAAATTTTTATTGTGCATTTTCATCAGGAACATGAAATATATTCCGTTAGTAGCATGAGTGCGGTACTAGTGGGATTTCACAGGTTGATGACAGGTGAAGTGTTAAAAACAAAGAAATTTTGTTATTTTTGACACTTGCCTGTAGATGATGATAATAATAGTATTTACTTTGTATTTTCATCGATAAAAAATATTCCTCAAATTGGTAAGTGAAAGTCACTTAATTATTCAATGAAAAGGAATATACCAGGGTGTTGCTTTGGTCAAAGTGGTTCGTGTCGATAAGTACCTACCCATCTAAAATGACCCCTAAGCTGACCAAAACAACACGTTACCCAGTATAACTGTCAAAAGTGACAATATACGCTGCATGTTATGGTACCTTCTGCTAATCCCAGCTAGACTTGCATGCACCTTCAATCTTAACATATTTCTTAACAATTCGACCAGGACCTCCAACTTGGGAAGAAGGGACCACTTCTACTTAAGGAAATGACGCATCTTTGACACCTTGTATATATTTTTTTATTAACATAAATTATGTTAGTAAAAATCTATTATATTCGTGACTTCAAATCTCAATTCTTACTTTTCAGACTTTTTTTCTTTTATTATATTTTTTCGCAGATATACAATTATTAGATTTTGTATATAAGTTAAGGTATTAGAGGTTTATTTACTGAACTATGTTTGGCAGATTTTAATGTATACCTCACCTTTATAGAAGCTTACTTATGAAAACAATCTAAAGCTTTTAACACCATTAGGTACAAATTTCTTGTAGTCAAATTAAATTAACTTCTAGTTAATTATCTAAATAACAATAAAGAAGCTAGTCTTTATCATAGTCTAGATAAGTTTGAAAAAATAGAGTAGGTTAAAGTAAAATCATTTGCGTAGCACTAGTCTCTAGAGATTTAATAAAAATTTTGTAGATCTAATAACTTTAGAATATTTCGTCGCTACCTAACTAATATTAATAGTAAAAAACGTTTTGATGTAAGTCATTCCAGTTTTCTAATACACCAAATGATAATTTTACCACGCACTTACTGCGAAGAACATTTTTACGACGCAACATCTGTTACGTTACGAACATTCGCTTCCAATCACAATTAAAAATTCATTAACTTCAACGGAGTTCAACGCAATTACACGAAAAACGCTTTTATAAACAACAATTCATAACAACGCTTGAAAAATCTACAAAAGATTAATCTTTTTTGCACTGGCAACAAAACTTAACATTTCAAAAATTCAAATTGTCGCATTCTAATATTGTTCCTTTTTGCCGTGTGTGCAGACGGCTAGCAGACGAAGACGATGAGTTGTCCGAAGTCCAACCGGATGCCGTGCCGCCGGAAGTGCGGGAGTGGCTCGCGTCTACCTTCACGCGGCAACTGGCGACCGCGAAACGGAAGTCGGACGAGAAGCCGAAGTTCCGGTCGGTGGCGCACGCGATCCGCGCCGGCATCTTCGTCGACCGGATCTACAGGCGGGTGACGAGTACGGCCCTCATGCAGTTCCCGCAAGATGTTGTGAGAGTTCTCAAGGTTAGTACTTGATGGCGATACCATGGCTACTTTCTTTTTGACTTTTTGACAGTTGAGCAGCCCAAATGCAGCTTCGCTCGGCACAGGCAAAGATCTGTCCTCAGTTCCTCACACAGTTCGCTAATGTCCTCATATCCCTACTGGTGGTCCGAATCGACGAGCGAAGGGATATAGTGGGTGTTCTGTTGAGTAGTGTTGTATGGAGAACTTTACAAATTGGTGTGAAGCTTGGCTACGTTGGCATGGTTATTAGGCAGGTCAATCTAAAACCACACGAAACTTGATGTAATACTCGTAGAATAGCCCAAAAACATCCTCTAGTTTTATTCCGAACGCAGTGAGGTCAGTTTAGCAGCTTCCAGGCAGTGATATCTGGCTCTCAGGCTTCTTGGAGTTAGGTTAGCCTGTCATCTAACAACCCTACTATGGAAGCCGACCTTCACGCCAAATGTTCGCATTTTCTCAGTAAAGCCACTAATAATATTTAATGTGCTGTGGCTTTTGCTGCGCAGTTTTAACATGGATTTATATCTTATTATATCAGTGTTTCGTTCTTTCACTTCTTCACGGACGAACCTACAGTTCATTATTCATCTTCCTTTCATTGATGTCTGAATGAGCCGTTTCCAAAGAACACATTCAAATCAGTTTATATGGCGTGGCCATAGAAGAAGCGGACTACGGCTGTCAAATTTCGCTTTGCACAGATGTATTTTTACAGTTTCAGTGCTCACTAGTTGGCGCCACTGTCGAGTAAGGCCATGAAAGTGTAGCTCTTAAAGTTAGATAAAATTAGTACATAAAAAAAAGTTTACTTGCGTGAAAATCCTATTTAATACCTACCTTAAAACTGTACTAATAAAACACCTCGAGCAAAACCCGTTTTGTTCGAAAAAAAAATTAGAACGCATTTTTCAGAATGATAAAATTATTTCAAAGCAGTATGGTTAGTAGCGGGACAACAACTTTTTGCACTAATTAATCTCAGGTATTGCAAAATATCCACAAAATTATTCTACTAAGAATTATTTCTTAGTAGAATAATTTTACCCACGTAGCCAGAACAGTGTAATTTTTTGACCTCGCACTACACCAGCGCCCCTAGCGGCAAATCTGAGCGCGGTAGCCCTTACTGGTTACTTAGGTTATTTGTTCATTATTCATTCGTTTTGACTAGAATGTCATTGGTTTTGACCATTTATTTCAATGAAAGCGAATGGAAGCACAATGATTTGTTTCATAAAGATAATATTGGATCAAAATGTTATCTCATTTCAAGACCACGACGCGAAAATAAAAGACGGGCGCTCATTATTCTACAACACAATCCCTTTATCAAATCTTTTGTGAAAATATTGTGCTGGGGACGTATTTTCTTTGCATTTTTGCCCGATTGCCTTTTCTTGTGGGTATCACGTAGGTACTTGTTCTTATATGTCGGCGCTTATTCGGAATTCTCAAAGAGGTCCCAGGGGATTTTTCGCGGTTCTCTTTCATATACGAGTAGGTATTTTTCGTGTAAACCATTGAACGCTTTTTTTTAAGGTGGAAATACTAGACTTTTGTGACAAAAGAGCTAGTAATTCAGTTTAAAAAATTGATGTTTGATTGTGACGAAAGGAGATATAGTGTAGGTACAGTCGACCACACGCTAGGATACCCCTTTTTGTTCGATTGGCCCTTATGCCGCGCGCGGTAAGAACTGCCATGGGGTATGTGTGACTGTGGCCGACCGTACCTACTTGAATTCGATTTCTACTCATCAATAGTATAGTAGTTTTCTTAGTACTGCACCAATAGTATGAAACAGCTTTTTTTCTCCTTGTTTTAGCCATGTAAAGGCTGTTTGTACTTATTTTAAAATCCGCTATCGAGTTCGAGCACCCTGTATATTTCCCTCTACAACACAGACAACCACGAAATTGTTGAGATCTGCGAAACTTTTACTATTTTGGTGGTTCGACTAAAAAATAACTTGAAAACCAACTAATTTCGCAAAATTACATTCCCTTTTATGTCATCCCGCTTATCTGGTTTTTGGAGCCCCTTTTACTGTAAAATATAATAACAATGGCTACAGTACGATGCAAGGGGATAATGGGATATAAAAGAAAAGAGAAAAAAGCATTCGTTTAGCAACAACTCTCTCGGGGGAGCGTTAACTGCATCGAGATAGAAACGAATACTTGGGTTAGTCCTAATGGGTGCACAAGAATAAGTGCCAAACCACACTGCGCGTATCTTTCGCGACTCATCTGTTTACCAGCGCCTCTATTACCTAAAAATTCCACTCAACCTACGAGTCAAAACACTCGAAAATAGCCCTTATTGAAATGAACAATCCTTTTTTTGACATTTAAAAACCGTTATTTTTACGGTGGAGATATTTTAGATAATACAGGAGCTGTACCTACCTAGCTGCCCAGCAGGCGTAGCATACGGTTGGGTTAGAGCGTATATGGGTTTATATCTCTGTCTATCCCGCTCTACGGCAAGCAAAATAATGAGATACCTACATCTATACTTATAATAAAACTCTAGCGAAGTCAATTCTGTACATTGAATATTTTTAGAAAAAAACTATCAGGGGTTACTAAGTAAACTATTCTGAATACAAAAATGCAAAAAAATCGGTCTATGTCTGTCTGTCTGTCTGTCTGTCTGTCTGTCTGTCTGTCTGTCTGTCTGTCTGTGTGTTACCTCATCACGCGAATACCGCTGAACAGTTTTCAGTCAAATTTAGGACCGTGATAAGTCCTGGTTCTGGGAACAATCTAGGCTATCCGATGTTCAGAATACATTGCGGGTTGCAATTTTAACTTCGTTTTTTGTAAGAAATATTCATAATTTTGATATAGCTTCTTGAGAAGATATGTTAATAACGTGATACAGATTTCCGAAAAAAAAAATGCATTTCCGGAAAAAAAAAATCCGACTTGGAACCTCATTATCTCGGAAACCGTTGTTTTCCTAGGCATAGTTCCTTGGGCAAAAATGATCGTTATGATGAGGACTATACAGGGTGTTAAAAGACCACCAACAGACTCGTAAGCCACTAGACACCAAAACAAAGTACTTTTTCGATAAATTATTGTTGGGAAATTATTTTGGTTTTTTAGGTTATAATTTTGAAAAATATTTTTTACGCAATGGACGTGTAACGCACAGAAGTCGTATTGCGCAAGCGTAGGTATCAGATTATGTTACTTAAGCTTGAAGTGCCGATGTTTAGAATACATTGCGGGTTGCAACTTTAACGTCGTTTTTTGTAAGAAATATTCATAATTTTGATATGGCTTCTTGAAAAGGTATGTTAAGAATCCCCTGAAGATCTGCAGCCCTCTCACTCGCACTTTTGAACATTTGAATTTATTGTAAGAGAATGATTCAACTTTGGACGATAAAATATAGTTGCAGACATACATAATAAAGCTATCGACATGTAGACATACTTTAAATTTCACATTTATAGTATAAAAAATAAATTACTGAACTACTACTTTTAACCGAAGTTCAGTGATATTTTTTTTTATTAGTAGGAATATGAAATCAAAAGTGTGTCCACATGTCGATAGCTTTATTATCTATGTCTGCAACTATATTTTATCGTCCAAAGTTTAATCATTCTCTTACAATCAATTAAAATGTTGAAAAGTGCGAGCGAGAGGGCTGCAGAGCTTCAGGGGATTCTTAAGAACTAGATACTGAATACATTTCTGCAAAAAAAAAGTTTTGAAAAATCCAACTTTGAACCTCATTATCTCGATAACCGTTGATTTCCCAGGCATAGTTCCTTGGGCAAAAATGTTCCTTATGATGAGGAAAATACGTGGTTTCCCGCTTTGTTGGCGGTCTTTTAACACCCTGTATGTGGTCTCCCACTTTGTTGGCGGTTTTTTAACACCGCTCGGTATTCAATACAAGCACTCGCCGCAAACAATAATTTTGCATTCTTGCATAACAAATAACTATTGTTTACTGTTCAGCTGGATAGACAGAGTTATTAGCCGTATGCTTTGCTTGCTGGCTTAGCATGAGAATGAGTAAGACCTTATCTATGGGCTTATAACTTTATCTATCCCACTCTACGTCGAGGGAGATACATATTATATACCCTTTTACTTCCTAATCAATTCTTATGCTAAGCTTCCTGGTATCTTATCATGGGCGATACCTTAATGTAAACAATACATATTTATTATTAAATTTATAAATGTATTAGGATTTTTATTCTATTTTATTCTATTGCTTTCTTTTGAGCCCTGCTACCGCAAGTTAAGAAATAATAACTATTAAAATACCCCCGACATTTTAGCTTCGAATAAGCATATTTAATAAATTGCTGAACCAATTTTGACAGAACATAACTAAGAACATTTTCAAATTAAAAAAAAAAACCTAAAGCTTCCAAATCGTTCACCCATTTAAGAGCTACGGTGCCACAGACAGACACACCCTCATAAACACTTATACAGACACACTCACAAAGCTGTCAAACTTATAACACCCCTCTTTTTTGGTCGGGGGTTAAAAAAAAACCTTCCTTTTGAGTTTTTCTCCACAGTCGAATTTAAATTAAATGTCAAATGTGTAAAAACGCATACGAAGTCGCGGGCACAACTAGTATAGTTATAAACCCATAGATACGCTCTAACCCAGCCTTATGCTACGCTTGCTGCAGTGCTGCTCAGCATCGGTTGCGCTGTCGCGTCGCACCGCTCTGTGTGGGTTTGTATCGTTTCGCCGAGCGTATTAGGGCCTTGAAGCCCCTGACGCATTTAGCGTTTTTTCAGCGGCAACAGATATAATAATTATGCGTAATATGCGTCGCGTATCTTGCGCATTACACGGTACTAGATACGCTCCGTGTGTTTTGGCATTAAGGATATAAGAGTATGCGGTTGTATGTACCTACGCTAATGCACACGAATAAGATTAGAGGAAAGTACCCCGGTTGGACACTTGAATAATTTTTTTTCTAGAGCAAATCTTTAATTCTGTTGGAACACATGTTTTCTTGTGGATATTTAGGTCATTTACCTCCTATTTCCAGTAAAATTAAATCCCACCTAAAACATTTTCATGTAAACGATGTTGCCAAGACGATACCATACACCTCGCATTGTCAAAAAGCAGATCTCATGTAGAGCCAAGCTTCTAACTCTACACGCCTTAACTCTACAAGCCCTTACTTCACAAACTCTACACCTTAGTCAAAATCTATCTATACTTATAATAAAACTCTAGCGAAGTCATTTCTGTACATTGAATATTTTTAGAAAAAAACTATCAGGGGTTACTAAGTAAACTATTCTGAAAACAAAAATGCAAAAAAATCGGTCTATGTCTGTCTGTCTGTCTGTCTGTCTGTCTGTCTGTCTGTCTGTCTGTCTGTCTGTCTGTCTGTCTGTCTGTCTGTCTGTGTGTTACCTCATCACGCGAATACCGCTGAATAGTTTTCAGTCAAATTTAGGACCGTGATAAGTCCTGGTTCTGGGAACAATCTAGGCTATCCGATGTTCAGAATACATTGCGGGTTGCAATTTTAACTTCGTTTTTTGTAAGAAATATTCATAATTTTGATATAGCTTCTTGAGAAGATATGTTAATAACGTGATACTGAACACATTTCCGAAAGAAAAAAAAATTGCATTTCCGGAAAAAAAAATCCGACTTGGAACCTCATTATCTCGAAAACCGTTGATTTCCTAGGCATAGTTCCTTGGGCAAAAATGATCGTTATGATGAGGACTATACAGGGTGTTAAAAGACCGCCAACAGACCCGAAATCCACTAGACACCAAAACAAAGTACTTTTTCGATAAATTATTGTTGGGAAATTATTTTGGTTTTTTAGGTTATAATTTTGAAAAATATTTTTTACGCAATGGACGTGTAACGCACAGAAGTCATATTGCGCAAGCGTAGGTATCAGATTATGTTACTTAAGCTTGAAGTGCCGATGTTTAGAATACATTGCGGGTTGCAACTTTAACGTCGTTTTTTGTAAGAAATATTCATAATTTTGATATGACTTCTTGAAAAGGTTTGTTAAGAATCCCCTGAAGCTCTGCAGCCCTCTCGCTCGCACTTTTGAACATTTTAATTTATTGTAAGAGAATGATTCAACTTTGGACGATAAAATATAGTTGCAAACATAGATAATAAAGCTATCGACATGTAGACATACTTTAAATTTCACATTTATAGTTTAAAAAATAAATTACTGAACTACTACTTTTAACCGAAGTTCAGTGATATTTTTTTTTATTAGTAGGAATATGAAATCAAAAGTGTGTCCACATGTCGATAGCTTTATTATCTATGTCTGCAACTATATTTTATCGTCCAAAATTTAATCATTCTCTTACAATCAATTAAAATGTTGAAAAGTGCGAGCGAGAGGGCTGCAGAGCTTCAGGGGATTCTTAAGAACTAGATACTGAATACATTTCTGCAAAAAAAAAGTTTTGAAAAAATCCGACTTTGAACCTCATTATCTCGGAAACCGTTGATTTCCCAGGCATAGTTCCTTGGGCAAAAATGTTCCTTATGATGAGGAAAATATGTGGTTTCCCGCTTTGTTGGCGGTCTTTTAACACCCTGTATGTGATCTCCCACTTTTTTGGCGGTCTTTTAACACCGCTCGGTATATACAAGCACTCGCCGCAAACAATAATTTTGCATTCTTGCATAACAAATAACTATTGTTTACTGATGAGCTGGATAGACAGAGTTAATAGCCGTATGCTTTGCTTGCTGGCTTAGCATGAGAATGAGTAAGACCATATCTATGGGCTTATAACTTTATCTATCCCACTCTACGTCGAGGGAGATACATATTATAAACCCTTTTACTTCCTAATCAATTCTTATGCTAAGCTTCCTGGTATATTATCACGGGCGATACCTTAATGTAAACAATACATATTTATTATTAAATTTATAAATGTATTGTATAGATTAGGGTTTTTATTCTATTTTATTCTATTGCTTTCTTTTGAGCCCTGCTACCGCAAGTTAAGAAATAATAACTATTAAAATACCCCCGACATTTTAGCTTCGAATAAGCATATTTAATAAATTGCTGAACCAATTTTGACAAAACATAACTAAGAACATTCGCTAGAAAACCTGCTTTCAAATAAATAAAAAAAACCTAAAACTTCCAAATCGTTCACCCATTTAAGAGCTACGGTGCCACAGACAGACACACCCTCATAAACACTTATACAGACACACTCACAAAGCTGTCAAACTTATAACACCCCTCTTTTTTGGTCGGGGGTTAAAAAAAACCTTCCTTTTGAGTTTTCCTCCACAGTCGAATTTAAAGTAAATGTCAAATGTGTAAAAACGCATACGAAGTCGCGGGCACAACTAGTATATACCTAAAGCAAAAGTTGTTAGAAACCACATATAATTTTATTGTAGAAGTTAATATGTTTCAAGAATAAAGCTTTTTTGATATTGCCCTGTATAAAAAGAAGAAGAAGAAGCTTAATAATTTATACGGCAGCATTCAAAAGGTTTTCCACCTCGATAAGACTTTTCGGGAATAAGCCGGTTGGAACACTTTTATTTTATCTCTCCTCTTTTATTGAAGCGGCTCCTCTCGTTGCCATTGCACAATCGACAAGGTACGTTCTGATATCTTACCCGACTACAAGAAGCAAAAAGGAGGTATGTATGTATGTATGTGTGTTCATCTGTTTCCTCGTCGCAGAGCCTAAATTACCCGGCCGATTTCAACAAATGAGGTGTCGTTGGATTCGTCTCAATTACTCAGGTGACACAGATAGTTTAATGCTCGAAAAATTCAAGATGGCGGCAGTGGTGCCGTGGTGCGCCCTAAAGTAGTGGACGCAAAAATTAAAGAAGTTAAAAACTAAAACCCGACTACCAAAAGGCTTGAAACAAGACCTGCTTATCCTTAAAATAAACTACTAAAAAACACCACACCACACCACACCACATTCGCATTTGTTAAACCGATTCCGAAACTGAATACGATTAATTACCAATGAGTCTATTTTAAGGATTCTAAGGTTCAAGCCTTTTGGTAGTCGGGTTTTAGTTTTTAACTTATATTTTTATTCCTCTCTGTCTGTATCAATTGAATCACTTTTCCATCGGGCGATTCGAGAATCGAGTCGGTCTATGAAATTGGATCGTGACAAAACGACCTGTCTTTGAACATAGCAAAGCTTTGCATAGACTGTATCTGTAACGATTAGTTTTTAAATTTATACCGGTACCTATTTAAAGTCTCTACACAAAATAATTATTACTTTCCATGCTCTGCAGAAACTATGGTACTGTCTGTAATCATAATAAGAGTTTACCATTCTAAAGACTGTAATAAACTGGTAACTGTAATAAAGAGTTTATTTCTGCAAATACAAACAATAAACAGCAGGTGCCTGTTTCATATAAATACAATTCATAGTTTATTATGACAATTCGATATAGATTGCGTAGTCGATTTGACATGAGGTTACGAAAAAGGTTTGTTTACAAACCGACCTATCAATGAACATCGAATTGTCATAATAAAATATTTATGTCAGTTATATGAAACGCGGGCCAGGTAGCCACAAAAATCGGATGGAAACGCGCCTATTTATTCACATGACCGCTTATGCTATGTTGCTGCATTGCGGTTTACATAACGCTTGTTGGTTTACCTTCAATAATGAGGGCTACTGTTTTAGTGCTCACTAGTTTGCGCCACTGTCGAGTAAGGCCATGAAGAATAGCTTTTAAGGTGGGACGATAGCAACGTGGCGGAAATTCAAAACGTTCACAGTTTTTTACATTTTGTAGCTAAACTGAGCTATTTTTGTTCAGCGATTTTTCGTTTGCGGCAATAACATAGTATTCGTTTCATTATAGTAAACAACAGAACAACAATAATTCAGCCGATTATGTGTTCTGGTCTACGAAGCAGTGGAACTGCCCAAAAAACTTGTTGAATTTCCCTCTACGTTGCTATCGTCCCACCTTAAAGCTAGATATTTCTTAAAGTTAGTACGTAAAAAAGTTTACTTACATTAAAATCATATTAATACCTACCTTAAAATTGTACTAATAAAACACATCGAGTTTTGTTCGAAAATAATTTGGAAAACAATTTTCCGAAACAAAACTGTTTCAAAGCAGTAGTTAATAGCGAGACAGCAACTATTTGCCATAATTAATCTCAAGTATTGCAAAATAGCCACAACATTACTCTAATTAGAATTAAACGCACGTAGCCCATAAGAAGAAAGTCGTGGCTCAGAAACATCAGGGAATGGACGAAGATAGCCAGCGTTGAACAACTGTTTCGCTTGGCGAGAAATAGAAAAGAATATGAAGAGCTGACGGCCAACCTCCATTAGTGGAGAGGCACGCCAAGAAGAAGAAGAAGCCCATACAAAACAGAGATACTTTGGACCTCGCACTACACCAGCGCCCCTAGCGGCAAGTCTGAGCGCGGTAGCCTCATTGATTTAAATTAGTTTTTACCGACAGCCCAGCGAACTGAAAACGTTCGCTTCCCTCAAATGGAGATAAATGGCAAACATCTTTCAACGTAGTCATAAAATAAAATCCAATAAAAAGTTCTCAAAACCTATCCTACACATGTATCTAAGGTCAAGCGGCCGAATATCCGTAGGCAATGAATAAAATCATGTTAGGGGACCCTGAGAAGGTCGGGTCGGGTCATTGGGTGTCATTCTATAACTTTTTCTTGGGTTCCTAACACCAATAACTAAAGCCAACGACACTGTCTGACGGCTCTACATAAAATGCTGTATCTTTGGAAACTAACCAACGGTTCCAATTGAGTCGGTTAAAAATAGAAAACTCCTAAAAATAAGGGGTCCGTCACCTATACACCTTCTTTTCTCAGTTATTTGCACTATCCTCAAAGGTGTAATAATAGTGCTTGCTTTATCTGAATCAGATAAGACAAGTGTCTGACGATTTATACAGCTTCTAGTGACACCTCTAACATTCCTGAAACTATGGGTGGTTGAAGTGAATTCTCGGACATTGAGGTGCAGGGCCCTATATTGTCCCTCCATAGGTAAGTCAGTCTCGCACTTGGCTGGTTTTCTTTCAGTAAGTTCTCGTCTGAGTGGCAAGTATTATGATGTAAATGTTCGTCCACAGAAATAGCCTATCAAAGAAATGTCCCTCTTGATCGAAGAGGTTAGTAGACCAATTTCATTTAGAATAGAGCATTTTCTTGACTTGCACTCGTTTACAAATTCTCTCTGAAATCGCAATTTTCCTAACCGTATTATAATTATGTATTTTTAATAAAGCCTTCGTACTTTTTGAACAACTACGTACTTATCTTTTTCCCGCGACTTCGTCGGTGCAGACTTACTGGTAGATAAGAAGTTGATATTTTTTCTACGCTGTCGATGTCTGCAAGATACAAGATTTTCTTTGAAAAGTTTATATTTTTTTATCGCCAGCAAAAATGCGACCCCTACTCCTACTATCGTAAACTAGACGCATACTATCGTAAACTAGAGACATTATGTATCCATAAATTCTACCCTATTTTATTTCTGTAAGCGAGGTGTAATTATACGTGGGTATCGTTTCCATACACATGTGCCCTTTCATCAAAATTCGTTCAATAGTTATTGCCTGAAAGCGTAACAAATATATCCATCCTAACACGCAAACCTTTGATATTAGTGTCATTTCAGAGATATCTATATCACATTAGAGCATGTACGGCAAGAGACCTATCAAAACTCGGCTAGGTAATAGCAATAGTAATCAAAATCTATCTATCTAGATCCAGCCCCCAAATAATTTTGGTCTATAACGGTACAGAATATCAGTTTCCAATAACAATTTCACGGCACGAATGCCAAGATGGAAGCCCAAAGGTCGAACCACACCAATTAGTGCTAAAGTTTGTACCTACACTATCTACGACTGTTGTATGCATTGTTGTTCCCCTATGTACACACGACAGCACGTCAGAGTGTACACTTTTGTTTTAAAATCGCCCGTAACGTAACTGAGTAGAGTGCTAGCGTGTAAGCGTCTACGTGCTGTCTTGTGTACAGTCATCGACGGCCACAGATAGTCCACCATGGCAGCTCTTATCTCGTGTTGCCTAAGAACTTATTTAATGTATCTCGAAGAGTCTCTGAGCGAAGGTACATATTTGCTAGGTAAGCATTCCGTAAGCCATCGGAGGGGTATAACCCGTGTCGTAAAGAAAACATTTAGGTCGGAGTTAAAAACCTAGCGTTGTCTCGCTTTGACTGTATTAATTAGAGCGAGAGGGCGAGTGTTTTGTAGTCCATCCTAAATATTTTCTTTAATGACACGGGTTATACTTACTTATCTAAGACCCGGTTTCTGAATTGAGAATTTGGCCAAAGCGCATATAATACATTTGGCTAAGCAAATACTTTACTATCGTTCTGTCACGCTTTTTTGTGATAAATCTGCAGAGACAGGACGATACTTACCCATTTGCTTAGCGAATTTCTCAATTCAGAAACCGGCAGTGAATGTCGAAACTCAAAATCCCTACTCCATGAGGTGATCCCTTAAGCAGTTTTGAATTTTGACGTTTTGAGTTTCGATAATGTAGATTGCATAGGCCCGGTTTCTGAGTTGAGAATTTTGCTAAGCAAATGGGTAAGTATCGTCCTGTCTCTGCAGATTGACAGTGACAGAGCGATATGTAAGTATGTGCTTAGTAAAATTCTCAACTCAGAAACCGGGCCATAGACTTCGATCAAGTGCATAGATGTATAAAATACCGCTGCCGTAATGAGTCGTTTTCAAAAGCTGTCAAATTTAGCCTTTTGGGAAGACATTTTTATCTGTGTAAGCGTGACAGGCACGTCCTTAGAGCAACACGGTTGAGCTATTGCCACCGCCTATGAGTGCCATCGATTAAGGCACAATAGGAGTCACAACTAGCCCCGCCAATGAAAAAAAAAACATATCTTCTTTTTGGATGCGTTGTTGTTTGCTAAAAACTCTTCTGCAATTTCTCAACGCGAGGCTTAACTATTTTTAGGATCTCAGGGTTAGATTCCAGAATATATCGATTCTCGCCAAAAGTGGTTACCTTTAGCTTTAGCTCTTTACATGCTAAAAGTTTTTAAAATACCATTTTAGGCACCTCACTCTACATTTTTCATGCGGGCACTTAGTTCCCTCCGGTTTTTACATAAACTAAGGTTTTTTTTCTAAATTAGAAGCCAAACTAGTCTAGACCGCTAAATTGTAAAACGTCTCGCCAACACACTTAGGTACAGTCAGGTACCAATAAACTCTTTGAAAAATCAACGAGGCGTTTCTATCTTGAAGATTATCCAGTTAGATGAAAAAATATTCAAAAAAGTCAAAGGAATTTCAGAAATTTTACCAGGCTTAAATATTAGGTACTTAAATAAAACAAGCACACTCAAAGAAAAAAATTTTAGCGGAATTAAACATGTACCTTTGTATGAATGTATACCCAAAACATTACAATACAAGGTGTTACAATAGATACTCTTTTTACAGGGTAGTAGCACCCGGTGATAGGGATCACAACCTAAATATTTTTTTAGCTCTATGACGATGTGAAAGCTGTGGCGGGAGAAAAATATTTTTTAAATATTGTTATCATTGACTTTCACAATGTTTTAACAACTCAAACCTATGCAAATGCACATACACATAAACACATATTTTTAAATTTGAGCTAAAACCAAAAACAAATAAGTTATAAAAAAAATCAATTTTGAGGTTATATATAAAATAAAATTGTTTTTTTCAATTTTTTTTTGCAGAATTGACATTCTGTTGATTAGTAGGTTACACCCTGTAAAAAGATTTAGGATGTTTTGTAACACGTTGTATAGTGGAATACACATTCAAATAGGGGAGACTGGGTACGGTTGAAACAATTTTTGGTTTTTCACGTGTAGCACTGTCATTAAGAAACATATTTACAAACTAAACGCTTCAAATGAGAGAGTAGAATTTCGTCTTCAATTAGACATTATAAAAAGAGGCTCAACGCCCATAGCAACTAGGTAGGAAGCGTTTATTCAAAAGATGGGCTACTGTTTCAACCGTCCCCACCCCCGGGGCGGTTGAAACATTGATGGGGGTCCGTTGAAACATTAACAAATCAGTAATATATAATCAGTTTCTCTATTCACAATCAACGAAAACATAGAAATCCTAATCAGAATAGTCAGAATAGTGACATTAACAAAATTAACAATCAAAATTAACACAAATAAATGAAAAGAGCTCTAATGCTCTGGTTTTTACTTTAAAATAATCAGCATTCTTAATTGAATGGAAATTTAAGATGATTTTCTTATATATCAAATTATCTTTAGGAACTAGCTAAAAAAAGCTGACGATAATAATAATCAGCAACGTAGAAATCCTTATCAAAGTCCTCAAATGAGCAAAATTAATAATCAGAGTTCCTTTTTTTATTCTTCATAGGCCATTTTGTAGTGATTAACATCGCACTCACCTATTGATTTTTTATACGTCTTTTTTATACGCTGTCTGGGTATCTTTAAAGAAAAAATCATACGTTATTATTGTTTCAACCGTACCCACAAAAATCGTTTCAACCGTCCCCAACCCCCTCAATCTTCACTAAAACGAACACACCGTCAAAACAAAACAACCTACACAACAACAAATTACTGTTTCCGAACCCTAATAGTCTAACAACAAAGTAGTAAAACACTTAAAACACAAATGCTAAAATCAACGAAACAATTGAAAAAAGAAAACAATACAAAATACTTACTTTTGGTCGAAAAAATACAATGAGGCCACCTAGACACGTACACGGCGGGCGAAGTGCGACGAATCACTGCGATTCATGTCTGGACTGACTAGCCGCGTCTCTCTCCCCTTGTACCCCTCACCGTACCGCCCATAGTTTACGAATTATTAGCGTTGTTTCAACCGTACCCTGTTTCAACCGTACCCAGTCTCCTACAGTCTTCCCTCACAATACATAATTATGCCAAACGTTTCACTCGCTAGTCCTACCTTTTGTCTATGACAGTACCTACGTTTATTAAATAATACAAAAGTCGAATGGATTAGCATAATGTTGCTAGGAAAACTTTGTGTCGCAGTCCCGACCATATTTTCTGCAAGGTTTCTCTGTATGCTAGGTTTTAAGTACTACGCTGGTAAACCTAAATGTTTTGGTTTGTCTAAACCAGTGGTTCTCATTCTCAACCTTTTTTGGAGCAGGGACCTTGATATAATTTTTTTCTTAGAATCCACGACGTCCAAGGTATATCGTGTTTAAGACGACGTACGTCTCACAACTAGCGCCGCCAATGGAAAAAAAATCATATCTTTTTTTTTGGATGCGTTTTTAGCAAAAAACGCTCCTGCGATTCGTCAACGCGAGGGTTAACTATTTTTAGGACCTAAGGTTTGGATTCCAGAATTGGATTTCCTACGAATGCAATCGATTCTCGCCAAAAGTGGCCACTTTTGGCGAGAATCGATTGCATTCTTAAGTTCTAGGATCTGGAATCCAAACCTTAGGTCCTAAAAATAGTTAAGCCTCACGTTGAGGAATCGCAGGAGCGTTTTTTGCTAAAAACGCATCTAAAAAAAAGATATGTTTTTTTTTCCATTGGCGGCGCTAGTTGTGAGACGTATTTCACCTTAATATGAAATCGTTTCACCTGTAATTACTTTATTGTTCACTATATTGTAAGTTGAATACCTACATGAAGGAAATATGATTTTGTTGTGGAACAATGGAACATACTCGTGAAAATTCAAATATTAGACTCAAATTATTATATCGAGATTTATTTGGCAGATAGAAACATCGCGCTCCCGAAAATTCACCGATTTTACCCTTTTTAAGCCACAGAATTTTCCTTTAAATATCGTAATCGAGATTTCATTTGTTTGTTAATGGGACAAAAACAAGCTGCGCCTGAAAATTCACCAAGTTCACCCTTTTTCTAAGCCGAGGATGGGAGGTTACTTACATCTCTCATCTCTGGCCGAGGTTTCCTTTAAAAACGCGCGCGTAGCGCGCTCGATTTTTTTTCGATTTCACGCTAAAAAATCTCCTAGTACGAGTAGGCAGTAGATAACTTAGTTTGCAAACAGCAAGTCTCATTTGTTATCAGAGGGGTAGGGAGCGATTAGTATCTATTTTATATTGCTGTTGTGAAACTTCGAAGTGCTAGAGTTGTGGAATTAGTTTCGCTGCCCCTGCATTGGCAGCATTGGTACGTTCAAACGAAAAGTTTTCGAATAATAACTTCTAAGCGTACCTACCTAAGTAATGAATTCCTCGATTTATATCTACTATCTCTATAGCTTGCGAAGAACACGTAGTTATTCCCATCACTCACAAAGAAAATATAAACATATTATACAGCCAGTGTTCAATAACAATTTCATTTTTTTAAAAGCGTCCCAGTGCCAAAATATTTTTTTGGTGCCAAGCTTTTAACCCTGAAGATTGCCACATTCAAATAAAATAGCGTGTTTGCATAGGTGCTTTGTCTACGTGTGACCACTATTTGTCTCCATGTCTCGAGGCTAGTCCTAAACCCATAAAGCGTTGATCTTTTGGGGCCAGTAGGGTACCCCTTTGTAGGACTCGTAGTTTTGGCTAACCATTTTACTTCCTCATCTCAGCCAACGCTTAGGTACGTACCTATTACATAGCTTCTTATTTATGTTGATATTTACTTCAGAATACAGCTGTATTCTAGTTCAGGCACTGTGTACTTTTTTTTCACCTAAGTTATATTAAGTAGTTATGACTATGTAGTACCTACATATTTTTTATTGAAATAAAATGAATTGAATTGAGAACAAAATGACGATCGACAAGGGTCTCTCGCCACTTTGCTCAAAAGTAGCTCTAACCATGAAACCATGTATAAAAAAGTTTTGGTACTTGATGCGACTCCTTTTTAGGGTTCCGTATCTCAAAGGGGAAAAACGGAACCATTTATAGGATCACTCGTGTGTCAGTCGGTCTGCTCCGAAACTACCGGACCGATGTGGGGTCTTGAGGGCGCATATGGGTCTGATGGAAAACTTGGTGGTTTTTGACTTATCTGGATTGGATGCACTTTACGGTAGATACGCTCGTTTGGCTGAAGTACTAGGTGCGTCGACTGGGTATGTCGTGGGCATACGAAGACTATCATATGGTCGTGGGTTCGTCCTGCCTCTTGCGCCTCAGTGACGGCCATGTGAGTCGGTTATCCCAACACGGGAGTGTATCGTCAATAAAAAAAAAAAACTGATCGAACGAAGTGAGCGAGTGTCTCTATAGCTTGGGCAAAAATGCTTTCGTGTGTCCGGTGGATGTAGGTATGTCCGTTCTCCTCTACAGGTCGCATTTCTCAACAGATTCTTGTGAAATTTTGTCAGCAAATTTGATAATTAAATGGATATTATTCGTCGATTCAGTTTTTCGAAATTTCACTCACAAATGTCGAATTTTGTTGTTTACCATCACATTTCGCTCAAATTTAGAATGGACATAGACTATTGCTCTATGGTATTTAAAGTGACACAAGAAATTTCTCAATATGTGTGCGTATGAACTTCGCATATACTACTGCATGTACCCTATGCACGCGAATTTAACTCGCACTTGTCCAGTTTTTTGTTTGATTGTCACGTTGTTTGAGTATCCTAGGTCGCTGACCGTACAAACCATACGAACCCACTTGAGTATCCACGCGTAGCCTAAGCAAACGCGTTTCCCAATCGCAATAAAACCCTTTCGTTTCGACTCATAGGTATGTCGCTCCCCCTATTGGCTAAACCCTTTAGCCAATTCCAACATAAGTATTTGTTTGCCCGAGCTGTGAAAACTGTGAATAGCCGATCCGATAAGGCAATCTGCATCTTTCATGTCATGTTCAATCCCAAAACAAATACTTGATTGTGAGTCTCACCCAAATTGCAGACGTGTTACAAAACATCGTTTTACTCTTTTAACAGGATGTCAATTCTGTAAAAAAAAGTTTAAAATAACAATGTTTATTTCATAATGTAAACTTTTTTGTTTTTGTTATTAGCTTATTAGCTCAAATTTGTTGTATTTATCAAATGTAAAAGTTAATGAAAACAATATTTAAAAAAAAACTTAGACACCGCAGATTTCTCGACTAGATTTAGGATTTAAGATTTAGAAATTATTTATTGCCACAAAATATACACAAAAAAGACTTACTCTAATTGAAATTAACATCTGCGGTTGTGGAAAATGGGATTCTCTCATGTCGGAACACATGTCCTAGACATGCAACCTGTCTCCTTTTAATGGTGTCCCATAAAACTCTCAACACTTAATAATGTGATCCATTTGCCCCAACAGACGCTTGACGAGTGGTCTTTCGACGTGTTCGCGCTGCACGAGGCGGCGGGCGGCGCGCCGGTCAAGTACCTCGGCTACGAGCTGCTCAACCGCTACGGGATGATCCACAAGTTCAAGGTGAGTCAGTGAGTCGGCGGGGAGCTCTATACGGGCCGACTTTTTAGTCACCAGCTAAACTTTGAAGATGCTTTCTTCTCAACAATACAAAAATCTTTTTCTATTAGGACAAATCAGAGCAAAAAAAACTCAACAGTTCCATACATAAGGTTATGTACTAGGTACTGGTGATGAGGGGACGCCGGTTCCTCGGCTACGAACTGCTCAACCGGTACGGGATGATCCACAAGTTCAAGGTGAGTCAGTGAGTCGGCGTGGAGCTTTATACTGCGTTTGTGCCGGTCAAGTACCTCGGCTATGAGCTGCTGAACCGCTACGGGATGATCCACAAATTCAAGGTGAGTCAGTCAGTCGGCGTGGAGCTCTATACTGTGGTCATGAGGCGGGGCGCCGGTCAAGTACCTCGGCTTCGAGCTGCTTTATATCGTGGCGCTAACATAGTACCGCGCTTTAGAACGGTCAACGCGACCCTGCCATGAGCCAGTACCAGCTGCCATGAGGTAGGTATCTACCTACCGTACAAGTTCTAGGTGAGCGGGCTAGAGAGCTTTATGTCATAGTGCTGTCATAGTGAGGGGACGCCGCGCTTTAATTTGGCGGATAATGAAGGAATGAAAGGAAAAAATTGTGCTGAGAGAAAATATCGCATCCAAAACCCGAATTCCTGATAATAAGTACTAAGTAAACTATATCTATCCCACTCTACATCAAACAAAATAATTATAGTTTTATAAACCTTATGTATGTACCGCCTAACCCAGCCTTACGCTTCGCCTGCTGGGTGCATTTTCTTCTTCTTCTTAATCGATTCCTCATGGCTGAGGATCGCGACCATGTCGTACTCGCTTCTATTGGGAGCGGTCTTCCGTCATATAAACTGCCAGGTGAATGCTTCCTCCAGCCGCTGCCCTTATCGCATCAGACCATCTGGTTAGAGCCACAATCTGTGGGTTGGAGCCCTTCCCCTGGCGCGTTTGCTATTCACCTGCCCCAATATAATGAGCTTCTCTAGTCTATGATATAATAGTCTAGGTTGGCGACCGCATTATGGGTCCAAAGAAGCTGAGGGTCTTTTCTTGGCATATACAGGGTGCACTCTAAGTCGATAGCGAAACTATAAGTAGGCTGTCTACTGATCAATACGAACAACTTGTACTAGGTGGCGAAAAAAATGGAGCGAAAAAAATATCAGCTGTTCCATACAAAAGGTCGACTCAGTACTGCGCCAAATGTATGAAGTAGCTGATATTTTTTTCGCTCCATATTTTTCGCCACCTAGTAAAAGTTGATTGTATTGATAAGTAGACAGCCTACTTAAAGTTTCGCTATCGACTTAGAGTGCACCCTGTAGTAGAAGTTTGAAGTTTTTGGACTCCAAGTGCGCTTTGCCGTCCAAGGTATTATAAGCAGCCTCCTCCAGCACCAAATCTCGAAGGCGTCTATTTTTGATGTCTTGCCTCGCCCTTGGTGCAAGTTGGCAGCATTCAAAGGCAAGCTCGGCGTTTGATACAAATTAATAAGTAACTTTGCGGGTCAAAGATACGAGGCAACTTGTGTCAACAATTTGCGGAATTCACTCAATCCTTAGGACTCAACTTGGAGTACCAACGCCCCGGTATGTTCCACGAACGTCCATACCTTTCACTGGAAAACAGATTGTAAAAAATGTAGTCTTATCAAGTGTAGGCCTAAGGCCTTTTGCATCTACGTAATGAGATGATTTTTACAGCGTCCAGTGGCACCTCACACTAGATGGGTGAAGAGACCACTCGGCGCTGCAGTGCCTGGGACATTGTTTTAGATGGAGTATTGTAGGCACGCACATACCTTAATTATCCCACACACAAGCACAAAGATAAAGTTCGAGCTTAATGACCAATACAAGCAATCATTGCATGGGTGTTACCTACAAGAGAAAAATCCGTCGCACACTCATAAAAATAAATTGTAAATTCAATTTATATAATTTTTTTGTAAGCACTAAAATGAGAAATAAAATTTTAGATGTAGTCAGAAATTCAAATAAAATAAAGCAGTGGGTTATCTTCTGTAATCTAACGACTAATGAGTATTACCTACCTACAATCTATCCTCTCTACAATCTATTTGTATTTTATCGAATGTCAAGGGAAAAAAATTAAAAGGTTGGGAAAGAGTGATCTGGGAGGAATACGCCTTCTCTCTGAGTTTCTGCTTCAAACACCGGTACCTACCTAGCAGATCAAAGCCTTCACAATAGCCTTATTTTTGCCTTATTTACGTAAGGAGCTAAAACGCTGTAAGGCGTGTTAGAAAAAGGTCTCGTCAAACTTTACATGGGCGTCCTTGACTGGAAAACTTTTATTTTTCATAGTCGATTTTAAGACAGATGCGACCAGGGTGCAGCCGCCGCTTCAAATTGTTTTTTGAGGCTAACTTTTTTTGTGTTTGACGGATCGATCGCCTCATTTCCCATGATCCATCAAAAAGTTTCCAAGCCTTTCCATAACTGCTGAGCACCCAAGGCCAATACTCCCTTCTTTCTTCGTTTTCCTATCAATGTTACTTCTATAGGTATGACGTATTGCCATAACGCTTTGTTTAGTTCGGCCGTACCTACTTAAAGGCTTCGTTTAGTAAAAAAAACTAAGTAAAACCCTAGGAAACAAAACACTTTCGCAGGAGACAAGAACTTTGATAAGACCTACCTACCGTTCATCCAGTTTAGGCTGGTTGTCGGATGAAGTGTGCCTCTTTTATGACCTAAGTTGTCATTAGAATAGAAATAGTCAAATGAGGGACATATTGCGGGAGACAAAAGTTGCTTGTGCAAACGCGCCATCCCCTTACCCAAGACGGTAAGACCTAAAGGCCCCTTCACACATTGGGCCAACATGGGCCCAGCCAATGATTACCAATGCGCGCCAGTATAGAAAATCGCCCGCCAACATACACAAATCCCGCGTGTATCCTCCTCGCTCGGAATCAGGACAGATCTGTCCTGCCCTCCATACATTTTCCGCGCTTTCGCGCGTTTATTGATTTCTGCCGGATATCGCGTTACAGTCCTGAACTAAAGGATGGATCGTGAAACAGAGACACCGAAAAAAATTTTTTTTTTTACCCAAAAATAAAAGGAAACAAAAATGTGCTTGTTGATGGTTGCGAAAATGCAAATATTTCGCAAAATTTTCATGCCAGGATGATTTTTTTTATTTTTTGATTTGAATGAAAAAAAACTACGTAAGTTTGCTAAGCATCTATTCGACATTTAGCCTGCATCAAGTGAGCGGAAGATAACTCCTGCATCTTTTTGTATTTCGTAAACGGTTAAACTTACTTTAACCGTTTACGAAATACAAAATGTGCAGTGCTTACGAAAGTTTAAGTGTAAAAACACCTTAATCAATTTCAGTTCCTAAAGGTATGTAGTTTTTACTCAATAGTTTTTTTTTAACTGGAATTTTTGTTTTTTTTTTTTTCGAAAATCATTATAACTTTTCAAGATAAGACATGATCTCAATGTTTCAAAATCAAATCAAATCATCTATAAAGAAAAGATTACTGCTTATTTCACAACAATTGGTTGAGTAAGTGCGGAGATATAGGAGATTATGTCGGTGGCGGCATTTATTTTCGCGCCACCCAAAAAGAGGCCCCGAGCGAAGGGGGTATCTAAACATTGGCGTTGGCTTTTAGTGGCCCATGATGGCTCAATGTGCAGAGGGGCCGTAAGATTCAGTGCTTCTTTGGTTGGAAGTTGAAGTCTGAACACGCATTCAGCTTTTGACTTAAGTAGATGCCTATGTAAATAAAATACTTAATCCCAGGTTGTTTTTTGATATTTTACTTTACGTTCGGCTTACACGCATATCTTTGATATTCGAAATTGTATCTCGCAAGTGAGTTAGAACTTGTTTTGTATCATCAAGGAGCCTATTAAAAGTTGCTCGTGTATCTCAAAGTTGTTAATCGAACTTTTTTTCCTGAAGACGCCTCCATTGACTGCTTCGTAACGTTGGTCTTACAGACTTACTTTATTTTATTTGGAGTTCCCGATATTTCGGCACCTTTGCAGGCACCATTTATTTCAGTTATAATGTACCTAGGTAGTCGGCCACAGACTCAGCTACCCCTTTTTGTTCGATTGGCGCCCTTATGCCGCGCGCGATAAGAGCTGCCATGGGGTATCTGAAATTGTGGCCGACCGTACAATACAATATTCATAACAACTTGGGTAAAATTGCACAAGGTGCCTGGACTAGAATGCACACGGTGCCTGGACTATTTATTTTTGTATTTCAGGACTTCAGGATGAATCTATGTTTCGTCTGAGTAATTGTATCGTCTTTAGGTAGGTATGTAGGTACCTATCTATTTAACTAAACAGCTCACGAATGACGCAGGACGTACTAGCAGTGAAAATTTCAGGTCTGATTTTCGATTTCAACGACGATTCATTAGATTTCAGTTTTTTTGGGTTGGAAAGCTGTTTATTTGAATCTAATAAGTAAAACGTTCAGAATAAAGCAGTTATTTCATTTTGAGGGATGTAATAATATTCTTATGTAGGTTACTACTTATATGCTCAGTAGGACTTTCAGGTAGGTAATCTACTTCAGAAAAAGTGTTTAGTTCGGAAAGTACTGCTTTTTTAGGTAAGCTCAGGTTCTGAAGAAAAACTGTAAGTAGTTTGATTTGTTTTCTCTTTGTCTAGAAACTGAAGGTTTTTTTTTCTAAATCTTTGGCCTATTCGTTCTTTGATAAGGGTGAAAGGCTTAGGTGTTTAATTTGATATGAAAACAGCAATTAACTGATTGGACCCTTTTACTTTTACTAATAGGTAATATGAGGACTTTTCTGTATTTATATTGTGTATGGAGAATTCGTACTTTTACGTTTTTTAACTTACAGAAACAACCTACGTTTTTAGGGTTCCGTACCTCAAAAGGCAAAACGGAACCATTATAGGATCACTTGTGCGTCTGTCTGTCAGTCTGTCCGTCTGACGCACAATTTACTCCGAAACTACTGGACCGATCGAGTTCAAATTTGGTACACACATAATATGAAAGTTGGTGACCCAAACACGGCCATGCAACGTAAATAAATGAATTTTAGACATGCGACTTTTAGGAGGTAAAATAATGAAAAAAAAAGTTTTGCAAAATATATCGCGTGACATATTTATCAAAATATTGCTAGTAAATATTGCTTAATAATATAATGAATAGAGTAGCGACCCCTAGTTGCCACGATCGAGGCTTACACGCTAGCACTCTATTCGGTAACGTTACGGGCGACTCTACAACCAAAGTGTACACTCTGACGTGCTGTCGTGTGTAAAACAATACAACAATACAATGGGCTGTCTTATTGCTAAGAGCGACCTCTTCCTGACAACCTTTCCATGAGCATTTTAAAACAAGGACTAAGGCGTTTATTTTCTCTCCCCAGGTACCACCGACGATTCTGGAGAACTTCCTCGGCCGGATAGAGGAGGGCTACTGCAAGTTCCACAACCCTTACCACAACAACCTTCACGCGGCTGATGTGGCGCAAACCGTCCACTACATGCTGTGCCAGACCGGACTGATGGTAAGCCTTAAGCCACTTGAGCCGCTTGAACCGGTTGAGCCACTTAGCCATTTGAGCCACTTGAGTCACTTGAGCCACTTGAAGAAGAGGCAAAGGGCCATTTGAGCCACTTGAATCACTTGAGCTGGTTAAGCCACTTGGGCCATTTGTGCCACTTGAGGATAGAGGAGGGCAACTGCAAGTTTTAAAAACCCTTAACATATCGAATTGAAAATTACATCTGTCAGATATTCTAAGAATTAAGATGAAGATGGCAGGTGGGTCAGCCCCTGCCAGTAATGGTGTGGCGACGGTCAGTAGGCAGACCAGCAGCCCAGTTGACAGACGACATTTTCTAAAGCGACAGAGGGTCCGTGGATGCGTACAGCTAGATATCGAGGAGGATGGAGTGAAGGGGAAAAGGCCTATACCCAGCAGTGGGCAAATGTGGGCTGGCAATGATAATGATGATATTTTAACCGCGTTTTTCAGAACTGGTTGTCAGACCTGGAGATCTTTGCGACGCTGGTGGCGGCGGTGGTGCACGACTACGAACACACGGGAACTACAAACAACTTCCACGTGATGTCTGGGTCAGACACTGCGCTGCTTTACAATGACCGTGCCGTGCTCGAGAACCACCACATCAGTGCTGCCTTCAGGTACCGAACCTCATTTTTTTCTCTACGGCTTTCTAAGGCTATCTTTGTTTTTTCACTTGTGCCATTTGAGCCACTAGAGCCACTTCTACCACTAGTGTCATTAGTGTCACTTACACCACTTGCGCCACTCTACTTGACTCTCTAGATCCATTTGAACCACTAATGCCCGTTTTCACCAACCACCCCTAATTTTAAAAGACCTTTTAACGAAAATTATCTGCGCCTCTGCAAGTCTAGGGGTCATGGATGAAGGACCATACGAATTCCACTCACAAGCGTTATGAGTTGAGTGTGTATGATCCTTCATCCATGCCCCATAGACTTGCAGAGGTGCAAATAACTTTCGTTAAAAGGCATTTTAAAATTAGGGGTCGTTGGTGAAAACGGGCATAAGAGCGCTTTCGCAATTGAGTCTACTTATGATATTTGAGGATAGTCGGGGTTTCCGCAAGTTTCACTTCACAGCCCTGCATGCTTGAATTGTAATTGTAACCAACCGGTCCAGCTTTCGGGTAGCGCCATTTTGTTTTTGGACTTGGTCCATTTGGCCACGTGCGCCATTCTCTCTCTATGTCTCTCGCTCAAAGTTTTTGCTTTCTCGTGGCTTCTGCAGGATGACTGCCTTTAGATAGCTAAGGATGCCTCTACGGCGTCCATTTTGTTTTCTTTATACACATTAATACGAGTATCGTCAACGGAAGTGGTATGTTAGCGAGAGAGTCTTTGCAAAAAAGATCATCACGACCAGCCAACCTCGTCCACAGCTTTACATTAGGCACAGCATCAATTTGGCATCGTAAATAACAACAAAACTTATTTGTACACCTTCTTTAAAATAAAACACCTCAAAAGCCTTGACAGGCAGGGCCTACACGTGGCGCTTCCGTCGCTGGAGGGTCGTATTATTTATTCCCTTTATTCCGACTCCTCTAATTTATGTTCTCATGAAGATTCAGCAGTTCAAAGCCCTAGCGGTTGGCGTTAATGGAGAATTTATATCTACGCGTATGCAATATCTGTCTAAATATTTATAGGTGAAGACTTGTAGGTATCTTTTCAGTCCATAATAGATTTGTATAGTCTACTTATGACATTGTTAATAAAAGAAAAATACCTACCTATGAAACCTGTTCGTTTTTTTAATGCAATCAAGTAGGTAGGTTAGTTAGGTATAGCTTTATGTTTACTTGTCGCATTATAAGTATTTTGCTCACACATCAAGTGAACCTACTCACAGAATACCAGTAGGTAAAGTTGTATGAGGATGAGCATAAGCCTTGAGCAAATTTTCTTCCTGACGTTGTTTTTACGCTCCTTAAAATTACGTTGTCAATTTTACAAAATTTCCCGTAAAAATCCGTGTTTAGGCCTTATAATTCAACTCAACTAAGTAAGGTTTCTTTCTTCATAAGTATTCATAACACAACCCTATCTTGTATCCTTCCTAGCCACTTCCTAGCAAACGTTCCAGTTCCAACTAAACCTTAAACTCCAGGCGATAATAGAATCAAGAAAGTTGTGCGAGATAGCTACGCTAATCTTTGGCGACCCCCGCTCTAATACAGTTACTTTGACTAGTATACGACTAGATTCTGGTTACAAGATAAGAGCCAACTGCGAGCGAGGCTAGTTGAGGGCGATGTCGTATCCTGAATCAGAGACGCTCGAGAACAATCGACTGGCCGACAAGAATGTAAATCAAAATATTATGCTACCAAAATTAGCAAAGCGCTCACAGCCTAGTTGGACTAGCCATTCTTAATCGATTGGCGAAGTTAAGCAACATCGGGCGCGGTCAGTCCATGGATGGGTGACCGCTAGTGGCAATAATATCTGAGCACTTCCGTGCTTCGGAAGGCACGTTAAACCGTTGGTCCCGGTTGTTGTTGATTAATAACAATCGTTAAGCCATGTCAGAGGCCCTTTGGGCGGCCTAAAAACTCTGACACCAGAGGTGGCCACTACCTCATACGATTACATACTCGTACCTACCAAAATTAGTCAAAAATAACACATAAAAATCACAAAAAGTCATGTCAAATAATAAAAAGTTAAATGGCAAGGAATTTGTTTAAATCATGCACACACGACAGCACGTTGAGGCTTACACGCTAGCACTCTACTCGGTTACGTTACGGAGACTTTACAACGAAAGTGTAGGTACAGTACACACTCTGACGTGCTAGCTGTCGTGTGTACCTACCGCGACGCAATACTAGTACACACGACAGCACGTCGACGTTTACACGCTAGCACTCTATTCGGTTGCGTTACGGGCGACTTTGCAATAAAAACATACAGTCTGACGTGCTGTCGTGTGTACAACAAGCGCAGACGAAAGCTGTGTCTGCTGCCATATTAGGCCTTCTGCGAGGGTCCACGTTTTCGACAGTTTTCAATCGCATTTCGCTAATGCTTTGTAAACGGCTCATTGGCTAGCGCCATCTTGCATTATTTTACTCTATACTGAGGATGGCGCTACTCGTTAGCGGGATAAAAACGTTATCGATGCAGTCATGCATGCCCCAGTGGTGCCAAAACCCAGCCTATTCGTGTCTGTGCCGTAGTTTGCGAATAGGGGCGTGGGACAGTCGAGACATGATGAAATTGTGCACCCAGCCCGGGCCGATTTGCATTTTAATTAAATACCCACCGGCGACCCGGGATCTGCTGACGTAACGTTTTTTTTATTAAATTGATATATTTAGAACCTCATCCTATTTGGTGTGCTTTTGGCCGTGTGGGTAGATACTGAGGATGACGCGTCCGGTTTGGTACGGTCAGCGATAGGTACACAGAATATCGCATGATAGAGCTGTTGTAGCATGCAGGATCGTGCGTCAATCGCACAAAAAGAGCTATCCTAGCGCTGCCAATGAAAAAAACATAATATATTCTTTTTGGATGCGGTTTTTCCTAAAAAAAAAACGAGCCGTTAAATAAGAATCCCTAGGCTTAACAATTTTTAGGACCTATTCCAGATCCTAGAACCTCGAATGTTTTTTTTTTTTTTTCATTTGCGGCGCATAGTGTGACGAAGAAATAGGAACAAGTTCTTTCGACAATAGCGTGTTCCCTAAAATGAGGATCATTCGCGTTTTGAACCAAAATATGCAGATTTATAGAGACATCAAAAACCACATTTTCAAAAGCAACAAAAAAAGAAAATCCATTGATTCCATTGTCTGAATGATCCTCATTGCCGCCCAGGGACCTACCTATAACTTAACTAACCTACTACACAAACCTACAATACAAGGCAATACAAGACTTTTATGATGTCGGGACAGCCGACTAGTTTGACCTTGGCCAGAAGACTTATTCATGAAGGGGAGATGAAGCTTACTCGTCTCTTAATGGGCACAAAATATTAGTTTGGTGCGTTTAAGGCATGGATCTGTGTACACCCATGGACCTCGTCGGTTGTGAAGATACGGATCCATGCGATTAGTTTTTCAGCCGTTTGTCGTGCAATTTTAGCGACTTAATTTCCCCAAGGGTGGAAATCAACGCCTTTTCCTCACTTCGCCTTAAAACGGAGGGACAAAGATGTTTCGATTTTAAAATAAAATGCGTTGCCCGTAAATTGTTTGCCAACAATTTCGGACAGCTTAATGGGAGACGCGTTTTTCTCTTTCCATTTAGGTAAGTAAACTTCGTGTGCTAATCTCGTTTCCATAAATCAATGTTTTTGTTAAGCCATTATATCTATTTATCTGTACATGGGCCCCAGGGGTCCAATTGCCTGTAATGAACCGCTATGAAGATGATCGTTACTGAAATGGTGTGGTGTAATGTAGAGACAATTTTTACAATTTCTTGAATGAAAAAACAGTACCTAGGTTACTAAATATGGGATATTGAGGCAAGTAACAAACCGTACCTACATACCTACCGTCCTAGGTTACCATGGTAGCACTAAAAAGGGGTTTCTACTTTAATTGACCCCATAGAGGGATCGCCAATGTGAAGCTAAAAATAAAGATACCTACCTACACGGACGGAACATAGGTAATTATTTATGTTGGCAAACGTGCTGAAGTGCATCAACCTTTGAAACCCCATTCCGCCACTAGAATTTGCATTTAAAATTGAATTAAATTGCAATGCTCCGGCTTCTTCGCCGCTGCTCCACTTGAATTACAATAAAGCGTTCGAAATTTTCATTTCCATTTCCATTGCTTCATTTCGCTGCAGTGCTTTAAAATAATTTAATGCCTGGCAGTTGGTAGGTTGGTAGTTTTCAAGAAGCCACACGCACCTTAGTTTAGAATTTTAGAGCATACGTAGGTAGGCAGAGTCAACAGCACGTAGACCTTAGGCGGACTTGCGTCAGTCAGGGTTAGCCAACATTTCCATACAATTTTTGACTTGTAACGTAACTGAATAGAGTGCACGTGTGTAAGGGTCTACGTTCTGTCGACTGATATCTACTTACCGATGTATCATTCGCAATAGATCCTTTAGCAGAACCTTCGAAGAAACTATTACCCTTTTTTTGTTCACACTGCTTCTTACAGTCTGTTAAGCTCATAAAGCCGCTCTTGGACCAGATGAATAGGTAGCAAACGCGCCAGAGGAAAGGCACCAACCAGATGGTCTAACTAATGCGATAAAGGAAGCATCCACCAGGCAGTTCATTCCTAGGCTAGGACACAACACCGACATGATGGTCGCGTTGGTCAATCATGAGGAATCGGTGAAGTGGCATCGGGAAGAGCTCCTGCATGCAAGTTTTTTTCGCTTTCAGTTCTTGGGCCTAGGTTCTACGTCTAAGGCGCTAAAATCCTTACTTCCTTACTACTCTACTTTTTACTATTATAAACGCGAAAGTTTGTAAGTATGGATGGATGGATGTTTGTTACTCTTTCACGCTTAAAAGGCTGAACGGATTTGGATGAAATTCGGATAAGAGATAGCTTAGACATCAGAATAACACATAGGCTACATATTATCACGCTTTTACACTTATGAGGAAAGTAAAGCTAGCACATATCCTTTTTCTGTAGTCCACGCGGACGAAGTCGCGCGCAAAAGCTAGTTCTATATCATTTTGTAAACTACGCAAAAACGTAGATAAATATTTCATAAGATGAACCGATGTACTTTTTTTATTGGCAGCGCTAGAGAGGGAGCGCCTTAAGTAGGCACAGCAAATCTAGACCCAATTTCGGGTCAAAAGGGCGGGCAGGTCTTAGGAAAATTACAATATAAATTGCTTTGCGAATGCCTTCTTGTGACAGCTAGGTAAACGACGAAAGGCAGGTAGTTTACGGAGAAGGGGTTGGCATTAAGTAGGTAGGTAGATGTTTACCTACTTAACTGCCGCTGCTAGGACTTGGGACTATTTCCTGCTAGGGAAACAACTCAGTTGTTTCCATAGCAGTTGCATCTGGTTGAAGACCAGTCCTGAGCGAATTTGGAACCTCATAATAAATATTTAAATCTACGGTAGGTATATGTCGGCGGGCGCCCAGGGTCCTGGTTATGGGGGTCCATCGAGTTAAATAAAACCACACAATTTTTCAGAAAAACGGGAGCGTGTCGGCCTAACCATAGCCATCCTTTTTTTATTATCCTTTTTGACACCATCAATAGAGCTACTAATTTAACAATTTGCGTGTAATGCTGACATTTTGAATAAACCAAATTCTTAATACTACTTTTGGAATTTTATATTCACAATGGACATCAACAACCCTTTTTACATACAAATAAAAAGTCACAATACTAAATAGACAGTGGTATGGTTTGCCACGGGCGCTAGAGATAATATTGAGATTATTACAGAATGATAAATATTTGATTATTTAGCTTATAATCTATTTAAAAACCATAGATAAATGTATGACAATGACCGCATGCCTATTTTCTTCATAATTAGTAAGAATAAACGCAATTTTATAAACAGGCGGGCGGAAGTCGGTATCAACCTACAATGTTTCCTGTAAACACACTTTCTTACAAACAGGCAAAGATGTTCTAAACAATGACATAATTAGGTATTTTGTGATCATAAATCATAAAATGATTTACAATATTATTTATAATGTCAAGCGCCCACACGGCCATTCTGATTCAGCGCGCTCTCTGCGCTTTAAATTAACATATTATTATCTACTTCAATTAATTGAAACAAAACCATACAGACAGAACACAAATCACTTATCCTAGGATATACTTAAGTCTACACATAGTAACAAAGGCAAATAAACGCTTTCATAGAGATTTTCATCACCATACCAGACAGGCGTCACCCATCCTGGGATCTAGCCCAACAAGTCAATATGGCATCACCCATCCTGGGATCTAGCCCAACAAATAAACACGGCATCACCCATCCTGGGATCTAGCCCAACAAGTCATCAAATAAGTAAGTCAAAATGGCATCACCCATCTTGGGATATAGCCCAACAAGTCAACATGGCATCACCCATCCTGGGATCTAGCCCAACTAGACCGGGAAAAGGAAGCTCATGGTGGCCAGCCAGAGTTGGGGTAGGGAAGTTGGATAAATATAATAAATAAATAATAATATTGAAACAAGTACATCAGTTAGTAAAACATCAAAACAATAGTAATATCAAATAGAATCAGTAAGACCATTCACTGAGTGCTTCCAGAAGTGGATGCACCCTGATTAACAGGTACTTTTTCCCCACTATTCGCCCACACGGACTGTTCCTCCTCAGAGTCACTTATCTCAAATGGATCACACAGAGCTGATGGTGCTGGTCGAAGAAAGTCGTGGCTTGCAATCTTTTCAGAACAACCACGAAGATTTACATGTTTTAACTTATATCGGTCATTAGGTAAAACCTCAATAACCTCCATAGGCCCTTCAAATTTTGGACCAAGTTTCGTTGTGTGCCGCTCATGGCGACGTAAAAGAACGTAATCACCAACATTGAAAGGTTTTATACGCGCTTTTCCTTTATCAAAGCGGGTTTTGTCCTGAGAAGATCGCTCGTCCATCCTATCTTTACATGTTTGTCGCTGAGAATCTAAGTCCTCAATGACCTCGTCATCGTCAATTTGAATAAGTTTTAATCCTGGAGGATAACATTTCTTGCCCAGTAACATTTCTAGTGGGGCTTTTCCAGTACTTTTAGACATCGAACAATTGATAGCTAACTGTAAGTCCTGCAGAGCAAAATGCCAAGGCTTTTCGAGTTCAACGACAGACATATTATCTTTAATTACTTTCATAAGGCGTTCCACCTGTCCATTAGCTCTACTCGCGCCTTTTGCCACCACATGATGCTGAATACCGTAGCTTTCACAAAACTGTTTGAAATCGGCAGATGTCATACTCTTGTCCTGGTCGGTTATAAAACGCGTGGGAGTCCCAAAAATTGTTATTAGGTCTTTGAAACATTTTATAGCGGATTCTGTTGTTCGGTCATTCGTATAAATCATGTGAACGAACTTGGTAAAGCCATCTACGAAAACAAATGCGTATTCCATCTGGTTACGTTTTCCATTCATTCTGCCAGTAATGTCACCGTGGACCGTATGGAAAGGGATTGCTACTTTATCTATAGGATGGAGCGTGACTTGTCGAGCCCCTGAAACGCCTTTCCTCACTCTACAACTGACACAGTTCTCTACAAAATTTCGCACAAATCGAGACATGTTAGGAAACCAATACTGTTCGCGTATTTTGTCCAGTACTTTTTCCCAGCTAAAATGCTGTAAATTATCATGATAGTGGTTGATGAGGCTCCACCTATAACAATGTGGTACTATAATCAACTTTTTGGTTTTCTTGTCAATTTGTACCTTCTTTCTCAATAGCTTATCTGGGGTGATAACGTAAGTGTCAGCTATAGTTTGAGGAAGAGCGTCGGATGACAATTTCTCTACTATAGTTTTGAGGTTAGAGTCACGCTTTTGTTCGATAAGGAGCCAGTTATGATCAAGGGTGGCAGCGTTAACAGTAAAGGTTAAAGGTTTGAGATCTCGACAGACCGCGTAACATACTTTTGTCTTAGGTTCAGGGGTGGTAACGGGGTTACGACTAAAGAAATCTGCATGGGATAAGCGTTCGCCCTTTCGGTACTCTATATCAAAGTCAAAATTCTGTAAGAATGCCCACCAGCGGTGAACTCTAGGGGTCAATTCTTTCTTATGTCTAGCAGCTTTTAGAGAGTTGCAGTCTGTGACCAATTTAAAATTCCTTCCGTACAAAAAATGACGGAAATGCTGGATCGACTTCACTACGGCGAGAGTCTCAAGCTCGTATGAGTGATATTTGCTTTCGCACTGGGTTGTTCGCATGCTAAAGTAAGCCACTACCAAAGGATTGTTATCTTGTCTTTGAATCAACACGGCGCCGAAACCAATGGCGCTAGCGTCCGTGTGAAGCTCTGTCGGTAAGCTGGGGTCAAAAATTGTCAAAAGCGGGGAGGATGTCAAGTAAGTAATGATTTCTTGTCTAGCAAGGTCATGTCGCTCCGTCCATTCCCACGTAGCATTAGATTTTGTTAGTTCGTACAAAGGAGCCATAATTTTCGAAAATTTTGGTACAAATTTACGAAAATATCCAGCCAGCCCATTAAATTGACGAACCTCTTTAACATTTTTAGGCACCGGAGAGTTTGCTAAAGCTTGGACTTTCTTTGGACTTGGTTTAACGGTACCATTTTCTATAATATTGCCCAAATATTCAATTTTGGTTTTGAGGAATGAACATTTTGAAATATTCAATGAAAATCCTGCTTTAGTCAACCTGTCAAGAACCAATTTAAGGTTATGTAATCCTTCTTCGATGGTGCGTGATAAAATGACGACGTCATCAACATAACAAAGGGCTATGGAATCTTTATAATCACCCAAAGCAATATTTATCGCCCTTTGATAAACAGAGGGTGCGTTACACAACCCAAAGGGCATACGCAAGAACTCATATTGCCCATCGGGCGTCACAAATGCAGTTTTCTCTATAGATTCTTGGGCCACGCGAATACCGTAGAATCCTGCCACCATGTCTAGACAGGAAAAATACAGGGCTTTCCCTAACTTGTCAATTTGGTCAGCTATGAGGGGGAGTGGGAAATGGTCTCGTAATGTGTTTGAATTTAACTCCCTATAATCAATACAGAGTCGATCAGAGCCGTCCTTCTTTTTCACCAACAATATGGGACTACAAAACGGCGAAGAACTATCTTGAATAATGCCGTTGTTTTTGAGATCATCGATTATCTCCTTTACTTTTTCGCGCTCAAATGGAGACAGACGGTAAGGACGGCGCTGAACGAGCTTATCGGGATTTTTAAGCCTAATTTTTAGCTCGCCCGTTTTTACTTCCGATACTTTGTTGCCTAAGGCAAAGCTATCGCTGTATTCTTGTAATAACGATACTAAATGTTGCAAGTCAGTTTGATCTACAAGGTCAGTATCTAGGTCTGTAGTAAAGTCATATTCCGTGCACTGATTTACTAGGAGACGATCAAATCGTTTTACAGAAATATTATCTTTGCAAATGGTGACAGTCAGTCCTGGGACCTTAAGCAAATCGAATCCTATCAAAACATCGAATTGAGTTTGACTATCTTTTACCACAAAGAACTCTAATTCAAGGTCAACCTCGTCGATTTTTACAAGTACTGTAATACTAGTGTTACAAAATACTGGGCAACCACCAATGCCAGAAAATGTAACGTTGACAGAATTTCGTTTACCAGGGATCGTGTTAGCTAAACTTTCCCGAATCAGTGAACAATCTGCACCCGTGTCAAATAAACAGGGCAATCTTTTGCTATTTATTTCAACTGTTATCATGCTACGCGAATCTAATGAGCACATATTTATCGACTTAGCTAGAGAATTATTTCGTTCATCACTCTGGCGTCGAAAACAATTTTTCTCACTATGGCCCTTACGGTGACAATAACTGCATTCAAACACCTTGTTATTGTAGACGGTTGAGGGGTTAAGATTTTTGGCGGTTGAGGGGTTAGAATTTTTTACGGTTGACGGGTTAGAATTGTTTAGACCGAACCGAACAGTCGGGGACTGGGATAAGTTTGGAATGTAATTAGTTCTCAAATTACTCACCTCTTTGCAATCTCGTGATCGATGCCCCGTTTTGTTACAATTGAAACAAGTTATTGCGTCGCGTTTATATGGAATGTTTGGTTCAGCAAAACGCGGTTTCTTACTGTCAGAATTAGGCTTAGAAAAACTATTCGAACTTTCTACCTTGCGTTTTCTAAACGTCCTCAAAACAGATACCAATTGAGACAATGAAACAGGGGTATTTCTCAAAAGCTCAGAGCGAACATAGTCGGGGTATATACCTGTTATCAGAGCTTCTACAACCTCTGCATCCGTAGCCTCTGGTCGCACTCTCATGAACAGCGTCCACGCGGTAGTAGCATACTCCGCATATGTGGTCGCCTGGTCCGATGTGTATGCCCGCCATTTCAGCACATCATCGGCGTAGCGGAATTCCCTGGCAAAAGATTTTATTAGTTCGGACTTCATTTGGTCCCATGTAGTAGAATGAAGGGACCAGGTGTCTGCCCATGTTTTAGCCCTACCTCTCAATTGAAGAATAGCCTTCATTCGTGCCTCATGCGGCGGTATCCTAAATTGAGCTACTGTTTGGTCCACATTGGCACACCAATCTCTTATATCGTGGGATCGTGCATCAGGGTCAAATGGCGGTAGGTAAAAATCACTGCGAGAACGGGATGGCAAAGTTTCTGCAGACAAAGCAGCTGTTACTGCACTTGCTGCAGCTTGTTTAGTTACAGAGTTAAGCAAATTCATAACCTGGTTCATGGTGAAGGTAGTGTCGTCGGCAGGCGCTGCAACGACGCCTGGCTGGGACCAACGGGCTGGCTCAGGCTCTCGTCCGGTCGCAGAGCTGGCGGCGGCAGCGTTAGCGTAACACGCTCGTCCGGTCGCGGAGCTGGCGGAGGCAGCGTTATCGTAACACTCTCGTCCGGTCGCAGTACTCGCGGAGGCAGCCTTGCCGTAACGCTCTTGTCCGATCGCAGTACTCGCGGAGGCAGCCTTATCGTAACGGTCTCGCCCGGTCGCAGTACTCGCGGATGCAGCGTTATCGTAACGCTCTCGTCCGGTCGCAGTCATCGCGGGGGTAGCGTTATCGTAACGTTCTCGTCCGTTCGCAGTAATCGCGGATGCAGCGTTATCGTAACACTCTCGTCCGGTCGCAGTACTCGCGGATGCAGCGTTATCGTAACGCTCTCGTCTGGTCGCTGTGATCGCGGGGGCAGCGTTATCGTAACGCTCTCGTCCGGTCGCAGTAATCGCGGAGGCAGCGTTATCGTAACGCTCTCGTCCGGTCGCAGAACTAGCAGCAGCAGCGTTGTAGTAACGCTCTCGTCCGGTCGCAGAGCTGGAGCCGGGGAAAGTTTCTCGTAACGGCGGCGGCATGGTGTGGTCGTAATTGGGGATTGCGACGTAGGTCTCTCGCCCTGTTGCAATACTGGGGCCAGGATTAGTTTCTCTTAGCAAGGGCGACGGTGTGGCGGTCTCTCGCCCGGCCGCAAAGCTGGTGCCAGGGTTCGTCTCTAGTAGCGATGGCGAGACGTCGTCGTCGGAATTGGCAGGATACCATCCCACCGCTGCTGTCGGCGGGCGCCCAGGGTCCTGGTTATGGGGGTCCATCGAGTTAAATAAAACCACACAATTTTTCAGAAAAACGGGAGCGTGTCGGCCTAACCATAGCCATCCTTTTTTTATTATCCTTTTTGACACCATCAATAGAGCTACTAATTTAACAATTTGCGTGTAATGCTGACATTTTGAATAAACCAAATTCTTAATACTACTTTTGGAATTTTATATTCACAATGGACATCAACAACCCTTTTTACATACAAATAAAAAGTCACAATACTAAATAGACAGTGGTATGGTTTGCCACGGGCGCTAGAGATAATATTGAGATTATTACAGAATGATAAATATTTGATTATTTAGCTTATAATCTATTTAAAAACCATAGATAAATGTATGACAATGACCGCATGCCTATTTTCTTCATAATTAGTAAGAATAAACGCAATTTTATAAACAGGCGGGCGGAAGTCGGTATCAACCTACAATGTTTCCTGTAAACACACTTTCTTACAAACAGGCAAAGATGTTCTAAACAATGACATAATTAGGTATTTTGTGATCATAAATCATAAAATGATTTACAATATTATTTATAATGTCAAGCGCCCACATATACCTAGGCTTTTATGCCTGCTGTCCTAAGAAAAAAATCTTCTCCTCATCACAATTTAACCTAAATTTCTCCCCAATTCCAGAGTGATCCGCGACGAGGAATGCAACATACTCCAAAACCTATCCCGGGACGAGTTCCGGGAGTTCCGGACGCTGGTCATCGACATGGTGCTGGCGACGGACATGTCGTTCCACTTCCAGCAGCTGAAGAACATGCGGTCGCTGCTGACGCTGGCAGAGCCGACTGTGGACAAGTCCAAGGCGGCCTCGCTCGTCCTGCATTGCAGCGACATCTCACATCCTGCTAAGGTGAGGCTTAAACTCCTATAGATAGTGCGTGCTGTGTAGAGTTCTGAGTTCCCTATTTTATGCATGACCTATGCGTTCTGGGGGCTAATTCTCTGTAATCTCGCATTCGACACAATCATCTCGAGGGAAAAATCTAATTTTGCTGCAAATATCACACCTCCTATTATCACGAAGTCATCCAAGGCACGAGATTTCTGCGAGATGTTTGCCTTTTTCGCTCGAAATGACTACAGGGTGCACTCTAAGTCGATAGCGGAACTTTAAGTAGGCTGTCTACTGATCACTACAAACAATTTGTGCTAGGTGGCGAAAAAAATGGAGCGAACAAAATATCAGCTGTTTCATACATTTGGCGCAGTACTGAGTCGACCTTTTGTATGGAACAGCTGATATTTTTTTCACCCCATTTTTTCACCACCTGGTACCGTTTTGTAGTGATCAGTAGACAGCCTACTTAAACTTCCGCTATCGACTTAGAGTGCACCCTGTAGAGTGGTCGGAAGCAGTCAGGATCGAAATGACATGAGATTTTTTTTCTTCGAGATATGTCGAAGGCGAGATTTCCGAGAATTATGCCCGTTTTCACCAACAGCCCCTAATTTTAAAAGACCTTTTAACGAAAATTATCTGCGCCTCTGCAAGTCTAGGTGAACACGGTTCACCCTGATGCTGGAGGACTTCCTATTGCTGTTATAACTTCTGTCTACTTGAAAATAATACTGCAAAATTGCTGTGAACTAAGAGACTTTTATTTGACGACTAAACCTTTTATACTGAACCTAAAACATTTTGATACCGCGATCTAAATGTACTTGTAGCGACATCTCTTGACATAATATATAACTAACTAATCTAAACATTCTGGCCTCCATGACCAAATGGTCATCTAACATAATAATTATTATAAAAACTTATAAATTAAATGAACAGAACAAAAAGAAACTTAACACAAAACCAAACATAATAACTATCACTCGAGAACTAAACATAACACAATCTTAATCTTAAGAACTAACACTCTTATCTTTAAAAAAATAATAAATACTTAACCAAATTAATACAAACTTCTAAATGTAAACTGCTCAACCATTAGATGCCTACTTTGTTGGTAAAATGCATAACTTGGATGTAGCCCTTTTCATTACTTTTCCATTGCATCGAATAGTGACCACACGCGTAATTCCATCGAGACCTGGGTGTTTACTCATAATTAGCCCATACAACCATTTGGCAGGTGGCAAATCGTCCTCTTTAACTAACACTATATCTCCAATGGATGGCTCTGGCATTTGATATTGCCACTTGTATCTATGCAACAAATGTGTTAAATATTCTTGTGACCACCTACGCCAAAACTCCTGTACCATTCTCTGAGTGAGCTGCCATCTTCTTAAGTTGCTGATATTTGAGTTCTCATAATTAACATCAGGTACTAAAACTAAAGGTTCGCCCACTAGAAAATGGCCTGGTGTTAGGGGGCATGCATCATCAGGATGATTACTTATCTGTGATACTGGTCTGGAATTTAAGCACGCTTCAATCTGTGACAATACCGTAGACAATTCTTCGTACGTAAGTGTAGAATTACCTACTACTCTCTTGAGATGCTTTTTTGTAGATTTTATACCAGCTTCCCATAATCCTCCAAAATTTGGTGCATGAGGAGGAATAAAATGCCATGATGTCCCATTAGTAGCTAGTAATTCAGCCACCTCAATAGCCATGCTATTTTTCTCGGCCAGAAACAGCTTTTTTAACTCCTTAGCTGCTCCTACAAAATTTGTTCCATTATCACTCCATAGTTCTGAACAATGGCCACGTCTAGCCACGAATCTTCTAAATCCATTGATAAAACCTTGAGACGACAAATCACTGACTGCTTCTAAATGTACAGCTTTGGTAACCATACAAATAAACAAACAGATGTACCCTTTGCTGCATCTAATACCTCTGCCTTTTGAAATACGGATATTGAGCGGCCCCGCATAATCAACTCCACTTCTTAAAAATGGGCGACAAGGCATAACTCTTGCTGCCGGTAACTGTCCCATCAATTGTGATGTTTTTTGCTTGGCATATCTAATACAGCGTACACATTTGCGAACAAACAGCTTAACTAGACGCTTCACATCTGTAATCCAATACCTCGTGCGTAAATAATTCATCATAAGCTGTGGACCTCCATGGAAGGTTTTTTCATGAGCATCAGCTACGAGAAGATCAGCTAAATGAGATTTCCTAGGGAGCAGTATAGGGTGCTTCATATTCTCGTTCAATTCCGTATGCTTCAATCTACCTCCAACCCTCAATATTCCTTGATGATCTATGAATGGATTGAGTGATTTTAGGGAGCTCTTTTTGTTAACGATTTTTTCTTTCAAGAGACTCTGTATCTCATCATCATAATACTGAGTTTGACAAGTTTTAATGAATGTTTCCAAAACTTCAGCCATTTCTTTAGCCGTAATCCAAGCTGGACCCTTGGGTTTCTTTTGACAATTCAATGCAAATCTCTTACACAGTGATAATACTCGTAGAAGTCTTCTTAAATTTGAAAATCTTGACCACATTTCTTCTGTTACACCAATCATCATACAATGTACTGCGGTTTTCTCCTCCAATTTTGTAGCTTCAATAACAGGCCTTCTATAATCGATTTGAATCTCTTTCAGCCAATGTGGACCGTCTTTCCACAAACTTGATTTTAATAACTCGGTTGGTGACAGACCTCTAGTGGCACAATCCGCCGGATTTTCTGCAGATCGAACGTGGGACCATTGATGTGACTCTATAGCATTCTGAATAGCAGCTACTCTATTTGCCACAAACGTTTTCCATCTTCTTGAAAGACTGCTCAACCAATATAAAACAATAGTTGAATCCGTCCAAGCGTGAATATTTCTCTTGCTAATACCGAGCCACTCTGATACTTCGAGTAATAGTTTCGTCAGCAAGCTTGCGCCACATAATTCTAGCCTTGCAATTGACACTTGTTTGATAGGTGATACCTTAGTTTTTGCTGTGACTAACGTACAGTGAACCATCCCTTTAGCATCAATCACTCTTAGATACACTACTGCTGAATATGCATCTACCGAGGCATCTGAAAAGCCTTGTAACTCCTTACAAATATCATCTTCTCTTGCCTTTAACCATCTCGGAATCTGGAACTGCTCTAGAATCGACAAGCTTTCTCTGAAAGTAATCCATTCTTTTAATAGTTCCGCCGGTAACTCTTCATCCCAATGAACTCCAGATATCCATATTTTCTGTATGAATACCTTAGCTACGATTATAGTTGGTGCGAGCCAGCCTAGAGGGTCAAACAATTTGGAAATTTCTGACAAAGCCTTTCTTTTGGTTATCGGAGCACTTGAAGTAGAGAGCGTAACCGAATAACAAAATTCGTCAGTTTTTCTATTCCACTTTAAGCCTAAAATCTTGACCACTTCATCCATCTTTAAATCTTTGCTTTCAGTTGCTTCTTCCTTGTTTTCATTTATTTTAGTTAACACCTCTTCACAATTACTCGACCACTTCTGTAATTCAAACCCACCTTCATTAAGCATCTCCTTCATTTCGTCGTTAATGAGTTTTCCTTCATCTGCAGTTTGACAGCCAGTCATTAAATCATCCATGTAGAAATCCTGCAGAACTCTTCCAGCCACGTCCATAGTATACTTGTGTCCTTCGTCCCGTGCAACTTGTTGCAATGCCTTTACTGCCAGATATGGTGCTGATGCCGTGCCAAATGTAACTCGCAGCAATCGAAGATGCTGAACTTCCGCGTCTATAGTAGGACGCCACAGTAGTCTTTGATAATCAACATCCTCTTCAGACACTTTGATTTGTCTGTACATCTTCACAATGTCTGCAATCAGGCAAATAGGATGCATTCTCCACTTCATTATGATTTGCCGTAGATCTGGCTGTAATTTAGGCCCAATCATCAAATCACTATTCAATGATATGCCATTGATTCCTGGACAAGAAGCATCGAAACATACTCGGACCTTTGTCGTAGTTCTATCTTCTCGTACCACTATGACTTGTGGTAAATATACTGCCTTTTCGTTACTAACTTCATTTGCCGGTACAACTTCTATATGACCCAGATCTAAATATTCTTTGATGCCACTCCGATACTGCTCATTGAGATGCTGATTTCTCAGAAGACGTTTTTCAGCCATTTGATGTCGACGATAGGCTATATTCAATGTCTTTCCATACTGGCATTGAGGATCACTATCTCTGAATGGCAGTCTGGCTATATACCTGCCGGACTCATCTCTGGTTGTAGTTTTGGCGAATAATTCTTCGCATCTTTGTTCTTCTTCAGTCAATTCTCTGATCTTACTTTGTGGTTCCGCTTCGAGTTCCCAAAATCTTGACAACTCACTGTCACTAATCTGAGCATGTAACGTGACCACATGTTGTGATTCACAGTTGGTAACTTCTTCGTATTTTTGTTCATCACTTACTCGTCCAGATATGATCCAACCCAGTTTGGTTTTTTGGGCTACTGCCGTACCTATCGGCCCCTTGAGTACTCCTTGTTCTAATATTTGGGCGTAGACCTCGGCACCTAAAAGTAAATCAACTTTACTGGGTATGTTAAACGTGGGATCGGCTAAACTAATCTCGAATAGCTCTGACCACGGTTCAAGAGACACTTTCCTTTCAGGTATGACTGATGTAATCTTACTTATCACATGCGCTTCCACTTCTATGATAAATGCAGGCTCATGCAATGACTGAATCTTGATAACTACTTTGTACTTCGACATCATTGCAGAATTCTGCTCGCTACCTAATCCTGATATCACGCTTTTGTTTGGCATTTTTCGCAGTCCAAGTCGTTGGGCTGCAGACTCCGTAATAAAGGACGCTTGCTATCCTTGATCCAACAAGCATCTTAGCTTGCTGTTGTTGCTAGCTTCAGCAACTTTAATCAAAGCTGTTGCTAACAAAACTTGTTGGCATACTCCATTAGTGTGACACGCAATAACAGGAGACTTCAGTTCTGGTTCCGCCGTTGTTGCTACGGAACCAACTTGAATTTTACTTTTCTTGAATTGGCAGCCATGCAACAAAGTATTATGCTTTTTGTTGCATTTTTGACACCGGCTGAGGTTGCGACAAACATACCAAAAATGACTTGCACCTAAACAATTAGTGCACAAACCCTTGGTCTGTACAAAATCACAACGGGTGGTCACTTCTTCGCGCGCGAACTTGCTACAATTACTTAACTTGTGACCATCTTTACAGAAAGGACATAGTGATACGCTACCCTCTTCTGTATCTTGCTCAGCAGTAACATGCAACGATTTTGGAGCTCGAACGTGTGATTTGTCTTCATCTAAAAACTCTAACGACCTGAATCTGAGCTCCAAAAAGTCATTGAATTGGTCGAACTTCGCTAACTCCTTAAATTCGCTGCTCTTTGCCTCCCATTGTTTCCTGGTCTCAAGATCTAATTTTAAGCTAACGATGTGAATGACTAAAACGTCCCAAGAGCTTGTATCAATCCCTAAATTCTGCAATGAGTTTAAACATTCATTAGTGGTGTCCAGGAGACCTTTAATAGCTCGGGCGGATTCCACTGTCAAACTTTTTTGTCCCAGAAGTCTTTTAAGTGTTTCCTGACACAGATACTTTTTATTGCTGTATCTTTTTTCTACTTGAGCCCAACAAACAATGTAGTTTGCGGCGGTTACAGGGATGTGTCTTAAAATTTGCTCTGCTTCACCAACTAAGTAACTTTTCAAATAATGTAGCTTTTGAACATCATCCAGGGCCCTGTTGTTATGTATTAACGATACAAACAAATCCCTGAATGTTGTCCATTCGGCATAATCTCCCGAAAAATTTGGAATCGAAATTTTAGGTAATCTTACCTGGGAACATACCTCTTTTGTTTGATGGTAGCTTGTTGAGCTATCTACTTTTGCTGTTATTATCGCAAGCTTGTCTTTTAACTCGGTTTCGTAGTCAATACACAATTCACCAAACTTCTCGCAAATGGAGTTTACTACATAACTCGAAGAATCGAATTCCGTGGCATCAAAACTTTCATAGGCTGTTTTATCATTGTCTTTAAACTCCTTGCAAGCCGTTTTTAAATGGTCTAATCTGACTTCGATGTATGCACACGTTAACCTGTCCTTTCCAGCCTTTTTGAAATTTATTCTACTTTTTTCTACTAACTTATAAATATTTTCCTGTTCTCTACTAAAATTTTCCATTTTGCAAAAAAAAAACGTAAACAAACCAAAATTTCCTAGCTATCAATTTTGACAGTTATGACCAAAACAACTAAGACTAAACTATTTACAACCAAAACTTCAATATCGACCTTTATATTTACAAACTACTTACCTATTCTAGACTTTTCAGTTGATCTATGCTACAACGTTTGAATGTCACTTTTTGAATTTGAATTCAGACAACTGTCAATTGTTCCGACCTTCACTTCACTTTAGGGCTTCGCCCCTCCAAATGTCATGCATGAACTTTATGAATTCCTGCACAGCTCCTCCTCTCTCTCCGCAGGCACAGGCGTCGCGCGCACTACTCTTCTCCGCCTTCTGCAGGCGTTGTCGGCTCGCTCGGGCTCCTCCTCTCTCTCTCCACAGCTCCAGCAGCAGGCTCAGAGCTTCTTCCCGCACTAGCTCTAGCAGCAGGCGCAGCGCTTCTACCCTCACTCCGCAACTCCAGCACAGGCGCAGCACTTCTTCTCGCACTCATTAGCTCCAGCAGCAGGCGCAGCGCTTTTTCACGCACTCCTCAGACTCCAGCCAGATTTGTAGGGCTCCTGTGTGCTGCTCAAGCTCCTCGTGACAGATCTCTGCACCACTGTTGACGGCCACGCGCGTGGGGCTCTTCGTTGGCTGCTTCGGCGCCCCCCCGTAGAACCTACTCCACAGCTCTCTTGCGCTGTTCAACAGTACTCGTCGGGGCTCCTTTCTTGACTCCTCGCCGACCACTTTAGCTTTCATCTATACTCGCACTCCTTTTCTCCAACGATCGCTCACGTTCACTCCTTAGGACACATGTAGTTTGCTTTTGCACTTAGCTCACTCCAGTCAATAGGTAGGGCTCCCGATTATTTATTTTTATCGAAGGACCATGAACACGGTTCACCCTGATGCTGGAGGACTTCCTATTGCTGTTATAACTTCTGTCTACTTGAAAATAATACTGCAAAATTGCTGTGAACTAAGAGACTTTTATTTGACGACTAAACCTTTTATACTGAACCTAAAACATTTTGATACCGCGATCTAAATGTACTTGTAGCGACATCTCTTGACATAATATATAACTAACTAATCTAAACACTAGGGGTCATGGATGAAGGACCATACGAATTCCACTCACAAGCGTTATGAGTTGAGTGTGTATGATCCTTCATCCATGCCCCATAGACTTGCAGAGGTGCAAATAACTTTCGTTAAAAGGCCTTTTAAAATTAGGGGTCGTTGGTGAAAACGGGCATTAGCCCCCTGACCGCTCTAAAGGTGTAGAGATCCAACGGCTCCTATGGGTGACAATGACAATGGATGCGGACTGCAGAACTCCGCTGCTCGCTGAACGGGCTCGCTCTTTCTGCATTTCTGTGACATTTGCATCCTGATAAGGTGAGACATATTTAGTACCAATAACCCCAAAATCCTTACTGGAGATCGAAGGACACACAAAAGCTAACCTAGCCCAAATGATGGTGGTATCCATACGTGCTTTATCCAAAAAGTCAACATGTCCCAAAAGTTCTGACACAATAAACTTCATTTCATTTCATTTCATTTCATTTCATTTCATTTCATTTCAAAGAACCTCGGCAATGCAACCTGGCGGCGCCACAGAGGCGGCAGCGAGGTAGAAGTGCCTAAAATACACACTTGCCCACTTTTGGGGAGGTATATTTTTATTCCTCTTGCCATAGAGACGATGGGAGTGTGGGGAGCGCAAGTAAGATCTTTTGTTGTGGAGCTGGGCCGTCGCTTGAGGGACCGAGGTTGTGACTCTCGCTCCGGGGCATTTCTAAGGCAGAGGATCTCCCTCGCTGTGCAGCGCGGTAACGCGGCCAGCGTGTTGGGGACCTTTGGATCGGACGTGGACCGGGGCGGGTTATTTAGTTAGGTATTTTGTGTATTTGTCTTTTGTATTTTGTTGTTGTTTTATTAATCTATTGTGTGTGTGTAGTTTGACGAAGCCTGCGGTGGATTTGTTTTGTATTTTGACATGTAAATATGTTTTTGAATGAATAAATACAGGGTGTCCCAAAAAATAGTGTCAAGCGGAAGTCCAGAGATAGAGCACCCCTAGGGATACCCGAATCACCCCCATGTATGTTCAGCGATTTTTTGACGTTTAGAAGTTATGAGGCTTTAAAGGTTTTTTTGGGAAGAATTACCTAGCATTGGTTTTTATTTTTTAACTTTTTTTGTATTAAACTTTTTAATTATTATTTTTTCTTTATTGGAGTTTTAGATAACTAATCTATCACCAGAATAATAATGATCAGCTTTAAACTTGTAAAAGACACCACAATTTTGATCCAAAGTTCAAAAATGCCGTTTTAGAGAAAACATCATTTTTTGTCATAATCAACAAAAATAAAAGAAAAACTATCTAAATTACATTTCTCACAATTCCGGTTTTTCAACTTTGACCGCTAATTACTCGAATAAAAGGCCCATGAAGTGACAGATTTTGTGTGCTATTCTGAAGGTTCAGGTTGTAGGAAAGTTTTAGAAATCAATTAAAAATCCTTCAGACCCCTGCTTTTTTTTCTCCCCATACTAACTTATTCGATGATGTTTTCTCTAAAACGGCATTTTTGAACTTTGGATCAAAATTGCGGTGTCTTTTACAAGTTTAAAGCTGATCATTATTATTCTGGTGATAGATTAGTTATCTAAGACTCCAATAAAGAAAAAAAAACATTTAAAAAGTTTAATACAAAAAAAGTTAAAAAATAAAAACCAATGCTAGGTAATTCTTCCCAAAAAAACCTTTAAAGCCTCATAACTTCTAAACGTCAAAAAATCGCTGAACATACATGGGGGTGATTCGGATACCCCTAGGGGTGCTCTATCTCTGGACTTCCGCTTGACACTATTTTTTGGGACACCCTGTATGCAACCTAGAGTTAGATATACGTTAATAAACTTTTATTTTCTTTTTTTAATTGAATACCTAATTTAGATATACGAGAATGCAAGGAACCAACCACACAAACCCTCATCATCTCAGATCGGTGAGTGTATAAGTGTATAACCTAAGTAGTAGGTACAGCAATAAAGCCCCAACCCTTTCCACTTTCCAGAGATGGGACCTCCACCACCGCTGGACCATGAGCCTGCTGGACGAGTTCTTCCTCCAGGGGGACAAGGAAAGAGAGCTAGGGCTCCCCTTCAGCCCCTTGTGCGACAGGAACAACACCCTCGTCGCGGAGTCTCAGATCGGCTTCATAGAATTCATTGTGGAACCAAGTATGGGAGTCTGCGCCGATATGCTTGAATCTGTGCTGGCACCGATGCACAGTGGGCCGAAAAGCACCGGGTCCACCGGAGGGCAGGAGCCGATCAATGAGGAGACTGCAGGTAATTTCTAGTCTAATTCTTTATTCAGGATAGTAAACTGACAGATGCTAACTGTCACTTTGCAAAATAATGTTGCCATATTTATTGTAATAGTGATGCATTCCACTCATTGTGCGATTCAGCTCTGTCACAAAAAAAAAGCGAAATACGAAATTCCGCATGGTAGCCCGAGCGTCAGGAATTCCGGACGGAAAAAAAACGTACGGAACGCAATATTTCCATAGATCATTTAAAAAACACAATTTTTAACGCATTTAACAATCAAAAAGTGGACCAAATCACACTTTCTCATTACTAATTAATAAGTTTTTAGTTAATTTCATATAATAAGCTTTTCATCAATCGGCCTATAAATCGATTATATCGATTACGCAATTCGATTCATGTCAAACTTTTTGTCACCACACTATTTAATTTTCAGCAGAGACTGGTCACACCGTAAACGTCAGTGTACTATCTTGAATGAAGAATTAGACTTTTACTTTGTTATTTCCAAGTTTTTACTGTTCCACGAAGGCCAAGCCAAAGGAAGACCTACCTTATCCAAGCCAAGAAACGATAATTTTCTTCACTCTACGCAGATAATTTTAAGTCTCTTTTCTACGTGATTTTCTACGGGATTTTTGACGCCTCACAAGACATACGAGTACCTAGCTCTTGAAAAGATCATAACGCAATTAATCGCAAAGTGTTACTTAGGCAGTCGTGTAAAGGACCATCCAAATCCTTTGTCCTTTGTGATGTCATGAAAAGCTAAAGTACCTACTACCTATGTTTAATTTTCAGGTAGTGAAAGCAAAAAGAAGTTCAAGATTAGGAAGCCCTGGATCACGTGCCTCGGTGACAATAAGAAAATATGGAAGGAACAGGCGACCAAAGGTACATGTATAAGTCAATCAACATCGTTACACTTTGAAACAATATAGATCCCTATTATCTACATAAGAGCTGTGCTACATCTGTTTACCACTACTTCCCTATTTTTAATTTTGAGCTTTGAAAATATTATTCTTAGGTATAGTGGAGCTCTGCAGCCCATTCGCTGGCACTTTTCAACATTTTAAATGATTGTAAGAGAATGATTGAATTGATTTGGACGATAAAATATAGTTGCAGACATAGAAAATAAAGCTATGAACATGTAAACACACTTATTTTTTCAAATAGATTCCTATTCTTATATTTGTTTTTTTATTCCTTTTTCAGACGCCGAGGCAAGGGCGAAACAAGAGGAGGTCGAAACATTGCCTGTGACGGAAGAATAATATTTAGCTAGATTTGTAAATAGCGTTAGAACTAATTGTTACAGTATGTTTCGTTCCATAATGAACAAAGAATAAAGGAGAAAGCTCTTGCTTGATGAATGACGAAAACGCGATGTTATAGAAAACCGTGACGCACAAAAGAAACAAAATTGATAAATGTGACCAAATTCGGTGACCTGCCTAATGCGCAAAAATATAAAGCACAAAGCCCTTTGACTATGCCTATAACGTTGGTAAATGAAAAATAACTTGGCGTTAACATTGTAGTTATTCCGTGTGCATAATGGACTTGTAATGATCTTACGCCAACTTTATTCAAAATAATCATAAGTGTGAATGAGCCTGAAATAAAAAACTCTATCAAAATATTGCTGTTGATAGAGTCAATATCATAAGTGTGCACTTCTTTTAAACTATAAATATAAAATACTATACAGCTAGTTAACGTTAAGATGATAGGTATAAAAATAGCTTAAACCTAGCGATACATTTAATCATTATGAAAAATACGCTTATTAATTTTAATATTTCCGATTAAATTGGGGGTAGTCTTGATATTGCTGACCAAATGTTATTAAACAATCTAATAAATAATGTAGTAGGTAAATAATAGGATTCATCTCAAATTTATTAAAATAAATTTAGATATTTATACATATTTCTAGATGATTAAGCCTTGGTATTTTAATCAACATCGCTGTCTCATTATTATATAACGGCAATACCTAATGATCCTTTCCGTGATTGTGTTCTTGCATTACTTATTTATCGTAAAATGATAAATAATACGTCAAAAAACCTTTACTAATTTAGGGAGGACCCTAAGTAAATGTACCGTCCTTCATGGTAGAGTCATAAATTAACTATAAATTAAATCAAAAGGAGAAAAAAATCAACGATACTAATAGTCGTCACTCAAGAAACAAAACAAAGCATAAATCCACCGCATAAATCATATAAACAGCATTTCAAATGACAACTGAAAAGTACCTACCAATTTTAGGTTAAAAAAATTGCATCAATAGCTTCTCTGTAAAAAAAATACAACTTTCGACATGCGATCCACCATTTACAAAGAAGATTAGCTAAATGGAACCAGATCTCCAAAAATATTTAGGTAGTGTAGGAATGCGTCTATCACCCAGTAAAATGTACCTTACAAAGGCCTAGCTTTCAAAGTATGTGGGACCACGTACATTGAGATAAAACATTATCAAAAAATATTAAATTTAATCCATAATCAACGTAAACAAATATTTAAGTCCTATAGGTAATACTAAACATAATATATCAGGGAAATTGTAAAGATAGTTTAATAGGTAAACTAGTGACGCTTATGTAGACAAATTATTGAAAAAACCTTTTATATATTTATCGAATATTAAATTAATCTATATTGTATTTAGGTACTACCAAAAAAAATATGGAAAATCTGTATATTGTGCATGTAGAATTAATTCAAATAGTTTTACCTATTTATTATTAAATATTATTTAGAAACATGGTCCAGGGCGTTACTCCGAACGTGCAACAGAGCTTTATTAGGTTTCCTTTTGATTTTTATATCTCAAATCTACGGAGGGATGCAGAAGTACTTATAACATCTTTTTTTCCTACTTGTAATCAAAATAAGCCCTGCCCAAAAATTTTTGCTCGCAGAATGGACGTAGTGCATTTTATTACTTTCGTATTCATGGCTATAATAAATTCATGGCTTCACTCGCATTCTACTCCACTTAAATTCAAAATATTTTTAAATTAATTAACTTTAATTCTAAATTGCGAAAGGGAGCGGTGGTGGTCTAGTGGGTAGAACAGTGGACTCTGAAGCGAAAGGTCCTCGGTTCGATTCCCGGTGCGGGCATGTATCTATGACTTTGTTTAATTTCAAAGTTACGTACATTTGTGAATTTGTAGTAGCAATACCACTCGCTGACGGTGAAGGAAAACATCGTGAGGAAACCTGAGCGTATGAGGCATTATACCCTTAACGCAAAAATCGCCAACCCGCATTGAGCACGCGTGGTGATTAAGCTCGAACTCTCTCTCTGAGAGAAGGCCTTTGCCCAGCTAGTGGGACATGTACAATTCGGAAGGCAAAGTTTTTTGTTCGAAAGTCCGTTATTGGCTTAATCTTATCTTTAGACAATATTGAGAAACTAATTTCAATATTTTTTATTTTGGTTCAGTAATTTGGATTTTACAACGTTTCAAAGATACGGATTTATGACGTCACGCGACGGTCTGCATACTGTTGGCGGTCATAGGAACAAAACATTTTAGCGCATAAAAACAAAACTACTGGACCAAAATAAAAAATATTTAAAATAGTTTCTCAATATTGTCTAAGGATAAGATTAAGCCAATAACGGACTTTCGAACAAAAAACTTTGCCTTCCGAATTGTACAGGCTCAGAGATGGGCACGTACCCGGGTATATACCCACCTGTGGGTATTTACCCGATATGTACCCGGTAAATACCCGTATGCACCCGTTTGCTGGGTACATTCAATTTGTGATTACAAGTATAATGAAAATTATTAAAATGAAAAACAAATTAGCCAATCAGTTCTAAACCATATTCCCTACGCAAAGTACGTCTTAGTAATTTTTCGTTGAACGCATATTTACAAAGTTATGCATGTTTTTGTGATTTCTTTGTATGAAAACGAATATTCATAAGGACATTTTGTCTTATATTTTTATAGAATTAACAACTGGTATGTTTAAAAAGTACTTTGTCATACTTTGTATTATTGATGGTATTGATGGTGATATAATAATTATTATTGATTAGAAACCAAGTGTCAAAAATTTATATTTACATTGAAACGGTAAACAATACACTGATGAAGTCAGGTCATTTCGGTCTAATTAAAATGCGAAGACGGGTTAAGTGTTGCAAATAACAAAAAAATATAATCATAAAGTATGGTTTTATGTTTGTTCTTCCCGAACAAAGAATAACTAAAACTTATTACATTCGTTTACTTTATTTATTTTATTTTGCAAATGGCATTGTGCTCAAAATGCTATACGGTGAAATGTAAGTCGTCCAGCCACCTCATTACGTCCGAGTCAGCCTCATCAACACCGCCGCCTTGGATGGCGAACAGCGGGTAGTCGTAGTTGATGTGGGACATCGTCTGAACCCGCCCGCACACGCAACTCGGGTCCGACCCACAGTTACATTTTGTGTATTTAGCTCCGCACATCTTCCCCGTAAGACCCGGAATCTATTTATTTGAGTCCAGTGCTTTCTGGGAAGATGGAAACCTGGCACACGGATATCTGGCTTGGACTCGAGAAGCTTTTTAGGTAGGTCCACAGATGTCTACTGATCCCGCCATTTCTCTATCAGCGTTCTGTTGTCCTGCAAGAGTTCGTGGGCCTGCATGGCATGGCAAAAGATCTCTCTGATGTTAGGCGAAGATCACTGCGAGTTGCCTGAAGATAAGGTACTAGTGGCAGGTGCGGCATATTGTTGATCTTATCATACTCCATTCTGATCATTAATTATCTTCACAGACGTGACGGGAATATGTAGGAAATGACGGGAAGCTAATTGGTGTTTGTGGGTCTGACGGTTCCGGATATGTTCCTAATGGCGCTGTTCAGTTCAACGTCAACCAGGTCAGTATGATGGCCGGCCTACACTGGCTTGGGCCGCACTATGGACAAGGGCTAGTGTTGATATGCGCAGTGTATCCGCTTTGCAGCCCCATGTTATCGCTGCCAGTTTCCGTATCAGGTTGCAGCTGTTTGATACCATTTTCTTTACTTTCTTGAGGGGGGCTTTAAAAGTGGAAGTTAGTTTTGTCTAGAGTTACACCAAGATAGCCTGGGTTAGGGTCGTGCTACATTGCAGAAACTGCGTTTAACATCTTCACTTACTAGCTTGCCTATTGTTGAGGTAAAAGAAGCAGCTCACAGTTTTACATGGATTAGGTTTAAGTCCCCAGTCGATGAAATAGCGCTCAAACTTTGCAACGGCTTCCTGAACCAGTGTTGTCGCTTTGTCCAGTGTCGAAGCTTGTGCTGTGATGGTAATGTCGTCGCCTACATAAATTATCACCCGGAGACTTTTGGTATGTAACTGACGTAAACGTCGATAAGAGTAGGCGCCAGGACTAAGCCCTGCGTAACACTATTGTTCAGAGTTTGGCGTTTGAAAGCAGGGCGTCATAAAAACGATACGTGCGTTGCATTTAAAAAAAATTACGAGCTCGTAGGGTAGTCCCTGACTGTCCTTGTTTCCAGACATGTTCCAGAGACTTTCAAATGCTGAGCTGAGATCCACGAATACTGCCACTGTTTTGAGTTTCTTTTGGAATCCTGCTTCGATGTTAGAAGTTAATACAAGCACTTGGTCAAAGCAACCCTCAATTTTGGTGGGATTTTGACCAAACCGGGGTTGCATCAGAGAATTGTAACCAGCTTGCCATACCATGGAGGCCCATGAACTCTTGCAGGACGACAGAACGCTGATGGAGAAGTGGCGGGATCGGTGGACATCTGTGGACCTGCCTAACAAGCATCTCGAGTCCGAGCCAGATATAAGTGTGCCAGGTTTCCATCTTCCCAGAAAGCACTGGACTCAAATAAATAGATTCCGGGTCTTACGGGGAGGGTGTGCGGAGCTAAATACACAAAATGTAACTGTGGGTCGGACCCGAGTTGCGTGTGCGGGCGGGTTCAGACGATGTTCCACATCAACTACGACTACCCGCTGTTCGCCATCCAAGGCGGCGGTGTAGATGAGGCCGAGTCGGACGTAATGAGGTAGCTGGACGGCTTACATTTCACCGTATAGCATTACGAGCACAATGCCATTTGCAAAATAAAATAAACGAATGTAATAAGTTTTAGTTATTCTTTGTTCGGGAAGAAAAAACATAAAACCATACTTTATAATTATAAATTTTTGTTATTTGCAACACTTAACCCGTCTTCGCATTTTAATTAGACCGAAATGACATGACTTCATCAGTGTATTGTCTACCGTTTCAATGTTAATATAAATTTTTGACACTTGGTTCCTAATCAATAATAATTATTGTTAAATTCATATTAAAAACTATTATATTAGTCACACAAAGTATGACAAAGTACTTTTTAAACATACCGGTTGTTAATTCTATAAAAATATAAGACAAATTTCCTTATGTATATTCGTTTTCATACAAAGAAATCACAAAAACATGCATAACTTTGTAAATATGCGTTCAACGAAAAATTACTAAGACGTACTTTGTGTAGGGAACATGGTTTAGAACTGATTGGCATACTTTGTTGTTAATTTTTAGTCACAAATTGTATATACCCAGCAAATGGGTGCATACGGGTATTTACCGGGTATATACCCAATGTACCCGGTAAATACCCAAATGGGTAGATTGGGTATATACCCACCGCCCATCTCTGTACAGGCTACATCTTACTTTTTTTTTAATTCTAAATTATTAACTAAATAAAGCAACTTTTGCGGTTCAGAGTGAGCCCCCTGTCAATGCCAGTCTCGTTCGGGATAGAGCTTTATGAAATGTAGAATTTAGTATAGCGAGCCTTACGGACACACTCTTTGTTGTATGTAAAAAATATGTTTATGTTTTAAGATGGGCACACACACTATTGCATACATGTAATGCAATATAACTTAATAACGAAAACAAAGAAATAACGTGAAAAAGGCAAGTAGGACTGCGTTCTTCCTGCTTATGGACTTGTTCACATGACAGGCGCTTAACGCGCGTTTTGGAAACGCGCGTTTACAGCTACATACATAAAACGCGCGTTAGCATGTGTACGGCCTGAATAAAATGTATGTAGTTGTAAACGCGCGTTTCCAAAACGCGCGTTAAGCGTTTGTCATGAGAACCGGGCCTTACATTACTTAAATTATAGAGATTTTCGCAGTCAGATTTTCTTTTATCTTTCAAATTATAAATTTTATTAATTTGCTAAATGTATAAACTGTATATGTGGTAGACGACCTTTTAGCTTAGACTCTAATGTCGCCAAAAATCTCAGATTGTACTTAACCAAAAAGAAACACCCTCTATATTTCTGCGCTTAAGTTATGTTGCATTGTGTGGGTATTCTGCCCATTAAGAAGGGCTCATCTGGCCTTACTGCATTTATGAAGAGTCTAGATAATTTAATTAAAATATATGTTTTCATATCTTTTAAATGTATTACTTGATGCCTTACGCACATTTTTTTGCAATTTGCGATTTATTTTAATGTTATTATAATATTTATTTTGCTAAATTCCACCTGACTTGGACTTGAACCGCCTACTTCAAGGAGACTTTTCTGCATGGGATCCTGTTAAATGTATTTTCAAAGGATAATGGTCCGTGGTAAAAGCACCCATAAAAACGAAAAAAAAAACCTGTGGAGTAAAATTTAATAATACCTAACAATAGTCTGTCAGGTGTATCTACTCAGACAACTACAACATAATGAATTGGCAACTAACGCAAGAATGACCTTGACTGGGCAAGCGAGATAAAGGATACTCTTTGATGGTGATAGAGAGAGCGAGAGAGTTCCCCCACTATGTCATACCATGCTCAAGAAGTTTGTCGGCATCTGTACCTATGCCAGATATTTGATGGGCAGCGAGTCAGGACCTTAGTCGTAATTTTGTATTCAATCATAGAACTTTGCGAGTCCCGCCATCCTAACGCTGACACTATACATCCAAACGTAAATACGTAAATGTACCTACTGCTCGACCTGCATCTAATTTTATTTTAGTTCATGTTCATGGGCTAAGACAGACATTAAGTAGATTTGGCCAGGAGTTTAGCAATGCCTGACTTAGCGCGTTGCTTAACGCGTTAAGAGACGCAGGGGGAGTGTAGGATATGTGTAATTACTTAACCCTACAATAACAGTGTCGGCGACATATTCGGAAGTACCGCTGGTTCCTATTGTGCAAGAAATAGGCGAAAAGAGTGTTGCTGACATCCTGACTATACCCATGATTTTCATCATGGGTATAGTCAGGATTAAATAGACTGAATAAATTGAATTGGTGTAATCCATTTCAAAATATGTAAAATAAACATGAAAGAGTATGTACCTACCTAAAAATTGCCTGGCTATAAACTAACATGGTGATTGGTGACAGATCCTTACTAAACTTGTAAAAATATTTTTATTCTATGTCATGTATAAAAACTCAAGCAATGTTGTAACTTTTTTTTATCAACCTATTATTCTTGTAAACACCTTTGTGTAAATTACAGTTGTGTACAATCAAATAAAAAATTTCGTAGAAAATGTTTTTCTTTTTATTTTGGTAGTTATAAAACTTGTTTACAAGTCACAGTTATGAAGCAGAAATCTTAATATTAAAACGTAGCTTAAGGTAATTGAATATTTTTTGCAGTTTACAAAATATATTTACAATAATCACTTAACATCAAATGCCAAAAATTAACTCAGAATATACTTATGGATTTTACCGAATATGTTTATTTGAACCGATAATGCTCGGACATCAGTTTTCTGTCTGTTACACACAATGGTACCTTCTATAAGGTCTCCCTTTTTCACTTCTTTGCAATCTCTAAAGTAAAAGACAGTCTGCTTCCAATGAGTAGGCGTTACATGAGGACCGGTAGAAAAATCTACTTTAGATGGCAAGTCAAAGAAAGTATCAAAATACCCAACGAGTGAGGTAAGAACGCCATCCTTTGTCACTGGCAGTTTAAAATCGGCCGTAAAGTCCATTACGTCTGTTGTACAAGTATTAATATCAATGTCGTTTACAATACATGATTCCGAAATAATGTTTGTAGAATTAACAATATCAATACTGGCTTCTCTCACAACTTCCGATTTCATGCAGTTCATTTTGTAACCGTAGACATCGGACCAGAACTCAATGAGTTTCTTATGAGTGTTGACATCACCGTTAGCAACTAGACTAATATTGCACCGGTTTGGAAGTAGCAAACCACCAGGTTTTAGGCAGTTTTCCCTAGCATAAATAACACTGTCCAACATACCTTCGAAAAGCAGGAAGTATCCCATCCACTCAGATATAACAATGTCGACTTTTTCTTCAAGTTTAGTGTTTTCAAGTCTTCCTTTTATGACTTGTATGGTCTCATGCAAGTTGTTTTCTCTGATAATATCCATTGCGTGAAAAACTACCTCTGACTGGTCCATGGCATAAACCTTCTTAGCACCAGCGGTTGCCGAGAACATTGACAAGATTCCCGTACCACATCCTAGATCTAAAACAACCTTGTCTTTTATTGTTTCTTTGTTTTCGATGATGGCATTCTTGTAGCTTTCTGTTCGCACTCTATCTGATAGCATGTCGTAGTGGATACCGAAGTGTGCATATGAGTTGAAGTATCCCTCGTCATCTTCGAGGGCCACTTTTGAGACACAGTTGACGACAATACTGTCTCCATCGCCCTCAGTTGATCCACTGTCTACTAAAACTTTCATTGATCTTCTCATCTTGTCCATGTCCTCTTTCGTCATATTGAGATGCGCTTGACTGTCTTTCAGCTGCTCATTCAGTGCCTGTATTGTCCATTGCAATTCTGTGAAATGTCCTTGCGATAATGTCACTAGACCATTCTCAACATTAGCATGGTATGACGTGGGGGAACTGGACTTGTCATCTAACGAGTCGAAGTCAAACATCAACCACTCGTCATTTTCAACGGGCTTCAGATACTTTTCATCGTCCCATAAGCTTTTGTCCGTTTTCATTATAACCTCTGACATAGGTTTATTAGTCTTTATGAAGTTTATTAGTTTGATGTAGGAGTAGCAGTCCATGTTGAACTTTAATTTCAGAGCCTTTACGTCGAACTTGTGGTGCTTTTCACAGTGAGATAGGGCCTCGTCAAGACTGGGTAGAATGTTGGGACAAAATAAACATGTTACAGTCGAGTTGCTGGTCTCCATCTCCTGCCAGTCATCTTCCTCGAAGTGCTCCTCGTCACTGCTGAGGTCTGGTACGTCGGACATGGTTTTAATTCATAAAATACGGCTTCTATTTGCACAAAACTACACTTTTTGCACGTACGTAAGTAAAGTAACTGAAACCATGTGGGAACTTGACAGTTCAATGACAGACCACAGATTACAAAAATGACAGACGGACATCACAGACATCTGTCTGTCAGCTGACATGACACCCTGTCATTTGTTTATTTAATGAATGAACGAATGAATATGCCAAAAAATAATGGTAATCAGTGAAGTTTTTTTTTGTCATGGCAACACTTGTAGATGCGCGAAATTCGAAACCATGGCAACCACTTTCATGTTTTAGCAAAACAATCTCGCAAAGGGCAAATATATAATTTTGCTGCAATGAAGCTAAAAATATCTTCTTTTAGAGAACCGAAGCATGTTGGCGTAGTTATTTGCGTTACTTGGAATAATACGGAAGACGTTTTTTCTTGCGGGTGAGTTTGTGATTAGTTTTTACCCAAATCCCAAAAGGGAGAATTACTATGTACCTAGAGCTCGCGCCACCAATCAAGTCTCGGTAGAATCCTTAAATCCTGAACTCCATAATGCATTGCATTAGGAGCCAAAATGATTTAACTCATCGGTCTTCATTCAAGGTGCGAGCTCTCAAACTTTCATAGTGTAAATTATTTTCAGTGACGATCACAAGCTTTTGAAATGGAACTTGGTAAATGGCGAGTGTATGACTGTAACAACGTTTACGGAAGATTTCTTTCCAACTGGAATGCACTTGTTCCCAAAAATCAACGTTGCAAGCAACAAACACCAACATGATGTTATTTTGATGTCTACTGCCGATGGGAAGTAAGTTACTTCACATGCACATAAATAATTTTACATCTTCAGTGTGGTTGAATTTGTGACTTGCGCACTTCCTTGCCAATCGGTTATTTATTTATGAATTTATTGAAGGAACTCCAATAAATATTGCAGAAATGTTTAGCTAGGTAGGTACTTAAATACCTTCGTTTTCAGGTTCCACGTAGTAAACCACAATGGCCGCATCGAAAAGAGCGTCAATGCTCATCAAGGCGCCTGCCTAGCTGCTCAATGGAGCCCAGATGGAGCTGGTCTTTTAACTGGTATGAAGTTATGAACTATGATAATCAGCTGTCTAAAATTAAAAATATTGATCTATAAAATTATACTTGGGTACCTATTCGTTTCGTTAGCTGGAGAAGATGGCTTCGTCAAGGTCTGGTCACGCAATGGGCTTTTAAGATCTACCGTGATCCAGTCAGATATTCCATGCTACAGTGCGATATGGAGTCCAGATAGCAGTGCCATTCTTTATACCAAAGGAGAATTCCTGATTCTGAAGCATTTGAACAACAGCACCAAAGTAACAAAGGTACCTAACTAAAATAAGCAGAAAGATCGAGGTAGTGACTTAATGCATAATATCCTTGTTTTACTTCTGAATCTTGATTTATGTTCTCGTACATTCTAGTGGAAGGCTCACGAAGGTCTGATACTCTGTGCTGCTTGGAACTCCAACAATAATTTGATTCTCTCTGGTTCTGAAGACGGATTCTTCAAGGTAAGTTTTATCTTTTAAGTTGATAGGTAAACCCTACCGAGCACCGAATGGGTCTTTAAACGCTTTATTTTTGCAGATATGGGACTCACTCGGGCAACAAATTTCTCTCAGTGTGAAACATGACCAGCCCATCACAAGTGTTAGCTGGGCTCCAGCTGGTGACTTTTTTACTATCGGTAGCTTCAATCTGATACGACTGTGCAATTCAAACGGGGTAAGATAATTCAACAACTTTTAACTTTAACTTTTTTTAAAGCGATGAGGAAATCTGAAACGTAGAAGTTATCTTATAAGTTTAGTAATTGAGTTAATTTTGCTCACAGTGCTCTCATTGTTTGGATCGTCCATCCACTGGGAGTATTTATTGCATCGCCTGGTCATCAGACGGCACCCAGCTAGCAGGAGCCTGTGCCAATGGTCAAGTGCTATTTGCACACATCATTGATAGGTAAGAAATCTTGCTTATGCCTTTGCTTTCTTTGCAGTAGATGTTGTTGTTGTTAATCTGACAAACAGGCATTACATTCTTCATAATTTTAAGACTATTGAACTCTTCTGCTGTAATTTTCTACCTATCAATTTCAGAGAATACAACTGGAAAAACTTCACGTGCAACCAAACTGGCCGCAAAGTAGTTTCGATAAAGGACATAATAACGGAACAAAGTGACCAACTAGACTACCCGGATAGAGTCATCCAAATGGCTTTGGGCTTCAACCATCTTGTTGTGGCCACTGTGAAGCAATGTTTCATACATAAACTGAGCAGCTGGAATACGCCAGTTACATTTGACTTGAAGGAAGGAACGATAAGCATGATTTTGATGGCAGAAAGGTAAACAATAATTTTCTAGGTAGGTAGCTAGACTACAAACTGTTTTTTATTCTGGAACATCATGAGCAACAAATTTATATTTCCAGATGCATTTGTATAGTGGAAAGGGCTGGTATATCAGTGTACAGCTACATGGGAAGACTGTTGGCTAGTCCCCGATGGGGCGCTCGACCAGAGAGTCTCGGCAGAGCCGCTGTCTCCTTGGGACCTGACGCTTTAGCTGCTTTGGATCAGTCTGACAGAAAAGGTAAGTACAGCATTAACTTACTATGTACAGTCAAGCAGTTTACTTTTTGCCTACTGACTTTAAAATATCGAAACTGTATAAAGGTACCTACTTAATTTAACAGTTTAAATTCTTAAATTGTTGAGTTTATTCACTAAGTCAATTGACTTGACAAGGAATTATTCTCATTTACTGTGGCTTTAGTCAGTCTGGTAATCGATCAAAACATTTATTTCAGTAATCCATGTCTTTGACCTGCCAACCGGTCTAATAGTACGAAGTTCCACTGATAATACGGTGAATAAGCTCACTCACAAAATGACTGTGTCCCACATTGCCCTTAGTCAAACAGGGCCTATCAATGAGAGGCAGTTGGCTTTGCTCGATTATAACAGGGATTTGTACGTGGTTACTGTAAAAAACAATAAGCCAAAATTTGTGAAGTTGGGTAAGTGTGATTAGGTGCTTTAGTTAGATCAATTTTGTACCTACGTACAATATATTTTCAAATCTTGGCTTCCTATTCTTGCCAAATTGCAGGATCTCAAATACTGAGTATTGCTTGGAGTGCTGAAACAGAACTGTTGGTAGGTCTGAGAGCCAACTCTGCTGTGGCTTGGTGCTGCCCTAGCGCTGCCACTCAACCAGACTGGCTGGCTCTTACTACAGTCAGCAAGGAGATTCCGTAAGCTTATTTATTTTATGTACCTAGCTAGGATAGGCCTAACCGAAAACTAAAAAACCCTCGCCATCGGACTGTGTGCAACTTTTTTTTTATGGACAAGGTTGTGCAGTCATAGAATAATATAAATATTGAGGAGGCACGGTAAAAATTCTTGGGCAGGTACTTCTCTGCCCTTCGCAATAAGGTATTTGAAGTACTATCCAAGTCGGTACGGTAAGCCACAGTCACAGATACCCCATGGCAGCTCTTACCGCGCGCGGCATAAGGGCGCCAATCGAACAAAAAGGGGTATCCTAACGTGTGGCCGACTGTACTATGATCTATGTACTTACCAGCTCACTTATATTAATTTTGCGTCTTTATAGAGATCTTGGAAGGAACCCAAGCATCTTAAGTTTAGAAGATGGAATAGCGCATATTTGTCGGGGGAACGGTTCTTCCTTGGACGTGTCATTGGTGCCATTTCCAGAGAAATTATTGAAACACGTTGCTGGTGGCATGTGGCAAGCTGCTGTGAAGGTATAGTGTTTGTATTTGTTTCATAATGTTAGCTTTATAAGTGTCAATGAAAGTAGCATGGCGTGAAATGCACAATTTTGTATTTTTGTTTTATTATTTTATACATACCTACCTAAACTTAACAATTTTCGTTCAAGGATTTTTGTTTCACGACACTAAGACAGTATTGTTTTCATTATTCTAAACAACAAAAAATTAAATGATTATGAGACTCGAACTTCTAGTTATTTGCGCAGTAGGTACCTACTGCACTGGTTTGTCAATTAAAAAACAAATCAGCTGAATTATTTGTTCTGCTGTTGGATATAATAATGAAAATAATACTATTTTACTGTCATGAAATGAACAATAATATTTTTAGCTAAAAACATGAAAAAACTGTGAAATTTTTGTCCCGCTACTGACGCTACTTTCGTTGAACCTTAAGCTAGGAGACACCAGGAATAGGGCGAAGTGGGGAGAAAAAAATGGGAACGTTGACCCCCATGACCATCACCATTGTGGGACTAAAGATTTGAAGAGAGAGATACAGAGTGAGAAGCTAGGAGATATTTAACGGCGATTGTTGTTTTAGCTCTGCCGAACTGTTGAAGATGAAACATTATGGGCCTGTCTGGCTGTTTTGGCATGGCAACATCGTCAGCTCGCAGTTGCAGAAGAGGCGTTCGCGCTCATACATCAGTATCATCAAGTCTGCTACATTCAGCATCTTCGGGTAAGGATTCCACTTAAACTTAACAGATAGGCAGGCAAAATTAATCGTTTCATCCTACATAATACTCTGTTCTTGTTTCAGAGTACTGCGCCAGAAAAGTTAAAGTAAAATAGCTAAGTGTGATGTGTGTGTGTTTAATTAAACTTCACTTATTAATAGATGGATAAATTCAATGAAACAAACGAACCGTTTTATTTTAGGACAAACAATTCATGCAAATTCATGCAATTTTTTTTCGAATAAAAACAAAATAAAAATTCACATACCGGATTTTGCAGGCGCAACGAGGCCTTACAAACAAAAAATGAGGATGGCAACATTCATTCACTCAAATTCAGGGTCAGTTCATTCATTCGGTCAAGTTCAATCAACTTTTTTTTAGTTTGCAAATGTCAGATTGCCCTAATGAACGTGGTGCACGAGTGCTGAAATACTTTACGAAATAAATAAATTTACATTTAAAAATTACTGAAACTTGAATGTAAAGTGGTCATATGTGTCTCAAAACACCTTGGAGAACAATAAAAATACGTGTACATTGACATTATCTATGCGTTTTCACCGCGTTCTATTTCCATGCCCTACAAACTTGGAAATTTTATTCGTTTTGCGAAAGAAAGTTTTCTTTTTATGAATAAAAAATAATGCGAGCTGTGCAACTAAGTGCTGTGATCCTCCTGACTGTTCTTTTATGTATCTGCGGGCATATAAATGACGTATTCCCTAGCTCTGAGGAGTCAACCGGACATTCATTGGAGTTGACCCAATCCTTGAACCTAGCTCGCCAAGAGTTAATTCAAGAGACTTGTCGGAGGTATCCCCCTAAAAGCAGCCTTGACGACCTGCCAGCTAACCAGCTGGAGCACATCCTGATAAATGAGAAGCATAAGTTACTCTACTGCTATGTGCCGAAGGTAAGTTTCAAGGTAAACATGGTTTTTCTACGTTTTCGATCATCATTTCTGTCGCGCGATGTTTTTGCGTCATAAACCTACTATTAGGAACATGTTGTGTTAATTATTTGTAACTGGTTTTTAAAGAAGCTGCTAACATAGCTTAAAAGTTGGTAGGTGTATCAAGTTTGGGTGGGCAGTGGGCAACCAACAAAGGCTTGCAAGAAACAAGTGAGAAAGGAATAATTTATTTACTCATATTGTGGATTTTATGCTTCAATTTTGAGATAATTTTATATAGACCTTAAAAACAATAATAAGGCATATTTTTATCACTTTAAATGTATTTATAGTGATAAAAAATTTACTGAACCACAGCATTGATAAAGATGTCAAGTCACAATAAACACTGCAATTAATTAATCTCACTGCCAAAATATTATTGAATTTCTGGTTACCCGATCATGTAAAAGTCAAGCCAACTCAACTCACAGGGATACAGAATAGGTCATTAACTAATTAATTGAATGAGCGAGCGAAGTTCTCCGAGTCCACTGGAACAATCCGGCGTTTGTATGTATGTATGTATGTTTGTATGGATGAATGTTCGTTCGACGATAACTTGAGTAAATTTAGTCAGATCGTCATGAAATTTGGTAGGCAGGTAAATGAGACAAAGAGAATTTTTAAGTTTGAACATGAGCCAAATCGGTCGAGGGATTGCTGAGTTATGGGGTCGCGAGTTCATAGTTCGGGGCGAACCACTAGTTAATTTTCTAACTACCTACATTTTACCTATATAACCCATTTCATTAAAGAAAATGTTTAAGATGAACTTCAAACCACTCATCCTCTCGCTCTAATTAATACAATCAAAGCGAGACAACCCTTAATTTCTAAGTCCACCCTAAATGTTTTCTTTAATGTCACGGCTAATCCCTTTAAGATCTGACTTCGGCAAACCCCAAAAGAATTTTTAGATCATAGGTAGAGCTAAAAAACAGAAATAGAAATAAGCCATTTTCAAAGAACAAATTCAAAGCAGTTCATAGATGGCGTTTACAGGTGTGGCCATAAAAGAACTGGAATACGGCTGTCAAAATTAATCTGTGCTAAGAGACCATGCCCTCACACCACTGTGTTAATTCTGTAAAAAATAAACCGCACAGATAGCCCTCAAAATCAGCTTATTTGCGGGCAAATAGCTCTTAGAAGCATACTGAAGACATGCACACACATGCACAACTCCCATTACTTTCCTTCCCTGCATTGATTCTAACCACTAACAATCCACAGGTGGCCTGCACCAACTGGAAGCGAATACTTATGATACTGGACGGGAAATGGAACAACACCGATGTCCTCTCCATCACGGCCAGCGTGGCCCACTCCGTTGGAATGTTCCGGAACCTCAGTTCTGTCACCAAGGAGGAAAGGGACTATATGCTGGAGAATTATCACAAGCTGATCATTGGGAGGAACCCGTTTGAAAGACTGCTTTCGGCTTACAGGAATAAGCTGGAAGGGGACCTGCCAAGCGCTAAGTATTTTCAGGTTGGTTGTTTTTTTAAGTTAAAAAAGTGTTTTACAGAAAATTTCTTGAAATAAAACTACAAATGGCAGTCTTATTGCTGTTCGATATCTGGCATACCTGCCACAACTGTATCTGGTGGCAAGAGGTGGCCTCGACAAGGATGAGGAAGACTGACACCATCTGTTGGCTTAAAAAATAAGAAAGGACTAACGTAAAATAAAATTCAAAGCCTCATAACTCGAAAACGGTGCGTTTCCCGCACCAAGAAATCCAAAATTTTTTGCTTTCCTAGCCCTAGCCTAGCCCCTAGCCTAGCCAATCCGTTTCCAGTAAATAAAAACACCCCCAACGCGACCCAGTTACTGGTTTGATCAATATTTACCTAGGTACATTCTACAAGTAGAATAAACTGCAAAAGTCAATTATACTTACTTACGATTTGCAGACATAGAGAACCAAACATAAAACCGTCCTCCATTCAACTCCTAAACCCGAAATACCAACAACGTCCTTCATCCGCCATGTGTTTTTTGCAGGACCGCGTCGGCCGAAGAATAATAAAGGCATTCAGAGAGAACCCCTCGAACGAGTCCTTGGAACACGGCCATGACGTCACGTTCAAGGAGTTCGCCCTGTTCCTAACCAACAGGTCTGAGGAGCTTATGGACGTCGTCCACAATGAGCACTGGCAGCCCATCACGAGTCTGTGCCATCCTTGCCTCATTAAGTACACTTTAGTTGGTGAGTTTTTAACATAATTTAATTTTAGGCTCGATGGGTCGCTGATAATGGTCGTCATTCTCTTTAGATACTTATAGGCGCATACTCATTTAATATTGTTGTTAAAAGACCGCCAACAAAGTGGGAAACCACGTATTTTCCTCACCATGCCAAACATTTTTGCCCAAGGAAGGAACTAGGTATGCCTGATGGTTGGAAGTTCGAACAAGCAGGCAGGCCATAGCATCGTTTTCTTGTATCAACTCTGGGTATTTTTGGCCTCCATGTATTTTTGTTTGTTGAATAGAGGCATAAGCAAGTGGACCAGAAGCGATTCGAAAAGTTATTAAAAAATATAAAGGGTCGAGTCGCGGTTAGATTCCAGTTTCAAGTTCGCGGAATAGATTTACGATTTTGAAGTTTGTTTACTCGCTGTTTATTTTTATGGCTGCGATGGACGACAGAATCTGACTATACAATGAGAGACATAAATATTCATAAAATGTTATTGACGAATGATGTAGGCAAAATGCTTAGGTTTTTAAAGGTGTATTAGAATTTGTATTGTATTGTAGCAATGTGATCAAGGTTTTAGATTAGGCTATTGAGGTAATCTTAAACTTTCGATCAACAATTTGGGCAGGCTCGCACCAAAACGAGAATAATCTCAATCTAACTTGAGAAAGTAACAACAACAATGTCACATATTCAGGTACACACGACAGCACTTCACAGTGTAGGTACACTTTTGTTGTAAAGCCGCCCGTAACGTAAGTGAATAGAGAGCACGCGTGTAAGCGTCTACGTGCTGTCGTGTGTACAAGAAGGTTCCTCAAGTTCATATCAGAATACACAAAAACGCTACAAACCGGCCGTTCGATTAATCTAATGTATTACCTACTTCGGATTACCTCACGGAAACTGCCATCGGCAAATCGGGTTTACCTTGAGGACGTGTGAGATATTCGAGTGGAAAAATATTTTTGCAGTAAAAATAAATAACTTGGTTTTTTTTTTTACAATTTCATCGACCCAGCTTTTGGTCTAGATACCCTCTGACCGTCCACCCAATTTTTTGTAGACCGTGACTGTCCTACTTAAAAATGCTAATCCTGTTCCAGGTAAATACGAGACGCTTCTCGACGACTCACTGTTGGCTCTCCACACGATAGGCGCCTCCCAGATCACATTCCCTCGCCTCGCCAGGACGTCTGGTACCGCCGAAAAGTTACGCAAGTACTTCTCAGAACTATCCCTGCCCCTCATTAGGAGATTGTACAAACTGTACAAGTACGATTATAGGATATTCAACTACAACTTGGATAATATTGTTGGGTTTGATTTGGGATAAGTAGTTTTTAAAACTTGTTTTTGGGTTTTTGTTGTAATGTTATGGACTGATATATTGCCAGTTAACATTGCTCACCTATTCCACAATATAGTTTTTTTTAACATCTGTCAAATATCGTATTGAGATTGCGGTTGTGATTTAATTCTTATGTCTAAGAGTTAGAAGCGATTTTAGTTAGATAAGGTTTTTATTTATAAAGGTGGTCTTATGTTAGTTACAAGACGTGTACAAAGGCCATTTTGCACTCCGTTAATGATGTAGATATTTAAGTTATTTTTAGGTTAAGAATAGTTTATTTTTGAAGCGGTTGTTTGCCACAATATTTTCCTTGGATGGTACATTCGAGCACAAAACTCTATGACTAAAACATCCATCACTCGAGGTCGGAATCTGCTGCTTTGTAATTATTGATAATTTATGTTAAAAATGGGTGCAGATTTTATACTACAAATTGCAGCAACGAAAATCTAATTTTAACCTTGACGGTATTTTAGGAAATCTAGAATAATTTCATGGTCCTACGTTATTCATAGCTTTAAATATCTATCATAACGTTTGTAATCTCGATAAGTGGCCGTCAAGTACATCTTCAAGGCTCCATAGTTTCATCAATCATCTTCCTTGATACATTATTTTGCATTTGAATCAATAATAATTATTAATAGAAGAAGTAGGTGATAAAATGTAGCCTATATTTTGGTTTACTTTACTCACATACTCCCAGCTAAATCCTGATAAATTTACAGATTTTAATTCTGATGGATGAGCTATCTTCATTCCATTTCAGTGGTAAATAAAACGCTTTTTCGCAAAACCAGACTTACTGTGTTCTTTCTTCCGAAAGCAGCGTAATACTCAGTAAGACTAATAAAGACACACTCACAGTTCGCATTTTTATAATATTTGTGTGACATTCACATCTTGGCACGCGTGAAACTTGGGCTAGTTAGGACAAAATTCATTTAATGACGTATGAGTATAAGGGTGTTACAGATGGCATTGGCGTGAACCTACCTCGGGCCAAAGGCTTTGTAAGTAGGTAGGTATATGAGCTAATTTAAATTACAAATACGCTTTAGTAAATTTATAAATAACACGTCTTGACCTTCTAATTGGGAGACATACGGGTCGATAAGTTATGCTTGTGTGCCTGTTTTATCCTCACTTTTCGTTGGATTTGTCTAAGAGAAGGTAATTTTCCCGTAATGCATTTTTTTTAACTTGGGAATTTGTGAATCTAGTGACTATTTTTTATTAAATCATATTATTTAAATAGAGATGTTATTATTTCAGAAGTTACTGTGATATCAGTTTTTAGTGTAGGTACAGATGAACAAATAGTTTTTTTTACAATTTACGTAATTTGGTACGTTACTTAGATTATCCACAATTTCAATACCAAGACCTTGTATGTATGTATTTTTATTCATTTTAATTACGTAATTTTAGTACCTTGTTGGTATTTTAATAGACTATTGTTTTAATTTAGAGGTTAACTATTTAGTTACAAGACAACTGCATAAGTATACGTAAGTCAATAATATTTTCTGTGGTTTGCCCGAGCACTACACATAATTTAAATACAATTTAACCGGATTTAGCCCTGCAAAAGTCTCGAAACGTTGGCAAAATATAAAATATTTAGTATTTTTGCAGCGAGTGCTGTTGTCGAATAACGAGCTAGCGAATGTTTTTAAAATTGAGCCACGAGCGAGCGTGGCGAGTATACCGCGTAGCGTTTTAATTTCGAAGAGCGCTAAAATGCAGATAGTTTAAAATAGGCTTTCCCACGATCGTATTTTTATAGTAAAAGCATACTTTCCGAGCCTGGGAGATGAAAAGTAAATAAAATTGTGTTTAAATTATTCGGAGACCGTTTTTCTGTAACGTTCTACAAATTGTTATTGATATGTCATGCATGTCCTATGAAGCCAACTCGGAAATGACGGTTAATTTATTAATGGCTCCTATATGTATATGTATAGTGATGTTACATCACTGATGTAGCTAACTTATAAGCGCAGCAATCAATAGTTTTTCATTCGAACCTTTAGTCTGCATTACTCGGATCATTAATAAGTCGAAAAAAAAACTAACAGACGAAAATCTGGCCCATCAAAGGCGTTGAATTCACGTGTAGATATTTTGCGAACGTTTCGGGCTAATTTCGCAATGCCCATTCCGATCTGACCACCTGTTTTTTGCTACATTTGCAAAACTAACATGGTTACGTCTTGTGTCTAATACATATCTGGGTGATGTAATTTCTGCCAATGTCAGGGCGTTCACCCTAAGAGCACATAAGCGTATTTCTCTAAGTTATTTCTACTCAAGAATTCGAAATCGTTTTACGGTCGGTGGCTCTCATTAAGATCGGAGACAGAGTGCCTTACGATTTTCAGATGAAACTGCATGATTCAGTGCTTTGATGTCTAATAGTGTATTCATTCTAGATTTCAATGTATGGGCAAAACGGCAAAATTTATAATTTAAATTTATTGCTGCTATGTTGTACCTATATACGAGTACATTAAAGCACACAACTCTCCCACCCCCCCCCCGCAAGCCGCTTAACCCCTCCCCCCCTTGAAAAGTGTCCCGTTTTACAGATTTTCTCGATTTTCAGAAAAACTACAAGCTAGGGCAAAATGGTCAAAGACTGAATTATTTGTCAATAAATTACCAACAAATAAGTACTAACATTCATTTTGATACGATTTATAGTTTCCAAGCTATGGTGCATCAAAGATTACAAAAATGTGTGCTTAGCAGAAATAAAACATTTAATACACAAGAAACAATAAAAAATAATATTTTTTTATTTTCTTGCGTGATGTCATTGTAATAAGCAACTCACTACGAGTTTATAAGCCAAATTTCAGAGTCCTAGTTAAATTAATTAATAAGTTATCGTCCTGAGAATAAGTAAATCCGGAAGTTATTGTGGATTTTGCCGTTATAAAGTTCCTTATCAATGAGGAATAAGCTCCGAAAATCTAAATTTAAAAGGTGGAAGCCATTTATGGGGATCATTGCCCTTCCAAAACATTGCTTTATTTGTGGCATGGACTTTTAAAATAAGGGAGAGAGTCGATTGAAGATGTCCCCCGCCCGAGACACCTTTTTGACACCACCATATCGAATACATCGATAAAGTTGTATCGGAAGACGCCCGGTTGAAAAAAAACCTATATCTGCATTAATTGTAGTATCAGAAAACATAATTTTGAGGATACTTAATGAACATCTTGGTATAAAAAAAGTCACTGTAACATGGGCGCCGAGAATGCCTACGCCCCACTTCAACACTTTTTGGAGGTCTGTGGTGGAGAACCAAAAGGCGTTTTGGCACAAATGGTGACTGAAAGTGAAAATTTGGTTCATCATTATGAATCCGAGTCCAAACAAGAGTCGATACGTTGGCATAAAAAGGGTACAACCCCCCCTTACAAGTCTAAGGTCTCAAAATCTACTGGCAAGATGATGGCGACGATTTTTTGGGTCACTGAAGAAATTTTGATAATAGACTACAAATAAAAGGTATCAATATAACCAGAGAATATTTCGTTTCACTATTGGAAAAAAAAAGGAAGCCATCAAAGAAACTAGAAGAGAAAAATGTTCTCGGGGTGTTGTCTTTTTGCAAGACAATTAGCCCGTTTACAAGTGTCACACTGCGATGGCTGCCTTACACAGATGTGGGTTCGGGACACTAGTTTATTCTCTCTACAGCCTAGACCTGACCCCCAGCAATTGTTATTTGTTACTGAAAATAAAAAAAAACCGTCGTGAAGAAAATTTTCCGATAGAAAAAAGAAGTCCAAGAAGCCATTTTGACCCATTTTCAGGGCACGGAAGAAAAAATTTTTTTTCAGCTTATGGAAAAGCAAATTCTAAGATTCAAAAAGTGTATTGAGCTTCGGAAGGACTATGTTGAAAAGGAAAAATATATATTTTTTTATCTCACTTACAACCCTTTCATTCCGCAAACTTTTGGACCTCTCGTATATTCTCGCCTTGTATGGGGCTAAGCATACTGAAGAAAGTATAAACGAGTTACGAATTTACGATACGTCCACTTCAACAAATACGTTGGCCACAACACAAAGTCACCAGCTCCATTAATACGGCATTCTCGGCGCCCATGTTACAGTGACTTTTTTTATACCAAGATGTTCATTAAGTATCCTCAAAATTATGTTTTCTGATACTACAATTAATGCAGATATAGGTTTTTTTTCAACCGGGAGTCTTCCAATACAACTTTATCGATGTATTCGATGTGGTGGAGTCAAAAAGGTGTCTCGGGCGGGGGACATCTTCAATCGACTCTCTCCCTTATTTTAAAAGTCCATGCCACTAATAAATCAATGTTTTGGAAGGGCAATGATCCCCATAAATGGCTCCCACCTTTTAAATTTAGATTTTCGGAGCTTATTCCTCATTGATAAGGAACTTTATAACGGCAAAATCCACAATAACTTCCGGATTTACTTATTCTCAGGACGATAACTTATTAATTAATTTAACAAGGACGCTCAAATTTGGCTTATAAACTCGTAATGAGTTGCTTATTACAATGACATCACGCAAGAAAATATTTTTTTTTTTTTTATCGTTTCTTGTGTATTAAATGTTTTATTTCTGCTAAGCACACATTTTTGTAATCTTTGATGCACCATAGCTTGGAAACTATAAATCGTATCAAAATGTATGTTAGTACTTATTTGTTGGTAATTTATTGACAAATAATTCAGTCTTTGATCATTTTCTCCTAGCTTGTGTAGTTTTCCTGAAAATAGAGAAAATCTGTAAAACGGGACACTTTTCAAGGGGGGGAGGGGTTAAGCGGCTTGCGGAGGGGGTGGGAGAGTTGTGTATTTTAATGTACTCGTATATAGGTATAACATAGCAGCAATAAATTTAAATTATAAATTTTGCCGCTAAAAAATCTAGAATGAATATACTATAATGCAATACTTAGATGATGGTTAGATGTTAGTACTTTATCATGAATGTTTTGTCGTTGCGACACATTTTCTAGCACAAAATTGTATACTCTTACTTATTATAAGTATCTACATATCTTGTGATAAATTATGTATTGTATTCGTTATGTATTTTGGTTCTATAGTAGGTATGCATAGTCTATTATCAATATTTCTCCGTATTGCACCAACTAATTTACTCTGAATTTAATGGGTGCTAAGTTGGTAAGTATACAATAAACAATTGGGCTTAAGAAATATGTTGTAACTAAATCACTGCCTCTTATCAATAAACTGTTATCACTGTCCAAATTCGTACTGGACTAAGAGACTCGTAATGTTGTTTAAATTGCAGATAAATTTGTAAAATGGTGGATGGTTGTAAATAATTACAATAATTTAGTTATTAGTTTTATACCGGTACTAGTTAGATACCTACTTAGATATGTTCAGTAGGTACATTGCAAAGCAAAATGAAGAGCAAGTTGTATCTCTTAAAAAAAATAAAGAAATTTTTCAGTAACTCACATTTTTATTGCTCAAAACACCTATTTAATGCATCCTAATGCGAAACAAAGTTCGGACACAGCTTAAAGCAAAAAAAAAATTAAGTTATGCGCCTTATGACAAAAATAAAAACAAACATATGTACAGGAAGGGTGGGTTAAAACAATTTTTTTTTTAGATATTGGAACGAGATTGAGAAATTACTTAAGGCACAACTAGAACCTACGAATGCAATCATTTATCGCCAAAAGTGACCTCTAAAATTTAAAATTGTCGCGTTGAGATTTTGCAGGATAGTTTTCGTCAAAAAACGAATTCAAAAAGAAGATATGATTTTTATATCATTGGCGGCACGCTAGGTTGTGCCTACTACTGGGCCTTAAAACATGTTTAAAATTTTAATCATTTCAACCCTGAATACAGGTTTCAAGTAGTCAGTCACATCTGCCCATAATTTTACTATCTGGCGTCTTTCTGTTTTAATAAACGGACCGCGATAACGTAACTGTACCTACTCAAACAATTCCACGTTTATTGTGTTAATAATAGATAGGAAGGTGTCTAATATTGATGTTTGGACTAATTACTTATCTGCACCATAACAAACAATTGGGTAAATATTTTGTGGCTTACCGATACCTGATTAGATGAGGTTGTTGTGGTGTGCAGCAATCGCTTCAGTTGGTATCGCAAATCGCGACGCTCACTACAGGATGCACTCGAATTCGATGGCGGAACTTCAAGAAGGCTGTCTACTCATCAATACAAACAACTTGTACCAGTAGGTATGTATTTTATTTTAATCATAAATTAACATCAATGACGCTATAACTCTGACGGTGATACCAAGTTCTTGACTCTATTCTCTACCTCTTGACGCTATTAGTTTTTATTGTTTCACTCTGCGATTTCGCATAGGTACAATGTCAACTTTGAATTAAAAAAATCTTATATTTCACAACTGCACCTAATAAATATGTAAGAAATACCTTTAAAAAAAACGGCAGTCGATAGTGATGATACAATATTGAAAATTTTCATCGAGAGTAGGTAGAGCTACACAGTGACCCAGTAATTAGCATTTAATTTCATTCTAAATAGGCTACGGCTACGTCCCTATAGGCCTTAAGTAGTTCTGCCCAATGATGTCAGCTGGCAATTTGCAGTTCATCCAAGGAATGGATCGAATGACGAACGGGCCCTCTCCTGTTAACGTAACTGTAAACAAAGACATGATTGATGATTAGTTTTGAGGCAAATTTCTTTTTTATCATGCCGAAAATGGATGTGTGAGGCCGAAAATAGAATATGATATGTATGACACATAATTTTTGTGTCTACTGTGACTTTGTATATTGTATTTTTTGTGATATGGAACCTTGTTTTCCGAAATAAAAGCATTTTATTATTATATCGTGCGCCATGTCCGAAAAAGGTGCAAGGTCCTGCTTCAGAGAGACTGTCCAATCGTAGATATGAAGGGACCGCTTGGAGACTGTAGAGATCTTAAGATTTTAAATCCTACAGACTTTCAGTCTTAGCTTTCGTTCGATGGCTTAAGACGACGTACGTCTCACAACTAGCGCCGCCAATGGAATAATCATATCTTCTTTTTGGATACGTTTTTAGCTAAAAACGAAGCATTAGGTTCTCAACGCGAGGCTTAACTATTTTTAGGACCAAGGTAAGCCGGAAGCGAGACCTAAAACGTCCAGATTTTTCCGCCCACGATTCAACTGGCATTGGGTCATAAAACGTAATCAAGGAAATGTCCGTTCTTTGGGACTTTTAGAGGCAATTTTACTGCTGCGGGATCGGGGAAATGCCGGATTTCGCTTGTCAAATGTAAGTATGCGGAATCCGCGTTAGATCGCCGAGCCCTAATAGTGAAATTCGCACTTAGCGCGCATCATCAAATTCAACTTTGATGAGAGCATGGTCGGTCCTAGTTGATTTTTTTCATCCCATCAAGGTGTACTTTGATGAAAACTACCAATCAGAAGCTTTCGCTGACTTTGACGAGGCACTTGACTTTACCTGTGACACCTGCATGCAGAGTGATATTATAGCTCCCATTCTCGAATTGCAAAGGCCAGCTTTCGTCCATCTGTGTCACTGTCAGTGTAGTCTTCTCCAAATGGATGTCCAAAGTCAGATGCGCTCCTAAGTATTTTATTCCTGCAATATAAAAAGGATTTTAGCTTTGCAGCGTTTTTCATTAAAAAAATCGTATCATCTTATTTGCAAACCCAAAGCTAACTTTTAATAAGTTTCGTAGTTGTGATTTAGATAAAATCATAATGGCAACCACTGAAAAAAACCGCGGTTTATTTTCATAGGTAGGTATTACCTAAGTGTCGAAATTTCTTTTTTTATATTTTCCCGCAAATTCATCGGGTTTTCGGACTAAAAACTAAGCGTTTTTTTTTACAGAATAAGCAACAGTTGATGTTGCAGCTAGCAGGTTTGCTTTCGTAAGAAAATGGACCACTTGGACTCGAAAACAAGGTCTCACCTCGTATCTTGAACTTGGTAGACTCGGGAGGCAGCTGCGGCCTCCTGATCTCAAGCCGGTCCAGTCTGATGCTGACCCCCGCGTAACCGAAGATCAGCGCCTGAAGGAACCCTCCCATTCCGGTGAGGAAGTTTACCGCGCCGATGCGCGGGCGCCGGTATTCGCTCCAGATCTGAGGGAAATGTATGTACGGTCGGCCACAATCTCAGATACCCCATGGCAGCTCTTATCGCGCGCGGCATAAGGGCGCCATTCGAACAAAAAGGGGTATCTGAGACTGTGGCCGACTGTACCTACCTAAGGCCTTATTGCATCTTCGCAATGAGATTATTTATACAGAGTCCAGTGGCACCTTCACTCACATTAGCTGCAGTGCCTGGGACATTGTTTTTAAATGGAGTAGGCTTGCCCAGCAACTATACCATCCTGAGAGTTAAGTCGGCCTAGCCCACAGGAAAGACGAGTCAATACGTGTGGAGCCAACTAAGCCGCGGGTCTCCTCACGATGTTTTTCCTTCACCGTTAGCGACCGTCAGATCAGCGTATCCATTCTATAAACAATCCACCCAACCGTCGAGCGTCAAAACAATGGAAAACAGCCCTCATTGAAATTAACAATATTTTTTTGCCATTCAAGACGGCAATATCGACGGTGACTATTTTAGAAAATAGGTACAGGGGCAGGTCTTCCAGTATCTTTGGCAGACTTTGTGAGTTATAGGTCTTTTGCTGTTACCTACATAATATGAGTCACCCTATTAAATTGATTTTCTTGCATCTAACAAATTTCCTCGCTGAAGTGAGATGAAATTGTTTAGGTACACGCCATTGTCGCTGCGCGTTTGTTCTTTTTGTGTTCTAGACCTGGCGAAAATCAACTCTAGTTAAGAGATCACCAGTTTTACTTTTCTGATAAATCAGCCCTTATCTCCAGCTTCAATATTCCAGCTAAAAATACCTGCCCAAAGAGAATATACTCGTAACACTACGTTAAAATACCTTGAAAGGCTCCCTGACGTAGTCCAGGCTCTTGTTGAAGAGCTTGGCAGCCCTCAGGTTGTCCTCCAGCTGCAGGTGGCCGATGGTGTGCATGCTCCACGTCATCGCCGGTCCTGAACTTCTGGTCACCGACTCGTAGTACCTCAGGTCGTTGGCTCTTGTCGAACTGTAATAGAGGTTAAATTGCCACGTGGTTTCTATAGAAATAAAAGGTCCCAGGTAGGTAGACATGATGTTATTCCAAGTTTTTCACGAGCAGAGAAATATAATTTCCTTTTGCCGAATGTACGTCAGAGTGTACACTTTTGTTGTAAATTTGCCAGTAACGTAACCGAATAGAGGCTAGCGCGTAAGGGTCGACGTGCTGTCTCGTGTTAGAGAACCTAACCAAGTTAAAGTAGAGCTCCGCTCAGGGACAACAAAGATCTAGACGAATTTTTGTATTGTGGTACAAAAAGGAAAGAAGGTAGGTAAGCACATCCTATATTATTATCCTATATACTATACTTATCCTATATACTATCGGGTAGGTGAGCCTACAGTTTTTAGGCCTTATTCAATGCAAGCCGTAAAACATTGTGGATATCAATAAAAAGGCCCCTTGGTCAAATTAGTGAGTCTACGAGGATACACGTAGTTTGAGGACCAGCCAGCCTAATCACTAAAAATCTGCTCCCAAAGTCAACTGTCCTATTTTTTTTTGCCGGAAAGAGTTACTGTCCTTATTGGAGGCACCAATAATCTTTTGACCGTGGATAGCGGGAGAATTATCTCGGTGGATAGGCTGGCAGGACCTTATACAAGGTGTTACAAAAGATCCTAACTCTTTTTACAGGGTAATAGCACCCGGTGACAGGGATCACCACCTAAATATTTTTTTGGCTCTGTGACGTTCCGTTAATTTTTAAATTAATAAAATGTGAACGCTGTGGTGGGAGAAAAGTATTTTTTAAATATTGTTTTAATTGACTTTCACAATGTTTTAACAACTCAAACCTATGACAATGCATCTACACAAACAAACATATTTTTAGTATTGAGCTAATACCAAAAGCAAAAAAGTTACGACAAATTTTCAATTTTGAGGTTATAAAATAAAAATTGATTTTTTCAACATCTTTTTACAGAATTGACATCCTGTTGACCAGTAGGTTACATCGTGTAAAAAGAGTTAGGATGTTTTGTAACACGTTGTAGAAGAGTCACTGGGCGCGCGACGCGTTACAAGAAGGTGCTTTAGACGAAAACAAGAAGACTAACTCACTAGTAGGCGACTGTAGGTCAAAATTCAGGCAACTCTGGCCGTGTGGACCAGAAACTTACGCATTCATCGGATACTGCAACGGGTATCCCAACAGCACCGCGTCGGCTTGCTTGATCTTCTCCGGCCGAGTGTACCCTGAGAACTGCGGGTGGTAGTCCTTATGCTCGTCGTACGGAAGGGCGAGACTCCAAGCGATGTCGCCCCAGTGCTCTGGGTCTTTCGAGAGGTAGTAGGACTTGCAGAGGCAGGCTACGTATCTGGAAGGAGCAAAATCTTTTTTAATTAATTGGTTCATATTTTAAGCAGTTAAGTAAGAGTGATTTCTTAGAGACTTTAAATTGAGTTTGGAGCCGTGGGTTTAGCTTCGTAAACTGAAACTGTGTCCCATTTCCTCTACCTGAAATACAACATTATTCTTGTAATGTTCTGAAAATGTGGGCTGGAGACAAGTGACGTCGATCCATTTCGGGATCAGCTGGAGGGCAACATGAATTTCGGGCAACTGGCGACGCATCTACGACAAGGATTGCTCCTGACCTGATGAATGACCACTAGCCTCAGATGAAATGAGTAAGTAGGTATACCGAAGCAAGGAGGAGGTGGAGGCAAGAGAGCAATGTTGAGTCGTATAAGAAAAATAGTATACCTAAGTTAGCAATTGAACTTGGCGGTAGACGCTAAGCGTTGTGTATGGGTATTAAGTAAGGGAGCACAACTTCAAGATAAAAGTTTTATCCCACTATCGGGTGCCTAATAAGTAGCGGAATCTCGCTTCACGCGGTGAAGATGTCGATAGCCGATAATGGGATAAATTTTATCGTGACATTGTGCTCCCACTGGCAGCTGGGTAAACTTACTGGGCCAAATAAAGGGAATAACCAGCTACAACATTCGTGAATACAGAGTTGGTGATATTGCTGTGGTCTTCGTCTGGGCCCATCACATCTGGAATGTTCAAATCGTAGTTGTAATTAGTGATTTCTATTAGGTGTGTTATGATTAGTGCTTTCTATTTTTTAGGTGCAATGTTCCAAAGGTTTATTATTGGTTGGTTTACAATTTCCGCATTCAACTTTTTCGTCTTGGAGGACTAGTTGTCTACATCAGGTACATATTTTTTCTGATCGGCATAGGTAATTAAATAAGCAATCAACTTTATTTCTAACTTACTGGCAATATCGTAAAGGCCCGTTGTGTAATTGATAATCGCCCGCGAAGCCCAAAAGTCTGCTATGTGCGATACTAAGGCGCAACCACCGTTCTGCAACAAGGAATATTACGTACATTTAATTCAGCTTTAATCGATGCAAATAGTTACTACGTATTAAGTTTTTTTTCGGTTGCAGACTGTTTACTGAGTACTTATAATAATATTCATCGCTTTCTCTCTTCTTCGATCTATGGCCATCCAATGTTGATTGTAGGTCTACGCATTTCTGCGCTCTTCCAGTAATGTTTTGTCCTACCATCCCACTTCCACTTTCTTGGGCTATCCTGACCCTGTCGGTCAGTTTCGTCTCTATGATTATTGCTATCAACACCTAAAGCTCTAACTACTTAATTTAAAGTAGAAAAGCCTGCCCACACTTATTTCGTGTCTCTACAAATACACCCACCTTCAACCAACGTTCGTCCCTCGTCGTATCCATTAGCTGTCGGGCTGCGAACGATATGCAGCCAGTGATGTACTGTTCGAACGTGGCCACTTCTGGACAGCACGGCTGCGTGGTCTAGGATACTACATACTACTCGTAACTTAGGCTATAATCAATTAAAAGTCATTATCTCGAGAGAGTTCTAAATACTTAATTCAAAGTAGGAAAGCCTTCCTACTTATGTCTCTACATAAACCCAACATCAACCAACGCTCGTCCCTCGTTGTAGCCAAGAACTGCCGAGCCGCGAATGATAATGCAGCCACTTCTGGACAGCGCAGCTACGTGGTCTCCCGATTCCCGAACTACAACCTTCATCCCTCGTTGTAGCCAAGAACTGTCGGGCCGCTAATAATATGCAGCCACTTCTGGACAGCCTAACGTGGTCATCCGACCTACCTTCAACCAATGCTCGTCCCTCGTCGTAGCCAAGAACTGTCGGGCCGCGAACGATATGCAGCCAGTGATGTGTTGCTCGAACGTGGCCACTTCTGGACAACACGGCTGCGTGGTCTCCACGCCTGTGAACGCGCTCTCCCATGGGAACCTGAGGGTTGCAGCAAAGAGACTGTGTTACACCTTCCATAACTAGGTTGAATCAAGAACGTTTTTGCTAGTTAGATATCTACTAAAAACAATGTTCCGCCATCTTATATTATTTCGGCAGTCATCTTGAAATGTCACGATATTGTAATTTTCTGGTAAAGTACAATATTTCATCTCCCAATCGCCGCTATATCGGTAGCTCTATCTCTTTATCCCCTCGGAGCCAGAGTATTTTTTTCCGTAGAGCAGTTTTCCATACAATATTTGGACAGTTTTGATGAGCATATAATACGAAAGGTTTACGCACCTGTAACCCTTGTTGCCAGTGAATCTGGCATTGTCAGCAGCCACGTAGGCGGTGTCCAGTCTGTACTGGAGAAGCTTCTCTGCGTACTTGGGGTAGAGCAGCAGAATTGACGGGAACATCCAAATCTCGGTGTCCCAGAAGTTGTGGCCTGAAGAGAGTGGTTAATTTGAGGTGCAATTTCAAAGAATAATTTAATTTGAATAGGTAAGGATGTACGGAGTTTACAACAGTACTTTTTTTTATTTTGTTTTATTTACTTTTTCCGTTTTACAGTATTTGCAGGATAACTCATGTAGAGCGGGATAGATAGCGTTGTGCAGAGCTTTCGAAGCTTGCTAGGGACTATCATGCTACGAGTAGCTAGAAAAGCTGCTATCGTTACGAATTACGAACGCAATAAGTTTAGGTATAAATAATGTTTGCTTCGCCGAAGGGCAAACTCTAAGGAATGCCTATAATGCTTTTCTTTGTCCTTTCTTCATCGGCAAAATTAATTACAGGTTATTTTTCAGAATGGATACCTCATTACTTACTTAATTTTTGTCTTACCTTCATAGTCATCGAAAGTGCCACCCCTCGCCAAGCCGGTTGGGCTCAAACCAAAGAACTTATCAGGTTTCTGGTGGGTCTCCTCCGCTGGCAGCGAGCTCAGGAAGTAGTACCAGATCCCGTTTACTATTTTGGACTGAAAAAAGAGGACGCATTAAAACTAATCGCAAGAGACAAAAAATCGCGTAGAACTTGTGATCAGTTTCAAGTTGTAACCTGTGCCAATTCTGTGATCGAAAGCTATTTGAGAGAATAATTTTATTAATAGCAGACCAATACCATGGCAAAGAATCGTCAGCCTCAGGCCTTTTTTCTAGGAGGACCTATTTTGATGATTATTTTTTTGTTTGTAAATCCTTCCTACTAATATTATATTTGTGAAAGTTTGTAAGTGTGGATGGATGGATGGATGGATGGATGAATGGATGGATGGATGGATGTTTGTTACTCTTTCACGCTGAAACGGCTGAACGGATTTGGATGAAATTTGGAATAGAGATAGCTTAGACATCAGAATAACACATAAGTAGGCTACATATTATCACGTTTTTACACTTAGGAACAAAGTAAAGCATAGATCCTTTTTCTGCTGAAACGGCTGAACAGATTTGGATGAAATTTGGAATAAAGATAGCTTAGACATCAGAATAACACATAGGCTACATATTATCACGCTTTTACGCTTAGGAGCAAAGTGAAGCATAGATCCTTTTTCTGCTGAAACGGCTGAACGGATTTGGATGAAATTTGGAATAGAGATAGCTTAGACATGAGAATAACACTTAGGCTGCATATTATCTCGCTTTAACACTTAGGAGCAAAGCAAAGCATATAATATCCTTTTTCTGTAGTCCACGCGGACGAAGTCGCGGGCAAAAGCTAGTGTATACCTAATTCCCGCGTAGTCCCATAAAAAATTGTGAAGATCTGATGAAGAACTTTGGTAATGGAGAAAGGAACTGTCAACGGACAGCAAGTTAGCATCAGATCACTCGGAATCAGCGAAAAATAGTTTTTTTTTGTTTTGTTTAGGTAAAAAGAGCCAATACTCTCTATGGTCCCAAAATTGGTAACAAAAGTCAACTTACCAGTCTCAAATTCCCTTCAATCTCCAACTCAGCTTGTTGGTAGAGCCGGTGCCATTGCTCGACGTGTCTCCGGTAGAGGGCAGCACCGTCCTCCTGTAAGACTATTAATAGATGTAACTTTATCATACTTTCACAATACATGAATCTATGTGGACTTTGTGAAAAAATGAGACTAACGTTACAGGAAGCTGCCTGGTCGATAAATAATCGTGCACGTCCAGATTTTTTCTCTATTCTCTAAGCATCTCTCTCTCTCTATCAATTTATCTTTATCTCTCTCTCTTCCCCCCCCCCCCTCTCTCTCTCTCTATCTGTCTTTTTCTCTCGCACTTTCGAGAAAAACCTCTAATGCCCTCACCTTTGTACATCTCGTCTCTGGCCACGGTCCGGTTCTTGTCAGCCGTCATGGCGAAGGTGAAGATCTGCGAGCCGTGCTGCGGCACCACCAGGTAATCTGGCACCGAGGTCCAGTAGGCGCAGATGTCCACCGGCTCTGGTTGGTAAGCCAGGTCTTCAGATACCTTGGGAGAGAGTAAAGTTTTGATAAGTTAGAAGTAGGTGAGCTGACTTGGAGATTGGAAGCCCAATGGGGCGACGGAGACCCTTAGGCCTAGATAGTTTATTACGTAAGTAAGTTTTTATTTATCCAAGTTACCTATTATAGTAAAATAACAGAAATGGACGTAACTGAAGTTTTCTATAATGAGCGTTATTAAAAAACGTCATAATTATTGTAGAGACCCCTCTGAGGTTTTGAAATCTTCTGAAACCTTCCCTAAATCCATAGCATCATCAGCTAAGTAAAGCTAAAATCTCCATGCTCACGCCACCTCTCAGATCCTGTGCCTGATGCAACCACTGCTTTGCGGCTATTCGAGCTATATATGTCATCGGACCATTTGGCCTACGGATTGATTTCTCACCTTGGTCTTCCCGCAGGCTGACCAGATCTGGCGTCCCTTGAACTTCTCTGGGACTGGGGCATCAAAGGCTATGTCCTTGCTCGGGTCTCCTGGCATTAGCTTCACGGCGATCCAGATCTCACGGTGCACGAAGTTTGGGTCTGGAAGTGTGAATCATTTTTGTAAGTGTGAAAGTCTGGGTATCAACTATTGGTTTCCCTGTCAAGGTCTGAAAATAAACAACCTGGTTGTTTTCTAATTACTAGGTGATGATGATGATGATGATGTCCTCTTCATCGTGATCCGATGACCACGACCTCAGAGGTTACAATGAGACTTGGCGACTTGAATGGCGGTGGGAGCGGATGTGTCTGGAGATGCTCAAATTATTTGTGAAAGTCCGGTCTCCGGTTACAACGGTCACAGTGTAGTTCACCACGACCGTGGTACACACGACAAACCATGATTTGTCTTAGCTTACACGCTAGCACGTACTTTACTCGGTTACGTTAGACGTCTGACGTGCTGTCATATGTACGTTTAGGTATGTGTTGGGCGAGTCTTCTACAAGGTAAGTATCACAAAAAGAATAAGTACTTTTTGGATGCATGATTGTGGACTTTTCTTTGATGGTTGATTGGTATTTCAAAGTTAACTTCGCTAAAACCACTCGGAAAAAAGTTTGGTGTCAATATAGCTGGCTTATACCGGCCATATCGAGGTGTACAGCTCTATCTCTGTGCTGCTCTAGGTTGATCTATACTATAGATTCTATAGCACGTCATGCTAGGCCCGCTGATACTTACTTAGTTAAACTTACCAACATGGGGCTTCGAAACAACTTCAATCTGATTCACAATAGCTCTCGTATAGAACCTGTGCGCGTATACCCTTTGACTGACGATCGACCTTTCCCTGTCCACCCTAACTTTGAACGTTCCCTCCTTCGTATCGAGGCTGTAAACTTGACTGTAGGGATGGTGAGTTAAGGTCGAGTTCAGCCTGACGTTGGCCCAAGCCGGGATCCTTGCGCGGTGGCTCTCGCCTTTCTCGCCATTGTAGAGTCCATTCATGTAGACTGTGTCACTGAACACATTGGTTGCTATGTGGCCGTTCCCGATGGATGCCATGAAGCGGTCCTCTGAAGGTAGGCTGAGAACAAGCAAAGGTATGCAGTATAAGACCGCAAAAAAAGCGGGAAACCACGTATTGTCCTCATCATAACTAACATTTTTGTTCATCAAGGAACTATGCCTGGGAAATCAACAACGGTTTTCGAAATGCTGAGGTTCAAAGTCGGACTACTCAATATTTTTTTTATAATGTGTTTAGTATCATTGTGTAAGTACATTTCGTCTGAAGAAGCCTTATCAAAATGTTGAGTAGATATTTCTTACAAAAACCGTGTCACGTTACAGGGGTTACCGGTTAGTAACGCCCTGTGACGGAAGCAAATTTTTAGAAAGGAATAAGTAAAAAGTAAAAGAAAGAAAGGAGGTTATTTATTTGACAGAGTTACCTATATCTTAGAACTAGGACCTAGATGACTAAATAAAAGTAAGAGAGCCTATCTGAAAGTCGGTTCGGAGGATTTGGAGCTCTTCGGGCGTCGTCGGTTCTCCGGAGCTTAGCGGATGCCGGTTGAGGTGAAGATCGAGGTTTCCGGTTCCGTGAGTGAGGGCATTCAGGGCTGGCCTGCCGCTTGAAGTCAAAGGCTTGAAGAGAATGTTCGTTGAGCGGGGGCTTTCCAGGCTGGCCCACCGCTTGAAGATGAGGGTGAAGCTTTGAAGATGATGTTAGTCGAGCGAGGGCTTCAAGGCTGGCCCGTCGCTATGAAGTCTTGATGGTAATGTTCGTAGGGCGGGGGCTTTCAAGGTTAGCCCGCCACTTGAAGATGAGATTGAAGTCCTTTAGACGAGGTCTTCAGTTTATAGGTCTTCAGTGGTTAAGATCTTCAATTCTTCATCATTTCGGAATCTGGCCTATATTTCTCTTTCGGTTGTGGTTGTTGTTGGATCGATAAGGAAAACTCGTAAGAACGATTTTGTTCTTTTTGTAGCTTTTGAATTCAAAATTCTTGCCTCCGTCTTTTTTTGTTGATCGCCTTGCCGAAATAAATGCAATAAAAGTAGTCTTAAGATCTCCTTCGACCGGCTCCATAAAGGTTTTTATGACATAAATTATGAGAAGTAGCCTTATGTTTGTCACAATTTGAATACAATTTCAAAATAAAGAGTATTTCCAAACGATGTGTCAAAAACGTCAGTATTTTTCACCACAACAAAATATCAAAGGATTTTCTATTTTGTGTCTAAAACATTGATAAATTTCTATAGTTCAGTGCTGTAACAATAGTTTTGATGAAGTGAAGTGGCCGTAGATGCATGAGGATACATAAAAGTATACAAAAGTGCGTGTGAAGGGGAAAATGCAAATGTGAATGTGATGCCCGTGATTTGAGGATTGCAGTGTTATCTGGAACTTGAGTCTCAAACTCTCAACTCTGCAACCGTGAGTTTCGTAACACCACATGTAGTTATTTACATCGAACACATACAAGGGTAGGGTGAACCCATAGACTTACTACACCTAGACGGAGTCCGTCCATTCAAAACGCCGCCCGAAATTGAGGCGCCTCGCTTTGTATGTGTGCGTAAAGCTGCTGACTGTGACAATCGCCTACACAACACATGCTCCCTAATAATGCTGCCAGCGTAATAAGCTTTTCACAATATTGTGACTTTCCTTCTGGTTGATAAGGTGATAAACATATTAAATTATGTTTGCGGACAAGAAGTCCATGTTATTTACAGTAACATTTCTCAATATTTGTGCGTATGAACTTTAAATCTAGGATCTGCGATCTAAAAAAAAAAAGTTATCTGTTGTACGGTTGTACCCGACTGCCCTAGAAGGAGGTTTATGTTTTTCGAGTATATGTATGTATGTATGTACATTTCTTTGGCACGCTCTACAGCCTAAACCACTTGATGGATTTTAGCTTGCGTAGTGTCGTTAGATTCATCTTGATTGTAAGAGTGACACTGGGTAGATCAAAAAAACAAAAATAGCCGATTTTTTGCCCCAAACAAAGGTATTTTTGATTTTTTTAAACCTATCGATCGGAGAATCAAAATGAAGGGTTTTAAAATGGCTTACAAAAATATATAGGTACAACTTATGTTTAAATGTAATTTGAAATGAGAAATGCTACTCAACTTTGCTTTCGGGGGAATTTATTTAGGTGCAGATATCTTCTAAATATCTCATAAACGGCTGAACCGATTTTGATGAAATATGTTGCTGAACCATTGCTATGAAACCTTCGTTCATATAAAAAAAAAACTCATCCAAATCGGTTCACTCGCTTAAGAGTTACGCTGCCACAGACACACACACACATTCACACAGACACAGCGTTCATACTTATAACACCCCTCTTTTTGGATCGGTGGTTAAAAAAAAATCAAAATCGGTCCGAAAGGTAAAAAGTTATTGTTATAAAAAAGCTACACAAATTGGAAACCTCCTCCTTTTTTGAAGTCGGTTCATAAGTCGTTCATTGTTAAAGGAAAACTATAACAAAGCTCTCTAGATTGATATTTCTAAAACTGTTTTATTGTGTATTGTGATTTTCGACATTCTACCTACTGGCAACCCCATAAAACACGTTGAATGTCATACGGAAGAAAATTTTTGAATCTAAATACGATCTTTTTCGACATAATATAAAGTGGAATCGTTGTTATTACTGGTGTAAAGTGATCCTCGTGCCTTCATCTTTCTTATCCGTGCTGTTTCTGCAGCCAAACACAGCAAAAACCCGTCATTTTGAATAAAATTGCAGGAGCTCCGTTCGCTAGAAAGTGACCTTGAACACTGACATGCCGTTTTAGAAAGCGTACCAATTTGGTATGCATTTATTTGCTTCACTTTGCGAGCACTGATTGCGATTCTAGGTGTCCTAATTCTATGGGTGAACCCTACAACCTACGTTACAATTGCAACCCGCAATGTATTCTAAACATCGGCACTTCGAGGTTAAGTTTATGCCAAAGCTTGCGCAATATGACTTCTCTCCGTAATACTTTCATTGCGTGATAAAATAGTACCTACGAGGGGGGATCAAAAAGTAGTGAGAACGACATGCTCCTCGGTAAGAAAAAAAAAATACTGGCAGGCATAGCTCAGATACATTATTTGTATTAATAATTTAAAAAAATAATAAGAGCCGTTATTCAAAACCCTGTGTTTAAAAAAATTAAGGCCGCAAGAGATTAATTGCGATTTGGAGGCAATATTAGGAGAGTCTGCTCCGCCGTATTCCACTGTCGCAAGGTGGGCTTCTGAATTTCGAGTAGGGAGAACGAGCACGGAAGACTCGCACCTCGTTTTTCTCCATTTTCAAGACCACGTTCCGACTTCCGACACAAAGCAAACAAATGACTACTTTCAGTCTGAAAAAATTCAGAAAAAAACAAGAGAGAATCGAAGATTTTTTTTCTTTATTAATATTACAATAATGTATCTGAGCTATGCCTGCCAATATTTTTTTTTTCTTACCAAGGAGTAGGTATGTCATTCTCACTACTTTTTGATCTCCCCTCGTACTTTACAAAATTATAACCTAAAAAACCAAAATCATTGAAATGAAATGAAATGAAAAGTTTTATTTGCTCTATAAGATTTACATTTTGAACTTAGGTAGAGTGAACTATAATAATTATTTGTACTTAAAATTAGGTTCCCAGTCCCCAAACTAGAATAACTCTGTATTATGGGTAACCGGTCTTCCGCTCTAACGGTGACTAATGACCTGGAATTAAATTGCGCTTGCCTACAATAGAGTAGGCGTTGTAATTTTCAAAAAAGTTACTTATCGTAAGATAATAATGAAATTTCCCAGCAATAATTTATCGAAAAATTACTTTTAAATTTTGGTGTCCAGTATGCCTGTCTTTCGGGTCTGTCGGCGGTCTTTTAACACTCAGTAGGTAAGGTAGGCAGGTGGCGCCATCCGTCCATAAGACGTGATACGAGTTGAAAAATTCGAATCGACAGTAATAGGGATTTTCCCAAGTGTCAAATTTGACAGCGATTCGCGAATTATCTCGCAACTAAATCTGTGGTTTGTATGGAAACCTAATAGACTGATTTTGACAGTTATACGTGCTATTTTTGATGCTTGGAAAAATCCCTAGTAGAGCGCCTGCATGGTGTGCAAGAGAAGCAATTAGGTATTTTGAGACGCCTGCGGATTTTAAAAAGCAAACAGTTACGTACGTTAAATATGTTAAATATGTTACTAATCATAAGTAAGCAGGCGCTTGTGTTTCTTTGGAAGTGGGAAGCGGAGCGGAACGCTAGAGAGGCACCGTGTTCTCTAGTTATGAACTGTTTCTTTTTTTTTTAGGCTCAATAACATAACTAAACCGCGCTTGAGTTACTATTATCTCGCAGGATAACTCAATCTTTAAAATAAATCTCGCTAACTTGAAACCAACTTCGACGAAAATATAAAAAAATATAAACAATACCGGTGGTATACCTATTAAATATTATTTCATTTGTATGTACAATCTTAACGGATATCCGTTCAGATCCGTTAAATTAAACCTCCGGGTTCCCTATATAGGGAACCCGGAGGTTTAATTTAACGGTGAATAGATTTTCTTATTTGCTCTACATTCATATTTTAAACACGATCAAGTTTTAAATCACAACGATAATGACGTACGGCCTAAGTCAAGTAATTAACGCTAGCTTAAAATCACGTTTAAAGTCAATTAAGTTATGTTGTATCACGATCTCACGACTGTGTAGGTAGTAAATTATGAAATTGTTTACTCTATATACCTAATGCGGGTGTTAATCATACCCTTATCATCATGCTGTAGACAGAGCCTATGGTAAAGTAAGAAACGGTGAAATAAAGTTCTGGACTTCCTCTACTCAATATAATTAGGTACCTACGCACAACTAAAACAAAAAAAAAAACAAAATGAACAAAATAAAAAATAAAAAACCGACATCTCTGGTGAAAGACTTCACACTGGTGAAAATTTTCACTGTTATTAAGCTATTGCACTGATTCCGAGTGATTTGATGCGGTCCGTTGAGGAGTTGCGTTCTCCATCTCCGAAGTTCTTCATCAGATCAATCTTGTAAAAAATTATGCGCAGAAGTATTAAAATACATACCTACTCCTAGTATGAATAAACCTTTTGCCTGTAGTGTAGATGATCTACCTGCCCCCGTAATGTCATTCACTCAGACAATGTAAACCTTACAATTTGATAAATATATTAAGTTCGGATTGATGTTAAGGCCCTTAGAGCTAGAAAAAAATAATCTCCTTACCTATGACAAGCAAAGACATGAGGATCGTCACTGATATCCTCTGTCTCTTGCAGGGGCCCTTCCACCACTCTGTAGCCGGAGCCTCTAGTGGTCATCGCTATAACCACTACGGCAGCGACTAGTAACACGCCCAGCATAGCAGCCGCCTGCTTGTTCCGCGCTAGAAACTGCCACATCCACGCTTAGTTGTGTTGGTAACGGTTTAGAAAAAACAAAAACTTTTTTCGGAAATCTTTGGTCCGAGTGAAACTGGCCAGCAGAGCGTTGCTTTTTCTTTTTTTTTGCAGTGAGTGGCGGAATTATTATTTTCTATTTCCTAAAAACGGCTTTAGTGGCCAGTTATTTCAATGAGAACTTTTTGACACGGTTAAGACAACTTTTCGCGAAATTAAAAACAACGTCTGTTTTTTTCTTTCTAAAACAAGTCGGTAGTGCGCGGGTGAACGACGCGGTGTCCGTGTGCCTCACACAGTGTCACCATTTAGATTACGCGACCCGACTGTCACATGACACACTTTATTGTTCTATTAACAAAGAAAGACAGATAGATAACGCACAATGCGCTAGGGTCATTCATTGTCAGTTGCTTTTTATTTCAGGTTTTTTAATTTTATTTTTTATATTTGCTAGGTTCGATGTTAATAATGCATCCGGCTTCTAGCTTGAAGGTGTTGAAATTGGACATTTGTTGTATCACTCATACAAGAACTCATGCAGGAACCTTTACCACGACGAATGGTTTATTTATTGAGTATACCTAATCTATTAAAAAATCTAGCTCGACATTACTGTCCTAGATAAAATAGACAGCCCTAAAACCTATTAAGTGGGGTCATTTAATTCAATTGTCGTTTCCTGATTGCATTAAGTGGATAGACGGACATAGAGACGTCGCAGCCGCTATGAATAATTACCTTGAATCCTTAAAAATACTAACAAATTGAAAAAAATAAAACTTTAAGAGGAAACGCGGGTAGCCGCTGCTCCATACAAAAATGGAGACCTGTTTCCTCCCTGGATAATTATTTTAGAAAATGTATGTTTATGCCATTCAATTTATATGTATCTCTGCCATGTCCCTATGTTTTCCTTTTTTTCTTATTTTAATTTATTTAAATAAATTTTATATTCTTTCTAAAATAATTATCCAGGGAGGAAACAGGTCTCTCTTTTTGTATTTTTTGTATGGAGCAGGGGCTACCCGCGTTTCATCTTAAGGTTGGACGATAGCAAAGTGGCGGGAATTTCAAAATTTTCACAATTTCAATTTCTCGCTACGCTGCTATCGTCCAACCTTAAGTCGGTGATCAAGTTGACGTTCGAGATGCCGTTTTGATCAAAACATCCGGGCATTCTAAATTCAAAATTTTATTTTAAAAACTGCCGTGCTTATAACTTTTTTTTTCTATCGTGAGATATGACTTGTTAAGAACTGTTCAATCCTGACTCTGCTAATGAATGGTGATAGAGGTTATATTCCTTTAATTTTTTTAACAAGTAATTTTACGGGTTTGTTGGATGGAGGTATCGGACCGTGGCTCCCTAGAATGGTTCCGCTTTGCTAACTGCGGAGGTCAGACACCTCTCTGTCCAAGAAGTTAACTACATAACTAACCAGTATAACCAGACCCCTGAAAAAATCAAATCTTGCCTTAACTGCTTATTAATAAGAGCTATAATGGCAGTTGTTAGATATATGAATTCCTTGGTGTGCCTAAGTATTAGATGGAATCATATTTTTTTGCCATAAAAATGTAGATTGCTAGATAGAACTTAGTTAGTGTATGAATTAATTGTATTTTCTTCAACGTAGCACAAAGTCGTAGAGCTAGATGTTGAGAAAGCATACAGCTATAAAATAATCTCAAGATTGAAGACTATTTTTTAATAGCCGTAGTAAGTGTCTTTACATATACAATAATGCTGTCTATTTCTTCGGCTCTACACTGCACTTACAAGAAATGCATCAGTAAGCTCAAGCTTGATCAAGTATTTTGATCACTATAGCACATTCCGATATGTTTATACTTAAGTTATTATTTAGGGCCAATTCGGAAATTATTTATTAATTTATTAATTTATTTAATATTTAGGAAAACTAGTGACTAAATTAATATAACTTAAAACTTAACACGTATAAAAAACATAGTAGTGGCTTGACTAAATTGGAATAACAACAGGCAGTCTTTTAAAGTTTCCACAGATAGCACCGGCATATTTAAAAAAGGAGAAGAAAAACTAACTGTAATACATTTAAATCTAAATCTAATCTAATCTAAGGACCACCCAGGAATAGGCTCTGTGGTTGTTGGTTACATTGCGAAGAAAAGTATTCTGCTCCTTTACTTAAAAGATGTATACTTAGTAAGTTCTAAGTACTTACTAAATTAATAAACACCTGTCTCTACTTTTAAAAAAAGCAGTGTCAATTTTGCCTCTCGTTTTACCGAAATCCCGCTCGCTCAATACAGATCTTAACATTGATCTCAATATTAAGTTCACTCTTGTAAAGAAGGGGTGTAGCCACTGATCAGAGTCACACTCGATGATTTTTCTTTCTGGTTTCTGTGTGGAAACTATCTAATTGTTTTAACATCTATTCAAGGAAAAATAACAGTATCATCATGATGAAATAAGTTGGGCCCTCTGCAAAACCTCGCATTGCTTCAAGTTATGAAGTAGGTATACCTACCTATCAAGAAGTTTTTTTTTTTTATATACGTAAGTACTTCAGTATGTGGATGATTCTTCAAAAAAGCGTTCTTCATTGATATCCATGGCTTTTATTTTTTCTCATCGTCGGTGAAAACTAAAAATACAGAGGAAAAATATGCTTAAAAACTAGCTAATCTATCGATGAGGCACACCTGTAGGCTAGGGTAATCAGAAAAAAATCTTCTATTTTGACAGGCCATGGATATCAAAAAATATGCCATGGATATCAAATAGTGTCCAAAATTAATATAAACATTAATTTCAGTAGTATATAAATGCTTGCACTAGCTTGATTGTCACTCATAAACTGTCACAGACTTAAACAGGGCCTAAATAAAGAAAAAATGTATAAATAAACCATCATAATAATCAAACAAAAGTAATCTAAGTTTTATTTTTATTTTGAGAAAACACAGCTAAAAAGAAGTTTTCAATTATAGGAGATCAATTATGGTCATTTAAGATTTATTAAAATTAAATCAACAATGTTTACAAAATAGTCACATTAACCACTTTTTGTATTTTCTAAAGCACTAAACCCGTGCTAGAGAACTTTATAAAGATTTTTATTAGGTTAAAAAATCCGCTCGGGACGGGATTTGAATCCGCAACCTCTTGCATTCCGTGCAGGCTTAAGTCACATTAATTCCTAACATTTGTACTTTTATATTATTTCAGGTATTAATGATCAGTCTCATAAAACGTTTTCACAAACAGCTACTTTACAATCTATAATCATGAATGCACAATAAATTACACATCCATCCCAAATTTCATCCAAAGCCATCCAGCCGTTTAGGCGTGAAGAAGTATCATAAGAAGAAGTAGTTCCGTAACACCACAATATATTTGTGTAACTTATTTTAATATTATGTTTACCCCTTACTTTGGGTGGTGCTACGGCATCGCCGGTACGCGACTCTAACTAACAAGATAAACTAACTAAATAAATAAAAATAAATAAATAAAGGACAATTTTAGGTGATTGCACCCGTAAACGGGACGTTATTACTCTGCCTCTGCTAATTCTACTATTATTTGCATGTATTTAGAAGAATCCCTCTTTAAAAGAAAGTGAGGAACCCTCGGTTTATGATTCTGGCTTGAACTTGGCCGGTTTTTATTGATTTTGTGTAAATTAAGCCTTATACCTAATTACAATAGATTTGACAAAATGTGTGTAAGTACATAGGTAGTTATAGCATGGAGTAAAACCAATCAAGTGCAAAAGCTTACTGTTTAATAAATACTCCTTAATTTTTATCACAACGTTAATGTTTCTTATGCACAAATACTGTGGAAAATTCAAATTCTTGCCTATTACTCAACCTATTATATTTTAAGTTAACAACAGCCCGTAAACCATAAGGCAAACAAGCAGACAGACATGCAGATATATACTGGATTAGTAATAGGGTCTTATTTGGCACTTTTTCGGTACGTAACCCTAAAAAAAGTGAAATTTAAGAACATTTACTTGATATCCATGGCCAATATGTGATATCCATGGCTTAAATCCATGGATTTTAGGGCCATGGATATCAATACAATTTAAAAATGACGTTGCTTATTTTTAACTATAAAAGCTATCGTATTTATTTTGATGACAATACCTACTCAGGGATATACGCAATCATGTACTTTGGATCGTTAAGTGCAAATAGTATCACTTAACTAGCAAAACGAACCACAAGTTTCAATTACCCTCCCGAACCAAAACTTAAAAAAAAGTGAAGAACATACCTCAAAGTGTTAGCGCCAAAGTTAGCGACATACCAGTCCCACCTTAGCACAGTGGCATGACTGACGATATTTTGCACCAATCACAAGACACTTATCGCGTATTCAAGTATGTTTAAAAGCATACTTTTGTTGCGCGGTTTCCACTTCACTCGCCGCGTGACATTAGTTTGAACGTCTACAGACACAAGAGTTTTATTTTTAGTATAACGATGGATACATGATGTGATAGAGGCACTCTTTAGGTATTCAGAAAGGTATAAATTATAGCAGTACTGTACGCGTAAGTAAAACCACAAACAATAACATAATAGGCGCCGCGCGTGTGACATGCAAAATACTCACAAAATCACCCAATTTGCCAGCTTTAATGGGATATTTAAGCTATTTCCTGAATGAAATATAGATTTTTATAGATATGCCTCAATAGTGCGTTAGTTAAGAACACGATTAAATGCTAATACAGTACTGTGTGCTGTATACTTTAGGAGATATTAGGGTGTGACTCCGCCAATCGACCCTCTAAAGAATCACCCATGTATATGAATCATAACAAAAAAGCCGATTTACTGTTTAAAAGTATTACTCTAATCTACTCGATATACTTCGGTAGTATAGGTATTTTGCTCCAAGCTTCTACTGAATATTGATTATTACTGACACCGGAGAACGCAAGTATTTTCAGGATCACATAATTACGTCGTCAGTTCTTTGGTTTTTCGAAAGATATTCCTATTCCTAAATCTTAACAAAATCCCACTGTCAAACGTCAAAACAATTCCTAATTCAAAAGGTTCCCGCGACGTTCCATCTTTGCGCCGCGCACGTTACGGCTGGGCGCGGAACGCGCGTCGCGCTCGGCCGTGCGTGTCGCGTGCCCGCCAAGCAGGTGCGATACCGAGCGTACCTCTTTTCTTTTTCATAATTGACTGGCTGGCTGGGTTTTCCGACGCCTTTTGTTTTCTGTAGAACTAAAAAAGAAAGAAGTAACGCATTTTTTCTTTTCTCTGTACCCATCAAGAGTCCTCCTACACAGCTACAAAGTAGGTGCGATGCCGAGCGTACCTCTTTTCTTTTTCTAAGTTGTTTGGTTGGCTGGATTTTTCCGACGTCTTTTGTTTTTTGCAGAACCGAAAAATAAAAAGTTTATACATAAAGCATTTTTTATTTTCCCTGAAAAAAAGCTGCGAAGCAGGTGCGATACCACGCGTAGCTCCTTATTATTTCATAAGTGATAGAGCTGGCAGAAGTTTTTCTCGTCTATGAGTTTTTAGATGCATTTAGCTATAATAAGGTCGCCAATTTGTAGTAATACTGTCTTTCCTTATTTTTTTTATAGTACAATACCTAAAGAATATTCTATTCTAGTTTCCTGCCAAATCAAACGAGAAAAAAAATCTGTAGAGTCTTGCATTTTATTTATTACCAGCCATATGAATTTGATGCGATGGCTGAATTTTCGGATGCTTTTTATTTCTTGAATACTTAAAAACGAAAAACTATTACGTTGTATTCGTGTCACCTATTAGGTACTTACTTCTCACGCTGTCATAGAAAAAGCAAAGTGAAAAATAAACCTTTGAAAATCAAACTCGAGAAAAGGACCTTGTCTACGCTTGTCAGATTCTCGATTTGAGCTAATTATAGATTTTCTCGACTATCTCTCTATCGCGGTTAATAGAGTATATTCTCGCACAGTAAACAACAAAAGGCCCAAACCTAAAATGCGCAGCTGCATGATGCATCATGTTTCTTGACTCACTCATAAAACGAATTGAAGCAAATGGATCATCACGTCCTAAGTTGATTACGGCGCTAACTAGATGATGTCATTAGGATCACACCACTATTATGCTAAAGACCTGGGGCCTTAGCCTGTAACGAAATGGTGCCGAAATGGCCTCCCAGTTGACAGCTTCAATTACGATTTATTAATGCTGTCGGTGCTTTTAATGTTTTTGTAGTTCAGCAAAGAATATTCTGATTCTAATTCAAGAGGGTTTTATACGTTCTTTGGATGTTGGAGAAAAACGAGGAAACCCCGGTTTTGTCCTTCTGCTGGGACGCCATCGACACGCCATTGCGTTACGAAGCGGCATCTCGCTGTCCGCAGTGAAATAAAGCAAGATTGCGCTACCTTGTGCTCCCCTAGCTGGACCAGTCACCTCTTTTCTCAAATGGACATTGCTAGGGTAAAGTTTGATTCAATATTTTTAGCTGCTGAAGACTTAGTCACAAGTCGCGTTGCATTACCATATTTTGGGAATAAGCGGGGTCACACATTAGATATGATTGGCTATGGCCCGGTTTCTGAGTTGAGAATTTTGCTAAGCAAATGGGTAAGTATCGTCCTGTCTCTGCAGATTTCTCACAAAAGAGCGTGGCGTGACAGAGCGATACGTAAGTATGTGCTTAGTAATAAAATTCTCAACTCAGAAACCGGGCCTATGTAAGCCACATGCGAGCACACGAGCGCCGGAGTTGAAGCAGTCGCCGTGGCCGAAACCGGCTAGGAAAACATCATCATCATCATCATCATCATAGCTATACCTAAAGGAGTGAGGTGAGGTCGTCAAGTCTGTAACGCAGTCTTGCTTTGATATTTTATGTTCAGCGTTGTAGGGAAAACTTGTTTAGGCCGAACAACCGTAAACCTTTCGCAAAACTACTGTCTTAAGTGCCTATCTTTAATTTCTTCTAGCGTTACTTCTTAGCGGAATCAGCCGGTACCTAGTAAGTATTTTTAAACTTAAACTTTCGTAAGCATTGCACATTTTTGTATCGATTTAACGGTTTCACTTACTTTTATTTTGTCAGAATAGCCGACATGTTTCGACCTCGTCCGGAAGTCTTAATCATGGAGGAGGGAAGAACGACGCATTCCGACAAAATAAAAGTAAGTGAAACCGTTGAATTGATATAAAAACCTAGTAAGTAGGTACCTGTTTGACATAATTTTATTATGCTGGCCTTCTTTCTTTCCGTACCTACCAACGGTTTTAATACACGATCTGCATTTACGTAGATCCAATATGTTATCCATTTTAGCTACCTTGTCTTCCAGTCCGTTCTAATAGGCCTTAAGCCTTTATGAATTACGGAACTGTTCTGTAATTACAAGGGCAGGATGAGACCACAATAGGCCACCGAAGTTGAACGTGCTTCTTCGGAATTGTATGTAGAGTCGCAGGCAGATGGCTTGGAACGAAAGATTTTCCTGTTACCAAGGAGGTTTCATCTTTGTTTTTTTTTTCAACAGTAAAAATACCTCAATGGTGGACTTGCGTCAAGCAGAGTTAGCCATCTTATTATACTTTGAGTTAATTTGACATTTCTCCGAAAATGGAACTCCTCGAAGGATTTAGCAAATCACTCAGAATCAGTGCAATAGCGTGTACCTTTTCATCGGTGAGTTTTTTTTTTGTTGTTAATTTCGTATTTTGGGTCAATTATGTTGGTGAGGAAACCTAGCGTATGAGGCATTATACCCTCAACGCAAAAATCGCCAACCCGCATTGAGCACGCGTGGTGATTAAGCTCGAACTCTCTCTCTCTGAGAGAAGGCCTTTGCCCAGCTAGTGGGACATGTACAATTGTACAGGCTATATCTTACTTTTTATGTTGGAAGAGGGGAAGTTTTAAGAAAACTTTGACGAAGCTACTGAAGGACGATGATGGAAAAATCTGTTTTGCTCTGTATTATGTCTATGCCCAGCATCGTTTAGCTCTACAATTGATCTATGCACTGCATTGGATTGGCCGGATCAGCACCATACGAACCTCCTACTACTAAATGATCAGAAATTACATTACAGTGGCAAGATACCCATTAAAGTAATAGCAATAAGGGCGACCTTTAAGTACCATTTCTGGAGCACAGTGTACAGGCAAAAGGTGGGCGTAATTGTATCTAATAAAACATTGATGAAGGCAATTTAAACTTGACCATAGTGTGCTGTAGTAACCCTATTTGAATAAAGTAGCTTGTGCTTGCGCATGTGGCCATACTTTCATAATGTGTTATCAAACGCAATTTTTATAAGTCCATATTTTCTCTACATGTACTATACCTATATGATGTACCTATAATATTTTCAGTGGGTTGAAAATATTATAGGTACATCATCATTTAAACTTGGTTTGTGTAGTATTTTTTTCTATACCTATACCTAGGTAATTTCAGTTTATTTTCAAATCACGAGTTTTTAGCTATGCTAAGTAAGTAAATTTGCAGCCACTCTTGGTCCATCTCTACCATTTCTTTCATTGTTAGCAGGTTCGCCGTTTTCTGCCTTTCTCATCAGGGGGGTTACCCTTGACGCTATTGCGATCAAATTGAAAAAGTTTTAAAATTAATTTCTCTTTGAATTCGCATAGTAATGCTTTGATTTTAAATACTTTGTAATGTTTATTCATTGTTGCTGTTTTATTCAATAAAAACACAAAATGCGTCTTAATTTGTAAAATATTAATTTTTGTAAATTGCGCCATATTCCGGCCGTATTGGAAAAATGCGTCAAAGGAAGAGGGGCAGTTATTGTGTTGTCGCCGACCTTTAGAATGCTTAGATTTTATTCGCGTTTTCAGTGTTGTACTTATGAGCTGTGTGGTCCGACATTTATTTTATTTTATTTTAATCACTTGACTCCTAAAATACAACGTATCAACTACCGATGTATCAATAATGAGCTATCCTATTTGTATCAAAAATAAGTAATTTTGATGCATTGATTGTGTTTTTGTGTCAATCTTCTTCTTTTGGTGCCATCTCCTATCGGAGGTCGGCTATCATTACGGCCACTTTGGCCCGTGATGTTGCGGCTCGGAAGAGTAGTGAGTGGCTTGTGTTGAACCATTCTGCGAGATTTTGCAGCCATGATGTTTTTGGGTGCCCAGGTCTTCGGCGACCCTGTATTTTCCCTTGCAGAATCAGTTGCAGAAGGTTATATTTGTCGTTGCGCATTACGTGGCCAAAATATTGCATTTTCTTCCGCTTTATGGTTTTCAGGAGCTCTAGGCCTTTGTGTCAATAAATGAATTTTAATATTATTTGTTGTTTATTAAATACAGAAAATATAGTCAGTCAGTACCTAGTGACCGACCACTGACCGATTGGCGTGTACATTATACAGCCTCTATTGCGTTTGGTACAAACATACAGTTGACGCTGAAAAGCAATAATCAAGTAAGTAATTTACAAACCTAAATAGGTGGTCTATTCCAAGCAATAATTAAATTCTACCATCCACCAAAGACTTCCTACCTACAACCGCTTATGATAGGGCTTAGGCGATAAATCGCGAACGCTACTTAGGGCAGGCCAACACGACTAAATTACCAATCCTCTATTCCTATCCTACTGCTTAGTTGACAAAGAAACTGTCTGACTTTGTCGGTGTGTTGCCAATAATCGTAGACAACAACTAAATAAATAAAAAAACTTACCCCCGACTTTTAGCTTCAAATTAGCATATCTCATAAACGGCTGAACCGATTTTGATCAAACATATCTAAGAACACTCGCTAGAAAACCTGCTTTCAAATAGAAAAAAAAACCGCATCCTAATCATACATAGCGGTGAAAGTTATACACCTTTTTGGGTCGGGGGTTAAAAACGGCATAATATGTAAAAGACATCTCTGTCAAACTCATTTCAGCCAATCACGTGCTATTTTGAATGAATTTTCGATTAATCATTACATTTGATAACTTTTGCAGAAATCGGGCGTTAGTGAAAATTATCAGTACATACCTACGCGATCTCTACATTTTACCATTGAGGGAAATGGCGTGCCTCTGCCTACCTTAACCCTTTGTGATGTGGTTGGCACTGGTTGACATCTGATAACCTCTATTAGTGTGCATCCCAGCACTCTAGATGCACATAAGTGTGCATGCCAGCACTCTGGGTTCTAAGGGTAAGGTAAGGTTCTAAGGGTTTGTCTATCTGGGATCTCCACACGTCTTTTATTACCTATGTAAGTATCTCATTCAGGTAAATTTCTTGAATTGTTAAACGAATAGATTTCTTAAAATGTACATATTACGATTGTAACGCTTAAGTAAAAAGTAGGACAGATGGACAGACAGGCAGACAGCGTAAGCTTCGTAGCAATTTTTATTGATTAATCGAAATTTTTAAATGTAGAAATTGCAATTTTATTCTTATTATTTTCTTTCATGGTGCTTCGTAAGTAGTAAAGTTACAACAAAGTGTGTAAAGATTTACTCGTGAAAACTGAAAAAGCGCTCTTAGCCCTTTGAAAGGCCGACCCTAGTCTACACTAATATTATAAAGAGGAATAGTTTGTAAGTATGTATGTTTGTAGGGGGTAAGGACGAAGTCGCGGGCAAAAGCTAGTGCTAGATAATGTGCGCGGCCTGACCGCACATCCGATAGGCTCGTAAATATCCCAAGCTCATTATGTTGGCCCTAACGAGGTGCGCGCGCGCTGGTTTCTGCTCCGGATAGTTCGCAGGTGGATTTGGGACGTCCACTATTAATTGCGTCGGTGGGTATTTGGTTAGTTTCATAGCGAGGAAACCCGCACGCGTTGACATATTTTGTTGTTATATTAAATGTATGAGCCATGCCGGCCAATACATTTTTTTTTTCCTAGGAATTTATATCTCATTCTCACTACTTATTGAACGCCCATATACCTAATTTTCCTACATTGCTTCATTTAGTAGTAGTTGCTAGTACCTAAACCACTAAAGAAGAGCCCAAGGCTGTGGCAATAACCATTGGGATCACAATGGGATCCTTCCTATACGTTAGAGCGTGTATCTGGTTCTAGCATCTTCTACCATCCTCCTCCATCTAAACTGCAGCGCCCGAGTGGTCACTTCACCCATCTAGTGTGAGTGAAGGTTCCAGTGAACGCCGTATATCATCTGATTAAGAAACTGTAGCCTTTTGCATCTTTGACAAATAAGGCGTCGAATGGCAACTCCAATAACTTTTAGGTCTCAAAACCCCTTTTGCGACTTCAGTTTCCACCAAAAGAAAGAGATCTTTACAAAAACTTCATTAGGCCATAAACATTATTTTCCAACTATACTTACTTTCGAGGAGCTTCCAATCCGGAACAGATACAGTTAGAAAAAGATTATAACAGAAGTACCTTCTAACGTCTTGTCCTTTGAAGTTTGTTTAGGTACTCTTTACAACAACAACAATAACGATAAAAATGTAATAGACGATAAGGTATTTACAAATTAATGTTTTTTTAGCCTCTCCTTTCTCTCTTTCTCTGTTTCTCTTCTGACACGCTGAGATCTCCCCTTTTACACCCCACTCGACTTTAGCCTGGCCGCTGGCCTCGTCTTGCTATTCCGGCAAAAAGAGGTCGTCCACACGCAGAGATTATCTGTGCTCTTGATATTTTATACTCCCCACTCTTCCGCTCCGTTTTAGTATTAAAACGTTACGGTCGACTGTACTAGTATTTTTTTACAGTAAGAACACAAATCTGTGAACTGCACAACTGGGCCCTTAGCTTGTAACGCAATGGCGGGTCAATGGCATCCCGGCAGAAGGACAAAACCGGGCTCTCCTCGTTTTTCTCCTACAACCAGAGAACTAATCCTCTAGAATTAGAATCAAAATATTCTTTGCTGTACTACAAAAACATTAAAAGCACAGACAGCGTTAGCAAATCGTAATTGAAGTCGTCACCTGACAGCCCATTTTGGCACCATTGTGTTACAGGCTAAGGGCCCTGGAACTGCACAATGACTGTGCTTCTGTTGCACTTATTTGGTGTAGTCAGTCTGCCGTTCGCTGTAACGGTTCCACGGCTATTTGCAGCACTTTTTCTTCCTCTAGCTTCACCTATTACGTTGTATTACAAGCTTACTCTTGCACCCAATTTGGCATGTATGCCAACACTCTAAGATCTATTTCAGCTTGTGCACTCGCTGTAAGCATTTGTGGTTTGAAGACTGTTGTTTGGGTGCAACCATTGCGGCTTTTATAAAATGGAAAAAGCCATTACATTTTAGTTGCCTAGTCCAACTTGGCTTACATTGTTGTAAAATGGCATTCTTACAACGGCTTTTAAGTAGTTTTCTTCCTTTTCTCAGCTTTTAAGCTCCTGATACTTCGGCACTATTTTGCAGACTGTGCCAATAAGCTGACTAATGGATTGTACAGATTGTACACACGACAGCACGTCGACCCTTACAGTTACACGCTAGCACTCTACTCGGTTACGTTAAGGGCGACTTTACAACAAAAGTGTACACTCTCACGTGCTGTCGTGTGTACAAAACATTTTTACGGTTCCGAACCCAAAGTATGCCGAACGGGACCCCATTTCAGACTACGCTTTCTGTCCGTCTGTCAACCTTTAGTAAAGTTAGAGGGGTTGAAACCGTAAAATGAAGCGGTTTTCATAATTTTCCTTATAAAACGCGGTGCGCGAGTCCGACGCAGTTTCAGAGCTGAATGAACTCATAAAACCCTTCATCCATGACGAAACAATAATTAAGTACCTGCCATTTTTTATTGCACATCATAATTAAAAGAGTAGCACCGTCTGGTTTTACATGAAAATGTGGAATGTACTTTTCTCATTAATAACTTACGATAGTATTGTTTTGGCAGGATTGAAAGGTCTCATTTTGGGCGGTGACTTTGAAACCATAAAACAGCTGGCTGGAAATGTGGCTCGACGATTCTAAACCAGAGACTTCTTCTTACCGCGGCGGCGCCCTGCTTGAAAACAGGGTGGCGATTCTAATAAAATTTTCGGACTGACTATAGGAACTTCACAGTTTTCCACTTTTTATTGAATTCTATTAATATTACTAATATGTACATTATTTATATCAATAACCAGTCCTCTTGAGAGACAAGTTTTTTTGCCGTTCGAACTATGCAGTCGTAGTACAGTTTGATATCCATGTAGATTGTGAGGCTTTTTTTATCAGGTACCATGTACTTGAAGGATACTACGCCTATCTGGATGTAGTCACGTATCACCAAAGCGCTGCCAGTATCACCTCTGTGGAATAAAATAAGTTTTTAAGTTTAATAAGTTTAAGTTTATTTCCAGAAAAGACTACGTTTTACATATATTATAGACAGTGTGGGTAAATGTAAACAGAGGTAAATGGAGACACGCCCAATAACTACGTCAATTTTGCTCTTAAAAAAATTTCATATGGATCTCCTTGCACGGTAAAACCACGATGCATATGCAGATGAAGAAGATGCCATCCTGCCGTCATCAGAAGTGGGATGCTAACGGCATTGCAGATCCGGAAACTAATAGACTGAATCACTATCAATAAGGCCCGTAAGATCACTCACAGTTTAAACCAAAAAGGTTAGTTTAAACCATATCTGTCGATTAATTTTCATATGAAATGCGAGGTTTAATCTAAGGTCTGAGTTTAAACTGTGATTGATCTTACGGGCCTAAGGCGGACTTGCGTCAGTCAGGGTTAGCCAACTAACTCTGAGTTAATTTGACATTTATATACGTTAACTCAGAGTTAACTGGCTAACCCTGGTTGACACAAGTGGACAGGCTTCCAGCTGATCGTCCATCCATTTCGTTTGGGTTTGGAAGCGCTATCTTTTGAGCAGTCATTTCATTGCTACTCAGCTGGTTTAATTTTTCACAGAATGTGTCGGATATTAAAATAAGAAAACACACTGTACTCACTTTGCAGCTTAATTTTTTGCATAGAGGTCGCCACCACAGATTGTGTCTATTGGTGGAGATGAAATTACTGTAGAGCATTTTTTATGCGTCCATATAATGTTGAGAAGCCAGCTTCAAAAGTTTCGTGTGTACTTTGTTATCTTCCTTTTAATGAAAATAATAAGAATGGATGAGAAATATTGCAACATTGCAATTAGAATGGTTCATATCGAAAATAAAAAGTTATACCTTAGCAACAATACCTACCTCTTTTTATCTATAAATATACTTACCTTAATTAGTCCCCATCCAGCCTTAAAACCCATATTTCATCACTTGGTGGGTTTTTCATTATGATAATAAATATGATAATAATAACTCTTTTAACGTTTGGTCTAAACTCGATCGGATTTTCAACTTTTGCCAGCGCAATGTCAGCCCTTTTACCCTCGTATTTTGTCCTCTGATAGTCTTCATGTATTACAAAATCAGCTACTTTGTGATCTGTGTCCTCCTTTTTGTTTTCAGACCCGATGATTATATGTACCTTATCAGTTGCTTTAAAAACTGAATCGATACAGTGCGCTGCAGTGAGAACTATCCATTGATTTAGTATGGAGCCTCCACAGATGGATGCCCTTGATTTACACTTGATACTAACGAATACGGCGCATGGAAAATCATGTATATTTGCGTATTTACCCCCTACAAAAAACCCCTCTTGTTCTGCAAAAGTGACATTAAAATAATAGACTAAGGTGAAAACCAAAAGGATGTATTTCACCATATTTTAGAATTTGGAGTGAGTTTTTTTCCAAATCCCCTTTACATTTTGATTCGTGCTTCAGATCATTAATGTACTTCATCACTTGTAAATATAATTACTGTGCTAGTTCTCCAATCATACTTATTCAACAGTTAGGTACGTGATGGATGAGGTGCATTGACTTGTCTTTTCTGTGGGCTAGGCCGACTAAACTGTCAGAAACTTTTTTTATACACTTATTAAATGGGGATAATTGTTTCTTTTATCCTAAAGTGGTGACTCCGGGGGTGCGCTGGTTGCCAACAACTTCGTCGCTGTGGGCGTCCTCCTGCAGTTGCCAGGCATCAGCAAAAGTGTATCCGTCTTCACAGAGGTTGGATACTTTCTACTAACTGGTTAGCTCTCAACGCGAAGCTCTTGCACTGTAGAGAAAAACCTAGATAGGCAATTAAACTGCCTACCTGAACTTGCTATAGTAAATGTTGAATGGTATTTTGGGAAACTATACGACAACATTATTACTAGTATTATTTAATATTTTTCATTGACGTAGGGTGGTATTGCAGAACGCTACTTAAACACAAGTCGACAAAAGACCGTAGACCGTGGATCCATGGTTTTTTTTAATGGCTATCGTAATAATGGTGATGCTGGTCGCCCACTTATAAATAGCCCGTACGTTTTCGATCGCCACTCCGATACTGCCTTGGTCCACTTGCCGTCTTCCGTCTCGCCTGGTGTCCTGGGTATCTGCATCTTAACTTCGAGACTCTGTCACCAACTTACTCTATCGACCTTTGAGCTTTATCTCAATAAAACCACAAAAGTAAACTTTGAATTCCCATAAAAAATAGGTAATGTCGTGTGCCAAGGACCATCATAGTAAAATCCCATTCTATCGAATGTCGTTGGTAAATTAAATCTAATATCAGGGCGTAATTAAAGTTTAGTATGATTGGCAATTACTACTAACCTGTCATAAAACAATTAATGAAAAACAATGAATTCCGACCAAATCGACTTTGATTAGCGAAAGATGTCGAGTTACGTCGTGATTTCTTTTGCAGTAATAGTCCACTGTTTTCAATTAAATTTAGCAAATCAGGAAGGTTTCATAGTTGGTGGTGTGGACGCAAATATAAAAGACTTCCCACATGCCGCCTTTTTAATGGTCTACACCCAGGGTGGTAGAGGCTATATTTGTGGCTCTTCCATATTGAATCAAAAGATTTTGCTCACGGCGGCACATTGTGTTTATTTCAAAAGTGATTCAAAACTCGACATGTTCGTTACTGTTGGTAACATAAACAAAAATACAGGCGTCCGATACAAAGTTAATGATTTTATAGTGCATGAAAGATACAGTGACAACTACCTTGAAAACGATATTGCCCTAATGAAAGTCCGCGTTGCGATAAGGCTTGGACCGACAGTTAAAAGGATCGTCATAATGAAAAAGCCACCCCGGGAAACCTATGGTTTTGTCGCAGGCTGGGGACTCATTGATGTGAGTTTTATCATTGTGTACCTATATCAACTCACAAGCTACGACAAGGATGACTCCGGTTGAATGACTACGACCCTCAGTGATGAGGATACCGATGCATGGAGGAGGATGTCAACTGAAAAGAAAAGTATTTTTACAAGACTAGCTTGCCCTGCCAGCTCGTTCAGCCCCTATATTCTTGACGTTATTTTTCATTATTGGGCACTATGCAATGTTTCGGGAATTTAGATGCGGTTTAATATTATTGTTTTATTCATAGCATGATTTTTGCGAATTCATAGAAAATTCGCTTTGTCAACCTTGACTCAATACCGTCCAGAGGCAAGTCGTCAGTGCCACCCTGGGGGGGTTTCCCTTGACGCTATTGCGTTCATATCGATAAAGTTTTTTAATTAATTTTCTTTATAATTCGCATAGTCATGCTTTGATTTTTACACTTCGTAATGTTTATTCAAAGTTAAGGCTATTTTGTACAATAAAAATATAAAATGCGTCTTAACTCGTCAAATATAGAAATTTGTAAATTGCGCCATATTGAAAAGATTGCGTCAAAGGTAGAGAGGTGCTGATGTTATCCTTCCTTATGCCTCCGTGTCTCCCTTAAATAATAGTCACAAAGTTTACCCAAAATAAATATTTTTCTCCCAAAAGGAAACAAATAAGTTGTATGCAGACGTCATGCAAAGTACCAAACAACATGTATGGACCAATAGACAATGTTCCAAAGAACTGGGGAATATACCGAGAGGCACCATATGTGGTGGGGAATTACGAGCAAACGACCACGCTGCACCGTAAGTACTTGACAACACTCGCCAATAAAAAAATAAAAATAAAAGTTAGGCCTTTTCATCAACGTAATGAGATGATTTAATTAATACAGCGTCCAGTAATGAATACGTAATGAATACAGAGTTCTGTGGCACCTTTTCTGACACTACAGGGTGCACTCTAAGTCAATAGCGGAACTTTAAGTGGGCTATCTACTGATCAATACAAACAACTTGTACTAGGTGGCGAAAAAAATGGAGTGAGAAAAATATCAGCTGTTCCATACAAAAGGTCGACTCAGTACTGCGCCAAATGTATGAAACAGCTGATATTTTTTTCGCTCCATTTCGGTCGCCACCTAGTACAAGTTATTTGTATTGATCAGTAGACAGCCTTCTTAAAGTTCCGCTATCGACTTAGAGTGCACCCTGTAGTGAAAAGTAAAAATAAAGTAAAAAGTTTTTATTAATCATCGACGCTGCAGTGCCGGCTTAGATAGAGCAGGCTTGTTTAACACCTTTTTCCATTTTTCTCACAATAGTACATTACTGCCGCGATCTGTAATGAGTGCGTTTCTGGCGCGCTTTTGATGGCCGACAGAGCGCAGCGTAGCGCAGCTCAAGGCCCTCACAGTGCGGTCAGCATTGCAGCCCTTGATGGACAAGCTGAAATGAAGGCCGAGACCGAAGGTCGAGGCCTTTATAGCGCGGCCAGCAAGGGCTGCAATGATGACCAAACTTGAGGGCCGAGAGCGTAGCTAAGCTAAGCTCGAGGCAATCATAGCGTGGCCAGAAGCGCACTCATTGCAGACCAAGGCTTGTATAGTGCTTTACTCAAACAATGCGAGTAATTAAAATATTAATTAGAATAGTAATTAACATAGTAATTTAATTAGCTTACCATTTGTCGTAGATTAAGTACTTTTTGTCGATTTTCCATTCCGCAAACTTTTTGTTGGTAAGCTTGCTTGTATTTTTCTTTTGACTTCGGTGGCAATAAATTTCCAATTACTAATTTCGCTTGATTTTGAATGTCCGGCGGTGTTAAACACATTAAATCCGAGGATTCGTCGCTTTGAGAGTTCACTTTTTCAACAAAAACACAGAAAAAAATCACTTCGAACAACGCGCGAAAAGTCGAAAACAATATGGCCGCGCTTTTTTTTTCTGTGCAATGTGTCGACTGCCAGTACCCATACAGCCTAATTCTAAATAAATACTTTTTGCACCTGATGTTTGAGTTCTATTTATGAAACAAAACTCGACATTAATGTTTTTCTGGCCGCAAAACACAAGACATTAATGAAATTCCATACAACTTTTCTGGCGCCTAATCCAAGTAGCCCGCAAGTCCGACTTTGCTCAAAGAAGGTTGTCGAATTAATGTCCACATTACGAGCTTTTTTGAGTAAAGTTTTGTACAGTATCTGTGACTGTGGCCGACCGTACATATCGGTGCTTGGAAGGCGTATTTTATAACTCTGCATTGGTCAGTGTCAAACGGTGGTGGTAGCCTAGTGGATAGAACGTTGGAGGTGAACGCGTGAAGTTTCAGGGTATAGACTTTGTTTATTTTCAAACAATGTTTTCAAAGTTACGTAGGTACCTACATTTGTGAATATTTTGTAGCAATACCACTGCTAAAAAAACATAGGCCTCTGCATCTACGTAATGAGATGATTTATAAACAGCGTCCAGTCTGGTTGCACCTTCACTCACACTAGATGGATGAAGAGACGACTCGACGCTGCAGTGCCTGGGACATTGTTTCGATGGAGTAGGCTTGCCCAGCACCACTCGATAACGGTATAGGAAAATCATCGCGAGGAAACCTGAGCATCTGAGGCGGAAACGCCAATCCGCAGTGGGCACACGTTCTCTTCTTTATTCGAGAGAAAAAAGGCCTTTGCGAAACTAGTGAGTCATGTACAATTATACATTCGGCCACACGCTAGGATACCCCTTTTTGTTCTACTGGCGCCCTTATGCCGCACGCGGTAAGAGCTGACATGGAGTATCTGTGACTGTGGCCGACCATACCTACAGGCTACATCTCATCTTTTCATGTCAAATCTTTATGTCTGAGGGTTGCCAGATCCAAAAAAACGCCGGACTCGGGTCCTTAAAAAGCCGGACATTTGGCCCTAAAAGCTGGACACACTGGTTTTTAATTTTAAAAAAGGCCTTCTTGTATATTTTTGGCCGGACACTGTCAAAAGGAGGTGTCGTCCGCAAAAAGCCGGACATAGTATGGCAACCCTATGTCTGTACCTATGTATGATTTTGTTTTTTCACAGAGGGGACTCGGGGAGCGCTTTAGTAATACGAAAGTACATCCAAGTGGGCCTGGTGTCATACAAGGATCCGAGGGTTTCGGAGAGCCTGGTGGTGTACACGAACGTGGCGTATTTCTTCAACTGGATCGAAGCTAATGCTAAAAAGTTGGCTGTCAGAAGTTGCAAGAACGACTCTTAAAAGTATCTACACTAATATTCTAAAGAGGGAAAGTTTGTAAGTATGTATGTAGGGGGTAATCTGCAAAACTACCCATCTGATTTTAAAAATTCTTTCACTAATGGAAAGCTACGTTATCGCTGAGTGAAATTGACTTCCACTTTTGTAATACTTACTTAGTTAATTAATTGCATTTTGTCATGCACTTTTATTATTTGTTTGATTACTGAACTACTTATTAGACAAACTGAAATTAAGTCATAACGAATTTCAGACATTATGGGACAAAGGCAAATTTAAATTCAGGCACAAAGACATCAAGGCGTTTTGACATTCGGTCGTTACGGACCGGAGGATGACCGGAGGGCTTAATTTTATGGTACACGAGAAATTTCTCTCTTTTGGGGAGAAACCAATCTCTCTAGTCAGAATATTTTAAACCTCAAAAGAACACTAAAGGCTACACGGGTAGAGTAAACGGTAGAGTAGGTACTAAATGAGACATAATTATAAAATCAAAGGCAGCAACATCCATAGCAATTGGTAGGGATTTTGCTGCCTTTGCTTTTAAATGACTCAGTTAGTACTCTACCGCTCTACTCTACCGTTTACTCTACCCGTGTACAGCAGCCAATAAAGTTAATCGCAGGTGATACAACATACATTATAATACAGAGAGGCACCATGGAAATACGTGCCAATATTTAGCTTCGCAAATAGAACGGTATAATTCGCCTATTTATTATCATTAGGTTCCCCATAAACAATCTCCACAGGACACCCTTGCCGGTGAAAGTGTCGACGTACTAATTTCCATTTCCTACTTTCTATAGTGTTTATCGAAACTGTGCCTACTGTTACCTTTTGCTCCATTTACACAATACCCCCTACCCCGCTGCCGCTCGCATCCGTCAATACTACCTAATTCAGTTGTTTTTCAGTAGGATCTAAACTCTAATTTTTAAATCGAGTCCACGGAATGACAGTTGCTAGTATGCTACTGACAGATAAAGCCTTTGTAGCAACTGTCATTCCATGGCCTCGATTTAAAAATTAGAGTTTAGTTGAATTCTGCGTTCCGCGTTCAGAGTTCTGAGTTCCGAGTTCTTCAAACTGAAAAAACACAAAAAATATGAAAACTGCGAAAGAAATCAGAACAAAACGCAGGTTCCTGAAACTAAAGATCTTCATCGGTGCCTGTAATTATGTATTCTGATTCTATTGCTTAGGCAAGCGCATGCTAGTTTGTGACAAACAAGATTTAGGTCCCAAAAAAGTTCCAATTCACGTTTTGCTATCTGCTGAAAAAAATAAAAGTTTGTTAAGTTAAAAAATCCCTTTGCTATTTTATTTCCGTTTTCAAACGACTTCCCTTCCCACTGCGACTGTAGCAGGCGCAGTGTAAACGGGGCTCCCCTTGCGTCCCCAGTGGCAGTCGTGACTGGGTCCCAGGTGCTGCGGTGGCTTCCGAAGTACAGGAATGAATGAGAAATAGCTGTGTCGTCGCCTAGATTGATTTACGTGCGGAAAGCTGTATTTCGTATTGGGTGGGTACTATGGATTGTCTGCTGGGTATCTAGAGGGTGTTTCAGAAAGGTCTTGTAACACTTAAACGGGTCGCCGGTCGCTTAACTCACCAATACAAGCAACTTTTACTATGGGGCCAACTGCGAAATCTTGAAAAGACTGCACTTGCTTACACTCGCTAACGACTTAGATAGCAGATACTAAAACCTATGAATAAAATTTTCACAAGTCAAAAGTGGCCGTTTTTTTCTTGTGTAGGATTTATTATTTAGGTCCTAAAAATGTTTAGCCTAGGGATTCTACTTTGAAGACGTTACTACGTAATAAAAGCCGGCCAAGTGCGAGTCGAGCTCGCGCACTAAGGGCTCCGTAAATTATTAAAAAAATACATACTTAAAATGAGGCATTTGTTATGTAACACAATATAATAGGTATATGGCAAAACATTTTTTTTTATTTATTAATTTACCCTCAATAAGTGGCCCCCATAATTAAAATTCCTCTATTTACGTTACATGTCCGTATTTGGGTCACCAACTTAGCTATTATGTTTTTTCTTTTTGAGGTACGGAACCCTAAAAATGGCGTTACCACAAAAGGTTATCAAAATAGACATCAGACATCCGAAATTAATTTTTGTAGTAAAATCATGCATCGTAAAATCAAATTTCGTCCAATAAAAAAAATTATAAGTACTTTTCTCGCTTTTGTAGCCAATTATTCATGCATCGCTTTCTTTTCATTCTTTTTTTTAAAGAAAGGGCTACAATTATTGCTACACAAGCTGTAATTTTCCTCTGTCTAGGGTCCATTCACGTCTACCTCGTACAAAGAACGCTTCAGTACTGACGCGATCCATATCGAATGTCTAGGGTGCGCTGTGATCCAGCCCAAGATACGTGATATGTATCACGATACAGATCACGATATTTACTGTCGTCTAGCGTTTGCCTTAGAATGCGCGCACGTTAAGTCTGAGGCTGCGCGCGGCGAAGAGAGGAACTAAAATGACAAGCCGACATATTGCTCTACTATTGGTTCTAGTGGTAAGCGTCTTTCCGTGATTGGATGTCAATATTTTTTAAATTGACATCAGCGCCATACCTACGTGCAAAGTTAACGTGCGCGCACTCTAAAAAATCTCCGTCATTTCTCTCCAATTTTTAAATCGAGTCCACGGAATGACAGTTGCTAGTATGCTACTGACAGATAAAGTCTTTGTAGCAACTGTCATTCCGTGGACTCGATTTAAAAATTAGAGTTTAGGCCTGATTTTTCAATCCTCAGCCCATACAAAATTCGTTCCATTTTCAAATTATTCCTATGTGTAATGCTTATCTGGCGATTGAAAAATCGGTTCTTAGTCAATTTTAAAGCTAAGACCTCTATCCGCTTGCCGTATTTTCGCGTCGTATGCCGATAGTGTATAGCGGCCTTAGTAGAAAGCCCGTTATATGGAGCGTGTGGATTTTTTACTGATCTTATGATTGATGCTGCTTTAATAACGTGGAAACAGCGGCCAATTTCCTCTTGGCGAGAGGGAAATGCGCTGGCCACTCGATAATATAATTGATGCTGTGAAATAAACTGCTCATGCATGCATGTGCTTTGTTTATTGGTGTAATAAATTTATATGCTTTCATTTGTCTTATAGTACCGATATTTATCTATAAGCAGAATTTGGCCCATGATTTTCCATGTCATAATAATTTACCCTCTGAGTATTATTTTCATATCTATGAATTAGGATTTCTGACACTGAGTGACCAGAGAACGAGCACAACAGATAAAACTTGAAGTTAGTCAATTTAACCGAGAATAGGCGCGTGCTAGAGGCACCTTTCGACTTTCCCGTTCGCTCGTCGATCGATCAGCATCTATCGAGAGTCGGGACACGTGTTAGCAAGTAGGCCTGCACTCCCGTACGCAGATAAGAGGTTATTTATTAAGAACGGCTGCGGAGCCCTACGACGAATGGGGAGGCGAAGTTGATCGATATCGAAGTATCTGTTGAGCGGAAATGTACAGTCAGTTCAGTGCATTCTATTCACTTACGTTATGGGCGACTTTTCAATGAAAATAGTAGGTAAGGGTTTTCCAGCTGTTGTGTCGCTCGCCTTTAGGTCCTTTTGCTCAGCCGTGCTTAGTCGCTGAAAAGTGGGAAATGGTAGAAGTTAAGGGTAATGGTAAATAACAGAAACTAAATTAAATAACAGACAATACCCCTATAGCTTTAACGCAACCGTTTTGCGATAGGATCAAAATAAATAACGCTTTCATTGCATGTGCCATGTGCATTTTTATTGGTCGAGCTAGAAGGATTACAGTTTACCTTGTGCAATACATTTTCGAACATTTTGAATCAAAATGCGTAGATCAAGATTTGGTCAATTGATGTAGACCGAGTAATTGAAGACCAAACTTTCAGTGAGAAAATACCGCTTGGAATATGGCTTTCAACTCCTATGAGTGTTTTTCGTAAAACTTCATAATATAAAAGTACCTCAACTTCATAATATAAAAATGTGAAATTTATATTATTTAAGAATTTATTTTTACGTGTGCACTAAAGTAACAACAACACAAAAAATGTACACTTACAGTGTGTGGTTGAGACCCAGGCGGGCTACACCTTGAGGTATGCTAATGAAGTGATAAGCTAGTACCCGTAACTATACCGGAGGCACCTGCGGGTAGCTGCAACTTTAGATACAGATAACGTACTGGGAACTAAAAGTAATGGAGCGAAACTTATTACCTACTAAGTAGCTGGCGCAGCGTCTCTTGAGACCCTAACATGGCAACCTTAGACTCGGCTTTTGTCTATGCATGCCATATTAGCCCGGATGTTACGATCAGTTTAATGGTGTATTATAGTCACTAAACCATTAAACCACTTTTGACGGTCTTAGTAGGTAGGTACACACGACAGCACTTTTGTTGTAAAGTCGCCAATAACGTAACCGATTAGAGTGCTAGCGTGTAAGGGTCGACGTGCTGTCGTGTGTACGTACACTATGACGAAGAGCGTCGTCCAAGTAAAATAATGCTTCTGATTGGTCGGTTTCACGACAGCGCTACGTCACGCACGACACTAAAATTGCCAATGGGGATTTTTCAAAGCACCAAAAATAGCACAAATAACTGTCAAAATCAGTCTATTAATCTGTGGTTTCCATACAAACCACAAATTTAGTTGCGCGATTTAGTACGAATCGCTGTCAAATTTGACACTTGGAAAAATTCCTATTAGAAGCCTTATTTTACTTGGAATATGCTCCTCGCTCGTCATAGTGAAAATATCATGAAAACGCGGCTTTATAGTGAAATTTGAATTACACTTTTCACATTACGTTAATTAATTTTAATGGTCTGTGAAAGCTTGGTATTTTCCTAATATAAGTAGGCACTCATATCAGGAAAATTTAAATATTAGCTCAATAATATTTTGGTAATGTCTTACGCAATGTTTTTTTCTTGTCGCAGATTTTTTACATATTTTTTTTACATCTATCTGACGTAGAATCTTGCAACTCCACTGTAGAACCCCATAACTGTTGAAAAATCTTGCAAGTTTATCGTAGAATCGCCCAGCACCAGTGATGCCACTAAGAGACCACGGGACATTCAATAAAACCCGTGAATTCTTCCAGTGCCATTGCCTGTGCTTGGTGCGATATCTTCTCTCTTCTGGCTTTTCTTACTGATACGCTTTTCTTGCTGTTATGCATCTTCTTATAGCTTCGTTTCTTCTTCCCTTCTTCTGCAAGGATCTTGATTTTCATCTTGATATGCCTTCATTTCTTCTTTGTTGAATTTGGAGCGTCCATGTTTTGTATTCTTGAATTTGAGCTGAAATGTCTACCTACTAAAGAGTGGTCTATTGTGTAAATGTATAATTCCTTAACGCTTCAATGACAATCGTTATACTTACTGTACATAATTATATCAATTTAGGTTTTTAGGATACGGTTCAAATATACGGTCGCGCGAAGTATACCCCAAGGTTGCTCTTATCTTGAAACAAAAAAAAAATACCCCCGACATTATAGCTTCATATCAGCATATCTCATAAACGGCTGAACCGATTTTGATAAAACATATCTAAGAACACTTGCTAAAAAACCTGCTTTCAAATAAAAAAAAACCGCATTCAAATGGGTTCACCCATAAGTACCACAGACAGACACACGCACACACATAGCGGTCAAACTTATAACGGGTCGGGGCTTTAAACCCCCCATTTTTGGGTCGGAGCTTTTAACCCCTCTTTTTGGGTCGGAGGTTAAAAAGGAGTATCTTAGCGTGTCACTGACTGGACAAATTATTAGGCTTGACACGCTGCTGTTGTGTTTGCCTACCTTACCTAGAAAGCTAGCAAGGAAATGCTTTGAAGTCCTTAAAAGTCTACTCCAGGATAAAACCTCTCGGAAATCTGTAGTAAAACTTTAGTTCGGCTGTAAAGTTTATTATTGATTGCCTTTCTACATGTAGGTAAGACACATTTTGTGTGTTATATTAATATCGTGTCCATAAACAACGCACAATAGAAGTGCCACACGCATAGATCAATAAAACTCGTAATATTAGTGGTTTTACGATGAAAGAGTTCTTCTGCCGGACTAACATGCGAGCCGTAGACTTGTCTCTACAGTCTACATTATCTTACAACAAGCGTAGATATAAGCGGATAGTCTACGCCTTTCATATACAACTTTTGTTACTAAGAAATGCGCTATCAACAACATAATCTGTAAATGTAGGTAGGTACAAATACAATAGAGTGTTTATTTTCTTCATTCGTTGTTAAGGCGCCGGACACACTGCCCCGGAGTCTGCATTGCAAGTTCAGAGTTCTCAAATTTTCTTCACGAGAACTCCGCGATCTGACCGCTTCAGTATGAACGGCTCCAAGTAACCCCTTAGGTACATTAGAAAGAACGCGGAACGCAGAACTCCGGGTGGTGTGTGCGGCACTTAATAGTAAGGGTATAGAAAAAAAATCGAAAACCGATAAAATATATCTAAAACCAAGTTTAAAACATTAGATAAGTCAGTTAGTGACAGGGAAGCATAACTGCGTAAAGCAAACAATTCTCCGGGTATAGCGACCGTAGCAATACAATCATGTTTCTAAATAAAAAGAAGGTATTACTACGCTCCAGATAAAAAGGGAATAAGAGTGCAGAATGCCAGAAACGTAGCTACCCTATTTATGTTCTGCGCACAGCTGCACAATTCCATTAATCGACAAAGATCAGAGATGGTCCGGAGAGTATACTTAACATGCCAACACGCTACCTAGATAGATTCGATATCAACGTCGAACCAGAGCAGCCCCTGTCGACTAGAGACGATCGGTGTGATTACAATCCAGCAGGCGTAGCATGAGAATGGGTTAGGCACATAGGCAGTAAACACGGGGGTTATAACTAATATCTATCCACTCTTTTGTTTGACGTAGAGTGGGATAGATAGAGTTAACTAAGGCCTTTGCATCTACGTAGTGAGATGATGTATACAGCGTCCAGTGGCACCTTCACTCACACTAGATGGGTGAAGAGACCACTCGGGGCTGCAATGACTCGGACATTGTTTTAGATAGAGTAGGCTTGCCCAACACCTATACCATCCTGACAGCTTGTTTTACCTGTGGGTTAGACCGGCTAAACTGTCAGGATATAGTTCTTGTGCTAAGCAAGCTGGTGGCGTAGCAAGAGCGTGGATAGGTACAATTATGTCTATCCCACTATTTTGATCTAGTATCAAAGCACGATACAAATAATTGAGCATAGGCCAGCAGTAGCTCAATGCTGTCATCACACTGTCATTTTGTCATTGTCAATTTGTCAGTGCTCTCGAGAATGTGTCTATTTTTACGTATTTTTTTCCAACAACTTTAAACCTAGGTATCTAAAAACGACTACTTTATTCGAAATGTTGACTTGAGGTCCTGTGTGGCTTTTTAATCGAACGGGACGTAGGTTCGACTTTTTTCTTCCAATAAAGAATACCTACCCATTATATTATAGGTACTATCCCCTATTGGACTCTAGATGTCTCAGGTGGTCTGTTGATCTTTAAACGTTAATTAACATTATGATCTCAATTAAGACATAAATTCAACATCAACCGCAGATCCTTGATGTGAAATGCTCAAGATAATGATTGCTTCATTTGGTGTAGGTCCGTTAGTGCAGCGATGCAGCGATGTTCATTTAGATTTTCCAACATCTTTATTCTGTCTCAAACTCTCTGAGAAAATATACCATGTGAGACTAATCGATATAAGTCTTGGAAGCGTTTCAAGTGCTGAAAGAATCGAAAAGTTTGACAAAAAGCTTACAATGTTATAGTATGACTAGTCAAAACTAACTTTATTATAAGGAGCAATAAGATAAGGATTAGATATCAACGATAATTATCTTGGCAGCCACCTAATTATTGGCAAGTATTAGCATTATTTATACTTACTGGCAAGTCATTAGCAATGAGCTATGAGTCATTAGGTGTTGATAGCCTCGATGTTTCCACCGGCATTTTCTCACAGAGAGAGTTTGGTCTTCGATCACTCTACAAACCAACCAAATCTTTAGTTCGCGCATTTCAATCGAAACTTGTCGCCAATTTTAATCAAGGCCTCAAGTTTGCAATATGTAGGTATTGTTATTAGATATCATGAGATGCACTAAAAAGGCTGTTTAAATTGCACAAGAAAAACTTTACGCCCTCTCGTATAATGAGGCATTACACTGTCATTACTCTCAACCAATAAAAAATGCCTCCATTTTTTTGTTTTTCTTACAAATGTTGTGTTAGTCTGTTAATGAGCCGTTTTCAGCACAAATTCACAAAGCACTTCATAGATGGCGCTTATAGCCGTGCAAGAACCGGGACGGGACTGTCAAATTTCGTTCAGCACAGATTAATTTTGACAATCGCGTTCCGGTTCTTCTATGACCACGCCATTAGCGTCATCTATGAAGTTCTTTGTGACTTTGTGCTGAAAACGGCTCATTTCTATGATTGCGTCAAGAGGAATATTAATTAAACTAGTTGGTACCTTTTCCTGCACATGACAGAATTTACACATAAGTATAAAAGGCGCATTCAAACGAGCATGTCCTGGGCATAGCTAGTGCTACTACTCGTATCTGTCGCCGCATCTCGCTCCTCCTAATTGGCCTCATGCAATGCTGCCACTGTGTGCCACTAATATTATAAAGTACTAAAGTACGTTTGTGTGTCTCTCACAGTAGGTTTGTTACGCCCGTCATGTCAGTCTTTACGTACCAACACACATAATTATAGTCCTGCAAAAAGAAGGTGGATCAGGGCAGTGACGGAGTGGCGGCCAAAAATGGGACGACGGTCAGTAGGCAGATCAGCAACCTGGTGGACAGACGACATCTCTATAAGGCGACAGAGGGTCCGTGGATGCGTGCAGCTAGAGTCCGAGGAGGATGGCGTGAAGGGGAAGATGCCTATACCCAGCAGTCAGTGGGCAAGTGTGGGCTGAAAATTATGAAGAAGGAAAATGGAAATGAAAGCCTCAACAAAAAGTCACGTCTCTCACTTGTTCTAGAGCTATGCCTATACAGCTAGGATAGTATAGGTGCTGGGCAAGCCTACTCTATGTAAAACAATGTTCCAGGCACTGCAGCATCCGATTGGCAACTTCACCCATCTAGTGTGAGTGAAGGTGCCTTTGGACGCTGCATACTAAATCATCTCATCAGGTACATGCAAAGACCTAAGTTTTAACCCCCGACGCAAAAAGAGGGGTGTTATTAGTTTGCCGGCTATGTGTGTGTGTCCGTCTGTGAGGGTGTGTCTGTCTGTGTGACCGTAGCTCAAAAGGCTTAACCGATTTGGATGCGGTTTTGTTAAAATTGAAAGCAGGTTTTCTAGCGAGTGTTCTTAGATATGTTGTACCAAAATCGGTTCTGCCGTTTAAGAGATATGCTAATTTGAAGCTAAAATATCGTAGGTTTTAAAAAAAATAATTTAGTAGATATCTAGAGCTAGTCCAACTGATTCTGCAAGGGAAAATACAGGGTCGCCGAAGACCTGGTCGCCCAAAAAGATCATGGCTACAAAATCTCGCAAATCTCGAAAATGTTTCAACACAATTTAAGCCACACACAACTCTTCCGAGCCGCAACATCACGGGCCAAAGTGGCCGTAACGATAGCCGACCTCCGACAGGAGATGGCACCAAAAGAAGAAGAAGTCCAACAGAGTTGCGGGCAAAAGCTAGTGCCCAACATAATAACACACCTGGGTTTCCGCTGACAGCCCTCGTAGACGAGGAAGTTTCTATGCTAATGTAACGGCTTGTTTGGTGCTGTTGATTGTAAACTGTAAACAGAAGCTGGGTGGATTGGAGAGGTCGATGACGTTTGAATTGAGTGTGGAGTCTAGAAGGCTTTGGAGCAGCCAAAGAGATTAGGTGTTTTTTTTTTATGTGTTGTAGGCAAGTCTGGCACTTATTGGAAACTAGCCACTGGTTTGGCTCTGGACTGTATTGGTCGTGCAACTTCCGAAACATTCATGAACGCTTATTTTCACACTAGAAAATTTAATTACGAAAACGAAACACTAACAGATAAACTAAATTCTAACTAAATTACTGGACCTATTTATAGATCATAAGTAGTGACAACATGCCTTGGTTTTAGAGGCTTCCCGAATGTCGATCTAATACGAAAGAAATAAAAAAAAAACGATTTCTCACTCAAATCGCCGCGCCAGCCACTTTATCTCAATAACATTCCCAATCCGAGCTAAATAAGCTTTCATTAAAGTAATTGATAGCATTTTCAATTCGATTCCATGGGAAGTCTCGTTGCGATTCCCACCAGATTAGTTCCCGGAGCGGGCTGGCCTATTCGCCATGGAGGCTTGCTCCTAATGCGTCCAATTTCTATTTACCAAATTTATCAAAATCACGTTTCTAGGGACCGAAAGTTTAGAGAAGTTGCCTGAATAAATAAAAAAAAACTTATAACGAAAAGTGCCCTTTCGCAACTTAAATTTTCGTAAGAACTGCACATTATATACGTTGCACATTGCACTGCACTGCCCTTTTGTTTAGATTTTCAATTAAAATTGGTCAGAAAAACGCCCATCGCAGTCAAACGCCCAAAATTGGCATCAAGAGTAGAGTAGAACGACGAAATCAAGCCTTCGTTCAAGTTACCGCGACCGAAGCAGAAGCTAATCAAAGCTTCTAAAAATAGCTTCATAAACAACTCGTCTACTTCAAGTTTGCCGCCGCTTTCTTGAACTATACAACTACACATGCAACCACAACCTTACAAATCATGCAGCATAATAGGTATGTATTGTAGTGATTGGGCGTAAGCGCCGCGCCGCTGGCGGTTAGTGCCAGTAGGTACACACACACAGCAGATGGAGTGGCAAGCTTGAAGCAGGCGAATAGCGTATCTTTAGCAACTCTCTGCTCTCGCTCGACGTTAATTTCCTTTGATTGCAGCGGACGTTGTCCTGTCCAATATGAAAAATACGGTGCTTTTTACAAGAATAACCTTTGTTCAAAAAGTAAAATTTTCAGGACAGTGAAATGGTTGGATTCTGTTTCTTTTAAGGTGTTGCTAGCAATGTCCCAGGCACTGCAGCGCCGAGTGGTCTCTTCGCCCATCTAGTGTGAGTGAAGGTGCCACTGGACGCTGTATAAATCGTCTCACTACGTAGATGCAAAGGCCTGAGTTTCCTTAGTTTCTAACAACTGAAATCTAATAATGGTTAAAATTGGACATTGGCGATTTTTTTGTAAAAAGCGCCTCATTTGTTTTCTTTCCCAACCAACCCACAATTATTCCCACAATTATTTGGAGCATTCAGGAGCAACCCCTTCATAGAGCCAGCCCCAGTCATGCTGTGATTTAATGCGGCGCGTACGCCGAGCGACTCACGACCTCGCCTCGCCGTCTGGCGACTGCGCCGAGGTGATAATGAAATAAATATCGCCGCGGCCATTGAGTTGGCCGGCAATCCCGCTTTGGGAATCGACATAGCGTAGGCTAGGTTTGCAAGTGTGGTGAGCTGGGGGCTAATTCTCGGGAATCTCGCATTCGACACATCTCGAAGGAAAAATCTCACGTCATTTCGATATCGACTGCTCCCGACCACTCGAGTCATGGCGAGCGAAAAAGGCAATCATCTCGCAGAAATCTCGTGCTTTATGTCGAGGATGACTTCGTGAGAATAGGAGATGTGACATTTGCCGCAAAATTTGATTTTTCCTTCGAGATGTTTTGAACAGTTGCTTATATTTACATTCGCGTTCAATCCTCTGTACATTTCGTAATTCAATAGGCGATAGCAACTAAGTTAAGTTTTAGTGCGAATTTGCATTGTCCACTACAAGTTGTCTTTCGATAGATGTAAATAGTTGTGCTTGGCAATAAATAAAGTAGAGATACCGTATCGCGATGTTCGATGACAATAAATCTAGGGTCTCTATCTCTGATAGGACTTTTATTTGGGTACAAAGTCTTAACATACAATGTGTAATATTTATTTAATATTTTAAATAAGCGACATGTCTTTATATCGTAAAAATAGATGACCATTTAAAATTAATTAAATTAAAATTAATATTTGGAACTTACGTTCTTATCACATTTTGTTACCAAAATGTGATAAGATAAGTGTGATAAAAAAGGACATTTGCTTGAAACGCCCAGTTTTCAGGACGCACGCAACGTGCAAAAATCCTCTGGGGGGTTACTCTTGACGCTATTGCGATCAAATTGAAAAAGTTTAAAGATTGGAAAAATGCGTCAAGGGTAGAGGGGCTGGTCCTGGAGCAAACCCGCGGGCAACAGCTAGCACATAATATTTTTGTAATAAAATGATTACTGTTCCGCTCACACTCTCAGACATCCTGCCTTCGCATAATTCCATTTCCCCACGTTGTCAAGCCTTAAAATTAATGATAGAACCTTAATTCTACTACGGCGTAGCTAAGCGCAAATACTCCACAATCCAATTTCGCTACACCTCTACAATTTTGCTCATCACTTTTATCTGAAACCAATAGAGTCGAATTTGGTTTGGACAAGGTGTATTAGTAAATTGGCCATGAAGTAAGTAATAAATGCTAGCTTGTCAACAAGCATAGCTCGACCAGCTACTGAAGAATTCGCTACTGCTTATACCGATAATGATATCTAATTGCTTTCACATTAAATATGCTTTTAGTATAACGGTTTGTGAAAATAAACTGAACGTCGACTTAAGCAAGGCTAATTGGCCTGGGAAATTTTAATAATCCTGTTATGTTATTCTTGGCCTCCGCAACCAAAATAAGCTTGAAGTTCAATTTTAAACTCTCTTCGGATCCAAGTAATCAATGCTACTTAGTGGTTAAATGTAATGGCAAAATCAAATCCCAATGAGCATTTCGCCTGCAAAGATGAACGCATTGGGTGGTGTAGATAAGTGCAAACTATCACACTACGTTGCGTCCGTAAGACGAGTATCAACGAGGTTGGGAAATTCGCATCGACAGTTACTTGACTCGGAAGCTCAATTCGGAACCCGAAGTTTTTTGTTCGAAAGTCCGTTATTGGCTTAATCTTATCTTTAGACAATATTGAGAAACCAATTTCAATATTTTTTATTTTGGTTCAGTAGTTTGAATTTTACAACGCTTCAAAGATACGGTTTTATGACGTCACGCGATGGTCTGCATACTGTTGGCGGTCATAGGAACAAAACATTTTAGCGCACAAAAACAAAACTACTGGACCAAAATAAAAAATATTTAAATTAGTTTCTCAATATTGTCTAAATATAAGATTAAGCCAATAACGGACTTTCGAACAAAAAACTTTGGGTTCCGAATTGGTAGAGCGCCTGCTCGGTATGCAAGAGGTTGCGAGTTCAAGTCCTTTCCCGAGCGAATTTTTTAATCTTATAAAAATATTTATAATGTTCCCTAGCCCTAGCACGTGTTAATTAATATAGGCCTTTGCATCTACGTAATGAAATGATTTATACAGCGTCCAGTGATACCTTCACTCACACTAGATGGGTGAAGAGACCACTCGGCGCTGCAGTGAGTGCCTGGGACATTGTTTTAGATGGAGTACCCTTGCCCAGCACCTATACCACCCTGACAGCTGAGTCAGCCTAACCTACAGGAGAGACGAGTCAATATCTGTGGAGCCATAACTAAGCCGCGGGTTTCCTCGAGATGTTAGCACGGGTTAGTGCTTTAGAAAATACAAAAAGAATCAATGCTTTCTCTACCTACCGCATAAAGCAACAACGTTACACCTCAACAAATCATCCGCGCCGTCCAGAGCGCTGTTCCCTCAATGGGCCTGTCATGATTTATGCGCGGGCGCAGCTACCGTGCAGAAAGGGCTAATTAATTCATGAGGCCCACCGCGCTTCTGAGTTACCCGGCTCTATGGCGAATCGGGAACCGATTGCTTAGGGTTTCCCAAAGGTAGAGCCATCCCTGCCCCTGTATTCTCTAAAATATCCACCGTAAAAATAACAGTTTTTAAATGTCAAAAAAAGATTGTTCATTTCAATAGGGGTAATTTCTTAATTCGTATTTTCGAGTGTTTCGACGTTCGGCGGTTGGGTATTTTTTTTTTTTTAGATAATATGGGCGTTGCGTGAATGTTAGAAGATTTTGTGAAGTTAACAAGTTACGATTTTCTTGAGTCGAAAAACTGAAAAGTACTTCCATTATACCATCAACTTTTATGGCAGGCGTTAACTGGTATTTTTTGAGTGGTTTGATTTTTAACCGACTTTAAAAAAGGAGGAAGTAGGTATTCAATACGACCTGTATTTTTATTTATGATACACAGACTCATCATCACTTCTCGGGCTCTTTTAAAACAGTTTTCCGTTCTGGCTGATTTTACGCTTTTATCTCAAGCTCGGAAACTCAAATTAGTACCTTCTTTTGATTCTACAACCCGTTTATTGTATGGGTACAGTCAGCAACATGTTAGGATACCCCTTTTTGTTCGATTGGCACCCTTATGTTGCGCGCGGTAAGAGCTACTATGGGGTATCCTAGACTAATGGCCGACCGTACAAGGGATTAGTTCGAAAGAAACTTAAACAGTGATTTACTAACCGCCTACTCTACAGAACAACATACCACTGTTTTTTATACACATCATGTCATGTAAGACATCTCATGGAACAAAAAAAGTGTTACCAGCAATCGATTTAATCAATACGTCGCGTTCCTAAGAAAGAATAGAAGATCAGATTCCCTCAGCCCCCTTTTCCTTTTTAGGGTTCCGTACCCAAAAGGTGCCAAACGGGACCCTATTATTCTGCCTACACTGTCTGTCTGTCCGTCTGTCTGTCCTAACTTTAAAGGGAACCGTAATAGGTAGCCAGTTGATATTTTTACAGATTGTGTTAATATGGCGGAATACGCAACAAGTAAAAAATAATAAATAATAATAAGAAATAAGGGGAGTCCCCATACAACAAACGTGTTTTTTTAATACTTTTTGCTCTATCGAAAAAACGGTAATCCATACAACCATCAAACTTGATATGATTATAGGGCTTATTTAATAGTATAACAACAAATAATAATAAAAAAATTGTCAAGCGCGAGTTGGACTCACGCACCGAGGGTTCGTATGACCAGGGCCCTTAGCCTGTAATGCAATGGCGGGTCAATGGCGTCCCGGCAGAAAGACAAAACCGGGCTCTCCTCGTTTTTCTCCTACAACCAGAGAACTAATCCTCTAGAATTAGAATCAAAATATTCTTTGCTGTACTACAAAAACATTAAAAGGACAGACAGCGTTAGCAAATCGTAATTGAAGTCGTCACCTGACAGCCCATTTTGGCACCATTGTGTTACAGGCTAAGGGCCCTGATTTTTTTAATTGTATTCGGCCGAGCGAGTTTCTCACTCGAATGAAGGAATCATCTGTCAAATATTTTTCGAGGAACGTCTTGGAACACATGGGTAGAGTACATCAAGTTATAGAAAGCTGAAATTTTGCATTAATAAAATTATTAGAAAATGTAAAAACACGCCACCTGTAAATAGTTAATTTGTGTTAAACCATCCCGGACACTATTCAATCTGTGAACAATTTTAGCCATAAGAATGTATAAACTACTAGGTTTTGCCCGCGACTTCGTCCGCGCAGACTTATTTTTTATTCTCGTGAGTTTTCCGTTGTTTTATTCTGCTATTCGGGGCGAAGAGAAATCCAACAAATCAAAAATCATAAAAATCGGTCCACCCGTTCTCGAGTTATAAATGGTGTAACTAACACGACTTTGTTTTATATATTAAGATTATATTTTTTTATACTTCACTTGTAAAATTATTTTTGTCATTTTTATTTCATTTGATTGATAAGTGGGCCTTCTCAACACGTCCATTAAGTTGTAATAAATCTATTCGGGGCCATTATGTCATCGACACAGGCCCGCGGGCGTTCCACCCGAACCGTATGAATATTCAGACCGACCCGACCAGTCGGGGAATGGGCCCACTTGTCTCTCTGTGAGTGTTTTATAGACATTTGATGATGATGATTTTGATGAGCAAGGGACAATATGTATATCAAAATAATTTGAAGCTGAAATAAAAACAAAACTGTTTCGAGGTTGAGCTTCAAGGAATAAAAAAAAAATACTCGAAGATTTTTGTGCAGTGTTATTTCAGAGATAATTGGCTAAATTGGAAAATAAAATGACGGCATAGCGGCTCTACAGCGTGTACGCCATTGCCCTATGTACGGTCCAACACCGTACATACATAGGTCGCGTGTTGCTGACATTGCATTGTGCAGCACACGCGCACCTAAACTTTACTCGAGAGTCGGCTTTAGCCACTCGCCCAGACTACACCACAAACTTCTACTATGTAACGTGTCAGTGTAAACTACAATAAATACCATGAACTCTTAACTTATACTTCTTCTTCTTCCACCACCGTCCACCAACTACTACTACAAGTGCTGTAAGACAGGGTGGGGTCGCACACGCTTTGCCCTGCTCTTACACCCTAAGCCTTTTCCAGACATAAAAAGCGAATTCTAAAAAAAAAAAACGCTTGGCAGCTTGGGTCTTCGATCTCTTCGGCAACCTGATCACATGTACTGCCCCTGTATTCTCTAAAATATTCACCGTAAATATAACAGTTTTTAAATGTCAAAAAAAGATTATTCATTTCAATAAGGGCTATTTTCGAGTGTTTTGACGCTAGACGTAGAGTGTTTTTTTAGAGAATAGAGGCGGTGAACTGGCCATAATGTCTTCGTCAATGCAATGCTTTTCGGGCCTGTCTCTTGGTTTCTTTGCGGCTCTAAGGTCTCATTATGTAAAAACTCCGCACAGTCGTGAACCGTTAAAATCGGGTAATTCCCTAGAAAATTTCTCTTTTTTGACAATTATGGGAATCATTTGCAGTTTACTAACAGAACTTGTGATAAAGGTAATACAGGATATTATTATGCTACCTGTATTCCATGTGCTTATCTCGCCGCATTTAGGTACGAGGTTTTTGAGTTAAACATTTGAGTTAAATATTGAAAATAATATTTTGACATATTCAAATTAAATATGTATTGAAAAATAAAGATCTCAATGACCTGCAGCAAACAGAACTATTAAAATAATTAATTAAACGAAAAATAAATGAAACGTACGATACCCTAATTGGCAATTTGCCATCGCGTTGAGCTCTGTTCTGGTTCCAAGTTCAAAATCGACCGGTTATGCGGGCTACTTGTGTTGGGGCCAGTATCCGCCAGCGTTTTGCCCAAATATGTAAGCCTACTGTTTGTAGTAGAGTTACATACAGAGTTACATAGTATACGATTACGGATCAATTTTAAGTGTGATATTTTTATTTTATTTCGAAAAATTTTGAGCATTGATGTTGTTGAGAATTTACGACTAAATTAGCTAATAAAACCAACAGAAAGTCAACAACATTGTTATAAGAGTACAACGTGTTACAAAAGATACTAACTCTTTTTACAGGGTATAACCTGCTGGTCAACATAATGACAAATCTGCAAAAAAAAAGTTGAAAAACACAACTTTTTTTTATAACCTCAAAATTGTAAAATCTTCAAAACTTTTTTGTTTTTGGATTTAGCTCCAATAAAAAAATATGGTTGTTTGCTTTGCTGTATTTTAATAGCTTCAGGCTGTTAAAACATAGTGAAAGTCTATGGAAACAGTATTTTAAAAATACTTTTCTCCCGTCACAGCGCTTACATTTTAATTATTTAAAAATCAACGGAACGTCATAGAGCTAAAAAAATATTTTGGTTGTGATCCCTACCATCAGGTACCATAACCCTGTAAAAAGAGTTAGCATCTTTTGTAACACCTTGTATAACACACCACACTGGCACAAAATGGCCGAACATGGGGAAATGTTCCATGAAACACAAAAATACGACACCATAATTAAATTATTTGTTAAATAATAAGTCTGGAATTAAATTAAATGTGAAATGTCAATGTTGAAAAGGTTTGTCCTACACGTTCTTTGCAGGATTCTCGGCTATAAACGACTCCTTTATAGAAATACAATTAAAACAACATAACGTATGCGATTGACTTTACTGTACTTCCTTCCAGTCATTGGGCCCAAGTGCCCCAAGTTCAGCCCAAACATTGGGTGCTTGGCCCCAACTTTTCGGGGCGGCCTTCGGCGCAGGCGCGGGCCGGTGACTCACGCGCACATGGCATCGGGGGCGTGTCACGTGACTCCACTCCGGAGTCGTATGTATGACAGTGTTAGGGATAGGTTCTTCTCTATGTTAATTTGCCTGCTGCTGAATGACTAAAAAACCAAACGTTTATGGCTGCATGACAAAATAACTACAAAATGCAAGTAAAAGAAGCAAATAGAGAGCCAAAATTCTGATAGAAAATCAAAGAAAAATCACTATTTTCCGGATACCGGAAGTGACTTGTTGACACTTTCTTTTATTTTTTTTCCACACAAATCACCCTAAAGTCTTTCAGAAAAGATTGAATGTTTCGCATTATTCAGAAAAAAAAACATGAGGTTGGGCATGATGGATATTTTTACCGGAAAACGGAAAATACACCACGATCATTCCCTCATACATTTTCAAAACATAATTATTTTGGCATTTCCGTAGATATCGTCACAAAATATTTAAATTAAAAAAGTTGCTTTTTCAAAGGTTTTCTGAATACCAGAATATGCTCTGTATAATGAAGTTTATGAAAATCAAGTGTTTCGCTTTCATTTTAGTATTACCTCATTAGCTTGCTTAGCACAAGGATGGAGCCTACCTATGTGTTTAAAACTCTGCCTATCCCACTCTACGTCAAAGAAAAGTGTGAGATGCATATAGTTATAACCCCTTTATGTACTGCCTAGCCAAGCCTTATGCTACGCTAGTAGCAAGCGTAGCATAAGACTGGGTTAGAGCGTGTCTATGAATCAGAATCCAGTCATTTTTTTAAATTCATTATGCCATGAATAAATTATTTACATTGAACGTCAAAATATTAACTAAAGTAAAAAAAGTATATACCTAAATCAGATACTTATTACTATCTAGTACTAAGTTCTAGCAACTTTTTTTTTCTCCAGCTTCACTAGCTCTGATCGTATGGGTTTATAACTATATGTATCACACTCTTTTGTTTGACGTAGAGCGGGGTAGACAGAGTTATAAACCCATAGATACGCTCTAACCCAGCCTTATGCTACGCTTGCTGCACGCAAGCGACGTTTCCCGCGCGGGATAGTCACAACAACCTGTCTCACAAGCCCCACTTAGACCTACATACACACATAACCTAACATACATCCACACTGCTGTTACTCTGACGAGACGGGTATAACAGGTTCGTTTCCCGGACAGGGAGGGAACGGGTATTTTTTGTCCCCATAAAGACGTCGTCGTGGACCCTTCATATCCTACTTGGCGACGGTAGTTGACCATTATGATTACTTATGGGACCATTAAAATTAACTGATTGTGTTAGGATTGCGCTAGTTGGGCCTTCAGAGGAAATAACTCAGGTGCGAACTATGATGTTCCATACTTGGAGGACCATGAGAAATGTTGGGAGTAATAAAATTATTCCTGGAATTTTAAATGAGTAAAATGTTTGTTCGAGCTTCATAGTTTCTAAAGTAAGGTTATAAGTTACATTAAGGTGCCGGTTGGATCTTGAACGCAGCGACAACTGCAGACTTCGTGAACTACTGCGTCACTTCTGGTTTGTTTGTACAGTTCCCGGCGTATAACTTGAAAAATGACCTTGACTGCGCAGTAGACGATTTTTAGGTCTCTTTGGCGGGGGACAAGGGGCGCGACGGAATTGCTATTGCTTCGGACGGCCCCGATTGGTTAAGTTTTGTTTGACATGCGCGAACTCATCCCCACTACGCAGACTTTTGCTCAAGTTATGCGCCGGGAACTGTATGTCATTCAATGGAACACCAGTCGAACGATGACGACGCAAGTGGGCGACGCAAGTGAGGTCCGCATAGAAATACATACAAACCGTAGTGTCGCCGGGATTCACGAAGTCTGCAGTTGTCGCTGCGGTCGAGATCCAACCGGCACCTTAATGTAACTTATAATCTTGTAAGAAGGCAAAATAACGATAATAAATTAATATGGTACAGTCGGCCACACGTTAGTATGCCCCTTTTTGTTCCATAGGCGCCCTTATGCCGTGCGCGATAAGAGCTGCCATCCAGGGGTATCTGTGACTGTGGCCGACCGTACATACCAATAATATCGGAGCCATAGTTCTGAGAAGCTGTTTAATATTCGCGTGGCTCAGTTAGTTCATAATCCAGTTGTCTTCATTACAGAGAATGTCCTAAAAAAATATGTCCAAACATTTATGGAGGCGAACTACGACTACAAACCTGTTGACCCACACATTTAAATAAATTTAGGTATACCTGAGATCACCAGTCCATCAAAATAACCACGAAACCATGTTCCTTGTCAGTTTAAAAGTGATTCAACCTGCAGCGATTCTTCTGGCTCTGTTGGTGACCTTCGTCGAAGCAAAGACTAGAGAAACCAGCAGATCACCAACTTCTGCAGCTCTCTTCACCACTACCAGTTTTGATGGCACACCTTTTCCAGTAAATTGTATGAAATTAAAGGTCTCTTTGACTCTCAGAAAACTGGTTGCTTCTTTGACAGGTGTAACGTACTCTACGCCGCGTGGGTTGAAAAGCTACGCCTACAGATTCTACGGAGTTTTTATACCATCCTGGCACATGAGAAATAAGTAAGTTGAGATTACAACAGCAAAATTATTACACAACAAGATATTTATATGATAATTATAAGTCCATCCGAGATTTTTTTTCTTTCTTTACACCGTCATCAGTTTCCATTAACATTAACATCCACTTAATTTGGTTGTTTCCACTGATCCCGGGATCGGTGGAGACAACTCGCCCGGGATCCGGAGACACCCATTTGAGACTTCGGGTTAGTCCACGAGAATCACCTGTGAGGATCACACTCTTTGAGAATCACTTCGGGTTAGTCCACGAGGGTCACATTCTTTGAGAATTACTTCCAAGAGGAACACACTTTTATTTTCGAAAAAAATTATTTTTTATTTTTTTTCTGTTCTTTCCCTTTTGTACCTTTGACACGAAAAGTGATTCAAAGTAAATTATTGTGTAAGTTAAATAAGGTGCTCTAGTTCTTAGACTCGATGTAATTGGTTATATTCAATCACTTTAAGAAGAGATAGAGCCTACTAGTCTCTAGGCAGCAATTTTCCCAATAATTCCAAGTGAGTGCTAAGACTGCTAAGCCGCGATGAGCACCACATTCCAGCTCCGCCCATGAAACAAAAGGCAGCGCATAATCCAACAAACACGTGTACAAATAAGGTCGGAAGGCCAACGTTGGCCGCATTGCCAAGTTAGAGAACAAATTATAATGCGGTGGAGAGAATTCGTAATGCGGCTCTAGTACAAAATACGCACCTTTAGAAAGATAACTCGGTACTTTCGAAGCCTGTTGTTCGTCGATAGGTTCGGAGTCGTATGATAAAAACGTTTTTTTTTGCCTACAAATGGCACCTAACGAAAACCTACTACTTGTATAACACCCTCCTGGACAGCTTTATCTCTCTCTTTGTAGAAGAAGAAACACCCCGTCACTATAACGTGTTACTTCGATAACAATTTATTACCATTTATCTATGTAGAGAAAAATTTTCTATGAAAGAAAGCAATTGAATGCCTAAATGCAAAAGGGGCACTTATGACACCTTAATTTTATTTTTTGTTTTTACAGGAGAGAGAAAAAACTAAATATCTATTGTACTGCACACTGCACACATCATCATTTGAATATATGTTATTGTACATTAACTATTTGATCTTTTTCAGCTTAGTATTCAGCTTCAACATTTTTGGATTTCTTAAAAAAGTCAAATTAAAAACAGTGACATGTGCCATTTTTGAAACAAACAATGCACAAGTGCCCTATATGCACCTAATTTTCATAGTAAAGAGAAGTAAAATTGACATGTGCCCCTTTCGCATGTAAGTTTAAAGTTAGTTGTGCAATGATAAATCTGAAATAAAACTACAAAATTATCATAGAAACATTAGTACATTACTGCCGCGATCTGTAATGAGTGCGTTTCTGGCGCGCTTTTGATGGCCGACAGAGCGCAGCGTAGCGCAGCTCAAGGCCCTCACAGTGCGGTCAGCATTGCAGCCCTTGATGGACAAGCTGAAATGAAGGCCGAGACCGAAGGTCGAGGCCTTTATAGCGCGGCCAGCAAGGGCTGCAATGATGACCAAACTTGAGGGCCGAGAGCGTAGCTAAGCTAAGCTCGAGGCAATCATAGCGTGGCCAGAAGCGCGCTCATTGCAGACCAAGGCTTGTATAGTGCTTTACTCAAACAATGCGAGTAATTAAAATATTAATTAGAATAGTAATTAACATAGTAATTTAATTAGCTTACCATTTGTCGTAGATTAAGTACTTTTTGTCGATTTTCCATTCCGCAAACTTTTTGTTGGTAAGCTTGCTTGTATTTTTCTTTTGACTTCGGTGGCAATAAATTTCCAATTACTAATTTCGCTTGATTTTGAATGTCCGGCGGTGTTAAACACATTAAATCCGAGGATTCGTCGCTTTGAGAGTTCACTTTTTCAACAAAAACACAGAAAAAAATCACTTCGAACAACGCGCGAAAAGTCGAAAACAATATGGCCGCGCTTTTTTTTTCTGTGCAATGTGTCGACTGCCAGTACCCATACAGCCTAATTCTAAATAAATACTTTTTGCACCTGATGTTTGAGTTCTATTTATGAAACAAAACTCGACATTAATGTTTTTCTGGCCGCAAAACACAAGACATTAATGAAATTCCATACAACTTTTCTGGCGCCTAATCCAAGTAGCCCGCAAGTCCGACTTTGCTCAAAGAAGGTTGTCGAATTAATGTCCACATTACGAGCTTTTTTGAGTAAAATTACTTATATTCAACTTTTCGCTTAATAATAAATAAAGATTAAATTACTGGCCAGTCATATAAGCCTTTATCTCCATAAGTCTCTGTAGATGAATATCTTGTTCGTTTTTTGATCCCATTGTATAGAATGTGTATAGAAGGAAGTTAGAACATCATCTAAGGGTGGTATTCTAGAACGCTACTTAAGGCTGGAAGATAGTAGTGTGGCGGGAAATTCAAAATTTTCACAGTTTTTTACATTTTGTAGCTAAATTGAGCTATTTTTGTTCAGCGATTTTTCGTTCGCGAGAATTAAACTTTCTTTTCATTATTGTAAACAACAGAACAACAATAATTCAGCCGATTATGTGTTCTGGTCTACGAAAAGTTTTTTGGGCACTACCACTGCTTCGTAGACTAGAACACATAATCGGCTGAATTATTGTTGTTCTGTTGTTTACAATAATGAAAAGAATACTATGTTATTGCCGCGAACGAAAAATCGCTGAACAAAAATTGTTCAGTTTAGCTACAAAATGTAAAAGTCTGTGAAAATTTTGAATTTCCCGCCACCTTGCTATCGTCTACCCTTAAACTCGGTTTAAACGGAGTTCAGACTGTCGATAAAGCAGTGCATGTTTTGATATAAAGGGAGGGATATTCAAATCAAAACATGCGCTGTTTTATCGACAGTGGACACTACTTAACTCTACTTAAACTGAGTTTAAACAGAATTCAAGGAGCTTTCTAGTTTGAACTGAGTTTAAACCGAGTTTAAGTAGCGTTCTAGTTTGAACTGAGTTTAAGTAGCGTTCTAGAATACCACCCTTAGTGTTCTTTTGGATCAATATTTTGAAGACAATATTTGTGGCAGCTGAAACAAACAATACATTGTTATACCAGGTTGTTAGGTGGGCTTAAATACCAGTAGTTAATAAACAGCAAGTGAGTGAGCTTACCAATTTAGATTAATAAAATCCGGGTCATTTCGTTCTGGAACGTATCACCCTCTGTAATTGGAATGACTATCTCCTGAAATCCTCGCTTTCTTCACAACGTTTCTTTTGTATTTATCGTCATGGCGGATGCCTATTTTTCTTTGTTCTCCAATAACATTCATTTTTCACAAATACAATAACAATACACTTGAAAATTCTAACGTCCAATATGCGTCCAACCAACAAATTAAGCGCCAAATGTCACTGTGACATTTACCACAATCTGCAGAATTAGTTGCAGAAAGGGCCCATTTTCAAAGACAAGTGCCTTTTTCGCACTTAACCAATATTTGAACAACTCGTGTTGTATGAAAATAACGTGGACACGTGCCCATCTTAGACCAAACGGTAGGAATAGGTGTTGCCAAGCGATTAAATACATAAAACTAATTTGGGTAAAAAAGGTGACAAGTGCCCCTTTTGCATTTAGGCATTCAATTGATTGTGATTTCTTGTTGGTTTAGACACGATTTAGACAGAAGCATCGCTAGGAAGACAAAATAAAATAGATTAGAATGGCTTACACGTGCAAACATTCTCTAATCCTAAGATTACTGAAGTGCGTTTTGTAATAGTAAATAGAAGTTAGTAACAAACATACGTGCGTACAATAGGAAGACGTCCTATTTCGTAAGATTTATAAACTTTCGGCTTTTTGATTGGTTCCTTTTTTTTTTATAATTTCAAGCCCATACTACATAATATTAAAATTGAGCGATGCTTATAATATTGAACATCAACTTGCATTACTAACGATATATTTTATTCACCTCTTTCAAAAAGGATGTGCAGCACGTACTGAGTTCTAATTTTTATTGATTATTTACAGGCTTACAAAACGATAAAATAAATCTATTGAAACTATCCTTACCTAGAAATAGTCTACTAACCAATTATTTACAAAATAAACTGCCCCGGGTCTGTACTGTACCCCGCGGTACCCAGAATGCTGGCGACGTTCTGACAGGTACAGTCGGCCACATGCTAGGATACCCCTTTTAGTTCGATTGGCGCTCTTATGTCGCGCGGTAAGAGCTGCCATGGGTATCTGTGACTGTGGCCGGCCGTACTAAGTCAACGTTCTGCAGTGAACATCCGCGGTTCTAGCCTGTTCTCACGCTCGCGGTGGTTTTTGGCCCATTAGGAGTGGGCCCCGAAAACCATAGACGAAAATTATGTCTCTCCTTAATGCCAAGCGCCATTAGCATTAGACCGCTTCTTAATGACTCACTAACTGCGGCGGCTTGCGGTCTGCGATTGCTCGTGCCTATAAATGTACCAGGTTAAATATTACAAAGGTCAAGGCTCTAGCGTTTAGGATGTAGAGGCGTAGAGACCTAGAGACGGGGCGCGGATCCAGCCCTAAAAAAAGGTTGTAGTCACGGCCACCCGAGAATCGGCCAACTGCGAGTCGATCTACGGACTTGCTCCCAATCTATTGCGTTTGCATACCTTTATTTCCTCAGGTAGGTATGTACTCGCAATGCACTAATGTAAATTTTCTACGCAAGGGTTGTGGGCATGCTGGATCACAACGTCACAATAACAATGTGCCCACAACGCTGGATCCGCGCCTGAGATGGACGCTATAATTGGACAGATAGAGATGGACTTACATATTATGGACCCCTACTCCAAAAACGCAAAAAATATTAGACACGTTTTATTGTTTATTTATACAAGGCTATTTTGGACCATAAAAGCTTACAGCGCATCCAGAATTTGAAATTAAAGTTTCTCAAAAAAATTATAAAAAAATCGTGCCACGATGACAGCTATTTTGCTAACTCTAACACGCACTCTTTAAAGATGCAATAATTTCTTCCATCACGAACACAAACTCTTAAAGGCGTGGTACCCATACAACAAGGCTACTTGAAGGTATGAAAGCTCACATCCGACCGGAAACTACCATGTTACGTTACCTACCAGACCTGTACCGCTATTCGCAAGTCCAATAGATAACTCTACCTAAGGATCGATTTCGTACGATGTTCTAAATGGCACAACTATCACAGCCAGACTGCGAGTTTCGTAGTATTGTTGTTTTTGATAGTGGTCCAACAACAATATTTCACAGCCTTTAGCGTTAAACTGAAGTGAAGTGAAGTCTCCTTTCAAAATTGCGTGTTTTTCCGTACCAGCCTACTCGGTTTTTTTTTGTAAAAAATTGTTCTCATTGAAAAGAAACAAATTTCTTTGGTCATATTATAACGGGTGGATTGGCGGAGTGGATTTTTAGCAAATAGGGTATTGCGTGTACCACGACAGCTCGTCAGAGGGTACACTTTTGTTGTAAAGTCGCCCGTAACGTAACCGCGTAGAGTGCTAGCGTGTTAGGGTCGACTTGCTGTCTTATGTACTCCAACAGCATAAATAGGTACTTGTTATAAGGATTCACCAATTTGGAACATAAAGATAGGCGCCATCCATAACTGCCTGGAAAGTGCTGCCTAGAAGCAAGTTTCGCCCTAATGAATTACTAATGATATTCATTTATTCTGTGGACTTGTTGACAGTTATTAGTTGAGCTGATTGGTTGCATATCTCTTGTGCTAATATGCTGGTAATATGCGGTTTCGTATGCCCGATCGTTAATCAATTCGTTCGGTGTGTGGGTTTGACTTCTATAGGGATGGAATAACTTAGAGGTAAAATACCGTGGTGGCCTATTCGTTACGGCCCATGTAAATTAATGGCAATTTTATTTGGAAGGGTTTCTGCTATACAGGGAGTTAAATACCGCTGACAGAGCGGGATATCACACATCGCCAACTCTATAACAATAATACCGGTCAAGGGTTTCCGAGATAATGAGCTCAGAATTTGAATGATTATTTGTAAAAATGTATCATATTAAAACTTAGGCCTTTACTTCTACGTAATGAAATTATTTATCCAGCGTCCAGCGGCACCTTCACTCATACAATATGGATGAAGAGACCACTCGACGCTGCAGTGCCTTAGATTATTTTAGTATCGATTACCTAACATTTCGTCTCAAGAAGCCATTTCAAAATTTCTTACAAAACGACGTTAAAATTGGCTTGAAAAATCCTAGATCCGAGACTGTTCCTATTCATTCTCACGTAGTCATACCTCGTAGAAGAGCGACTAGGCGCGCACGCGCATATGGAAATGTTAGGGTCGTGAACTTAGCCAGGTTGTTGTTTTTTTAAACGCACGTCTCTACAATTTATAGACTTTTTATACGTTATCTGTACATATTCTTACCTTATTGTCATCAAATAAATTATAGGTATACCCCAGAATGATAATAGTGTAAGGGTACATACATTAGGCAGGTAGGCAGTCCAAATGGTCAATTGAGCACATCCATAATCACTTTTTCGCTTCGTGTGTATCACACTAAAGATTTACCTGGAAAGGAAAAGAAAGATAAATGAGACTCCGCGGCCAAATAAAACTATAAGGTGAAGAAAACAAAAAAATAAAATTTTAGGAAGGGGTACAAAAGGGGGCGCTATGGACGTCGCCTACTTTAGTCCATTTAGATCCCAAATAATTTTAAGAACAAGAATTTTTGGATCTATGGCCAAGATCTACGACTGAATAGCTTTTTCGTTAGAAACTGTTAAAGAACTAAATTGATCTAAATTTTTAACCCATGAAAGGTATTTTTACACTCATTTTAAATCAACTCAAAAGCAGACTTCACACGCGCGCGATACACATCTTCCACTCCGTTTACCGACAGCCCCATAATACTTAGTACAGTCGAATAGACAAACACCGTCGAACAAAGACGTAATCCCTCCATAGCAGGTCGAGCTCGGTTTGTTGAGGTATTCGGTACATTCGGACGATCAATCACGGGGCGGTAATCTTCCCGTGTACTGTCGCGGCCATAAGTGGTAACAATTTGTCTCTATATCGATACATACTTAGATAGATTATGAATACCTGCAGTACAGTCATTCATCACCAAAGAATATTTTTTCAAAAATAATACTCAATTTGTACAGTCGGCCACAGTCTCAGATACCCCTTTTTGTTCGATTGGCGCCCTTATGCCGCGCGCTGTAAGAGCTGCCATGGGGTATCTGAGATTGTGGCCGACCGTACGTACACAAGACAGCACGTAGACTTTGCAACGAAAGCGTAAGCGTCTACCTGCTATCGTGTGTACTACAAATCTATGTTTTCCGTACAACCTTTGGATAGAGAGTTCAGAGGGTTCATTATGTTAAAAAGTCCGAACAGTCGTGCGTGAATCATGAAAACCGGTTTGTTTACTAGAAAATTGCTCTTATTGAATTAACTTTTTTTTTCTACAGTCAAAAACGGGAGATTTACGGTGCGATTTCGATATTTTTTAGAGAATACGGGGAATGAGCAATATTGCCTCGCCTCTGTGGTCTATTCGAAAAAAATCCACTGCGTCTAGATTCCCGTTATCACTGTTTTAAGGTAAGCGTTGTTTCATTGAGTACTTTTTAGACATTTTTGACCTTCACTGTACCGTGTGAATGCGGCCAGAGTTAGCTAGTAACAGCTTCGGACTATATTTTATAATATAACTTACAAAGAGAGATGTTGCAACTCGTATTGTTATAATGTTCTATTGCAGTCTTTCCCAACCCTTCTCAAGATTGGACCCTCGGTGGCAGCTTACTGTTATCCGCAGTCCCTTGAAAAAAACTTTGTTTTCCGGAAATCGAATGCAGCTTTTTCATGAGAGCAATTTCCTTTTAACACGTAAATATATCCTAAAACTGAAACTGTTTAACCCTTCTTATTGCTACGCGTACCTACTTAATAGATCTGCGAAAACTTTGAGGTACAATAAAATTCCCACAAAGTTTGTATAGGTATTTTTCCGGGGGGGTATTTTGTCCCGGGTATCCTAGTAAACCAAGACAACAACTCCATTGAGCGCATTGTAATGCAGTGGCGCTTACTAGAACTCGGGGAATACCACCGATGGACTGACCAAATCAAAACCACTCAGGGCAGAACACTGTATGAATGCACCCGAGCAACCTCTAACCGAGAGAAATGCGTGCAACGTAAGGCAAGCAACGTAAGCTGATGGTATCTACAGACATATGAACCACGACCGCGCTCTGTTATGAGTGTAAGGACGAAGAAGAAGATACCAGGGGAGCCTGGGTTAGGTAGGGACCCAGGTTGGGAATACCTGTTCTATTGCACTAAAACGGCGCCCAAGCCTCAAATCGACAGCATGCCTCAAAAAGAGCTGAGTTGTGTGAATTTATTTGTTCCGAGTGATGGAGCTCGCACTGATTTATTACTAACGTAATCGATAGACTGTTTTGTCACACTGACATGAGTATCGGTGTAAAAAGATAATAATAGTGGTTTGTATTGTAGAGTGCCTATTACCGCCCAGATAAGGCGCCGTGCATAGTAAATAGCCCGCGCGAAAAGAAAAAATTACAAAATCGATCCCTGTATCAGATACACTAAAAATAATAAAAGCCATGGCAACTACGTAATGAGATTATTTATACAGCGTCCAGTGGTACCTTCACTCACACTAGATGGGTGTAGAGACCACTTGTCGCTGCAGTGCCTGGGACATTGTTTTTAGATGGAGTAGGCTTGCCCAGCACCTATACCATCCTGACAGCTTAGTCAGCCTAGCCCACAGGAAAGACGGGTCAGTACGTGTGGAGCCAACTAAGCTGCGGGCTGTCAGATACACCAAACCAATCGAAAAAGTAAACATATCAAACATTAGAATTAGATGAGAGCTAGGTATCTAACACAGCCAGTTCGTGTTGAAATTCATAAAGGTTTTGAAGATATTTTCGCTAAGAGGCGGCGCGCTTTTTTTCAGCGAAAATATCTTGCTGCTTCAGTGCAATCTCCAGTGGATTCACTCAACAAGTCAGCCAGTTCCATAAAGAAGACGTCTCCAATCGTAACTCCACGCGTTGCCCAGCGAGGTGCCGCGTGTGCGATCGTGACCACCTGGACTTGCGAATAGAAATATAAAGGACGGTAAGGTAGGGAATAAACAGTGTATTCCCTGAACGCAAAATATAAGCAGAATCGCGCCGAAACAGAAAATAGGGCTATACGAGTAGATATAAAAGGTCCTCAAAGGATCAATCTAGCTAAAGGGTCTCTATCATGGATCATGGCGCAAGTTGTGTGAAATTTGGAAGAATTGTTTTGTTTTCCCATCTGTCGATTGAAAATTCATTGGCCTAACTGTCAATAGCAACGCTTACTCCATCCCCATTGAAATGGTCACCACTCTTACCAAACCCAGCCTAGACAAGCCTTTGGCTACTACATATATCCTGGGCCTCAAGCCTGAAATGCATGGTGGTGGTTCTATATGATTAAAAGTAAGTTCACGAAAAATACGGTCTTCATTGCGTAGTACTGCCCGGTGTTCGCCCTCTCAACACACTGGTATTGCCTCTATTTAATCAAGGATAAAGGCAATGAATGAGAAGAAGGCAATGGAGCTTTTTTCTTAAAGCTTAGTTCGAAACTGCCTTACAAATTCTATACCCAGTCAGCCAACTCACTATGCCGTTTTCTCACACCCGTAACATACGACCGTCGCGTCGGGAAATACGACAGCTATGGCAGGAAAATACTGCGAGCTGCGTCGAACACTGGACGCGGTCACGTCCGACGATTGAGCACGGGACGCGCTAAACGGGTCCGGTCGCACGATTTTGCGAACGATTCGAAGGATAGATGGGTAAAGAGCTAATGCCCGATTTACGTTGGCTAGCGATGGTAGGTTGTAGCCCAGTGGGTCGAACATTGAACTCGGAAGCGAGAGGGCCAGGTTCGAATCTCGGCATGTTCCTATGACTTTATTTTAAAATTTACGTACACCTATTTGGGAATTTAAATCTTCCTGGGCACCGTGTAAAGGAAAACATCCTGAAGCATTATAATAATGTGTCAACCCTTAAAATCTGGCACAAAGTAGATCTACATAAAAGTTTTGGTAAAAGGTTTCAAACAAAATCACTTCCTAACGTAAGTATTAACACAAAATCTTTCGTCAGAATCGAATAGCATTCAAAATTCGAATCCAAACAAATTCGTCAAACAAGTGCCGTGCGATGAAAGTGCTAACCGTTCGGCAAACTTAGGAACAAATCGGTCTACGCTCGGTCAATATTACACTGTTTTTTTCTGGCAAACATAGCTGTTAACAAATTGGTAAGGCATTAAATTATTGCGCTTTGGCTTTAATTTTGCTGGAATGTCATGAAAATGAGAAAAAACCTTTTAAATTCAAGTGGATTAAACTCAATTATTATTTTGTTATAAAGAATAGTTATTGTTATAGGTGGGATACTGATGCATCAATTAATGAGAAAAAATAACAATTATAAATCCTTTATCGAAACAAACACCTATCGTTTGTTTGTTTGTTACATTTTATTGCACAAATAACAACAAAAAAAAACATAAAACATCTTCAAATATTTCAATTCATTATGGTTTTCACAAATTCAGTTGTTGTATTCATGAACAATGCATTTTTAAACGAACTTCTTTGACTAACCTGCATGACAGTGGCCTATTACACCGAAATAAAAAAAACTCCGATCTAGGAATTTGAACAAAAATTCGAAAGCGCGATTCCATTAAAAAGAAAAATAAATCGATTAAAAAATATTACGGCCAGTTCTCATCGCGCTCAGTCAGTTATTCGTCTCGTGAGAACCAAGCCGAAACAATAGGAAGAGAGTATCATTGTACTAACTCTCCACTACATTAGGAATTTAACTTTCAGTCGCATTTCAGCCTCTATTACAAGGGTACTAAAAGCGTGTGCTGATACGTACAAGCTTGCTTTGACGACGGGAAACCGTGAGACCCGTGGGATAACGCCCGGATGTTAAAACATGCTATATTTGGTTGGAATAATCTATATTCATCGAGTGCATTGGGTGTTGCATTGCAAAGTGAATGTGCGAAATTATGAGTGAGTCAGTGTATAACTTTTCTCCTTTACATTTTCATTTGTTATCTATTGTCTCTATACCATTTGCATTGACCAGGAACTACACCATATATTATCTTTATCTGTTTTGTGATATTATTAAAGAACTTAGGTAACTCATGTGTTGATCTCTGTTTAGAAGGATGGCATCGATCAGGAATAATGGCTGCATGATACGAGCTATTAAACTAAGTTTAAAGCTTGAGTAAAGTTCTACAAGTAGGGTTCTACCTTATAGTACTTACGGGCCTGACTACCCCCCGATTTCTGAATCGACAATTTCACTAAATAAATCCGTAACCACCGGTTTTAAAATGGAGAATTTAAGTAAAGTGTCATAAGTCATAACGACTCAAATCTGCAGTAACAAGTATTATGACAGTATCAATGCAGAAATCGGATCTTAACATCATTGTGACTTATAATTTTTTGATTAATCTAAACACTCAAATTCCCAATTTACTAACCAGTGGCTAGTAGGTACCTAAGTATGTTACGTGTATGTACATAATTATTATCATACAGTAGGTACCGGCAATTATGTTTGCCCTCGAGAATCGTCATGCATGTGACGTGACGTCCTACCTCTGACTATCTCGTAACACCAAATATTAACATACAAATGTCTTACGTTACACGCGCGTAGATAGGTACAGTCAGCGACATGGTAGTATAGCCCTTTTTGTTAAATTGTTGCACTTATACCTCACGCTACAAGAGATTCTGGTACCTTAGGGTATCCGTTGCTGACCGCACTGTCAACGCCACCGAGATTTCCATTTGTAGGATACTCGAGCTTAAATCGCTGACGGTACCATACCAGTGATGGTACGACTGGACACAGTCTAGGATACCCCATGGTAGCTCAGCTCTTACCGCGCGCGGCATAAGGGCGCCAATCGAACAAAAATGGGTATCCTAGCGTAAGTCTTTTGCATCTAATAATGAGATGATTTATGCAGCGTCCAGTGGCACCTTCACTCACACTAGATGGATGAAGAGACCACTCGGCACTGCAGTACCTGGGACATTGTTTTAGATGGAGTAGGCTTGCCCAGCACCTATACCATCCTGACAGCATATTCGGCCTAGCCCACAGGAAAGACAGTGAATACGTGTGGAGCCAACTAAACTAATTAAGAAACTAGTCTGTCTGTACCAATAGTCATCAAATAATCAAAATTCAAAAACAATCTTAGAGAAATCGGGGAGCACAGAAATCCATCGGCTACGTGACTTGCCGTGACTATTTGCAATAGTCGTGTCATTGACATTGATGGCCACTGAAGATGCGTAATCAACCGGTCCCAGACCTCGGAAGTTCTAGATAGGTAATACAATAAAATATCTAAGAAATGGATATGCCTAAGAATGTTGTTTGATCTAGCGCTAGGTCTGAAATCCGGGATAGCAGAAAGTTGTGTACCTACCGATGAGTAAGTAGGTACAGTTGGCCACACGCTAGGATACCCCTTTTTGTTCTATTGGCGCCCTTATGCCGCGCGCGGTAAGAGCTGCCATAGGGTATCTGTGACTGTGGCCGACCGTACCTAGACTTCAACTGCTCTTTTACTAGTGGTTCACCCCGAACTGTGAACTCGCAACCCCATATCTCGGCAAGCCCTAGACCGATTTGACTCATGTTCGAAGTAAAAAAAATATTTTTGTTTCATTTATCCACCTATCAAATTTCATGACGATCCGAGCAACGATGCTCATGTTATCGTCGAACAAACATTAGTATTCATATTCGTAATATTGGGATAAAGGGATCGGTTTGGAAGCAAAGAGTAAAAGAACGAAGTACGATCGCAATGATGGCAAAAATGCTCTACATATTTGTAATAATTGTCACTGCCTGTTAAGGTAGTGTTTAAAAGCAAATAAGTGTCGGCACCGCCAGTAGGGCGACATTGACAGTGGCAGTTGGTGGACGGATGCGCAGGCGCACCTGCTAGGCTGGCACATGGCGATCATGCGCGCATGTCGTTCGATAGGGTAGCGACTAGCGAAACTTGTTAAAACTACAACACATTTATTTTTTAATACTTTTGTATGCTTCAAAAAAAGTAAGTTAAAAATTGGTCCTAGACAAGACTTCCTTGCTCGGAGATGCTCTATCTATTGCTATGCTTTCTAAGACGTATAATTGTGGGAAATACAGAGTATTGAAAAGAGGTCCTGTCCGAGAAGCCCATTTTACTCCCAAATACAAATAACCAATCTTTTTGAAAGGGCAAAACATAAAAAATAATCTGGTGTTCGATACAAAAAAACACCAAATGTGTATAGAACAGCCGATATACCGGACCCATAGTAAATGGTTGATTATATTGATTTTAATAGTTCAGAGACCCTCTCAAGTATGACAAAACATTTCTGTAACATCCCGTACGGAACTGTAAAAAGAAAAAAAAATACATCTGCAGTAATTGAATCATTTGTCTCATCATCATCAATCACTGTAAGAATAACATTTTGAATTCCGTCAATTTGTAAATCAATACCAGTTTACCAATAGTATTCGGTCGATTACCGTGGCTCGTCCAAAAAGAGGCCTAAGGCCGTTTTTTTTCTGACACAAATAAAATTTTAATAACACACCTTTCTCACATGAATAAAAATATTTTCATGTTGTAATGTTTTAATGATGCCTACCAACCAAGTGAATCAATTATTATTGAAGTATCAACACACCTATAATACCTACGAGTATGTTCAAAATAAGTTTTATCTGTAGGTTTGTAGAATGAACTAAAAACATCAAAAGGGGTTGCTATTGGGAGAATGCCGACCAGCCCCTCTACCCTTGACGCTATTGCGATCCAATTGAAAAAGTTTAAAAATTAATTTCTCTTTGAATTCGCATAGTAATGCTTTGATTTTAAATACTTTGTAATGTTTATTCAAAGGTAAGGCTGTTTTATTCAATAAAAACACAAAATTCGTCTTAATTTGTAAAATATTAAATTTTGTAAATTGCGCCATATTGCGGCCGCATTGGAAAAGCGCGTCAAGGGTAGAGGGGCAGTTAGGTAGTACAACGGAACCCATATTATGATTAAACAACCACATTACTTATTCATAAATCGAATAAAAAAAAACAGTGTGATAATAAGCAATGACAACGACCTCACACAGCCAATCTGGCGAACGGGATTTGAATTTTTGAATATCGAAATTCGAAATGCGTCGATAAACGTCACTTAATTTCCACTTGAGATTTCCTTTTAAACGCGAGTGCCAAAGATGGCGTCAATAATATCACAAAATAATTAGCAAATGTCTGATTAAATGCAGTTTAAGCGTTTAATTTGTTATCGAATTAACATGAAAGGCGTTATTTGCTTCATCATTTGCACCTAAAGTGCTTTAAGCGTACTTTGGACCAAGTGCAAAATGCTCGCTCGGGTAAAATACGCTGAATATGGAAATAACCACAAATAACTGTAATGGGCTGTAAATTCATGGAAACACTAGTGATTTTACATTACGTGTCAACTTTACTTCATGTTCGACTAATGCTGGCATGCATTTGGGAGTGTATGCCGGCCTTATTTATTGCAAAGAATCACAGAAACGCCGAGAATCGAAACTGCAAGTTTAGGTGCAGTCTTTGGACTGTAAATCAGGTCTCTAGTCATGAGTTTTTATTATTTACGCAATACTTTAAAATATTTACATTTCTTTTGCATTTTGTGGGAAAAAGATGGTTCAATCGTTTTTTTTTTTACTTTTGGGTGCATGCTATTTTTTTCATGTCGTGGTAATAAGGGATTTTCTGACAGCTCATAAGTTGTAGTTCCAAATTTGTAACTAGATGTCGCTGACGAGACATGTTCTTTTTTTATGCCAGTCCGCGCTCGTTGGCCTACGTACATACGTCCAAACACATTTAGGTATTAGTCGTGGAGCAAAATGAAGTGTTTCCGGATTTACCATTCACTCATACAAGAACATTAACAAAGTCGTGCACTTTTTCATGTACTGTAAAATGGAATGACGGCTACGACGATGAAAGATGAAGTCACAGAGCAATGAAGTGAAGAAGTATTTTTGTTGTAGTAAGCACTAATTTACTTTGTGATAGAAAACATGTCGTATCAACGCCATCTGTCACAGCTTTTAGAACTATTTTTTTATTTTTTTTAGCTGTCAGAAAATCCCTTATTTTGCAATTTATTTTAGTAGATATCTCCAAGGTATGATGTTCATGAACTTCAAAACTCACTCACACACTAGCTTTTAAGGAGCTCCTAACATATTTTTCGCCAAAAAGGTTTCATGTACAACAGCTGATTCAAATAACACGTTATCAAAGAAACAAGAAACAATTTTACTTACGTATCGTACGAATGCTGAAACTCACACATTCGCGTCATACGTATGTACCTATACACACAACAGTACGTCGATCCTTATTTGCTAGCACTCTACTCGGTTACGTTACGGGCGACTTTATAACAAAAGTTGCACTCTGACGTGCTGTCGTGTGTACATCGCTATTATTAGTGGTGACATTGAAAACAACCTCTTTGCGAAGGTAAAATCAAATTTTCAGTAGTTTTTGATAAGATATCTTGTTGGATTACGTAGGAAATGAGGAGAGTATACTTTTATTGCTTAATGTACACCGATTTCTGAATTAAGAACTAAGCAAAATCAAATACTAAAGTATTTGATTGAAAAAAAAGAATGTGATAAAGTTTAGTGAATTTCTCAATTCAGAAACCGGCTACAAAAACTAGCTACAAAAAGTTTGAGGGTAAAAGAAACTAGAAATTGCGACTCAGTAGTCAGTACTCACAAAAGGTTCCATGTAAGTATTTTTATTCAAATCGCTAGGACTACGTCAGTGAACCAACCTTGGACTTCGCCATAGCAAGCACAGAGCACACAAAACTTCCTTTTACACTGCTGCAGGAGTTCACGGTTCGACGTGACGCGGTGAACTAAAGTGGCAATGGAACTGGTGGCAGGAGAAAGGTTTGAGTTTGAGAAATGCCATGGTAGGGCGGACGTGGCCAACCGTTGCGTGACCAAGTAGGCAGGATCGGAACTATAATCTGACAATAATAACTTGACTGGTGAGCGCAGAAATTTAGAATCTATTTTAAAGACAGTAAGAGCTATGTCAAGTTAGTTACAGTGCAGAAGATGAGACTTGTAACGTCATGGCAACAGCCAAGTTCATCATTTTTATTTTGTGTGTTTTTTATACTGATCCAAGTGTAAGTGCTTAAGTTTATTCTTAAGGTTGGACAAATCTATTTGAAAATAATATGGTTACTTACATACTCATTGTAACTTACAAAACATTACCTAATATATACCCTCAGTTTTTTATAAATAGCTTACTTAAGGTTGGACGATAGCATCGTGGCGGAAAATTCAATTTTTTCACAGTTTTTTGTAAGTTACAAATTAGGTAATTTTTTAAGTTACAATGAGTAAGTAAGTAACAGTATTATTTTCAAATAGATATGAGAAGAATGTAAAATAGAAAGCACCACCTTTACAGTCTCACGGGAAATTTTCCCGTACAAGTAAGAGAATAAGAGCAAGCCTGTACAGGTATAGGTTGATGTTCTTTTGACTGTATTTTTAAGTCACGGCAGCATCATGCAATTTAAAATGATTCATTATGTCCTCTTTTCCTCAAAGATCGGTATATCTTTATCAGATTCAATCTCGTGTGACTGAAAAACTTTTCTAAAGCCATTCAAAACTCAGTTTATACAAGTTGTCACAGAAAAAAAAACAACTTTAATTTCAAGAGCTACTCTAAAATCTGAAAAAAAAAATTACGCGTAGATTGTAGAGCTGACTTTATGATAAAAATATGAGTTCATGAGTTAAACGACCTTAGCACGCAGAACAGTAGAACTTTTCCGCATCAGCCTGTATATATGGGCGTACCTACTACAACTACCAACTATACAAGGTGATTATGTATTTGAAACACCATTCCTCGGATCACCTCTACAATTTGTCGTAGCCACCGAGTGTGACACATAAAATTACAGTCAAGGTGAAATAAAAAACGGCGTGTAAGCCCGCATGCTCACTCATAATGTCAGGTTAATGAGTTCACAACACGTGTCGTGTGGGGCGAGTGTGCTGTTACCATTATTTGTACACTCGAGTTGAAAAGTTACCTGATGTGAGAATACCAATTTTTTTTTCACTTACACCATTTCTCAGTGACGCTCAAAGTGATTCATATTAAATATGTTTGTATTACGACAATTTATGTCAGTTTCAGTCTTCACTTCTAAACTTCTAAAGTTCTGCTTGTATGGCATTCTTTCGTTGTGTATAAACAGCCGAACAATCCCAAGTAACGTAGTAACTATTTATCTTATCTTTGGTAACTGGTAAAGTTTAAAAGAGACTTACCAAATTAAAAGATGAATCTTCTGTTAAATCCAATGTACAAATCCTGAAACAAAAAAAAACATTGGTTTAATATGTGTAGAAAGGCACAAAACGCATAGAACAAAGTAATCGTGAGACATTCTTCTTTATACTGCGTGACGGAGAGTCAAAACATGAAAATCGCCTTTAATATTTTCTTTCAAAAGGCCGCAGCATAAGCTTCACTTTGTGTAAATTAGTCTACAGTATTCAATACAAACAATTTCCATACAAAACTGAGCTTCGTTCGAGTACAATTTATTAGCCCATTATCACCAGGATATTATTATCTTATACAGCCTACAGCGTAAACTTTACAGCCAATATAGTTAGACCTTTACCGAAGCTATTGTTGTGATGATTTTATTGTTACCTTCACAGGTCAAGTGTGAATGGATTGGGGCTCTTAACAGGCGTCATAAGATGTATTTCCTATTGCTACTTCATATTGAAGGTATGGGATTTTCTTGATGAAAAATTGTGAACAATTAAATTCACATAAACGGGATTTAGTCAGCTAAGTACCAAATTATCATCATTTTCATTAATGATATCCTGAATGTTAAACATTTTTTGTGTTCTAGAAAAGTCGAAATCAAATGACTCTACATAAGCCTAGTCTAAATTTGGTTTGGACACTCAACACCACCTTAAACTTTAATTAATACACTTAAATAATAACTGACTTCAAACCACACTGAAAAACGAATAATTAGGAGAGTCTCAGTCTTCAATGTCTGAAATCACTTTTGTATTTTAATTTGGTATAGATTTTCGAACTATTTAAGTCATTAAAACCACTGAACATCTACTAAATGCTAACTAGACTTGCAGCGAGTCCTATTTCTGAGACTGCGAACACGAAAACAATACTTCATTACCCTCACAAATCATTGCATTATGAAAATGAACAGTTTCCTACTAAAAAGTTTTCCTCGTAGAAGCAATTGTTCGCTATAAATCCGTACATTCATTCCCTAAGGCGTAACAAGAGCCGAGATGCATTGAATCGATATCTGGCTCACAAAATAAATACAAATAGACGACCATCATTTTATGGTGGATCTCACTAACTTTTTTTATAAGAACACAAAATATGACCCTTTTCACGTTAGCAAAATTGCACGAGTTTCTCACCCGCGTGAATTTCAGACACGATAGACTAAAATATGCAAATTTCTAAAGAAAAACATCCCGAGGAGCCCTTCTGAACATTGTTGCTATAGGAAAGACATGAGCGGGAATAGCCGGCTGTTTCTTTGTAAACCTAACCTCCTTTAATTACATAACTGACATTGCTGAACTGGCACAAAATGTGACACCTGCCGCCTTTAAAATAAGGTACCTATTAAAAAAAAAATTTTTTTTGTCAAGGTTGCTTGCGTGTCGCTGCTGCCAGAGTGTGTTTGATGTGATGACAGTGTATTTTCCAGCCAGTAAGTAAGTAGTTTTAGACGAAAAAACCTTAATTAACCTTTTACACGTATTTTTCTGGAGTGTCAAGTGGTTTTGACATCATGTTTAGTCAATTATTTTGTTTGACAATAATTTCTGTATTAATTAACGTCAGTGTCTAGTCTAGTCAACGTACAGAAAATGCCGATGAACAAAAACATCAGCTGCAAAGTGCTCCCCTTACCCGGCACCCGCCAAATGAATTCCCGCCATTTCGTTAGTTTTTTTTTATTGAAAATGCATGCGATTCTCGTGTGACCTTCTTTCCTGGGGTTTTTGCACAAAAATGAACGGCAGGCAGGATAGAAATCTGTTCCCACGGGGCCTGGGAAGTGCGGGATGCGTTCCTTGTATTCTAACCTGTCAGGCAAAAGAAGTGCGACAGAAGCACTGAAATGTCATTGCCTCCGCTCTAACGTGTTGTGTGTCGGATGGCACTAAACATTTAAAAAAAGGTTGATAGGTGACAATGACTGGTGTTGATCACTATTTAGTAATTAGGTGATGTTACAGATGACAAAAGCTCCCCGTGAAAAAAAAAACTTCTTCATACAAATGGCGTCAATTAGCTACGATTTTAAGACAATTGAAGAGTTTTTCAGAATCAGCAGGACCCCTTCAGCTTTATGACCACTAAAAGAACCATGGGCACTTTAGTATGAAGCCTGGCCCCATTGACACATTAAAAGTGATGGATGAGACAAATGTCAAATGAAAGCCCTCGAAGAGTACTTAATTTGATTGTATGTCAGCTTATTCGAATTCTAGCGGGCAGCCAGCAAAAAGTGTTGATGTGAGTTGGTACCTCCGTTGTTTTAACTATTGGGTCGTTGCGAGTATTTAACATCGCTGGAGCATTCGGTTTTGTTTAGTGGAACAGGTTAAATGTCACGAACGACGGCGACGAGTAAAAATCCACGAATTCCCGAGAAATCCCCCACGCTCGGCTGTCACGATCGCGTTTTGGGGTTTCGAAGAAGTACTTGAAACTTGTTATTTTTTAAGCACAAATTCAAGAAGTTCAAAATGGTAAAACAGTTTCTATCTCATCATCATCATCAGCCTTTTAACAGTATCTACTGAATAAAGGTCTCTTCATGCTCACGCACTTCTCACGATCCATACGGAAGACATTGTGTGTCTACTTGCACTGAAAATGTGTCGATTGAATACAGTTTGATCTCTATCTCTAAAATTTTATGTTTCAAATCCGCAGCAGATTTTGATAGCGTCGCAAACACTTCATTCAGATCTACCCAGTAAAGTGACATATCAAACCAAAAAGTTTACATCCAACGATTACAAGACCATTACAGCCCACTCATAAAACAACGCTTCTTAGCCATAAATATTTCTCAAAGAACTTCAGGATCTGCCAAAACCGCAGGGTGCGTGCGCGCATAGAGCGGGGGGGGGGGGGGATAATTAGGCGGTACGGGAAGGGGGGAGGTCGCTGACCTGCGCAGCCTTCGCGTCATTCGTCCTAGCTCCTAGTTAGATGGTGCTTTATACCCATGCAGCTTAAAGGTTAGATATGTTTTTGCAGGTAGAGTCAGCCAAACCAGTCTTGCCTTGCTTGTTTGTAGTGGGTGGGTGGTAAAATCAGGTAGGTATAAAGAAAATTGCAAGGAGTATGTCATGCTGTAATTTTTACACAAATTAGTCTTGCAAGCTTTATGTTTCCACCAGCGAGTGCAAAAAACTCTCTTGTCTTTGACCGATTTCATTGCGACGGGCGTACACCACACACATCGTGTATTTATTTTCGTTATAAAAATAAAATTAATATAAATCGGAACCAATTCAAGCGATTCCTACAAAAGTGGAGCTAAGTATATCAATAATTTATAGGCTTTTCTCACAGATTAACTTATTGGGGGACCCTGTGAATATTGTACTAACACCTAATTTCACACTCGAAATTCATTTCGAGAACTTATTAGGCCACCATTGTTGTCGTTCGTTCCGAATTACGTAATGCTGCCAACCAATACATTGAAACTGATTGCTGATTTGACAAGAACTTTTTTCTGGTATAAATAAGCTGACGCCACTTGCTACGAAATTCTTTGCTTCCTGAGAAATCTACGAGACGAATCAAAGTAAACTGGACAGCTCTACAATAGAGCAGAGACATTCCGCTAGTAATTCCATTTGATTATTAGTAAACGTCGCTTATTAACGTAATTACACATAGATATTAGTCCATTGTATATGTCAATTACTGTAGGTACCATCTAGCGACTTGCACATCGAAGACTGGAAAGAAATCGTGGGAAGATGAAAGATGCGCTTCTGTATTTAAAAAGAGCAAATTATTGGACCGCGACCTGTCATACCAATCTTTTCTTAAATATTCAAATTCTTCTTCATCGATTGTTACTTTTTCGTCACACTAATTGCTTTAAATATCTGGCCAGCATGTGCGTATTAAAATCTCGACCTCTCCGCAATCTAGTCCGAATTTTTAAGAAAAAAATTCGGCTTGAGGGTCCTTAATGACAACAAATGGGCAGAGCGTCGGTAATGAATAAATAATTGCGTAGAAACATTCCTCACTCGCACGGCTTCACAAAAGCTGGTTTTGTTAGGTTATAATTACAACAGTGATTACGGGCGAGGCGGTCGGCGCCTGAGAAATCGCCTCCATTGTTGTCTAATATTCTGATTTTTTGGAGGATATTCCCTCAGTAATACCTATCTTTTCACTGTCTAAGTATAGGAATGGCAAGGCTTAATAATAACTTGTCTCTCTAAAAATGTTAAGGAATCCCAACTTGAAATGCCTTCCGAAATTCAATTAACAAAACCAGCAGAACATCAATTTAGAACCAATAGAACATTTCGTAACTTCAGGAAATTGCCATAGCCAAACGTGGGAAGAGATGCAAAGACAAAACGGAGTGCTTGGCCACTTACCTATGTAAAAATGACCCTTATATCTATCCCATTAAGAGTCACAAAAGTCACAATACCTCGGTCAGTCAGTATCCTCGGTAATAGAGGCGCTTTCTTGCGTCGGCACTCGGCAGCCGCTGTCATTGCCATAACGGTACCACAAATGGATACTATGACGTTGCATGATTCCATCATAACTCGGGATCGACAAACTATGGGGCCTCTACTCACTAACCACGAACGAGCCATCTCTACGAGAAGAAACTTCGGCGTTGAAGACCTGTACTCGTATTTCGTATTCGCGTGAGGGTTTTCGCAACTCGACGGCTGATGAGCCTATTTTGCGTGGAAAGAGCTCTAACTTTGGAAGGGGTGCAGTGCACCTTATTTCTTTAGCAGACTTTATTATTAGTGTTCCAAACATGTTCTTAGCCTGTAACGCAATGATGCCAAAATGGGCTCCCAGTTGACGGCTTCAATTACGATTTATTAATGCTGTCAGTCCTTTTAATGTTTTTAAGGCGCTGGGCATAGTGAATTAGCCCGCGCGCAAAGAAAAATGCACAAAATCGATTCCTGTATCAAATACACTAAAAAAATCGAAAATGTTCACATATCAAACCCTAGAATTAGGTAAGACCTATCTAAAACAGCCAGTTTTGTGTTGATACCCATAACAGATTGCAAGATATTTTGTTTGAAAAGAAGTGCGCCGCCTATTTTTTTTCATCAAAAATATCTTCAAAACGTTTATGAATGTCAACACGAAACTGGCTGTTTTAGATAGGTCTCACCTAATTCTAGGGTTTGATATGTGAAAATTTTCGATTTTTTTAGTGTATTTGATACAGGACTCGATTGTGTGCATTTTTCTTGGCGCGCGGGCTATTCACTATGTACAGCGCCTTAATAGTAGATTGTTACCCGAGGGACTAAAACACAATTTTTAAGGCGAGAGTGTTTCTTTGAATCCCGAGCGGAGCGAAGGATTCTAGAGTAGAATCCCGAGCGTAGCGAGGGTTTCTCAAGTAGAATTCTGAGCGCAGCACGGGATTCAAAGAAACTTTTTTTTTTATTTGGCTCTCGCCGCGCGCGGTTTATTTTTTTGTACTGCCAGTTTCTTCTCCATACATTGTTCGTGATTTATCTCTTTCAATGTTTTATGTGGCCTCTTTCGTCATTTGAACTTTTACTTACAATATCCACATTCCAAATTCAAATCACTTTTAGTCCCTCCGGGATTAAAAAGCTATTATAGTCCCTGTTTGCGGGGAACGTACTAGGTATTTTCGAATAGATGTGATAAAAAGAATATTCTAATTCTAATGCTAGAGTATTACTTCTCCAGCTGTAGGAGAAAAATGAGGAAACCCCGGTTTTGTCCTTCTGCTGGGACACCATCGACACGCCATTGCGTTACAGGTTAAGTCCCCTGATTGGTTCCAAATCTTGAGTAGGTGCACTAACTACACCGTGGTCTCCGTTCTTGCCGACCAAACTTTAACTACATACAATTTCCTTTCGATCCGCGTCCGACGAAATTAAAAAAAGGCACAATATAGCGTAGCGTGCTTCAATGCGACCGGCCGCGCCCTATTGAAAATTGATCCTGTTTATAATTAAAGATTGTGAAATATAATGAAATTTTATAGTATGCTAACCTTCATGTTTTGGTGGTATACAAATCCAATCTATGGAGTGGAGTGAAGCCACGCACGACTCTACGAAACATTACAAAGTGTTCTCTATACAAGGTGTTTCAGAAAGGTCGTGTTACGCTGAAAGGGGTCATTTAAATCATCAATACAAGCAACTTTTACTATGGGGCCAAGTGCGAAATCTCGAAAAAGATATCAGCTGTCCCATACAATCCCTACCGTATTTACCTATGGAACAGCAGATTTTTTTTTCGAGATTTAGCCCTTGGTCCTATAGTAAAAGTTGCTTGTATCGATGAGTTAAGTAACCCTTTCAGTATCACAGGGCCTCTCTGAAATATCCTGTATATCTATCTATCTATTTACTTTTGGTTAGCACGTTTTTTTTTAAATTAGAATTAAAATTTTATTAGAACATAATTAAATACAAACTATAAATATGCGAACTAAAATTAAAATAAGCTAAACTGAAACTAAAATTAAAAGAACCAAAAATAATATTTACAAGTAAAAGACCTGCCCCAGGTCGCTGTCCCGCGGCAGTGAGCCCAGAACGCTGGCGACGACGTTGCCTCTTTGGATAGCCAGGCTTATCCTCTGGCCGAGGTACGCGCCAGCCCTTTGGTCTCCCGAAGCGTCGATTAGGCGCCATGTACCCATCGTCTCGACCCCAAACGGCGCAAATATGTAATTGTTTCCAATTGAACCATATTTGCGCCGCTTGAGGCTTTCGGCTATAGACTGTACTTATTTAAGTAACCACCAGCAACCGCTTTACTCAAGCATGGAAGCGCTCGTTATGATTTTTGCCACCATGTCAATGTTTGCCACCATGGCAATGTTGCTTAGTTTGCCAATTCGTTGTGAATCGCTAGTCAAAGTAGTCAAGCTAGGGTCCGAGCACATTAAACACAACATGACGACAACATAATAGAAATAACACTACGAGAACCTCCAATAGCAGCCTCTTTCAACCTTTATCAAGACCGGACCCATTTCACCATCGGACCATGAGCCACAAACCGCTAAAAAACGTTTTACAGCAACTCTTTACCAATGCAATAAAAAATCAAATGCTATGCTTTTGTAGTTAAAGTGTAAGCCACATTTCGCCACTTGACACATCATTCCAATCTAAAACTGAATTACGCTCACTCAGAGAATCACTTTACGATTTTTATAAGGTTAAAAAATGCTACAACTTAAACTTTCGTAAGCACTGCACATTTTTATATCGTTAAAAAATCGCTCGGGACAGGACTGGAAGTCTGGAACCCGCAACATTTGCATCCTTTTTTAACCTTATAAAAGTTTATAATATTTTATTAGGCATAATAGTGACGATTCTTAAACTAGTACAAAAAAAACCTTTACAATGTTCCCTAGCACGGGTTAAAAACAAAAATATGGCTGGTTAATTTTCTTCCTTGAAATAGAACCGCGGCCCACGGACCCCAGGTAGAGAAACCTTGTCCTATAGAGGCAGAATATTAACCCCGACATCCGACAGGATAGATGGAAGGGACTGCGGTGGGCGCAGTAATGACAACCGGTGAGAATCAGAGCCTATAATCTAGCCCTCCATTCACTTCTACACTGTCGTGTGTCGGTCCACTGCGAATGACTCAAATGACTCAAATGAATCAAGTGATGTGAGGGTAGATTGTCAACCATCACCACAACACTAAGAACACTCGTCGCTCCAGTCTGCCCGTGACCACGGCCGCTGCAACGCAGCCGAAACCTCGGGATAATAAAGTTAGGTAATTTATTTACCTGTTAAACGTACCGCGATTCGACCTGTTCCAAACAAAATTATGTGTGAATAACGCGAATCATTAAAAGTTACCACTTCTACACTGTCTTCAGTTTTATTCAATCCTTGTAAAAGTAAGACTTACTTACCTGATTTTTCAATCCTCAGTTAAAGCCCCAGTTAGTGTATTCGACCAAATTATTCGTTCCATTTTCAAATAATTACTGAATACTTAGTGCGTATCTGGTTGGCGATTGAAAAATCGGACCTAAAGAGCGTACTTATACAGTAGGTACAGATGAATCTGTTGAAAAATCTGTTGCTGTCTCGCGTGCACAAATCTGAGCGAAAGGGAAAACCTGAACAAAATCTACAAAATCGAGGTTCTGTATTTCCCACTTTCCTTTCTCATAATAACTATTCAAAAATTCACCATTGATATTACAAAAAAATACTTGATTTCGGACCTTTTTTTATTATTTAAAGTTGTTAAATAAGTTTACCAGACGTCGTTTGCTGCCCCCGCTTTTAAATATGCATATTATTATTTGAATTTTCGATATCCTGCTGTTAACAATAATTTATCGAAACTTCTAAAGTCGCATGCGTAAAGAGGTTTATTTTGAGTAACGGATCCAAACCAAACTTATCAGGCTTAAAACGAAATATGGTAGTGGTATATTAACTCTATTAACCTAATGAGCACAAATCCGTTTTATGAAGTGTTAATTAGAACCAAATTTGTTGCATTGGGTAGGTTAAGAGTGGTGGCGAGTAGAACCGTGGCTAGATCTCATGGTTCAGTCTCCGATAGTGGTATGTACCCAAAAAAAAAACTTGTTTACCTAAGTTGGTACTGTGAATTTATAGTTTAAGTACACAAGATTTTAAAGTGCTCTGCCATATATAGCCACCATAATTTGATAATAATTTTGAATTTATTGCTCCGGAATAGAGACTGAAACTAATGACAATTTCGTACAAAGGTTTCAATACTTTTTAATTTCTTATTATTACGTATTACTTATTTTCTAGTTCATAATAGGTAATTCTAATACCTACAATTTATTTAGCATTTAGAAATTCTTATCCCTATCGCAAATAACCACTGCCTAGTGAAAGAAAACCGTGGAAAGGAAGATTTTTTAAAGATTTTTTTAGATAATAAAAAATATTTTATCTTAAAAACCTTTTTAATTTTAGCACGGGTAATGGCTTTATAAACTACAAAACGTAGAAATGAAGATATTAAATTCTTATTTAAAAAAAAAACATTTGGTCGTAAACATAATTATTTCGTTTACCATAAGTCGCATTGAAAGACTATTTGCACGGAGAGTTCGTTAGCGTAACTGCAGTTAGTGAACGGTGGTCTTCGGCTAACTAACTGTTAAATGCCACGGCGTTATCAAGCTGCTATATTACTACACTATACAGGGTGTTACAAAAGGTTCTAAATCTATTTACCCGACTGCCCAAAAGGACGGTTATTTCAACAGTAGGTGATAGGGGTCACATCTCGATTTTTTTTTCTCTATGACGTTCCCTTGTTTTTTACTTTAGTTTTTTATAAAGCACTAACTCGTGCTAGGGAATATTATATTTTTTTTTAAAAGGTTAAACAACTCGCTCAGGGACAGGACTTAAACCGGCAACCTCTTGCATACCTTGCAGCCGCTATACCAATGGAGCTAATTGAGATTGAATAAAGGCCTTAAAATTAATAAAATGTCTAATAAGCGCTGTGGCGGTAGAAAAGTATTTTACAAATATTGATTTCTCTTTTTTTTACTGGGTAGGTATGTTTTATCAACTAAAAACTGTGCACTAAGCACACAATACTACCTAAATACAAAAACAACACTTTTGAAAAAAAAAGTAAGATGTAGCCTGTACAATTGTACATGTCCCACTAGCTGGGCAAAGGCCTTCTCTCAGAGAGAGAGTTCGAGCTTATTACCACGCGTGCTCAATGCGGGTTGGCGATTTTTGCGTTGAGGGTACAGTGCCCCATACGCTCAGGTTTCCTTACGATGTTTTCCTTCACCGTCAACGAGTGGTATTGCTACTACAAATTCACAAATGTACGTAACTTTGAAATTAAACCAAGTCATAGATACGTGCCCGCACCGGGAATCGAACCTAGGACCTTTCGCTTCAGAGTCCACTGTTCTACCCACTAGACCACCACCGCTACTTTTGAAAAAAATAAATAAAAAAAAAAACAAAAATGATTGAATTTTGTTTTAACTTTTTTAACAAAAATGTCTACTGTTGATGACCAGTTGGTTACACCCTGAAAAAAGAGTTAGGACCTTTTGTAACACGTTGTATTACTACACTGGTTAATGTTGTTAGGCATCTGTGCTCACTTCATCTGATAGGGGATTGCTGTTCGTGCTTTACAGCGCTATGATAATGGTAATGGAATTTATTAGTGTGAATTTGTAAGGCTTTCTAGAGACAGGTTCAAAAATTTTGAAACAAAAAATCAAAGAAACTTTGCTAGCGTCCATGCAGGATTTGTTGCAAAGTACGAGTAATCACTAAAGTTGTTAAGTAGGTACCAAGAGAATGAAGCAATTTAAATGCAGCAAAATAAAAGTTTCCTTACCATCTGAATAGCCAGTTAGTCAGCCATAAAATTAAAATTCGCAAAAATTCGAAACTACTTCGTGTAAAAATTCAAAATTCGAAACTAGAAGCATCGTGAGTGGTTAAGAAAAGCAGAGAGCAGCTCGAAACGCCAGCCAAATTTTTTCAAAAAGGAGGTTTTATTTCAATTCCAACCAGCCAGTCCATCTAACCTTGGTTGATGCCAGTGGCCAGCAAACGGAAACCGCGCGGCGGGCCGTGACCGAGCCCCGCATGCGACGACTAGCTTAGACCCGCGGCTGTGGTCGGCTGTGGCCTTTATATCGGTGAAAAAAACTCAATTCTTTGCATCTACTCGTATGTTCGATAATTAAAACAACATTCAGTGGGACATTAACTCACACTATATGGGTGAAATGAACATTATCCGCATGTAAGTAGAGACTGGGACATGTTTTTGAATTTAGATGAAGTGGGCTTGACATAAGTGTATTTATTTATTAATTAATTAAGGAATGCCAACAAGAAATACAATAACATTTTGTAAGTGGTACAATTATAAAGTTTTATCTCTATTTGTTTTCTTAATTACAGGCAAGGAGATTTTAGATAAAAACAATGCATCTAGACGCCCGAGCTTTTTAAATGTATGCTCTAGAAATGTAAAATTTTACGCTCACTGAAAATGTATACTGAAAAATACTGGAGTGCCTAAGATATGGATTATTAGAGATGGGGATTTGGCACATAACCAAGAAACTTAATATTATGTACGACAACATACTAGCTCGTGATTTTTCACAGCCTCTATTCTGTGATCCATTGACTCATGTCAAAAATACTTTGACTTCCGTTAACTACATTATAGGTGAAAGCCGCCGTTCGCTGCTTAAAGCAACAAACGAACGAACATACAGATAATAATTCTACGATTGTAAAGACACCCAACTCTGAACAGGTTTTAATATGAAAATTATTAATAACACTTTTATGTGAAACTCGAGTAGCAAACGGACAGACAAGCAGATATTTCAGCGCACGATCGCAGAGACAAGTCATAACACGGAACAGGTTTCCAATTGAAAATTATCCACACTTTTATGGGAACGTTGAATGATGATATGCAAGAAAGGATTCATGTTATTCCGCCTTAGGAATTAAAGTGAGTTTAGTTTGTTACTAGCCACTGTGATTTCACATAAGAAATACCAAAATGCCAACAAATGGGGAAACAAACGATTTTGTTGCAAAGATCCATAAAAGCAACTGTCAGTAATCTCGTGACCATCATCATCCTCAAACGATATGCTTGGATTTCTTGAGTTCAAGAATTCGATAAACGCTTGCTTCAGGTAGTTAGAAGAGTGAGACAGCGCCGATTTTATCGCGCTTTTTATCTCGATATACGAATAGTGCAGCTTACGTAGCCTATGGCTGAGTTACGACTATGATGTAGGTATATCCCTTTTTTGTTTTCATCTAAGTGTATCTCACTCTTTTGTTTGAAGTAGAGCGGGATAGCTAGAGAAAAGTTATAAACCCATGGATAAGCTCTAATTCAGCCTTATGCTACGCGAGCTGGGACTGGATATTATAAGACGATCAATCCTGGATTCTCTCGAATGCCAGTGGCATAATAGATTCTCTACACTATTACCTCAAAATTACAATGAGAAAAGAGATAGAGGACGTATATCTTCTTGAATTGAAGTCAATGTTTTCGCAAAACTTCCTAACGAGGCGACAGAGTTCCCATCGGCAACCAAACCGACCCAACCAGCCCGATTATTAGATAAACACGCAGTAAAACAAGTCGGGCCATTGACAAATATCCTATTAGCTCCCACATGTGGAGTTATAAACTGATCTTGTTAACGCGGCCTGCGAATTTAGCCAACTAACCTGTGGGCACTCGCCTTTTGCGCGAATGTGCATGCGCAGAGCCGGCGACAGGGGGCAAGGGTAGGGTTACCATATTATTATCTCAGCATTTGTCCTGAGATCACTTTGGATTTTTGACACTTTTCAGAATTCCGGCCGGATTTTGAAAAACTCAACGAATCTTCGATTTTTTAGAATGTTCGATGTATACAGGGCGTCCCACGGCTATGCCACATGGAGGGAAAGTACCTTGAATATTGTAGATGGAACATTTTACTGAAAGAAGACGTTATTTTAATTTTTAAAACAATTTAAACTGCATTCACAGACATTGAAATAATTACATGGTTGAACCGGGTATGGAACCCGTTACATGAGAAAAATTATTACCCTGTAGTTTTATCATACCGATCGAAAGGCTTCATCATAAGGATTATTTTTTGCTAAATAACATAGTGTCAGAAATAAAAGGAAGACCATTAATTTTAACATTTTTAATACAACATTAATCAATTTATCAATGAAAATCACAGTAACAAAAGATTAAAAGTATGAAAATGAAACACATTTTTGAATTATTTCTTTATAATCAGCCAGCCGCATTGCGATGGACAAAATTTTACGCGTCTTTCGGCTCAGAATACGGCTCGATTTGTTGCATACTACCAAGTAAATGTTAAAATTCATGGTCTTCCTTTTATTTCTGACACTATGTTATTTAGCAAAAAATTATCCTTATCATGAAGCCTTTCGATCGGTATGATAAAACTACAGGGTAATAAGTTTTTCTCATGTAACGGGTTCGATTCCCGGTTCAACCATGTAATTATTTCAATATCTATGAATGCAGTTTAAATTGTTTTTTAAATTAAAATAATGTCTTCTTTCAGGAAAATGTTCCATCTACAATATTTAAGGTACTTTCCCTCCATGTGGCATAGCCGTGGGACGCCAGAGATGGGCGATGAATTTCTGCCTTTTCTGCCCAAACGATTTTAATCGGGCAGAAAGGGTTAAAATCGGGCAGAAATGGATTTTTGCCCATTTCGGCGGGCATAAATAGAAATTCACTACAAATTACTTTTTTGTTTATAAAACCTTATTCGGAAAATATTAAATGACGATAATAGGAAAGAAAATTGGTTGCGGTGTAGTGTTGGGGGCGCTATGGGCGCTATGGGCCGAAAACTTAGAATTTAAAATAAAATTAATATTTTTTTTTGACCGGTTACTGATTGTTTAGGTTCTGGAGAGCAAAAAAAGTCCTGTAACTTGATGCCGGGAAACGCACTGTTTTTGATTTATGTTTTTTTTTAATCAAAACCTCATTACCTAAAAACGGTACGTTACCCGGCACCAAGGACCTTTTTTGCTTCCTAGGACCTACCCAATCGATTCCCATTAAAAAAAAACACCTCCAAAGCGACCCAGTTACTACGGGGTGCACTCTAAGTCGATAGCGGAACTTTAAGTAGGCTGTATACTGATCAATACAAACAACTTGTACTAGGTGGCGACAAAAATGGAGCGAAAAAAATATCAGCTGTTTCATACATTTGGCGCAGTACTGAGTCGACCTTTTGTATTACTTAGAGTGCACCCTGTAGTTTCCCGACGCCCGACAGAATAAGTTGGAGTTTTTTTTTTAAGATCTCATATTTAAAAAACGATGCGTATTCCAGCACTTAGTGTTCCTAGCGCCTACCCAAGCAATTCCCGTCAAAAAAGTTTGATTTCACTAAAACAGTAATTTAAAATTTGAAGTACATTTTAGTCTATATCACTAAATAGCTGACCCTAGACCTCAAGCACAAGATGGACACTGTTAACTATTCCGATATTTTTGTATGCAGTGCAGTGTATAGCTTAGGGTGATTGTTTTTCTATTCTGTGAACCATCAACTTACCTACAGTTCGTCCGCTACAGGATAGGACGTGCGTTTCAGAGTATGATACTTTTATTTAATACCTAGGTGTTCGTTATTGGATATCTCTTTCTCTTACTTAGAAGGCGTTATCATGCAGAGCTCACATCAACAACGTCTAGATTTTTTTCCTTGACTTCGTTTTCAACTTTTGTTACTTCTGGCAAACAGAAAAGTAACTTGAAAATTGGAATGCATGTTTTGTAAAGTTAAAAAATCCTTATGGTTTTTTGATTGGATTCTAGACGTATTATAGCGTCTGTAATGGGTTCCAGAAACAGGTGGCATTGTTTCAACATTTTACAAAAATCTTCGTCTAGTAGTGCTGATTTGGGTTATCCTCCATTGGTAAGTGTGTACCTAGCCTTTTCGTGGACAGCCAAGGTATGAAGGGCAACTTTAGTGTTTTGCATACTTTGAAAGCATACCTAAGCAATGACTTCCCCAACGGGTATCAGGGTATCAGTAGGAGATTCCTATCGTATCATCGAATGTCTTTTCACCGAATATAGTTTCATCGACAACGAATCACCGAAAGGTCGGATCACCGATGGTACACTTCATCGAATAGGTCGTTTTATCAAATGCCCTTTACCAATATTTAGAGCTAGAGCAGTAGTAGCCCAGTAGGTACCTACTACAACAGTCTTTTCACAAGCTGCCACCCGGCAGTACCTATTCAAATGTCCCACCACGCGCGTGCCCACTGCGGATTGACGTTTTTCGCATTAAGTATATGCCCGACGTTCAGGTTTCCTCACGATTTTCCCTTCATCAGCAATTATTGTCACTACACATGTAGGACAGATAGACAGACAGCAAAGGCAGAGTTTGTAAGTCCCGTTTAGCACCCTTCGGGTAAGGAAACCAAAACAAGTGTAAAGTCACTATTACATGCTGCCACTGGAAATCAAACCTGAAAAAAAAAAAAAAACCGCCACGCTACTGTCTTTAGGTGAACCAATGTTAAATTTTAGCTTGTAAACCTCACAAAATGCATAATATTGCTTGAAACTCACTTACTCATCCATCACATCATATAATTTTCAATAAGAGTTATTTTTAAATAATAAAGTAGAACGTTCGATAAAACGAACCTTTCGATGATCCGACCATTCGGTGATTCGTTGTCGATAAAACGATATTCGGTGAAAAGACATTCGATGATACGATAGGAAACCGTCACTCACAGGGTAATTTCAAACTCTCGCCAACATTTTTTCTTTTACAATTTTGTCCAGTCCCTACTTTTTTTCTCTTTTCTCATTTAATAATCTTCACATGAGGTTTCATGTTCAAACATTTAAATTAATTTCGTATTTCACCTGTTTGTAGCTTCTTTTGTTACCGATTATGCACCGAATGTAAGGACAAAATTAATTTCATTTCCGCCCGGCGTTTATTATAAATGCCCGGCTTTTATTGGGCAGAAATGGATTTTAATCCAGCGGTGGATTTTAACCCGGGCATTTACCCATCTCTGTGGGACGCCCTGTATTTTTAGTTTTTTTTAATTGTACAAAAACAAAAATAATCTTCTTTGTACATAATTATAGAAACTAATCAAAATCTACTTTGGTCATGTTAATCGCACAAATAAAATCAACACATATTTATTTAGAAAACCCTCAGTTTTATCTTCCACCCGTGCCGCGCGACTCTTGAGCAATGAACAATTGAACATGGCCCCTGAAATCTCTAGTGCACAAAATAAAAAGAGAAAAAAAACTGAAATTGCTACAAATTCTCAGAATTTTTACAGGTAAAATGATTTTTCTCAGGATTTTTTTTTTATCTGGTACGATAGAACGGGGGCCCTATGAAGTTTAAACTGTTTCATTGGGTACCAGTGTGTATTAGAATGTTATGGGTACCAGACTAAAATTAATTTCTACGTTTTCATACTTCTTGAAGCAAAGAGCGCTATAACAAAAAAAAAACGTACTTATGGCTATAAATAACAATTCTACGGTACCATACAAGAGCATTTTATTTTGTTTGTTTTATAGCAATATGTGGCTGCAATATTGGCAAGCATTGCCGAAAAGCATTACCCATTTAGACGTCCCATTAGACAGAGATTTTCACGCACGTTGGTGCGTGCTCTATTTTTTCATTGTACTGGTTAAAATTATTTGGCTATACTTTTATGCTTACATTGCAATTTAGTTTTATAATAATACGAAATACATGAAGCAAAACTGGGACCCGGAATCAGAGTTCCGGGCCTCAAAATTTCTGTCGCCGGCCCTGTGAAAGTGCGCACTAGGTGCCTATTCAGTGGCATTTTATTGGCCCAGTAAGGGGAGGCATGCAAACGGGCGAAGAGTTATTGCCAGTGGCAGTGCAGGTGAAAGATTGCCATCCGTTACCATGGTTACGCGGGTAACAAGCCCCGACGCGCGAATGTGTGAGCAATGAGCGGAATTTCAGTGCTTCTGGTGCCCGTCGCTGTGCCTTAGCCTGTAACGCAATGGTGCCAAAATGGGCTCCCAGTTGACGGCTTCAATTACGATTTATTAATACTGTCGGTCCTTTTAATGTTTTTGTAGTACCTACGTTAAATAATATTGTAATTCTAATGCTAGAGTATTAGTTCTCTAGCTGTAGGAGAAAAATGACGAAACCCCGGTTTTGTCCTTCTGCGTGGACACCATCGACACGCCATACACGCGTTACAGGCTAAGGCCCCTGGCTACTAGACTTTACGGGTTTATATTTTTTGTTCGATCCTGGGAATCCTGAGCATCTGAAGATACTTATGGATGCTTTAAATCGACTAACTGGTCTCACGCGAGGGTATCTGCGCGCTCTACATGTTTTAAATATTAGGCGACACCTAGCATGATGGGCCCTTGATCGAAGGATATGCTTGTTATCTTAAAAATGCTCAGGTACATCGGAAAGTGTCGGAAACGGGCTCTAACGAATATTTTTGTGTCTTAAATTAGTTCGGTGGACTGAAACTTCGATGTGGGCTGAAAGCGAGAAACGCCACATTGAAGTTGCTCAAAGTTTTCTATGCAAATTGAATCTATGTGTTCATTTTTAAAAACGTTGTTCTGCATATTTCAACCATTTTCTGCTGTTTAGCATCCAATGGCCAAGCTAATCGCTCTGTCACTCTATATAATCTGTTCTTTGGTAGGTTCCAAATTCAAACTTTTCACGATAGCCAAACTCGCTTCCAAAATGACTTTCTTCTTTTGTTTTTATTTCAACCTCAATAGCGTATCCTGATACTGTTACTCACTACCGAACTTGTCAAAGTGGCTGTAACTTGATCTAATTCCATAGTCAGCGGCCGTAGCGCGCGCTGCACCAGGTTAAAGTAACTCGCGCATGGAGTATGCGCAACAGAGCTAAAAAAACACGCGCGCGACTTTTTGTGACGATTTTGACATTTCGACGCACCATTTATATCATCATCTCCCGAGGCCGCGACTTATTCAGCAATTTGCGATTTTTCTTATTAATCCTGTAGCAAGAGCTATTTTGCCACGGAATTTTAAATATGATTAAATGGCATAGATTTTGGTCACGCATAAACTCATGCTCGCATTTGCGACCCAAAGTCGCGCGCGCGCCGCCACGAAAAATTTCGCGCGCGACATACACATGCTACGGCCGCAGGACTACATTTAAGACCATAAAGTAAAATGACTGTCGTAAAATTGACAAGTATTACAATTAAATGGCTGACTGCATAATTTTATCTCCTGTCTAGATAACGATAGTTATTTTGCTTTAGTGCCGACAATATTTTTCAATTGTGTCGATACGAATTATTTCTTTATCCTATTGTCTTATTTATTATGTTCGCGTTATGACGTTATCTTAGTAAGTATTTTGACTTGCTAAAGCACTGCAACACGTAATATCTATTGTTAAACCTAATAGCAACAGCCGAGAGCATTTTATTTAGCCGTGAGAGGTGGCACGAGCTGGAAAAGGTCTGAACCCTGTAATGGGCAGAGGTGTGCTGATGATGATGATGATGAACAGCATTTTTTTTACCAAGAAACTAATATGTAAATTGTATAACAACAACAACTTGCAATACGAGTACTATAATCAAAAACATCGACAGCCAATCCGCATTTTAGAAAATTACTCAAATATCAAAAATGTAGAGTCGTATCACCACATTTACTCAGTGGCATATTTCAATGCGTTTATAAGAATATTTCAATGCGTTTACCCGCGACTTCGTGTAGATAACAATAAATCGTCAAGAAGTGTTCTAATTAATTTCAGATCGCGTTCTAGTTCATTATAGTGTGAAATATTGCCAAGCGCTGCCATTCGCGTATTTAGAAAGGTTGGAACGCGCACTGTTATTGAAACAACAGGCTTTGTGTGTGTGATATACATAGTTTTATACAGAGTTTCCCAGAAAGTCAGGACCAGTCTAAGGTATAGTGAAAACAATTCATTCTAGAAAATACTGGGATCTCCGCCTAAAAAACTGATTAAGTGTACGGTATCCATGTCCAATCTAAGATAAAAACTTCCTATCACTAGGTGTTTCCGAAGTTCCTATGTAAGATAATAAAATCACCTTTGATTATGAACACAATCAAATAGAATCATGATATCATAACAATATTGACGCTGAAATATGGTGGAATATTTTGACAATGTTAATTTGAAAACCCTGAAGCGATTTTATCACTATCAATTCTATCCAAACGAGAGTAGAAAATAAACAACTCCTATTATTCACAATACTGTGACCTTAATTGAGTTTTAACTTCGTGTTCTCTTCGTGACAACAGCATCCATCGTTTGCCCATGAGATTGGGATCATCTCAACTTTTTTTTTATAGAGCTTGCTCTACAAGTCATACTTTTGTACTGTTGGTTTGCCCTCAAGGCACGGCGAATGCACTCATAAAATAAATGTTTCAAACGCTACGTACAGATTATTTTACGTTTTGGAAAACAAAAGACAATCGTTTTATAATTTTGGTACGCAAAACAAAAATACAATCGAAGTTTAAGTAATAAAAATTAATAACATTTTTTAATTACGAATCAATCGAAAAACAATAGACGATTGCAGACAATTTTGTTTTGACGCTCAGCAGATAGATATTTCAAACGAGGTGTCTATGTGTCATTGAAAAGAGGTTATTGTTTCCGCCCCTACACCTCGAGCAGGGAATCCGTAATGGCCGCTCCAAAGGTCCGAAATCATTGTCCATCACTCAAACCACGATAAAGGGCCTCACAAAGCCCTGACAGTTAGATGTTGCAATGCTCAGATCGCGCTTGTCATTATCCCGGCCATTTTTACTTGGCCTATTTTTCGTACCGCCATATTAGGTAAAGTAGCCTCGCCAGAGCTCTCGCCAGAATGGTCGAGGAACATTAGATCTCAAGCATTCGTGGCCGTAGTTTCTCCCAATTACACCACCAGCCGATTGGCCGCGCCAGGCATCCAGCGTTTCGTGACTGTGATAAAAAAAGCTGACGCAAATCGACGTTACGGCTCGCGCACACAATTTCATGCCTCGCTCTTATAAAAGGAGCACTCTAGATTTGCCATATTTTCGAGCACAATGTACGTTGGTCTTTTGGCGAAAAGTGAACTTATGCGCTGTGTGCTTGGGACAAGCGGAGAATCAGCCGCTTATAAATCGGCCACCTTTGGCGCCACCAAAAAAAAAATTGTCCCTACTGTAAAAGACAAACAGGGCGAGCAAGTGCGTGTTATGCTCCCCGCCATTTCAAAGACAACAGCAATTCATCCACCAACCAATACTATGACGGCGTCTGCCAACTGCCACACAGACGCAAAGTTCACTTCACATTAGAAGAACAATACTCCGAAACCAGTTTTACGTTTCGGATGAGAGAATCGCAATTCTTGTGCTGCCACGCTCAAATTAATTAATGGCCAAGCACAAATCTGACGTTAATGACTGTTTAGCACTGAAAAAAACTCGGATCATGAACAAGCATCGCTCACTTGGACGGATGTTGTTCAATTGCATTGTTCTAATTGGCATTTTTTACTGGCATTCGTCATTGGAACTGGAGTTGGCATTCAGGCACGTACTCACAAAAGAGTTTGGGGGACTAAAAACTTCTTGAAAGAAGTCCCTTTAGTTTCTTTGGGGAATCTCGTTGTAGGTACAGAAACATATTCCTCGTGGCATATTTCTTGATTGAATCGAGCCAATGTAACAGTGAGCCCAAAAGATCTTAGAACGATGGAATAGTTTCAAAGAGAGGGGAGCGGACCCCACGGTCACTTTACAAAGGTGTCATGTGCCAATATCAATGCTCAACTAAATATGTTAACACATTAACACTTCAGAGTTGAAGTCCAACACTCGGTAGAAGTTAAATCTATGTTCTAGGTACTGCATTGTCATGGAAACTAGCAACGCGTGTGTGCAAAACTACCGAATACATCAGTGAAAATTGACTTGAAAATTTATCTTGATCACAAAGTAAAGTCGGTAAGTAATGAAAATAATTTTTGAAGAGACGAAGTTAAAGTTATTGAAAACTTAAAAAATTACGGGAACGTTTGAAGAAGCAGAAAGTTTACTATTCAAATACTCTCACGTCCAGTTTCCTAAAGTTCTCAATACCTAAGTTAGACCACTATTTTCCGATGCATTATTTACACGCCTGAAAATATTTCAGACAACCATAAATTGCGACCGCCAAACCTTCATTATTTTTGAGAAATTGTTCAATAATGAAAACATTGCCGTATCGTATTTACTAACCCTAAACTCTCAGCTGACAAATTGTTTTTTTTTAAGCTGACAAATTGACTGCACAAATGGCGGAAAATTAAAATCTTGCGTAACTCTTAATAAAAACAGACAAAATGGTTAACTATCTTCAAACCACAACATTTGAGCTGGGAGATGATGGCAGCAAACGCAGGTTTTGTCTATATTTTTGTACATTATCTCTACATAAAGCGTAGACAAACGCCGATTCTACAGCTGCCATATTAGGGCGTCTGTAGGGGGCTCTGTATAAACACATACGATATCTTTGTCCCACCCGTCTGGATGGAGTGAAAATCGTTTTATTATCGAGTTATAAAACTCGATATATGCGGCTAATGCTGATCTAGATGGTTTCCACACAATATTTTAGTGGTATTATAGTACAATAAGAGTTATCTTCCGCTAATAGAAGTTGGTACATTTGTCTCATTGCTAAAGGTTATGAGGACTCGATCGCATCGGGCGCCTCAGACCCGCCCCTCGCCACTTCCAAAGCTATCTCCCTTTGCTGTCTGCAGCTTTCTACACCAGGGTTTTCCAACGTTGGGTCCGCGGCCCCTGGATGGCCCCGAGTTTATCCTGGGGCGCCGCGAACAAATTACACTTAGCTAAACTTTAAACACTACAATTTATTGTATTTGTAAAGATATCCTTAGAGTTTATTACGCCTACTCCATCTAAAACAATGTCCCAGGCACTGCAGCGCCAAGTTGTCTCTTCAGCCATCTAGTGTGAGTGAAGGTGCCACTGGACGCTGTATAAATCTTCTCATTACGTAAATGCAAAAGGCCTTAGTTTTAGTTTTTATTAGGCAAAACATTTTAGATATTATTTTTATATTGTATGGTTCTCTGCTCGCCGTTTTTTCACTGTATAGGTACTGGTGTATATTGAACTGTGAATTAATCAAATTAGTTTGAGTTTTGGAATTTAGACCACTCTGGGAATTTAGTATTTTTCAGTATTGGAATGGAATGACGTGGACGGTGTAAGTGACTACATCAAGTGACGGTGTAAGACCATGTAAGTGACGGTGTAAGTCTTCTCCACCGTAATATACTGATTTTGATTTTTGAGAGTACTTAAGATTTTGGGAGCACAATAAACTTATGTGAATTGAATACTTATTGCGAAACCAAAATAGCAGAGGCCATAGCTAGAGCTTGCCCTTGAAAAAGGTTGGGAAAGGCTGTTCAACGCCGTAATAAATAGTATTACTGTTTATAGGGATTTTGTAACGGTCTTGAAGGCAATAAACAACAATTGGCCAAGTTGCGGACCTTGGGATTGGTTCTTATCACTTGCTCTACATCGTACTCGTAGGTGTTGAAGAGTTGCAAGTTACAAGTAAGGCTTAGAAAACTGCTCTTTAGTTTCGTGGGAGTCCCTGTTACCTCCCATCGTTGTCGAGTTTTATTTGAGATACGAAAGCAGAAGTATTTTCATTTACGAACTGCATGACAATGATGTGAAGAGTTTAATTCCAAGATAAGATCAATCGTTTGTAAAGATCACCAAACTGGGGTTTGAGCGTATACACCGGTCATTTTAGTGAACTTTGATGAAAACGACCAATCAGAAGCCTCCTAGTTGCCATCATAGTAGACTTGTACGAGCGTACTTTGATCGCGAAGAACACCGTGGCTTTAGAAGAAAATTTACACTTTTCGTTCTTTTCCTGTGTAAACCATGGGTGCGATAGAAACTGTGCTGGTATGAAACCATTATCCGACTAGTCCCCTGACATAATATCTGCCTGGCGTCGTCAGCCATCGAATCTTCATCGTCAAGCTAGGCTCTAAAGTCTAAATTCTTCGTCGAATGAGTTTTTCGCCGCAGCCCGCGCTAGGCCGATAGTTATCTCCGATCCGTTCCGTCCGAGACCACGGTGCGTGACGGCCCGCGATTAGAAATCTCGGCGCGGCTGCGGCGATGCGCGTTGTTCGGTCTCTATTAAAATTGGATCTAGTGTGGCAGTAGCGGCTAAGAGGCTCAGCCCCCCCCCCCCCCCCAAAAGCGTCCCTCCATGAAAAAAAGTTGTGCATTCTGGGAGTCCATTTAGGGTCCCAGAACATAGAATTCGATTGCAGAACGCGACCGGGCCGGGTACATAGAGTAGCCAAAAGCACAATTGCATGTTTTTTTGCGTTTACTTTTATCTCGATAAAACCTACCCTCATTCGGTTCAAGCCGCTCCCAAACCAAAATCCTGGATCCGCCACTGTAGCTGTAGTAAAGCGTAGATCGCTTCCCTAGCATATAGCTTTGCAGTGGCAGAAACATCAGGGAATGGACGGACGGAGATAGCCAGCGTTGAACATTTATTTTGCTTTGCTTGGCAAGGAACAGAAAAAAATATGATGAGCAACTAAGGCCTTTGCATCTACGTAATGAGATGATTTATACAGTGTCCAGTGGCAACTTCACTCACACAAGATGGGTGAAGAGACCACTCGCTCGGCGCTGCAGTGCCTGGGGCATTGTTTTTGATGGAGTAGGCTTGCCCAGCACCTACACCATCCAGACAGCTGTCTTAAGGTCTACATTACGCCTTACGATGCCTCGCCATTCCTCTGAGGTTGTTCGGGTGCATTAGTACAGTGTTCTGCCCAAAGTGGTCTTCATTTGGTTAGTCCATCGCATCGGTGGCAATGGGTTGTTGGCTATTTATTTCGCGTTTGGTAACTCAGCGGTCTGCGAATGCGAATTATAGCATAAAAGGCAGTCTGTCGAGCCACTCAAAAACCTCCTCGTCGACCTCGTGAATCGGCTTCTTTTGTATCCCAAAGTGGAGTGGGTAGCGGTTAGGACATGGCCTGTATTTCTCTAGATAAACAAAATTTCATCTAGAGTTCCACTTGTACCTGTGGTTGGAGGTTGGTGAACCAAGGTGGTGTATGTTACATGAAACATCGAGACGGATCCCATGGATCCCACATGAAGCCATAGACTTTATAGGGACAGGGTCAGTAGAGGCACAGAGTTTATTCACAATTTTACACCAACGCAAAGATTTTGCTGCTAATTTGGGTTATTTTAAACTTACTTGGCGCAAAATGCAAATCTATTTGAAAATTATATTTTGAGAAGAGATATTAATGGTACCTAAATCCAATGCCAAAGAAAAAACTTATTCACCAATTCCACATAAGCTACCTACTCTACCAAACCTGATTGCACCACCTGAAATTGCCTCTACAGTTTTATATTTAAGCGGAAAACTAACGTTAATACCACTGAACAAGGTTCAAAACCAGTTTTTCAGCTACGGAATAGACATAATTTCGTGGTGTCACCACAAAATGGAAAGAATCAGAAGGTATACTTCAGATGACGCAGTCACTCAATGTTTCACTGATCTTTTTCTCTGCTTGTTTCACTGATCAGCTACTAGCTGATTGGAGTTCTGAACTGAATCCGAGCAGAACAGCGTAAGGCCCGATTTCTGAATTTTGAAATTCGCTAAGCAATCACTTAGATATCGCTCCGTCTCTGCAGATTACTCACAATAGAACGTGACAGAACGATACTTAAGTATTTGCTTAATAAAATTCTCAATTCAGAAACCGGGCCTAAGAGCATCACCGCTAGATCATTGCCGGAACCTATATATTATGTACCGCTCTATTTATCTCAAAAGGGTGGGAAAAGGCACTTTGCTTCCTTTGCATTGTGGCTCAATCTCAGACACAAAATCTCGATGGCCTGTTTATAGAGAAAACCAGAAAACGATACACGCAAAGCGACCAGAAAACACAAGGTAAATGTATTTTCCCCCTCGTATGTGGGGAGCAAACCAAAAAAAGTACATAAAATGTGCATTATACAGATTTTGTATAAGATAAAAAATTTGCTTGGGACAGGACTTGAACTCGCAACTTCTTGCATAATAATTTTCCCTAGCACGGGTTAGTGCTTTACAAAATACAAAAAGTGATAAGATGTGCAATGCTTACGAGAGTTTAAGTTGTTCAAAACGGTGCAAAACGATCTATGCCACATAACTACACTACTAGATAAAATGTGTGCCTGGTTTTTTTTTCGAATGGCTTACTCAGTAGGTGATAATGATAGTCCGACCAAGAAACCGGCCTTCTGTATCATCCTAACTCACAATGTCACGTTGTACAGAGTCATGGGCAGTGAACTGAGACGGTGGGTATAATGAAAAAAACTACCTATTCACCGAATTGGCTAAAACGGAGGTGGTAATGAACCTTTGGCTGTGTGGAGCATTCGTGCTAGTGTTGGTGAAGAAAATATAGTAATTTGTGAAGGTAATCATATTGCAGAATAATAGAAAAAAATACGAGAAGGTTACAGTTGTCTTCTGACTCATTATGATATTCTTCATAAGATACATGATGCTTGATATGATAGGTACCTACTGGTTATGATGTCCTTCATGACATAATTAAGTAAGTATACCTTTTGTGTAACCAACTTCACTTTATAATGCACCTGTTAGGTACAACTATGGAAGGAATGGTTGGAAATCAGAGCGTTAGAGTTTCCGGAGATGCCGTGTGGTGGTCAAATAATTCAAGCATGATAATGTGCATAAAACTTCACGAAACCGACGCCTATTTCCTGTTTCAGCCTCAACGAAGACTCAAGTGCAAATACGCGTTTATGTAATAAAATGTATATGCACAATACACGAAGCTGTCTCGCCAGAATTAGATCCATCGTCATCATCATGTGTCCAAAAAACTAAAATTACTTTGCACCTACTCTAATTCCATACACACTTTTTGCTCGATTCCGGCAGACCATGCGCCATTTTACGGCTGCCGATTTTAGTAATGACAGTGTACAAAATTATATTTGCCTTCTTCAAGAGCTCTTCAACAAAGACGAGGAAACGCGGAATAATAAGTACAACTTGACTACTTTGTCTCTACATGCCGGTGAATTTTCCGAAACAGGTTCTATTATCAGGCACTTGCACGAAATACAAAAGAACAATGACCCAGATCCGCTATAGATAAGTATCGACGCGGGTGACGCATATGGATGAAATCGATAACAGTATGGCAGTGCCTACCGATGCACGCACACAAGGCGCGTTATCAAACCAATATTGACCGAAGCCACGGCAACACGCGGCCGGCATCGGCACCGTGTGAACGCCAGCCGGGCTGTCGCTGCCGACAATTGTGCTACACCCTAGCATTGGACGAAAGAAAAAACTAATAATACCCAGCAGCTGCGTCGGCAGATGCTTCGAGAATCCCAAAGAAAGAGTTGAGCACTCACCTCCTGGTCGTGGCTTCTGCGCCGGCGCACTCACAACACACGTGCACAGGCACCTGTCGGCAAGTGACTCGCCATTTCCATTTCCAGTGAGTGTCTGAGCGTGAGCGGCGCGCGCGCACCTCGCGCCGCCGCGGTGGACTGACTGCGACTGCAGAGCGCTCGCGCCGCTACCTGCGGCCACCTGTCCCCGCCCCGCGCCCCACCAGGAACCGGCACTCCAAAACAAAAGGTAGTGTCGAGCCACCAAGGGTTGCTGGTCCCCTCGGCCCGGTATCTGTTTACACTGGCACCTGACTCCGGCCGAACCCTCACTGCACCTAGGAGCCTCCCACTCGACGATGATATACGAACGAACGGTACTAAAACGGCAACTGTCAAGTGCAATGCCCCCGGCGTTTGCTGCGAACAATGGGCGGCGACTAAGCAACTTGAAATTGCGAATGCTGTAACAAAAGATGCTGTTGCTGAGGTGTCGTTGCTCAAGAGGCCGATTGGACGAAATATGTGATTGTAAACACAAACAGTTGTGGATATCCGAGTCAGGGGTTCCGACTGTGACTCAAAACATGTTGGTTCGTGTTAACTCGCCGTATCCTGCTGTTTGAAGTCGCGTCGGCCAAATGGCCGCCTTTCGGCGTTATCTTCCATATCAATTTCATTGTGACGATACGATACCCTATCGCGATTATCGAATGCTTTGATTTCGTCTTTCTCTTCAATGTTCTTTTATGCGTACTGTTACCTATAACGTGATCGCAATTTTACTTAATCGTCAATTTATTAGCGCCAATTGATTAAAAAAACGTAGGTAAAAGAGCTCGTATTTCCGAGAACATTCCTTGATTACGAAAACAAATGGATCTTATATAGATTGGTGAACTAGATAGAAAATAAATCAAAGTGAATCAATGGTTGGACTCTACCACTCTTTCTACTAACATACAGCCTTCTCTGTGCCTAAAGAACCTAGCTAGCCAAAATGTAGAATTTAATGGAGGAGCTATAAGTTGGACTCTACACGCTTTCTACTAATGCTCCCACTATACTCCGTGCAATTTGAGTGGTTTTAAAGCCGAAGGTATTTTGTTGCACTGGTGATTCTGAGCCAAATTACAAAACATTCCAAAACGCGCGAAAAAAAAAACACTTCTCCATACAAATGGTGTCGATTGGCGATAGCCGTTTGTATTGGGAAGTGTATTTTTTTTTCGCTCGTGTTGAAGTAAAATTTTGGAATTTGGCTCAGAATCACGAGTGCAACTACCTAAATACCTTCGGCTTTAAAACCACTAAAATTCCACGGTGTATATGATTACGATGCGGTTTTTTAATTTGAAAGCAGGTTTTCTAGCGAGTGTTCTTAGATATGTTTTATCAAAATTGGTTCAGCCGTTTATGAGTTATGCTAATTTGAAGCTAAAATGTCGGGGGTAAGTTTTTTTATTTATTTTGTTGTTATCTACGATTATTGGCAACAGACCGACAAAGTCAGACAGTTTCTTTGTGACCTAAGCAGTAGGATAGGAATAGAGGATTGGGAATTTAGTCGTGTTGGCCTGCCCTAAGTAGCGTTCGCGATTTATCGCCTTAGCACTATCATAAGCGGTTGTAGGAAATCTTTGGTGGATGGTAGAATTTAATTATTTCTTGGAATAGACCACCTGTTTAGGTTCCTAAATTACTTACTTGATTATTCCTACTACCCTTTCAATTATTGTGATTCTTTCTAACGGCCGGTCTAGTCAAAATGTAGAGCACATTGTAGGAGCTATTCTCTATTCTACAATGTATCTTTCTCCTTGCATTTCTGCTCACACAATACGGCGCCAAGATTTTCCACGGCAGCAACCATGTGGAAATATAAAATGGCATTCACAAGTTGCAGTTTTGGCGATAAGTGGCCGGTACCTGCGCCCGCGCCTGATAGTGTGACGCGTCACGCACGCACGATAACGCTGGCGGAAAACGAATGCTTGTTTTATTTACTTAGGTTTTGAGTGGTGTTTTATTGAAAATATCACTTGAATGCATATTTATTGAAGGCTTCGATCAAGGATAAAACTAGATACAACATAGAACTCTGAAATGTTTCTGGAAAAATAGATGCCCAAATTGCCTTTGGGAGCTTATTTGCTCGTAGTCTATGCAATTAAAGTAAAACTGTACACTAATGCAATAAGGTTGACATTCGAATATTAGACGTATGATCGAAATGATGTTTCGTTTTGTTCTATTGCTGATATCATTTGTTTCTGTGGGGACAAGTTTTTATTGTGATTTTATACGTAATGCGGATTCTATGGGATTTAGTTCGGTGATTGAAGGGCTAATAGAAGCAGGAAACGCCAAAAGGTGCAGGCAGACTTTTTGTCCAAAACTTATCACTGAAACAGGCGAGTGTTTAGTGGAAATAGTCAGGAGTTTTCGAAATATAAATTCTTGGATCGGGCAGGGCTTACCTTAGTTCCATCCAGGTGGTCGAAGACCAGTCGGCAAGGACCAGGGGCCTGAGTTTGTAACGCAATGGTGCCTCGGTAGGCTCCCAGTTGTAGGCTTCAATTACGATTTATTAAGTACAGCAAAGAATATTAATTCTAGAGTATTTCGCTGGTTGTAGGAGAAAAACGAGGTAAACTAGGTTTTGTCCTGCTACAGGGAACCTATCGACATGCTATTGAGTTACAGACTTAAGCCCCTGCGCTACCTACAGGCAGGCGACTGGACAAAGACCAGTGGTGTATGAGGCCAATCACTTCAAGTAAGAAGATAGTACGATATGTACACAAGACAGCACGTAGACGCTTACAAGCGTGCAATCTATTAGATTCATTTACGTTACGGGCGACTTTGCAACAAAAGGCGCCGTAACGTACTTATCCTTATCAAACTTCTGCCAAATGTTATGTAAGTATAACCGCAAAATATTACAATTTCAAGTTATACAGATTGAATTTTCTAAAAGATTTGAAAACTCTCGGTACTGCATTATTTCTTTTACTGCGCTTTGGACCAAAAAAAGCAATTTCCACTTCGGATTTCCTCACAAACCTTTCTAACACAAAAGAGTAGTGGTTAGCAACAATAATTAGCTACAGAATTTTCAAAAGTATCAAAAACCCTCGGTACCGTATCAGTTTTTTATTTTTTCATTAAACTTTGTATTAAAAAAAACTCAAATAAAGCCGCGTCAACTGTTAAAGTGCACACGTACAAATCTACTAAAATAACAACTAGGATGCTTCTGATTGATCGTTTTTATCCCAGCAGCGCACGCAAAATGAAAGTAGCATCATAGTGAAGTTGTTAGTTGGTCCACGCGCGCTTTGACTGAGAAAATGCGGCTTTATGTTTCCTCACGAAGTTTTCAACTATCATAGATTACTAAGCAACAAAGAAACAGTCTAATAGATCTCCCAACAACGCAATTACCCACATCAGAAGAAAAGATGATCCAGTTATTGTCAAAGAGAGAGATCCATTCCGCGAATGTCTGTCGTGTTAAGTACTGCACATATCGCTCTCAGTGCGTCTGCGCATGACATTTACTACGACAGGGGTGTATGAAGGAGTATGAAGTTATCTATGCCAAAGTAGAATATCGCACAATCGTCTTAGCTTAGTCTAAAAAGACGACAGTTTGACAGGGCTTGCTTGCAGGACATGTAGAGACAATTAATTTCAGAATAAAAATATTTAATTAAAATAACTCTTAAACAGCTGAACCGATTTTGATAAAACATATCTAAAAACCATCGCTAGAAAACCTGCTTTCAAAATTTAATATTAAAAACCGCTTTCAAATAGGTCCACTCGATTAAGAGCTACGGTGCCACAGACTTTTCAGGAATATGGTTGAAAAACCTGGAAGGAATCTGTTGTAACTTGTGAAGCTGGTCAGCTAGCCTTTTCTCTTTCCTCGTGCCTCGACCAAATAAAAAGCTATCTTGGACTTCGTATCTAGTCTATTCCATATGTTTTGTATCTTTTGGTCACCCTTCGCCACATCCTGACCGCAAATAGTTTCAAGTTGAACCCCTCGGTATCCACCCTTAATGCCTCCCTGCGCACCACATTCCCACGAACAGACAAAGGTGTCATTCGACGGCATTTCCAATATTTTCCGTTATTGTATCCACCTCTCCTCATGCAAATCTGCGGGAGCGTTTGAGAAATGCACTCCGCATTTGGAGCGAGGTATTTGACCATAAAGTATGGAATTTTGTCGCGACAGAAGACGTAACTCTGCTTATGGCCAATTATGGACCTAAGTGTTGCTATTGTCACAGCTGTCGTGGCCTTCTTTGTTATGTGCCGGTGTCGCCTTACTTCATCTGCCAAATACTTTAGACTAACTTAAGTGCAGAGGCGCTTTTATGTAATACACAACTACAACAAACAATACAGGTTTTAGCTCCTATAGTAGTTGCTAGATTCAGTAACAATTTAGAACTATTCGTCTACTCTATGTGGGAGAGTTCTAAAGACGTCTACGTAGACGTCTTTAGAACTCTCCCACACATAATCTGTTCACATAATCATTTTTTTTTAAAACCAAAGTTGATTATTCTCCGTTCCCAAAACATTATCTTGCCTAATCAAATCCTCAAGTTGTAAGGTCTTTTGATAGGACTTAAATTATAAGAAGATTTAATTAGACGCATACGTAAATAGTAGCCTTACAATAACAATAAATAGTGGGGGGGGGGCTACTTGCGCGCTTTTCGTGAATCTTTCATCACATCGATATCAGTCGAGGCCCAGCTCGAGCCTATCATACATTTCATCAGTAGTGAAATCGACTGAACATTTATAGCTGGAGAGTGAACAATCGACTTATTTTGTCGTACATACAAGACTGGAGCTTCTAGACTGGTTGTTTAAACTCCGCTGATCACGAAAATACATTTTTTAGGCCGCTCGCGGTTGAAATTTTGTTTTTCTTACTTTAAAAGTATCGAGTTTTAACAACCAGCCCAGAAGCCCCCATCCTTGTACGACAAAATAAGTTAATTGGTCAGCAGCTCTCCAGCTATTATTGTAGATTTACTCACTTCCGCAGGAGGCCGGGCCGGCGCCAATGCGTCAGTTTTCGCATACCTACGAGTGGGTCATGAATATAATCGATCGATATCTCTATCACTGCTGTGTTTGCTTAGCGATTACAGCCTGGATTCTGACTTTCATTTCATCATAAAAAGGGGAGCTGACAAATCCTGGAATTTGTATGTGCTTGTCATAATTTTTTTTGAAAAATTGTTTGGCACTTCTTAAAAAGGAAAACCACGGCGGCGTGAGGCTCACGTGTCTTTCTTCTTTTAGGGCTACAAAATGTTAGGTTCATAAACGACAATTTTTTTAACCCCCCACGCAAAAAAAGGGGTGTTATAATTTTGACCGCTATGTGTGTGTGTCTGGCTGTGCCACCGTATTTCTCATACAATTCAACCGATTTAGATGCGATTTTTCTCTATTAGGAAGCAGTTTTTGTGCAATTTTTTTTGTGTTTTGCGACCTGTCTTTAGATATTATGTTTTATCCAAATTGGTTGACCCGTTTATGAGATATTCTAATTTGAAACTAAAATGTGTGTGTGTCTAGTCCGTATGATGTGTGTATGTTTTTTTTTTGTGATTATATAGCATATAATAGGCCCATGACAATGTCGATTCCTCAAAAATTTTCTGAAGTGCCCGTTTTTCGCATAAAATAAAGGGTTCTCTATCCTTTATCTCTGATCTCTATACACAGCAGGGCAACTTTTAAATGGCTTTTTTCCTGAAACACTTTCCAACAACTTTTGTTCTACGACTTTTCGAAAAGCTCCCTGTATATCTATTGATATGTAAAAAGGTCCATGCCCCTGGTTCGCCGACCGTCCTTTAGGAATGCCTGCGGTGAATGTCATCGTACATCTGCCTCACTTGCATATGCCTTGGGGAAACGTACAGAAATAGACAAAACTAATAACGCGATTCTGTCAGCATTAATTATTATGTCTTTGAACATATTTGCTGTATAAGCCTTTGCAGCTTTTATTTTGCTTGGAGTGATACATCTTAGGCTCCGGACACACTGCCCCGGAGCTCCGTATTCCGAGTTCAGAGTTCTCAGATTTGCTTTGCTTCACGAGAACTCCGCGTTTTGACTGCTTCAGTGTGAGCGTCCAAGCAACCCCATACATTAGAAAGAACGCGGAACGCAGAACTCTGAACGCAGAACTCTGAACGTGGAATGCAGAACTCTGAACGCGGAACACAGAACCCTGAACGCGGAATGCAGAACTCTGAACGCGGAACGCAGAACTCTGAACGCGGAACTCAGAACTCCGGGCGGTGTGTGCGGCACCTTACAATGGCACCTTTTCCCACAATGTTGAAGAAGCGACCACTTAGGGTGGTATTAATAGTGGCATCTCAAGCTCTGCCTCGGTCTCAAGCTCGAGCTTGAGTAGCTGTCAGCTTGAGTGACATTGACACTAGCCAAGGTCTCCAATCGGTGATTTTGTTTTCTGAGCTTGAGCTGACGACTATTAATTGATATGTATTTTATTCAAAAGCCACAACACAATACAAAAAGTAAATCGGTACAACTAAAATTATAAAATTAAAATTAAATTACATGCTTCACATTTGGCGCTATGTGTTATGGCAAAGAAAAAGGTTCCAACTCAGCATAATGCTACGAAGATTGGAAAGCAAAATTCGTAGCGCTGGTTTTCGGTTGGAGCCTAAAATGTGTGATGCAACGAGAATCAGCAAAGTCAGCAGCTCTCCAGTTAATAAAATAATAATACCAATAATACCATCCTTAGATACTGTAGGTGTACGTAATGCTTAGGACATGTAGAGACAAAGCATGATTCAGGACCTTATCATCCTATCTCAGCTCATTTTTTAGTATATGTATTCCACATCAAAGAAGAGTCTACGTGGCAACTTTAATAAGTCGCGGGTTTCTTCTTTATTGCAGGGGAAAAAGGCCTATACCCAACAGGGGCACGGCTGATGATCATTGCACAAAAAGAACATTACAAAAACTTAAATAACAAAGATGAGATATTTGGTGCGATCGGCCACAGTCACAGATACCCCATGGCAGCTCTTACCGCGCGCGGCATAAGGACGCCAATCGAACAAAAAGGGGTATCCTAGCGTGTGGCCGACCAAGGGCGGACTTGTTTCAAAAGAAATTTCTTCCAGCCAGCCAAGCAAGTTGACTTTCGTACACGGAGGGGTAACCTGTCGAACATAGATAGTCCTACAAAGAGTGAGAGAGAAATAGATGTATCGAACTTTAAACCTCGATATATGATGATGATAATATATGATATATGATGACCGTTCATGCTAAGCCCAGGTAACCGACATATCGAATTAAATGCGGCCGCAGCTTATACTAAATACTCTACAGCAATAAGCTGTGCTCATTTCCGAAGCCCAGAATTCCTCAACTAAAGAAACCCACAACGAAACGTTAATAAAGGAAAGGAAGAGAAGGGAAGGGAAGCCAAGCCTCCTGTCCGCACACGGGCTGTTCCACTTGGATACATATATTACAAAAAAAAAAAAACTTAAATAAAAAAATATATATAATTGTCTTGTAAATAAGTGCAATAAAGAGTTATCTATCTAACTACATAGCTTTTGCCCGCGACTTCGTCCGCGCAGACTTTTTTTTTCTCTTGAGTTTTTCTGTTATTTTAATGGTTATTCTGCTATTCGGGGCGGAGATAAATTTATTTTATTTTTGTACAAAGGCGGACTATATGTATTTCTATCTTAAATGTCTACATTTATCACCGAGGTATAAAACATGGTTTACGTTGCATCGCCCAGTTTAGTTCTTTGACTTCTAGTTGACTAGCTAGATGACTCTGCAACAATCTACAACAACTTGACACCCATGACTTTAGAGCTGTATAATTCATGGTTACGTAAATAATTTGAATACTGAAATTTAGTTCCAATACCACTCGCTAATTGTGAAGGAAAATACGGTGAGAAAACCTGAGGCAACGCAAAAATCTTCCACAGTCAAGTGATACGCTGAAAGAACGGTTCTGCTCAGCTGATGGGAAATGAACACTGGTAAGGCTACACTTCCTTTTTATGCATATGCTAGCTAGCTAATGCCACAAACACGAATGCCATATGCTAGGTAGATGGATGTATATTATGTTATGACCAATGCCACGTCAAAACACTAGGTAGGTAATCGTATGAGGTAGTAGCCACCGCTGGTGTCAGAGTTATTAGACCGCTCAAAGAGCCTCTGACACGGCTTAACGATCGTTAGGACCAACGGTTTAACGTGCCTTCCGAAGCACAGAAGCGGTCAGATATTATTGCCACTAGCGGTCACCCATCCATGGACTGACCGCTACCGTTGTCCAACTAGGCTGTGAGCGCGACTAAACACTCATCGAGTGATAGGATATAACTCGATGGAGAATTCTGCTCTCCGCCACCTTTAAGAGATGTTCATGTTCCTGAGCATTGAGGCAAAGACTGCATGAATGCTAAACCAGCGGGGTGTATGGGGAAGAGCCCCCGCGAACAGCTGAGCGCATCTGCGCCAGCGCAGCTGTCGGGCACGCGCCGCCCTTTGAGGCTTGAATTGCTAGCCGCAGTTGTTGAACTTTGCCTAGGCTCGTTCTGTAGGTTTAATGTGGACTAGGCTAGACTAGTTTGGTTGTTATGTTGTTTACTTATATTAAACTGAGTCGGCACTCAGGAGTACATACCTACTTGGGCCAATGACTAAAGAAATAGGCTGACCGCCGATTTCTGAATTGAGAAATTCGCTAAGCAAGCACTTAAAAGTATCGTTCTGTCTCTGCAGATTTCTCACAAAAAAACGTGACAGAACGATACTTAAGTATTTACTTAGTAAAATTCTCGCTTACTTAGTAAAAGTCTAAAGACAAAAATCGTTATCTACAGACGGATAGAACTATGAAGTGATTTCACATTCCCAAATTGAAATTACAAATGGGTGTTTCGTCGCTAAGACTATCTTTCATACCACCTTTGGATGAACGTTTGCTTATTCTGTAAAAAAAAGGCCACAATGGTAGCCATCAAAACCGGATTATTTGCGGGAAAATGTTTTTTTTTTTTCTACAAGTAATACGTGTTATGTCGAAAAAAAAATTGTTTATTTCGATAGGAGCAATTTTCCCGCAAATTAAATTGTTTTGAGGACTAGCAAGTAGCAACTGAGCGGACTTTTTTTAAAAATAATGAGTATGGAAATAGAGTACAATTACGTGGCGGGTAGTCAGATGGGTTGATATGTTGTAAAGTCGTTACGCACGATTTAATTCACAATCACGATGTTTCAATAATGAACCAATGTTTGATAATATTTCAATCAAGTTGGTCCGTCGTCATAGTAGTTCAAGGGGAGATGGTTAGAAAGAGAATCGAGATAGAGATGTTATAATTTAAAAAAGCTTTTTTCCTGAAACGACTTCTAAATGTGATTTCCAACAATTTTTGTTCTGCTTACGGTTTTTCGAATAGCTCGATAGTTTTTATTTATTGAACGTTTCTTATTATTTAAAAGTTCGTATTTGTAACATTTCTGCGTTACCTGCGTGGCGTGCTTTCATGCTCCTCCACTTTCTACCACCTTTCCAGCCTCTCCTGCTCCTATCAGTTGTGCGCCGCAAAGCCAAATAAAATTGCGCTTTCACCAAAGTCGTAGAACAAAAGTTGTTGGAAATCACATTGAGAAGTTGACGTTTTACAGGAATAAAGCTATCTATTTAAAAATTGCCGTGTATAGCACAATAAACCGGATAGTACTTAATATCTTTTAAAAAAATACAGATTTGCCATTTGTATCAGTATTCCGATTATTATCTAAGAGACATGTAGTTGTTGGAAATCACATTGAGAAGTTGACGTTTTACAGGAATAAAGCTATCTATTTAAAAATTGCCGTGTATAGCACAATAAACCGGATAGTACTTAATATCTTTTAAAAAAATACAGATTTGCCATTTGTATCAGTATTCCGATATTATTATCTAAGAGACATGTATCTCTCTTAGATAATAATATCGGAAACTCAGGAAACTCTATGGAGCCTAATGATTTCCCTCAATCTCTGAATAATTATATCTTATCCTCTTACAGGACGTAGACTACGGACGTGGTAGAGTGAACTAATGTTGTTTTATTTTTGCACTTATACCGTAGGTACTAAGAGCAAGTGACATAGAGCCACGTATGCGATCCACTGTATACGAAAGATCGGTCATACATAGCAGAAACTACTATTATTTTTTGTTCGGATCTCAGCTTTATGGCGATCTTAATAAGAACTACCTCATTGGCAGGATTGAGATATGATAACGCGGTTGGTACTGTTAGCTTCTCTGGAAGACCACCAATAAAAACATAATAATTATATGTACTTATGTTTTTCTCTTAGACCAACATAGAGGTAATTCCATTTAACCTTACTGGTTTGTAATAAAGACGATACTAGTATTCAACTTCCTATGGTCTGATTCATTTGAATACAGGAAACCGGATAGAATGTTCTCTTTCTTGCTTGTATTTGCCAATTGCTCGTAATTATTGCTTTCATCGTATACTTAAAGTACTATTATTCTTCTAAGATTGCTCTCGCTACTGCCTTTACTAGGCTTTTTTAGGGAGATTGTAGAGCTTGTGGTTGATAACAGGTTCTAGCCAAGTTATCTACGTATCTATAAATACACGGTACCTAATTTTATAGCTTTATCCTTTATCAAAATAGCTTTATCCTGAAACACGGCAACTTATAAATGTGATTTTCAACAACTTTTATTCTACCACTTTGGTGAAAGCCTAAGTTATTTTATTTTATAACTTGGAGGAGGCCTTGGCAGAATACCAGCGCTACGGGGAAGCGTAGCATTCTGAGTTACGTATAATGATTTTGACCCCCGACCCAAAAAAATTAGGTGTAAGTTTGACCGCTATGTGTGTGTGTCTGTCTGTAGCACCATTAGCTCTTAAACCGCGAACCGATTTGGATGCGGTTTTTTTTTATTTGAAAGAAGGTTTTGTAGCGAGTTTTCTTAGATAATTATGTTTTATCATAATCTGTTCAGCCGTTTGTGAGACATGCCAATTTGAAGTTAAAATTTCGGGGGTAGGTATTTGTTTTTTTAATTTAGTAGTTATTACGGCCATTGCATACAGAGTACCTACCTATCTGATTTAGGTTTTAAGTAGGTATTTAAAAAAAAAAGTTATTGTATTATACTTTGTGTTTAAATAACTGTCAAATTGCGGGCAATACCCCTTTGTACAGCTGTTTGTTTTCCTTAACAAATAAAATAAAATAAAATAGCCGGTAAAACTCTAATTTTTCCACTTTTTGGTACCAAAGCAAGTCAAATCACACAGTCATAAAATAATTATCTCTACACTAGATAGGCAGGTATCTAAAGCCTCACAAAGTCCATGAACTTAAGCACGCTTCGCGGTGAACGATCTTTATAATTTTTCACGGTCCCTGAGTAACTTTAATTGCACAAATAATAATTATTGAGTGCGGTATGGCCGGAGTTTGGTCACTACTTGGGAAGATATAGAACGTCCGCTCGAGTGATAGTGATAGTGATAAGTGATAGTAGACATTTCGCCCATGCAGACTTAAGAAGCCATAAACTAGCGCGGCCAATAAAAACAAATACATTTTCACTTCTTTTTGGATGCGTTTTTTGCTGAAAAACGAGCCGCCGAATGCCGCCACCAAAAACGGCCACTTTTGGCGGAGCACTTTTGAACGGCTCTTTTTTGGCAAAAAACGCATCCAAAAAGGAGACTTTTTTTTTCATTAACAGCGGAATTGTTCCTAGAACTCCCTGCCCCTCTACCCTTGACGCATTCTTTTCTATTGACGGAATTTACAAAATTCTATATTTCAGGAATTAAGACTAATTTTATATTGGTATTTTACAAAATAGTATTACCTGCCTTTGATTAAACATTACGAAGTATATAAAATCAAAGGATGACTATGCGATGTAAAAGAGAAATAAATTTTCAAACTTTGTAAATACAGGGTGGCCCAAACATAGACGTCAAGCGAGAAAATCTAGATAGCTGACACCGAGGGCTACCCGAATCACCCCCACGTATGTTCAGCCATTTTTTGTCGTTTAGAAGTTATAAGGCTTTTAAGGTTTTTTTTTTTAATTACCTAGCATTCAATTTTATTTTGTAACTTTTTTTTCTTTTGTCTTTTCAGCAATATTTTTTATTCTTTAGAGTCTCAGATAAATTATCTATCACCAAAAAAATAATGATCAGCTATGGACTTTCAAAAGATACCGCAATTTTGATCCAAAGTCCAAAAATGTTGTTTTCAAGAAAACATCACTGAAATAGTTATTATGGGAAAAAAATAAGTAGAGGTCTGAAGGACTTTTTATTGATTTCAAAAACTTTCGCAAAGCCTCATTCATCAGAATAATACAAAAAACCTGTCACTTTATGGGACTTTTATTCGAGTAATTTGCGATCAAAGTCGAAAAACTGGAGTTGGAAGAAATTTTATTTCAATCGATTTTCATTTATTTTGGTTGATTCGGACAAAAAACAATGCAGGTGTTGGGTTAGAGGGGCGACGACAGAAAAAAATGGAAAAGAATATTAGCGATATATTGTAAAAGCGTATAAAACTATGTTGACATGTTTTGAGTGACACAAGCCTACCATAGATTGCAAGTAGGTTAGTTTATATTTCCAACACCCTCTCCTAAACTAAACGCTAGCAAATACAATGTACAAAATTAATTAATACAATGTACTTGCACTTGGTAAGCTACAAAAATAACACACTGTTTAATATACAAAAATAACACCCTGTATATTACACAGCTGACACAAAACGTCTATAAAACATAAACAGGTCTCCCATAAATAAATCAAAAACACTATGAGACAGACCTCGCCTTAAGTTAATAAAAGGCTCCGCCTTAACCTGCTTCAAACAACTAACAGCCTCAAGTTAAACTCACAAGTTTCGATACGTTTTCGATACATCGATCAACACGACATACCTACCTAATGATACACACACAAGCAAACACAAATTTAGTACAATGTTGCTTACAGGAGTCAGAAAAGTCCCATGTATTCAGCCTCGGTACAAGGCAACGCGAACTTTACTAGCGACTCTCCCCTTACGCGATAGAGTTTCCTAAAGCAGAGAAGTAACCGCTCTACGACCTAACTAAAGTAAATATACTTTATGTACATTGCACGAACATACCCGCCCTACATACTAACAGATGTCCAGTCATCACCGTCACCACAGTGAAGACCATACGCCCTTTCCAAAGACGAAACTGTAGTATGGACGTTTCCATAGTATCGTAGAACGCGCTTCGCCTCCTTCCAGTAATATCTCTCCTGGAACATACCGCTGAATACACCACCAACAAGACTTGCATAGTCATTTTTGCAGTCCCGACTCTTCCCCCCTCTGTGGTTTCATCATCGTATCACCGCTTGGGCCTCTCTTCTTCGTAAATCACAATTTACATTTCACAGGTTCTCCGTTACGTCCCTCCGATAGGTCGAAAACTGTCCAGCAGCGATTAGTTAAACGGAAGGACTCGCACTCACCTCGAATCACCTCTCTCAACTGCTCAGTTATCTCACCTTTCACGGTTTCACTCTTCGACATTCCTTCAGGTTTATTTTCCTTACTCTGCATGAACCCAGCTCCTTTCTTTGCAACCTCAAACTCTGTGTTTGAATCCTCTGGTTCAATGCTAGAATAACCCGGAACCTGAGTAGATAGAATCAGACAAACCACACGCTTTGCTATCCCTACCTTGATTCGATACGGGTGGAATTTGCATAGCACATTGTCCTTCTTCCGCGGGACACACCTGTATTTCGTCACCAGGTAAATTCAGTAAAATATTTTTATAATTTACATTTTCCTGTTGTGACAGCATAATGACATTTTCACTATGACATTTGACTTTTTCAGTAACTCGTTTTCCATGAAGTTTATAATTCTTGAAAACTTCTTCCAAAAACTGTCACTTGCTTGGTCACTGAGTAAAAGGTAACGTCACGACTTGTGACATAGTACAGTTACCCCACTCTACCAAAACACGGCCCGATGGTATCGAGTCTAAAGATACCATTCTGAAGAGAATCGCTTGGACCTCATGCCCATCACGAATGACACTTCTGACCCTTAGTCCTCTAGTTGCTGAGTCCTACGGCCAGTAACTTCTCTCCATTTGCTACCGAAATCTCCAACTGCACTTTGCCGTTGAATTCCGTCGTAGCTGACCCGTCTTGGTACATGCTCTGGGATGCTCCGCTGTCCAGGAATCAATCGCCAGTCTTCTGTTGTGCCTCAGCAGCACATAAGACCCGACATCCTGTAGAAGCTCCTCCATGTCGCTGGCTTCGCTAATTTTATGGCGAATACCACGCTCTGTCGTCGTCCTGGTACGCCTTTGAGCTCTACCACGCTTCACGCACACTGCGTTTCCAAAAGCGCTCTGACGACATCGCCATCTTTCTCCATCGGCATAGTTTTATAACTTGATGTAAAAGTTTACCGCTTCGTCGTATTCCCGAATTTCTTCCATTTAATTTTCATCGTTTCCCAGTCTTGACTCACTCGTAGTTTTTGCGATTGGGATTGTACTGGTAAACATTTTGACTTTGAGTTTATAAAGCCTTCGAAAAATGTTTTTAGTGAAAATATACAGTGGAACAGGGGCTACGCCCTGGGCCCATAACCTGTTGGGTTAGAGGGGCGACGACAGAAAAAAATGGAAAAGAATATTAGCGATATATTGTAAAAGCGTATAAAACTATGTTGACATGTTTTGAGTGACACAAGCCTACCATAGATTGCAAGTAGGTTAGTTTACATTTCCAACAGCAGGTAGGCTTAATATTGCCTGTCAGCACGGTCTGCATTGGAAATTAACGAAAAAATAAAAAAAAAAACCATAAAATATTTAATTTTTTTTTGTTTTTTTTTTATTCATTATTTGAATTTTAAATTATTTTATTATCGAATTTACTTTCAAAACACGAAGAAAAAATAAATTTAAAGGAAAAAAATTAAAAAAAGTCTGAAAATTAAATGACTTAATTTTTTAATTTTTCGTGATTTTCTAATGCAGATCCTACTGACAGATGATTTTAAGCCGATCCGCAATGTTTTTTGTCCGAATCGACCAAAATAAATGAAAATTGATTGAAATAAAATTTCTTCCAACTCCAGTTTTTCGACTTTGATCGCAATTACTTGAATAAAAGTCCCATAAAGTGACAGGTTTTTTGTATTATTCTGAAGAATGAGGCTTTGGGAAAGTTTTTGAAATCAATAAAAAGTCCTTCAGACCTGTACTTATTTTTTTCCCCATACTAACTATTTCAGTGATGTTTTCTCGAAAACAACATTTTTGGACTTTGGATCAAAATTGCGGTATCTTCTAAAAGTCCATAGCTGATCATTATTTTTTTGGTGACAGATAATTTATCTGAGACTCTAAAGAATAAAAAAAATTGCTGAAAAGACGAAAGAAAAAAAAGTTACAAAATAAAATCGAATGCTAGGTATTTTTTTTTCCAAAAAACCTTAAAAGCCTCATAACTTCTAAACGACAAAAAATGGCTGAACATACATGGGGGTGATTCGGGTAGCCCTTGGTGTCAGCTATCTAGATTTTCTCGCTTGACGTCTATGTTTGGGCCACCCTGTACATATAGACGCAATGGCATCAAGGGTAACCCCCTAAAAGTTGTCGGTATTTTTCCCCGTTGGCGTGGTCAGCGCGGAAGAAGTCGCGGGAAGAAGCTATTAGTTTATTACCGGTGCTATTCTGGTGTGTTAGCTCTATCCAAATCCTTCCACTCTATCCTGCTCTATCCAAAGCTCTACATTTGACGAGTGGTTCGACAAAACAATGCAAGAATTGATTTCGTTGGAGTATCTGTGTTATACTTCAATATCGTACCTATATTAATTAGTTTGTTACAACAATTTTACGAAAACGAGTTTATGACTTTTACCAGTTAGTTATTTTTATTCCTTGTCTAATGGCTCGTTTTCAAAGCACAAATTCAACCTGTCTGTCATATTGACTGTCAAATTTAGCTTAACACAGATTATATTTGACAGTCACGTCCCGGTTCTTCTTGGTCACGCCACGCCATCTACGAAGAGTTTTGAATTCAGCTTTTAAGACGCAACAGGTCTCACAAATAGCGCCGCCAATGAAAAAAAAAAACAAATCTTCTTTTTGGATGCGTTTTTAGGAAAAAACGCTCCTGCGATTTCTCAACGCGAGGCTTAACTATTTTTAGGACCCATGGTTTGGATTCCAGATCCTAGAACTGCAATCGATTCACGCATAAAGTGGCCACTTTTGGCGTGAATCGATCACATTCGTAGGACAGAGGTTCTGGAATCCAAACCTTAGGTCCTAAAAATAGTTAAGCCTCGCGTTGAGAAATCGCAGAAGTGTTTTTTGCTAAAACGTATCCAAAAAGAAGATACGATTTTTTTTCATTGGCGGCGCTAGTTGTGCGTCGTATTTCGTCTTAACTGTCAGTTAAAAAGGGGCCATTCCAAATTGGGGCAGCTACCAAAGAGAGTCTTCTGTATGCCCTCTGTCCCTGGCACGGCATGGTCGTGCCCACATCGCAGTCTGTGAATCAAAATAAAACGCTTTTATCTGTGAAAAGATCTTGGCGTTCCTTGCGACTAATGGTAGCCATGGAAGAAGCAGACTTGCTCGAACTAATTAGAAAAAAATGCAACATTTTGTGGTTGTACAATACAAAAGATCTACTTTTTGTGCTAGCTGGATTGGTAAATAAAAGTTACAAAGGTTATTGAGGAACACGAGTCACAATGAACTCTTTCTAGCCCCAACGTCACGATCCCAAGTGGCCATAATGATAGCCAACCTCTGTTAGGAGATAGCACCTCTTCATACCTCTCTCTATCTTCACATAGTAGAATATCTCATATTCGGCTGAGCCGATTTTGATGAAACATGTCTAAGGGTGGCATTAATAGTGGTAAACTCAAGCTTAAGCTCAATTAGGTGACCTCAGAAAACAAAATCACCGAACAAAAGTTCGAGTCTAAGGAACTGTCAGCACTTTGTCAGCATATTAATAGACACTAGATTTGAGCTTGACATTGACATTAGCTAAGGTCTCACAAATCGGTGATATTGTTTTCTGAGATCACCTATTTCAGCTCGAACTTGAGCTGACGACTATAAATGCCATTTGGATGCAGTTTAAGGTTAGGTTCACCCGTTTAAGAGCTACTACGGTGCTAAAGACAGACACATAGACACAAACGTAGCGGTCAAAGTTATTACACCCGTCTTTTTGTTTTTACGCTTGCAGGTACTGTCGGCCACAGTCACAGACACCCCATGGCAGCTCTTACCGCGCGCGGCATAAGGGCGCCAATCGAACAATAAGGGGTATCCTAGCGTGTGGCCAACTGTACGTCAGATTGGGACCATTGTATAGTGTATTTGATACAGGAAACAAATCGAAAATGTTCACATATCAAACCCTAGAATTAGGTGAGACCTATCTAAAACAGCCAGTTTCGTGTTGACATTCATAAAAGTTTTGAAGATATTTTGCTGGTTAAAAAATAGGGGGCGCACTTTTTTTCAAGCAAAATATCTTGCAATCTTTTATGGATATCAACATGAAACTGGCTGTGTTCGATAGGTCTCAACTAATTCTAGGGTTTAATATGTGAACATTTTCGATTTTTTTTGTGTATTTGATACAGGAATCGATTTTGTGCATTTTTCTTTGCGCTCGGGCTAATGCTGTCGTAGGTACTCGCTTCCATTGGGAGCGGTCTTCCGTCATATGAACTGCCCGGTGAATGCTTCCTCCAGCCGCTGTCTTTATCGTATCAAACCATCTGGTTGGTGCCCTTCCTGGCGAGTTTGTCAAATAACATTAATTGATATTTATGTACGGACCACCCATAGAGATTTCAGTGGGTATTAATATCGCGATTATGGTGTGTGGACGTTACGAGTATTATAAAGGTCCTAAATATACGTAACGGAGTAAAGGTGAAAGTTCATCACGGCTATTTAAGCCCAATTATCGTAAAGCATGGCTTAAAGCCTCCTTTTGCGTTGCCCTTTTATTTTTCCAGCGACTAACAGCCCGCAATAAGCACTGACTCTAATAAAATGTAACGGGCGGTGAAACGGTCAGCTCTTTGCATTGGTCGTTGACCAACATGCAATGGAACCCCGGTTTTTAGCACAGTCGGCCACACGCTAGGGTACCCCTTTTTGTTCGATTGGCGCCCTTATGCCGTACGCGGTAAGAGCATGGCAGCTCTTACCGCGTACGGCATAGGGGTATCTGAGACTGTGACTGACTGTGTACAATAAGCAGTTAATCAGCTGTATTTTTTTTTTATTTCATGTCAAACTGACAAATAGCTGATTAACAGTTATTTATACACGGTGTTACAGAAAGCTCCTCTAATACTTAAAGGGGTCGCTTAACTCATTAATGCAAGTAACTTTTAGTATGGGGTCAAGTGAAAAATTTCGAAAAAAATATATCGGCTGCTCCATAAATTTGGTGCAGTAGGTATAGAATTTTAGTATGGAACGGCTAATACTTTTTTCAAGATTTTCCATGTGGCTTGCTTGTATTTGTGAGTTAAACTTCCCCCTATTACAGGACCTTTCTTTTACTCCCTGTAGTGCAGTGGTTCTTAACCTTTTTTGGACCACGGACCACTTTGATATTTTTTTTCTTAGTGCGGACCACCAGATCCAAGGTACATCGTGTTTCACATGAAATTGTTTCACCTGACCTAAAGTATAATGTATGTAAGTAAGTTGAATACAGGAAATTAATATGAGTCGGTTTTGGGACAATGGAACATACACGCGAAAATTCATCAACTTTACTAAAATTATTATGGAGATTTAAATGGTAGGTGATAGCAATGGGCGCGCAGCGCGCCCGAAAATTCACCGATTTAACCCTTTTTAAGCCGCAAGATGGCCGGATAATCTTCCTTCAATATCATCAAGATTTCATTTGTTTGTAAAAGCGCGCGCAGCGCTCCCGAAAATTTTACGATTTAACTCTTAAAAATCAAGTTTTCCTTAGGACGTGTAGTAGGTGCGTGAAAAATGCGCGCGCAGCGCGCCCGAAAATTCACAGTTTTTTCCCTTTTTAATTCTATGATGAAGATTTATTTAGCTATTATTTGAACAAACGCACCCATCGCGGCTGAAAATTAACTTATTTAAGTCTTACCTTTCATAATGGAGAATTCCTTTGTTTTCGTTTGTGCAATAAAGAGTTACTTACTTACTTACTTTGTTTTGAATAGAAGACACGCGCGTAGCGCATTTGAAAATTCACCGATTTTAACCTAAATATAGTCTACGTGCGGTTTGAAATGGGCTAACGACATTATACTATGAGTGAGCACTGACTACTCGATTTTTAAGGGTTTTGATTCTAATACAATTTAATATTTTTTGCGTATTGAACTGAAGACCGCAACTTTACATCGGAGCCTGCCGCAGGTTACGTATAGGCTATTTATTGTAATATCCTGTCAAAATCTGGCGCATTCGGTAATTCCTTGGCGCGATCTGCAGTCACGCGGATCTTTGGAGGTTAAAAATATTTTCCAATAGGGATTTATTGACAACTATCGCTATGTGCGCTGGACTGCAGGACCCTCCCGCGGACCACTAGAGAGGCCTTCGCGGACCACCAGTGGTCCGCGGACCATAGGTTAAGAACCACTGCTGTAGTGGAATCCGAGCGTTGGTTTGGGATTAATGAGCCGCCAAAGCTTAACTATTGTCTGATTTATTATATTATTTTATTCTACTTATCTTCTGTTAACTTCTGCATTTCAATGATGTCCAAAATATGCTTTGCCGAACTATAACATGAAAAATATAATATCTCTTTTGAAACACAGTGAGAGTCAAAAGTGGCCAACCTAATTTTATCAGGATTTTTGGTAAATGATATAGGTAGCTTGGATTTTACTAATTTCATGAGATTCTTGTAAACGGCATACATAAAGTAATAAGTCTTTAATTTTTTTATGAATAAATAAAAAGTCCCTTCGGTGTTGCTCAGCTAATCGGGGCAATTTGTGCCCGAAGTGGCCCGAACTGGCGCGAGCAGATTTACGTGAGCCCAGCGCGCTTTAATGAGCTCCTAAACAGAGCCTTCCCAGGGTTGGGTATTACGACTTGGTGTACTCTCTCGGTGTTGCTCAACTTAAAATCTTAAGACACTCTAGTCTAGTCTAGAGACATTGCAGTCAGTCCTTGAATTTCTGGGACCGGTAGCCCTATCAATATCATGGATTTTCAGTTTCAGTTGTTAACAAGTTTCCTGGTACATTTTTCACACTTGTATTGTATGCAGATGAAATTCCATAGAAATTCTTTATCATTTTTTTTTGTCATATATATGATGTTCTAACCGATGACTACACAAAAGCTGCATATTGCAACTGATCTACCAGCAAGTAAGACATCAAACAGCTGAATCGCCTAAAATTACAGCGGGATGTGGTAGGTCCAGGTTGAGCCATCGTGCGCCTGGTCTGCCCACACTTCGTGTTCCTGTACAGTCGGCCACATGATATCATACCCCTTTTTGTTCAATTGGCGCCCTTGTGCCGCTCGTGTTAAGAGCTGCCACGGGGTATCTGTGACTGTGGCCGACCGTACATGGCCTCCATGAAAGGACTTTTCGGCTCCACCCTGCCACCCTCAACCTCAAGGCTCAACCTGGACTAAAATAGCTGCAGACCGTCTAAAATGGAAGAATCATGAAGATGCATAATTGCATATGTACAGAAGTGGAGAAATAAATGCTGAAGAAGATAAGAAGAAGTGAAGGTAATTAATGCTCAATCGAAATCGACTGTAAACGATATCCTGCTCTACATCGCAACTAAGGTAGGTACGGTCGGCCACAGTCACAGATACCCCATGACAGCTCTTACCGCGCGCGGCATAAGGGCGCCAGTCGGACAAAAAGGAGTATCCTAGAGTGTGGCTGACTGTACAAGGGTTGGGCTTGGGGTTGATCGGAAGATGACCATTAATTAATTCTCGCTAGCTCAGCGAGCCAAAGTGGACCTCGGGCTCCACAATTTAAAGACGCAAACTCGCCAAGCCCCCATGGATCCTTGCTACCTTCCACAATAACTATATCAAGTGACGATTCACGCTTGAAAACACCCTGTTTTCTTTGTCCCAGGGACTAAAGTAGAGCCTTCGTGCCATTTGCGCCCTACTTACAGTGCATTTGCTCGTTGTAATGATATATAATTTGAAGATGCCGTTTATGACTAGTTTTGCTTAAGTTTTCTCAGAAGGCTATTGAATTTTCCGTCGTGGTTCTCTTCTAGTAGTAATTTTGTCATGAACTAAGTACCTACATAACTTACCAGATTCGTTGTTTTTCTCGCTCTATGCTCTCTACAATAGAACAAGCCTGCTCAATATCTGTCTTAGCATAAACAAGGGGAATTCTGGAGGAGTGTGAAGGGAGTGCTCTGCCGCGCTCTCGCCCATACAAACGGAGAAAAAGAAATAACACTTTTGCTACCCCTAATTTCGTTGATTTTGGTGTCAACCGTTTTTGTAGATTTGTATCTATGTATAAAGCTTTCTCATAATTAGCTCAATTATTGTTATTCTGTTTTTTAGAATAATAAACATAATAAAATTTTATTGTCGTGAAACAAAAAAATCTGAACAAAATAGCTCAGTTTAGCTTCAAAATTTGTAAAAAAAACTGTGAAAATTTAAGCTTTCCTGTCACGCTACTTTCGTTGACCCTTGCTTGAATAATTTGCATCGTCAGTTACCTACTTGGCTTGGTAGCTCAATTGGTAGAGCGCCGAAATGGTTTGCCTCAGGTTGCGGGTCCCAAGCCCAAGCAAATTTTTCAACCTTCTAATAAATATTTAAGTTCATCGAAGTGTACACTGTGCGACAATGTTAAGCTTGCTGCCTGATGTAATATCAATGATATAAGTAAATACGTGATCGAGCCCTCAATCTGAATGATTGCATACGTATCCACGTCAATTGTGTTATTGTGTTTGTACAATTGTTTGTTGGTAGTTACCTAAGTGTGCTTGCGTAGATTGCATCATCAGCGTTTTGAGTTCATTCACTGCTCTGCTTCTGTCAGTGATTATGTCCATATTATGTCGTCTAGAGGTGCGCGAAACGCTTCAGTGAAAAGAAAAGAATGATATAGTTCATTTCCTTCACTGAACTAGTTCACTCTTTTAGTTCACAGTTCATTTATAGTTCATTCATAGTTCATTCACAGTTCATTCACAGTTCACAGTTCATTCATAGTTCACAGCTCAGTAGTTCGTTCACGTATCTTTTGACTCACGCACGGTAGTCCGCGAATGACAAAGGTGACAAAGGCGAGATACATCAGTTACAGAATTTTGGTCCTTAGCGTGGTAGATTTAAGAATGTTTCTTGAAGAATGAACTACGTGGACTAGAATGAATGTGATATATAAAGATTTACAGAATTTTGGTTCTTAGTGTGGTAGATTTAAGAATGTTTCTTGAAAAATGAACTACGTGGAGTAGAGTGAATGTGATATGTAAAGATTGGTAGTGAATGAATGAATGAATGGTTTCATATAACGAATGCATTCAATCGAAGCATTCATTCGCGAACTACACACCTCTAATGTCGTCATGTCAGCGCATTATTTGACAGTTGGCAATTCGTGGAAGGTTGCCCGAAATGTGGTGCTTGACTAATGGCAAAGATATTTTGGTGACCAGTAAAACATTAAACACTTTAGTAATAGGTATAGCGGCAAATAATAACTGTGGAAAAAATGCGTCGATAAACAAATGTTGTTGGAAATCACCTTGCCCTGTAGGTACAATCGGCCACAATCTCAGATACCCCATGGCAGCTCTTACCGCGCGCGGCATAAGGGCGCCAATCGAACAAAAAGGGGTATCTGAGACTATGGCCTACTGTACATAGGATGGGCAAAGTATTATCTGCACTTTACAAGATTCAGTGGCACCTCGACCATCTCAGGTGCTGTAGAGAGAGGTACGGTCGGCCACAATATCAGATACCCCATGGCAGCTCTTACCGCGCGCGGCATAAGGGCGCCAATCGAACAAAAAGGGGTATCTGAGACTATGGCCGACTGTACATAGGATGGGCAAATATTATCTGCACTTTACAAGATTCAGTGGCACCTCAACCATCTCAGGTGCTGTAGAGAGAGGTACGGTCGGCCACAATATCAGATACCCCATGGCAGCTCTTACCGCGCGCGGCATAAGGGCGTTTATAGCTCTATTTTGGTGTTTTTTCTTAACTCCTGAATGCTCTACCTACAGTCTACAGGAAAAGAAAATTGGTCTTTTCTACTAAAGGTAGTTATTTATTATAGCTGGGTGTTAATTTAGCATGTTGTTCAAACTCACTTTAAAAGTCAACTCTTCAAATACTTAAGAAATGCAAAAACATCATCAATATTAATTTAATATGAGACCACGAGGCAATCTCGAAATCTGTTGATTGCATAATTTAAAGCTTTTTAAATTCAAGAGGTTCTAGTTCAAGGCAGTTCAAGATCTAATTATAGTTTTTTTGATCTAACTGTTTCTAACCCCCGATGCAAAAAACGGATGTTAGAGTGTGACCGTGTGCGTGTATGTCTGTGACGGGTGAACCGATTTGGATGCGGTATTTGTTTATTTGAAAGCAGGTTTTCTAGCTATGGTTCTTAGACAAGTTATATCAAAATCCGTTTAGCCGTTTATGAGATATTGTAATTTGAAATTAATATGTCGGGGGATTTTTAATATTTTAATTTTGTATTTACAGGAGGTTTCATCCGATTGCACTAATATGGCCGGTTTACGAGTGGCATCATAGTACAGTAGGCCACAAGCTAGGATACCCCTTTTTGTTAGATTGGCTCGCGCGGTAAGAGCCGCCATGGGGTACCTTCGACTGTGGCCCACCGTACCTACTTAGTCATTTTGATAGACTCCGTCTTACTACGAGCGCACTAAGAACTTGAAAACCATGAAAATTTGGTTATAAGACAATTGTTTTTCTGTAGTTAGGCAAAGCAATTTTTTTTCCTACAACTTTGAACCCATCGAAAAACTATAACAGACACCCGGTCGACTCTACATATTATTTTCCATCCAAAACCGGCTGAGGAAATAATTAAATAATTGAATAAGTACTTATAAGTTTACGTGAGCTTGAATCATTCATATAAAACTTTATTCTCAGTATTATGATTCCCGGCGGACCAATTAAGCAATTTTAATGACAATGCCTATGATGGGGATATCACCAAAAGGCCCTTACGGACTAGCTATCCGTTCCAACTAAATGATGATTCTCTGCTTTACATGTGATTGGATACTTCATAAGTAATCTTCTTTGTTCTTTTTCAGTTTGGCCACAGAACACATAATTATTATGTGTTCTGTGAGTTTGGCTATCCAAATCCATTTGGCACTCTTGCAATCTTATTCTTCCAAAATCCACATAGACTCGTGATTTCAAACCACTCTAAGTTTTTTATTTTTTCGCACGACATTTCGGATCTCTTCTCAAGGAGTAATACATACGTACTTAGTGAAATACTACTCGATCTAAAAGAATGTCCCAGGCACTGCAGCGCCGAGTAGTCTCTTATCTTCACCCATCTAGTGTGAGTGAAGGTGCCACTGGACGCTATATAAATCATCTCATTACGTAGATGCAAATGCCTTAGTAGTGAAATGTGAATTTTTTAATTTAAATTTTCTTCAATTTTGCGGTGATTTTCCGGAACATAACGGTCTCTACACAGTGGCTCCATTTCCATTGGCGTTAGATAATTAGCACGATATTAAAGTTTTGAGCGGTCACCGACCTGTGAACTTTGTTAATGTAAGATTTTCAACTTGATCACCTTTGAAAGATAAAAAAATACATTACTTAAGTAGTTCCCATCACGGCTTCATTTGGACCAAAGCGGAAAACAGCTTTGGTTATAGCTCGATAAAATACTGTCTGAAACGCTGTAAGTAGATCAAAATAGTGGGATAAAAAAAATATTATCGTATCCATTTAGATATGGTGCTCATGCTCCGCTTGCTGAAATTATAGGCCAGAATAATATTATTTATTGATTTATTTTCCAAAAAAACAATGGAAGATCTCAAACGTAACGGCCTCAGAGATGGCGTCGCGAATCAAAGGAATCAGAATCAGTTTTGGGTAAAAATTTAAATTTCGAATGCGTGCCGAAACTCGTTAACCGTCAAATGCGGCGTAAATAATAGAGTACCCTTGAATCGTGCGGGTCGATGCACTCTCCTAGGTTCAAGTCTAGTCACAAATAAACCTAATTTAACCGATATAATCTATTGAAAGAATATTGGACTCAAGTCTTCTCTACAGGGTGCACTCTAAGTCAATAGCGGAACTTTAAGTAGGCAATCTACTGATCAATACAAACAGCTTGTACTAGGTGGCGAAAAAAATGGAGTCAAAAAAATATCGCCTGTTCCATACAAAAGGTCGCCTCAGTACTGCGCCAAATGTATGAAACAGTTGATATTTTTTTCGCTCAAATTTTGTGGCCACCTAGTACAAGTTGTTTGTATTGATCAGTAGGTATCCTACTTTAAGTTTCGCTATCGACTTAGAGTGCACCCTGTAGTAGAGTATTCAGTAGAAACTGAAAATTTTAAAAATCTTAATCTCTACAATGAGCACTAAAGAAAGAGTAAATGTTAACAAATACCGTAAGCTCCAAAAAATAATAGAAATTCATACAGACTGTGATGTATAAGTTGGCGTTCCTGTGGCCGGCGCCTCCTCCATACTTTGTGTTGCCACTTTTTTTCTATTAGTATTACGTTAAATTAGTACTTTTTTTGCCACACGCCAACTTACACTTGACGCGCTGTATCTCCTTACTATTAAAAACGCCAAATAGATATACCTATTTTGTGTTTGTTTTTGTCGTACAATTTGTTGTTTCGCAAGTGTGTTTACCTTATTTTATTTATAAACCTATAAAACCCACTTATTTCGAGTCTAATTCCAAAGTGCGAGTGACACAAAAAAAATCGTACGTTTGCTTCTTAGTAACATGTGACTCACACTAACAACTACCTACCTTGTAACTACGGGTGTTTATAGTTATAATTATTCGGTCATATCGCGGTGACAGCCAAGCCCTCTTTTTAACGTCCAAACTGGTTGCAATTAGTAAAATTGCAGTAGATATTCTCACGGTTTGGAATCTTGGAACAGTTGGTTAAGCATAAGTAATTCAACTTCGAACCTCCTAGGACCGGATAAAGCCATATATATAGATGCCTATATGCTTAGTACTTCGACCTTAAGGGTCAAAGAAATTAGCGTGGTGGGAAAGCCCAAATTTTCACAGTTCGCTACCTCCTTCGGTTACCTACATTCTGTCCAAAGATAACAATATACATACAATACTACACCTAATTTATCGAACAGAACAATGTATACTATGTTCGCTAGCTCTAGACTACTCTAGAGCAGTCTAATACATTCGGAGGGAGTTCAGTCGTAGATTGCTGCGCCTTAATTGGTGGTTCGATCCGAGCCCTTACACTTACCACATTTACAGCCATATTAAATTAGAATTAGACTATCGGCAGGTCTAGATAAACCTTTTGTTAAGAAGCAAGCTTGCTAGCTTGTTTAGGCAACTAAAGCCGCCGCCCTCGGAAGAGTCAAACTAAAAAAGATTTTATCCGAGGGCACTAAAATTACATTAAATTTTGAAATGAAATTTTATTAGGTAACACTATTAGGGCTAACCCTTTGGGCAATAATAAAGTACCTCTTATTCTTCTTCTTCAGCATTTATGTCGTCCACTGTTAGATGTATGATGTCTCTTAATGTCTTTTACATATGTATAATAATACACCTCATTAATTTTAATACCGCCAGAATCGAATGATAGCAATATTGTCGATTTCGCACGTTTCACAAAAAGCCAGATGCAAAGCTGACATACGCACATAAGACCAACACTGCCTTATTAAATGAGAATTAGTGTAGCGGGCTCTAGATACCTCATCTCTATTCATTAATTTGATTGTGAAATACAATGCAGTTTGGTTGGACAATGGACATGCTTTGCTTAGTAAAGTAAGTAACTAGAACAGTTCAAATAAGATATTTTTTTTTAGTACCAACATGTGCCAAATCTGTTGAGGAGTTTCCGTGCTAGATGCTCGCAGTTCACAGTTCAGGACGAACCACTAGTTGAATAATTTGATTGAAATATTTTATACAAGACTAGTTGTGCCCGCGACTTCGTATGCGTTTTTACACATTTGACATTTAATTTAAATTCGACTGTGGAGGAAAACTCAAAAGGAAGGTTTTTTTTAACCCCCGACCAAAAAAGAGGGGTGTTATAAGTTTGACAGCTTTGTGAGTGTGTCTGTATAAGTGTTTATGAGGGTGAGTCTGTCTGTGGCACCGTAGCTCTTAAATGGGTGAACGATTTGGAAGCTTTGGGGTTTTTTTTTTACTTGAAAGCAGGTTTTCTAGCGAATGTTCTTAGTTATGTTTTGTCAAAATTGGTTCAGCAATTTATTAAATATGCTTATTCGAAGCTAAAATTTCGGGGGTATTTTAATAGTTATTATTTCTTAACTTGCGGTAGCAGGGCTCAAAAGAAAGCAATAGAATAAAATAGAATGAAAACCCTAATCTAAACAATAAATTTATAAATTTAATAATAAATATGTATCGTTTACATTAAGGTATCGCCCGTGATAAGATACCAGGAAGCTTAGCATAAGAATTGATTAGGAAGTAAAAGGGTTTATAATATGTATCTCTCTCGACGTAGAGTGGGATAGACAAAGTTATAAGCCCATAGATAAGGTCTTACTCATTCTCATGCTAAGCCAGCAAGCAAAGCATACGGCTAATAACTCTGTCTATCCAGCTCAACGGTAAACAATAGTTATTTGTTATGCAAGAATGCAAAATTATTGTTTGCGGCGAGTGCTTGTATTGAATACCGAGCGGTGTTAAAAGACCGCCAACAAAGTGGGAGACCACATACAGGGTGTTAAAAGAACGCCAACAAAGCGGGAAACCACGTATTTTCCTCATCATAAGGAACATTTTTGCCCAAGGAACTATGCCTGGGAAATCAACGGTTTCCGAGATAATGAGGTTCAAAGTCGGATTTTTCAAAACTTTTTTTTTTGCAGAAATGTATTCAGTATCTAGTTCTTAAGAATCCCCTGAAGCTCTGCAGCCCTCTCGCTCGCACTTTTCAACATTTTAATTGATTGTAAGAGAATGATTAAACTTTGGACGATAAAATATAGTTGCAGACATAGATAATAAAGCTATCGACATGTGAACACACACTTTTGATTTCATATTCCTACTAATAAAAAAAAATATCACTAAACTTCGGTTAAAAGTAGTAGTTCAGTAATTTATTTTTTAAACTATAAATGTGAAATTTAAAGTGTGTCTACATGTCGATAGCTTTATTAAATATGTCTGCAACTATATTTTATCGTCCAAAGTTGAATCATTCTCTTACAATAAATTCAAATGTTCAAAAGTGCGAGCGAGAGGGCTGCAGAGCTTCAGGGGATTCTTAACATACCTTTTCAAGAATCCATATCAAAATTATGAATATTTCTTACAAAAAACGACGTTAAAGTTGCAACCCGCAATGTATTCTAAACATCGGCACTTCAAGCTTAAGTAACATAATCTGATACCTACGCTTGCGCAATATGACTTCTGTGCGTTACACGTCCATTGCGTAAAAAATATTTTTCAAAATTATAACCTAAAAAACAATTTCCCAACAATAATTTATCGAAAAAGTACTTTGTTTTGGTGTCTAGTGGCTTTCGGGTCTGTTGGCGGTCTTTTAACACCCTGTATAGTCCTCATCATAACGATCATTTTTGCCCAAGGTACTATGCCTAGGAAATCAACGGTTTCCGAGATAATGAGGTTCCAAGTCGGATTTTTTTTTCCGGAAATGCATTTTTTTTTCGGAAATGTGTTCTGTTTCACGTTATTAACATATCTTCTCAAGAAGCTATATCAAAATTATGAATATTTCTTACAAAAAATGAAGTTAACATTGCAACCCGCAATGTATTCTGAACATCGGATAGCCTAGATTGTTCCCAGAACCAGGACTTATCACGGTCCTAAATTTGACTGAAAACTGTTCAGCGGTATTCGCGTGATGAGGTATCACACAGACAGACAGACAGACAGACAGACAGACAGACAGACAGACAGACATAGACCGTTTTTTTTGCATTTTTGTATTCAGAATAGTTTACTTAGTAACCCCTGATAGTTTTTTTCTAAAAATATTCAATGTACAGAATTGACTTCGCTAGAGTTTTATTATAAGTATAGATTTTGAAATTCGGATCCGGCTTTGCTCTACATTTCGTCTTCAGAATTTTCTCGTGTGAATACCATCGATCAGAACAAGTTGTTTTAGAGAAATCTAAACTGTCGCGTCCCCAAGTGCACCAATATGTAATTTTGCACCGATATCTCGCGGTGAAAATTAGATTTGCGCACTCGCTACGTGTCCTGAGATCGTGGGAGCTCCGTGGACACCTGTCGAGGCGGATTTCGTCATTTTATGTGTGGCGTGGGAACTTTCAAATCATAGTCAAAGCTGTGGCCGCTCTCTCGAGATTCGAATCCCGCTGGAGCTTACTAAGTAACTTAAGTTAAATATTTTCTAGTGGCATTCTAAAATAGGAAAACATCGTGGGGAAGCCATTGGGCTAATTCTCGGCAATCTCAAATGTGACTTGTTACTAAGGTTTTCTTCGTAGAATCTCGAATGCGACATAACCGAGAATTCGCCATTTACCCTAGAGAAGCGTCAGAAGTTAAAAAAAATTTGCTTTCAAAAATTAGACTTAAAAAAACTCACCACTGCTTTCCTTTCCCTACAAAGGGAAAAAAATCTCCTAAACCCGGGTCCAGACAAAAAATAATTGTACCGATGTTTGATATCCCATTCTATCGATCTATCCAGAACATAAATGACGCTCCCCGGTCCTTTTGCTTTATAATATTGTAACTTAGGGTGGCATTAATAGTCGTCAGCAGTCTCAGAAAACAAAATCACTGACTTGACGCCTTTGCTAAATAACATTGTCAAGCTCAAGTTAGTGTATTATAGCTATTATAGCTTGAGCTTGACATTAGCCTTTAATGCGTAGATTAGACATTAGATTTTGTTTTCTGAGATCAGCTACTCGAGCTTGAGCTAACGACTATTAATGCCACCCTTAGGCCCGGTTTCTGAATTGATAATTTTACTAAGTAAATACTTAACTATCGTTCTGTCACGTTCTTTTGTGAGAAATCTGCAGAGACAGAACGATACTTAAGTGCTTGCTTAGCGAATTTCTCAATTCAGAAATCGGCAGTCAGTAGAGTTTCTGTACCGAGGTACAGTCAGTAAGCCTGTAATCTGTATGGCTTCCATTCTCAGCTTTATTGCCTCTCATTCTCAATGGACTGTCACCGGCGCTGTCACCCTGATGGGAGCGCGGACCGCAGCATCAGTTCCGCTCGCGATGTGTCCAAAAAACACCCGCCAGGAATGTCATTACTAGATGGTCCCACCGCGCTGACGGACATCAACGGCGGCGTAGGGCTGTGCCAAGATACAAGGTACAAGAAATGACAAGGAGTTATGCATGTGCATGTCAAAGTCAAAGTGTTTTAATCAATATGCCATAAATAAATTATTTACATCGAACGTCAAACTAGATATTATCAAAAGTAAAAAAGTATATAAATCAAATACTTATTACTATCTAATACTAAGTATTTAGCTACTTTTTTTTGTCCAGCTTCACTAGCTCTGATCGTTCTTCATGCTGCAGAAAGATCGAGAAAAGCATTTTCTGGGGCTTAGTTGTCTAACTATTGAATCTGTCAAATTTAACAAGGCTTATTTTATCACTGCTCACTGTTACTGTCCTGACAAAAATGTTTTGAGAATATGAGAAAAAGCCAGTCGTTTTAGGCCCCCTGAGTACGGGGGCCCTGGGCATGGGCCCCGTGTGCCCTCATGGTAAAGACGGCATTGAATTTATACCTACCAAGAGTGGCAGATTAATAATGTACTCTGTGGTGGCAGCCCTACCATGGGAAGTGGTTGCGCAAGCAATTGCCGGTGGAATGCGTCCGGCACTCGCGCGCGCCCCTAATGCACCGCGCATTGTCGCTGACGAAGCAACATTCTTCTCTCTATGACCAATATTACAACAGTTATCTTTATCTATCTTATATTTAAGCGGTGTAGGCCTAGTGGTAGAAAATTCGACTCGGAAGCGAGAAACTCAGGTTCGATTCCCAGCGCAGGCATGTATGTATATTTGTGAATTTGAAGTAGCAAAAACCACTCGCTAACAGTGAAGGAAAACATCGTGAGGAAACCCACGGCTTAGTTGGCCCCACACGTATTGACTTGTCTTTCCTGTGCTATCAGCAGATACTAAGCTATCAGGATGGTAGATATAGGTGCTGGGCAAGCCTACTCCATCTAAAACAATGTCCCAGGCACTGCAGCGCCGAGTGGTCTCTTCACCCATCTAGTGTGAGGGAAGGTGCCACTGGACGCTGTATAAATCATCTCATTGCGTAGATACAAAGGCCTTAGTATACCTTTATCTACTACCCCCGCGAGTGCGATTTTGTGAAACTTAAATGTGAAAAAGGTATGGTACCGAACTTAAAATAAACCTTCCGTGAAAAACTATCTAACTGACGGTGGAAACCGTATGAAGATCCGTTGCGTGGTTTACAAGGAGTTACGGGCTAAACAGACAAAGGCGGAAAGCGACTTTGTTTAAACTATGTAGAGATAGAGAGATACATACTCCAATAATTCCCCCGTTCTCTCAAATTAATAAAATATCAATCTAAGGGTGGCATTAATAGTCCTCGACTCAAAATCGAACTCAAGTAGGTGATCTCAGAAAAGTCAAATGCTAATGTCAAGCCTTGGCTAGTGTCAATGTCAATCTCAAGATAGTGTCATTACCTCAAGTTTGACATTAGCCAAAGCTTTAGCATTGACTTTTCTGAGTTCACCTACTTGAGATCGATCTCAAGTAGGTGATCTCAGACGACTATTAATAATACCACCCAGACATGTCAAGTTGCGTACAACAGGGGGCCGATTCTTGGAAATGTCGATCACACGACTGTCCAAACAAATTTTTCCTTTCCCAAAAGTCGTAATGATAATGTAAGATGGCGAAATCGCAAGAACATAACTACTAAATAAAAAAAATCAAATACCCCCTTTTAAGTTTCAAATTAGTATATCTCATAAACGGCTTTTTGATAAAAAAAAACTAAGAACTCTTGCTAGAAAACCTGCTTTCAAATTTAAAAAAACCGCATCCAAATCGGTTCACCCGTTTAAGAGCTACGGTGCCACAGACAGAGACACAGACAGATAGACGCACACATATCTGTCAAACTAACCCCTCTTTTTGGTCGGAGGTTAAAAATATGGGGTTGAGTCGGGACTCCGAGCACAACCTTAGAGCGACGGCGAAGAAATACGGTCTGCCACAGTCACAAATACACCATGGCAGCTCTTACCCCGCGCGCATAAGGGCGCCAATCGAAAAAAAGGGGTATCCTACCGTGCCAACTGTACAAGCCATTGTTGTTGGGAAGGTAGGTATGAAGGTCGTCTGATTCCCACCGTATCATTTATTACTTCCTTTCTAAACATAGGTATTCTGAAACTGTTCACGCATGTAATATCCATATCTGGTTATCACAGTATTACCACAGTTTCTCTGGGAGCTTAGGAACAAAGGTATGTAAATGCAAAGGTATAATGGCATAATGCAGTCTTAAACTGTAGGTAACGCGTAAACTTTAGGTTTGAACTGTTTTCATTCTTGGTAAATAACTAAGTAGTTAAGTACCTAACTGAATCACTGATTGTCATTTCTATGACTCAAACGCGGCATTTACATTAATATCTTGTAGGAAACTACCTAAGAACTTGTATATCGTTGACGCACTATTGCAAGTTTACTACCAAACATAAAATAATATCTATCTCTGATGAGAAACAAACTCAAATTAATTGAAGCTGGTTTAGTTTTTAACCGACTTCAAAAAAAGAGCCTACCCAATTCGATCAGTTTTTTTACCTCAGAACTTTTTTACGTGAACCGATTTTGATGCTTCTTTTTTTGTTTGAAAGGGTATACTTCCCATGTGGTCCCATAAAACAATGGTGAAGATCTGTTGAAGAACTTCGGAGAAGAAGAACGGAACTCCTCAACCGACAGCAGCTATAGCTAATAGTGTACATTTTCACCAGTGAACTCGGTTTATTTTTGTAAATTTTGTATTACTAGCTTTTGCCCGTGACTTCGTCCGCGCAGACTTAGTTTTTTTCCCGTTATCACAATAAAAAATAGCCTATAGCACTCAGCGATAACGTAGCATCCGATTAGTGAAAGAATTTTTAAAATCGGATGAGTAGTTTTGGAGATTACCCCCTACAAACCTACATACATACATAGTTACAAACTTTTCCTCTTTATAATATTAGTGTAGATTATCCACAATGTGTTCTTCTTCTTCAGCACTTTTCTGTCCAGTGTCGTACGTAAGTAGGTGCCACTTCATGTCTTTTCCAACTTAATCCATCCTATTGGATCTCAATATAAACCCTGTGGTTCGCTGCGTATCGAGACTCAACTTGACATTGTGATAAGTAGTGAGTAGGCCTACCGAACGCATTTTCAGACAATTTCTTGATATTTCAGAAAGGTAAAATTAAATCGTACGCTCGTGTTAAAAATGTACGGACACTTACAAAAACAAAAGACAGTACCTAATTAAGAAAAATAAAATGAAGAAGTAAAAGAGTGCGGAGGTCGCAGTTTCTATAAAGAGGTTGAATATTTGCCAATACGCCTAGGAGCATACTGAGATTGCTCTACCATCTGAATCACGTATAGTTCCACACCACAAAGGAACCCAAGAACACAGCACCAGCCATCTAATTCAATCCGCTGACCATGTTAAAAAGACATCAGGCTGAGTGGGAACGATTTCCTTTTGCCGGTAATAACAACAGTCCGCCCGCAAACGCTCTACACTCAACACTACAAGTCCACATCTATAACGTAGAATATTCACTACAGAAGCTTTACCGACGCGGAAGTACTCACACGTGAAATAATAGTAGAGCTTCCTGCCAGGTAGAGGAGCACAATTTCACGATAAAAGTTTTATCCCATTATCGGCTGTCGCTATCTTGCTATATTTTACCGCGTGAAGCGAGATGCCGCTACCCTATAGCGGGATAAAGCTCTTGAAGTATAGCTTTTCACTCTTGAAGAGGTGACCGGAAGCATACGATACAAGTTTATCCCTCCATAGGCAAGCGCTGTCTTGCTTTATTTCACTGAGTAAAGTGAGATGTTAGCTACCCGACACAGGGATAAAACTTTTATTGTACAGTCGGCCACACGCTACGATACCCCTTTTTGTTCGATTAGCGCCCTTATGCCGCGCGCGGTAAGAGCTGCCACGGGGTATCTGTGACTGTGGCCGACCGTACCTAGCTATTGTACCTCCCCTAGCTGAAAAGCGTTACAAAAAAATATCCTGCTGACATATAAGTACTTCAAAGGGTTAGGTAGAAGCCCCAATTTTCCCTGTAACCAAGTGAAAATAGTGAGGTCGTTTAAAACGCTCTAGAAAAATACATCAGCGACAGTGAAAATTTAAAAGTAGGTACGCAGGTATTCATTATTTCTGGAATACGGTCGGCTACAGTCACAGATAACACATAGCAGCTCTTACCGCGCGCGGCTTAAGGGCGCCAATCGAACAAAAAGGGGTATCATAACGTGTGGCCGACTATATGTTATTTTCGCTTAGTTTACTTTGGCTATTAATATTTGTGATGCTAGAAAAACCTACCTACCGAATAATTTTAATCTCTGTAAAGCTAGGCCGAGTCAATTTATTCCACTTGGTTCCGCATAAGTATTTGAGTTGGTCCCGCAAAAATGGTCGATAGATACTGTCAATTCCCGCTTTTATTTAAATTCACATAAATCCTGTATTGAAGTGAATATGTTAAAATATTTTTGTTGTTCGTCAAGCCATGTCAGAGGCCCTTCGGGCGGCCAAAAAACACTGACGCCAGGGGTGGCCACTGGCCACTACCTCATATGATTGATTTCTTACTACCATCAGTGATTGGTTATATTTAAGTATGTAGCTATTAAATTGGTGTAATAGGCACCTACGTACTAAGTTATTATTCTCCACTAAACATTGTAGCCACAATGAATCCGTGGACATTACCGGTGGCATGCGAAGGTAATAGCGCGGCCGGCATCATTCATAGATCTCGATTATCGAGCGCCGCACGCGCATCCGGGATACTCCTGTCCGATCCACAGTCCATGTCTGAACCGCGTTATATTTCATACATTTCACTTGATTTCACAGATTAAACATGTATAATAACTGTGAGAACTTCGTTTCTAAATCCTGCTTGGAGTATTATAGGGACGTTATAGACCCTTACAAAAATATTCAGCGGAAACGCTTTCAGCTTCAAATCTAATCATCCTTACTTATCATGGTCTGATAAACAATTTCTTTGCTTTTACTTTAACATTTTTACACGACAGCGCGTCAGAGTGCACTTTTGTTGCAAAGTCGCCCGTAACGTAACCGAGTATAGTGCTAGCGTGTAAGGGTTGACGTGCTGTCGTGGTACCTACTTTTTAAAATGTATGTAATTTACCTCAAAATCTGGAGGAGGCCTTTACCCACTCATACCTAACATTTTTTATTAATTTTAAAGTACATAATTATACTTAATACTTAAGTTAAGATTTTTTTTTTTTCATTAAGTTTAAAGTGATTTTTTTTATACTTATAATATTTTAAAATACAATTATTTTACTTTTTCAAGCATTTTTATATGTAAGTAACTAACTTTGAGAAGCAATAAAAGGCTATTTTATTTTATGTAATTTACCTACATAATATCTTTTATTCTATTCTAATGTTAGAGTCTGAATCCTAGATCAAACAAGACAGGCCCAAAAGACATAACTCCTCACATGAGACATTCCTAGCCGCGGTGCTGCGATATCGATCCATCACATCCATCACCACTATGACATGTTGGACGTCTATGGGCGCTTTTCCTCCGTTGCATTGCAACTTTATCGGCGGCGATTTTCATTAAATACTAGCTTTTGCCTGCGACTTCCTCCGCGTGGACTACAGAAAAAGGATATATGCTTTACTTTGCTCCTAAGTGTAAAAGCGTGATAATATGTAGCCTATGTCTATGCAATTTTTATTCCAAATTTCATCCAAATCCGTTTAGCCGTTTCAGCGTGAAAGAAATATCCATCCATCCATGCATCCATCCACCCATCCACACTTACAAAATTTCGCAAATATAATATTAGTAGGATAGGATAAAGATGTAGGTAGTGGACAGGACTCGAAGTTAAAGTTATGGTCTTCGAGGTTGGAGGAAAAGATACAAGCCACGTACCACCAATAAGATTAAATGGCTCTGAGATGCAAAGGGTGTATTCTTTTAAATACTTGGGACACATACTTACCCCTAACCTCGATGACAATGACGACATTAAAAGGGAGCGAAGGGCGCTGTCGGTGAGGGCGAACATGATAGCTCGCAGGTTTGCACGCTGCTCCCATGAAGTAAAGATCACACTTTTTAGAGCATATTGTACATCTTTTTACACGTGCAGCCTGTGGGCTATATATACCCAAAAATCCTACAGCGCCCTGCGTGTCCAATATAACAACTCATTTAGGGTGTTGATGGGGCTGCCGCGCTTTTGCAGTGCATCAGGGATGTTCGCGGAAGCTCGAGTAGACTGCTTTTATACAACTATGCGGAAGAGATGCGCGTCCCTGGTGCGCAGGGTGCGCGCCAGCTCCAACAGCATCCTAAATATGATCGCGGAGAGGCTAGACTGCCCATACATCAGCCGATGCTGTGCCATATCAAATGGCATTAAATGGCGGCGTCTGCCTACTTAATTGCCATCTGTATATAATGTACATATAGTTAGGTAAGTACTAACATTAGGCTAAGTCACTTTCACTAACACAATTATGGATGTACGTCTGAAATAAATTGATAAATAAAATAAAATAGAAGATTTAGCCACATTTGTTCGATTCTCGTCCTTATATTGCGGGCTCTAAGGACTGGACGTTTCAGACACCAAAACGTAAAAGTTGCTTTTATTGATTAGCTAAGCGACCCCTCTCAGTGTCACAGGGCCTTTCTGCACACCCTGTATACAGGGTGGATGTTAAAGAACGTTGTTCTAGGGAAAGAATTCAAAATATTGATGATGGCAATTTTTACTGAATATACCTAAACATTATTTATTTTTGAAAACAAGTTCCTTCCTAAAACTATCACTACCATGCCGCTGAACACAATCAATTTCTTCACTTCCCTCATCAAGCGATCGTCGAATCAATTCGTGACGAGCTGCTGACAGAAGTCATCAATGACACCGAAGGTTATTGACTTGAAGTACAAAATTTTAACAACAGAAATACTACTTTCCTGATGGTCCACAGTGCAGTTGGCAGGATCTCGTGGATGCGACGCATTTATGGAAACCCTTCCACTACTCAGCACCTCCATATATCTAAGTCCGGGAAGGGTTTCCGACAGTTTTTTTGCATTTTACATTGCGTAAACCCACCCTGATTTAAAAAGGCGTAAACGCGTACTTATAAGTCCCCGAAAAGGTCTCAAATTGGCGCCGGTGCTGAGTTGTGGAAGGGTTTCCATAAACGCGAAGGCGACCCCCTGGCGGTTAAGTTGTCGCGCTTTTGGGAAGCTTTCGCGAAAGAAGGAGATGTAGAGATGTGTTGTCTCAGTGTTTCGTACAATAGACACAAGTGGCACTACTGACACTGACATCATAGTAAAGTGCCTCTATTCTCTAAAAAATCCACTCAACCGTTGAGCGTCAAAACAGTCGCAAATAGCCCTTATTCAAATGAACAGTCTTTTTTTTACAATTAGAAACGGTTATTTTTACGGTGAAGATTTTAGGGTGGCATTAATAGTCGTGAGCTCAAGCTCGAGCTCAAGTAGGTGATCTCAGAAAGGAAAATCACCTGAATTTCTGCCTCAGTCTCAAGCTCGAGCTTGAGTAGCTGTCAGCATATAGACACTAGATTGAGCTTGATATTGACATTAGCCAAAGTCGGTGATTTTGTTTTCTGAGATCACCAACTTGAGCTCGAGCTGACGACTATTAATGCCATCCTTAGAGAATACAGGGGCATTGCTAAGGACAAATCAGCAAGATGTTTCTGGTCGAAAATTTTGCTTTTGGCGTTCTGGACATTATTATTTTGTACCAGTTTCCCGTAGCGTCAAGGCGTGAAGCTTTTTGTGGTTGAATTTCTACTTTTGTATAGAGAAGGAGTACCTAATGATTCGTTTCTATTTGGTGGTTTTTGTCAGGAAACTAAGTTCAGTAGTATAAATAAACGTAATTTCATGTGAATAGAGCCCATGATGCTTTTGTTGACACCACTGTATAGGCATTAAGGGCCAAAATACTTAGGGCTTTGGAAATTACATCTACGTAATGAGATGATTTATACAAACGTCCAGTGACGCCTTCACTCACACTAGTAGATGGACGCCTTCACCCGGATGCTTACAGACATACAGACAACACACACACATACACTCTCACACACAGCGGTCAAACACTCCATAATAACACTCCTTTTTTTGTTCCGGGGGTTAAAAACCAAAAAGAGGCAAAGTAAATAAAAAAAAAACGATTGACTCTACATTTCTATAATAAAGAGCTTATCCGAGATAAAATAATTATGTCTCCCGCACAGAGAGTATAAAAAGCACACTTATCTACGTACAATCGTACTGCAACTTCCTGCATTGATCAATTAAAAGTTAATCAAAATCGTAAAAGAACTTCTCTTTTCCCATGTTACCTCGCTCAGTGCAGCAACCTCGAAAAAGCTGTGTCGACAAACATGGTAAGTATTGTTGTTTCAACGTGTCATTAGGATTTTCTTACCTAAGTACTTGTTGTTGCGATGTTGCAACAATGTAACAATGCTAGATATAGGTACTACAAGTACAACTAATTTACTCATTACTCGGAAAAAAGTCAATTTTCCACCACAGTTACCTACCCAAAATATTGTGTCACACGGGACACGAATTAATAAAATTGTTTTAAGCCCATAAATGTAAATCTCAATTTATTAGATTGGGAACACTTTTAACAGCGTCTCTTTTGGCAAACTATTGAAATAAATTAAACGGTATAAATTATTACTTTGAATGTTTTGTCAATCGGTCTTTAGCAGCACATTTCGAATATTTAATATTAAGCCGATCTCTATAACAAAGCGAGGCCTCACAAGCAGCAGCTAGACAAGCTTGAACAGCTCAGCAAAGTTATAATAAAACGTATCAAGTCCTTTCCGTAATAAAACCTCAGAACGGTAACTAAAGATAAAAATTTTATACTTAACGTAAAATGGAGGGGTATAATGACTCTTTGGGCGCATTATATTGAGTGCGCATTATGTATGACGCTATACTAAAAATACGTTAAGGTATAAATTTAAAAAATACATATGTTAAGCAGTCTTTTTTAACCTATTTCATGGCGTGACCACATAGTTTAGAGCATTTTTCCTTATAAAGACGCTTAGAGCATTTTTCCTTAACATACCAGCGATTTGCGGGCGAATTGAACTCGAAGCGAATGTGCGGCGAATTCGCCGCCTGAAAGGATGCCGAACGCAAGTGTACAAAATGGCGTCGACGATGCGAACTCGAGGCGTTTGCTTCGCTTTCAACTCACTAGTGTGATAAGGCTTGAAGCTTCGCAACCCACAGGTTAAAGAACATTGACATATTAATAGGTATTATAATACCTTAGGTATCTAATTTTAAAAAAAAAAAACGAGAATTGACCTTTGGTCCTTTGGCAGGCGACAGTGACGCGGTGACGATAAATTTTTTATCGTCAACGACACACTAGGATACCCTATGGTAGCCACCACAATCACCACATAGGTAACACCGTAATCACGCGCGCGGTGGTATCGCGCTGATCCATAGAACGCGTCAGAAAATTTTTCAACAAAATATTGCTTCCGGTCTACAGCATGCAGACTAGGTATTCTGCAGAATCGAACCTTAAAGGTGCCGGTTGGATCTCGACCGCAGCGACAACTGCAGACTTCGTGAAGTCCGGCGACACTACGGTTAGTATGTATTTCCATGCGGACCTCACGTCGCCCGGTTCGAATGGTGTTCCATATTCCATAGAATTACATAAAAACTACAGGGTGCACTCTAAGTCGATAGCGGAACTTTAAGTAGGCTGTCTACTGATCACTACAAACAACTTGTACTAGGTGGCGAAAAAAATGGAGCGAAAAAAATATCAGCTGTTTCATACATTTGGCGCAGTACTGAGTCGACCTTTTGTATGGAACAGCTGATATTGTTTTCGCTCCATTTTTTTCGCCACCTGGTACAAGTTGTTTGTAGTGATCAGTAGAAAGCCTACTTAAAGTTCCGCTATCGACTTAGAGTGCAAGCTGTAGTAGTGTCGCTGCGACACGTCGTTTGCTGCTGCTGCGTGCAGTCGGCTACCAACTTGTACCTTTACCGTTCGAAAATAGCTCTTGGTGGACCGCCCCATCTCTACGGAACCCGAGGATAGAGCCCCGCAGAGTGATGCGCTCCCATGCACCCAGATAACACGCTGATGCTTATCTAAATGACGAAAGCGCTGTTCTTTAAAGATTCACTGCTCGCACTGATTAATACCGTGGACCACAGCGCGGAGAAGGGCAGAGGTTTCAGCCAAAATATCTACAGGTAATTTTTAACCCCTGTATGTTTAGCATGGTCGTTTTGACACTCTCTCGAACTCGAGTGACAGACGTGCCATGTCTATTGTGCGAGCATGGCAGGCGGGACTCGAGATGGCAATAGATTAGGGTCATGTCGAACAAAAAGTAGTTATTGCCATTTTAATTAAAATGTTGTATTTTTGTCTCCATCGCCATGTTGGCGTAGAGCCAACTCGAGCCCGACCGACCAGTTGACAGTTTTGCATAGAGAAGGGCCTATCTCGGGCTTACCATGCTGCCCGTACAGACCCAAAACGAAGGGTATTATTGACCCCTGACTCAACAGGAGGAGTGAATTTGACCGCTATGTGAGGGTGTGTCTGTCTGTAGCATCGCAGCTCTAATACGGGTGATCCGATTTGGATGCGGTTTTTGAAAGCAGGTTTTCTAGCGAGTGTTCTTAGATAATTATGTTTTAACAAAATCGGTTCAGACGTTTATGAAATATGTTAATTTGTACGAAATTTCGATAATATATAATGGTTCCGTTTTGCCTCTTGAGGTACGGAACCCTAAAAACTGGAAATCTCGCTTATTGGCGCTTCTCTGCATGCCTTCGATGATTTGGACGTGTGGGTACAATAAGTTCTTCTGTAACTTTTTGTTTTGAGCATAAGTTCGATGATGCGCCTGCCCACCAACATGAATATTCAAAGAGTTCGCTTCTTTGTTTTAGTCTATGAAAGTAAGTGGGGTAATTTATTGGAAAGAAGAACCTGATTAAGCTATTTCAGAGCTTGAATCTAGATTGCGGAGCACTCGGCTGTGAAAAGCTGATGGGCTTTGGTAAACTACGGATTATAAGAAAAAACGTATGTGCTACAAAAATATATGGCACGTCGTTAGAGAGAAACTAATAGGGTTCCTTGAGAACCAATGTTTTTGAAAAATTACCGTCAACACATTGGTTCCGCCGGGCCCAAATTTTTTTTCATCATCATTATATTTAAGAGTTCTCCTCTTGTCGGTGCAGCATTTTCCATGCACTTCGATCACAGGCCAGCCCCTCTACCCTTGACGCATTCTTTTCAATATGGCGGAATTTACAAAATTCAATATTTCACGAACTAAGACTCATTTTATACCTTTGAATAAACATTACATATAAAATCAAATATGTGATGTAAAAGAGGAATAAATTTTCAAACTTTGTAAATATGAACGCAATAGCGTCAAGGGTAACCCCCCTGTTCCTTCGCAGCTTGGTACGTCACGACATCCACCTTCTCTATAATTTGGTCAAAGTAGCTTCTCCGTGGCCTTCCTCTACCTCTCTTTTTTTAACAATTTTTTTTAAACTAGTTTATTAGCAGACGTACTTAATTCACATATCGCTGCCTCTTTGACACTTTTCCCGTCTAGAAAATATTTCCATCCCAAAGAACCCAGTTTCCCACCAAACAGAGTCCGTGAACCACAAAAGGGGACTCCAATGTACCATAGCAGATGCCTCCCTGATTAGTTATAGCCAAACCACCGCCACCGACCACTCTAGTGACCCCTAGAATCAAACAATTTGGTTCCATCTGGCGACCAGAGTAACCGCATTTTGGCGTGACCCAGGCGTCACGCTGAAGACCTTATCCATAGCACAGTGGATAACAAACTCAACCTTCCATCGCTGGCTCTTACTGCCCATAACATAAGCGGGAAAATCAAAGAAATTCAACCGTCGCCGTATGCGGTCTATGGTACGATATTGTTGGTCTGATAGGCGGCCAGAAAGTGGCGTAGTTGGATGGATTGTCTTAGGCAGTCGCAGCTCGATGGTTGACCACAATGACGGCAGATGCGTGCCCAATCGCCCCTTCCTACCAGATTGCCGGTGCGTTGGCCTGAGTCTGTAACGCAATGGTGCCAAATGCTGTCGGTCCTTTTAATGTTTTTGTAGTACAGCTAAGAATAATCTGATTCTAATTCTGGAGGATGAGTTCGTTGGTTGTAGGAGTAAAACGAGTAAGCCCCGGTTTTGTCCTTCTATTAGGACGCCATCGACACGCCATTGCGTAACAGATTTAAGCCCCTGATGGCTGACGATTGCCCGTAGCTGTGTTTGACTGATAAAGGTAGAGGTAGAGTACCGTACTGATTTGAGCAGCAAAATTAAGCAAAATGAGCAAAATTAATAGGATTGAGAGGATTTTGGTAGAATGAAGTCTAACATTTTTTTACGTATCTGTAGCTAATCAACAGTGAAACCTTCTTCCAGACCTAAACAGATTTAGGTATACACAACACACCTTCAAGAATTAAGTATCTGTGTAAATAGGTAATTTCTTTGCGATAAAAATTGAGAACTTATTTTCCTCGATCATTGAGTGATGGAAAAATGGAAATCCACCGAAGCGGTCTCTACCATCCCTCTATTTATAACTATCTACCAATAAGTGACTTCTTCTTCTTGTAGTACCGTCTCCTATCGGAGGTTGGCAATATTCTTGTCTATTTCTTCTTTTGAGGCTGCCAAACGGAACAAGGGGCTCGTGGATTGTTGAAAATCTTACAGCTATCGCCGAAATCGATAAGTGGAACAGCTTCCAATATTACCAATTCACTACTCGTTGCTTAACAATAGAAGATGTAGAGAGAGGCCTAAGGTTTTTACAAAGCGCATTGGCCGTATTTTTGGTTAAAAGTGTTGACGGGCATATCTTTCGCCACGGTCGGGCAGCCGGCCATCAACCTCCACGACACTTTGTCCACCCGAAAAATAGAGAAAAAAGCCGTCTAAGTATAATAAGCCGGTAAAAACTACCGCTTACGGCTTACGAAATCACGAAAACTCGTGTCGGCGAAATTACGAACTGAGTTGACGTAAATTGCTTCGGGGCCACGACTAGAGGAATCTGTATAAAGCCGCTTATTCAATAGGAGACAAATGTTTCCGGAATTGTACTCGTAGAGTAGGCACCTAATCGTGTGAGGTAGTGGCCAACCCTGGTGTCAGAGTTTTTATGGGGCCTCTAACATGGCTTTACGATTATTATTTATCAACAACAACCAAGACCAACAGTTTAACGTGCCATCGGAATGGCCCGTTTTCAACTGACAGTTAAGGCGCTGGGCATAGTGAATCGCCCGCGCGCAAAAAAAAATGCACAAAATCGATTCCTGTATCAAATACACTAAACAAATCCAAAAGGTTCACATTTCAAACCCTAGAATTAGGTGAAACCTATCTAAAACAGCCAGTTTCGTGTTGACATTCATAAACGTTTTGAAGATAGGTATTTTGCTTGAAAAAAAAATAGGCGGCGCACTTTTTTTCAAGCAAAATATCTTGCACTCTGTTATGGATACGAGTATCAACCTGAAACTGGCTGTGTTAGATAGGTCTCAACTAATTCTAGGGTTTGATATGTCAGTTTCGATTTTTTTAGCGTATTTGATACAGGAATCGATTTGTGCATTTTTCTTTGCGCGCGGGCGATTCACTATGCCCAGCGCCTTAATTAAAAGCTGAATTCAAAGCCCTTGGTAGATTGCGCTCATAGGCTTGGCCTTACAAGAACCGGGATGTGGTTGTCTTTCGCTTACACAGATTTATAATATCTCCAGAAAAATTCATTGTAATTCCATAATTCACATTATGTTTCGAAAAGGATATATCTACCCCTATACCGCTTTTTAAGAACATCATTTCCAGCAATTTTAAGCCCAGTTTTTATCTGAGCTTGCTGTAGAGATATGGTATAAAAGGCCGAGTAGTGTAGATACGATCTTACCTCAGCATATGAAATTCAAAGATATTGTCCCTAGGATTTTAAACCCAAATACTTTTTATAAAGATCATACGTACGTTCCTTAAGTCATCAAATCGCATGTTCATATTTAGTCGCTAGCACCTGCAATCGCCACGTTGTGCAATAATATACCGTAATTATATCCAGTATTTGAGTAATTTTCGAGAGAAGTTTTGTAAACACACACGCCTTTGTATTGTTTACAAAACTTTTCTCCTGGGCCAAATTGCTTGAACGTAATTAGTTTTGAAGTAGCTTTTTGGAATTTTTGTTACGACACAATTTCACAAAACCCGACTGCGTAAAGCAATGGAAAAATAATAAATTAAAAACCAACTTATGTTAAAATTTACCACAATAATAGAAACTAGGTCTAATAAAACTTATTATAAGAATTAGCAGCTGCAGTATTGCGCCTATTTCTTAATAATTCTAATCAGATTCATAAATTACTCTCATCGAAAACTTTCTTTCAAATCGATATGAGATCAGTGCAATCTGATAGAATTGATGATTTATTGCATCAAATGCAGTTTGCTTCAGGCTTAGGTAGACAAGGAAAATCAGAATATCGACTTCTTGCAACTTATTTAACTAAATCGACCTATTCAAAATAAAGAACAAGAATAGAAAGAGCAAAACAATTTTTATTAAAACCTAGGTAGATATACCTAGAAAATAGGTAACCTATGGTATGGCAGTTCCTATACCTAGAGCAAAAGTGTACAATATGGTACCTTCTGTTTTGTTCATTTTGTGCCGATCTCGAGCAATGATCGCAATATTCGCAATCGTCAGCAATAGATTGTCGATCGGCACACTTTTCAACTATCACTCAATCTACTTTGATCTTCTTAAGTCTACTCTCACGCACTTATTGCAGAAGGAGCAAATGGAGGCGCCAATCTAATATGTAGGTAAGTAGGTACTATGAGTCTACGTTTGTATGTGACTATTGTGACCATTTACTTTTACCCATAGACTTCATTATAAAGTCTGTGCTTTTACCCTAAGCCAGGGTAATTTCTCAACCTTTGTGCAGCCGACGAGCACCACCGGTGTCCCCAAGATCCGCCCGCATACAGTCCACCCATTTCCCGCTCGCGCCGCACCGCATTTTTACATAGCACAAGCTGAAACTCTCATAGGTAATCTAGTAAAGGTGTCCCAAAAAGTTGCTTAGAGGAAACCAGGGCAACAAATGCTATACAGAATCATGGGGGTGATCAGTAGTTATATTCCGTGGTTTTTAAAGTTTAGTGTAAATACTTACCTTCGTAATTTCAATTACTTCTATAGACTCCCAGCTTTAGGTACAATTCATAAAGAAACAGGTACAAAAATACCACTCGCAATAAATCACCTGACCAAACCCAAGTTCTTTGCGTCTTCATTCACCACAAACACATCAAAAGTTTTAAGTCCAAATCGGACGCCATTAATCGTAATAATTGCAAAGCTCAAGCGCCTCCCTCAGTAGCTTCGACTTGAAGCATGGCCGTCATTGCGGTCATCGTCCTCCGTTTTGAAGACATCACGCTGCCCCTTGGTACGCGCTTCGATATCCTCCTTCACCCCGCCTTGATTCCGCATTTAATAAATTAAACTTCGTCATTGCAAGACATTGTTCCGGTGGGACGAGGTGTACAACAGGGTGGCAGCCGAGAGCAGGGGCCTGAGTCTGTAACGCAATGGTGCCAAAATGGGCTCCCAGTTGTCGGCTTCAATAACGATTCATTAATGTTGTCGGTCCTTTTAACGGTTTTGTAGTACAGCAAATAATATTCTGATTCTAATTCTATAGGATCTTCTGACTTCGCTGGTTGTAGGAGAAAAACGATGAAACCCCGGTATTGTCCTTCTACGGGGATGCCATCGACACGCCATTCCGATACAGACTTAAGCCCCTGGGCGTCACGGTGGTTGGTGTGCAGACCAGTAGCCTGATGGTCGGACGACATCGGCCAGAGTATTTGGCAGCAGCTTTTGTATAATCCTACACCCCGCCCGCCCTGAGTACCTAATATCAGGGCTTACCCCTCATCCCCTCAATACTGTCATCGTCCTCCGTGGCTTGGCTTCGTTCTGGGGTATTAGCGATGTAGAGGATCTCATTGACATGATTGGACATGATTAGGGACCTTAATGAATAATCGCTTCTCGATATGTCCAAAGTTCTCTTAGGAATTTTAAAAGCCGCTTTTTCTCTACACCTTTTTACTTATCGAAATACCACTGTCTTGATGATGATGATATCCTTTTAACCCTTAACAGGGACACAGGGCTCGAAGAAGAGATTTCAATTCTTCGCGGCTTTGCGCGGCAGTCTTTAGCTCCTTCCAGCCAAGTCCAGTTGATGCAGCCTCTTTCTCAACTCAGCGCCTCCAAGAAGTACAGGGGCCTCTTGCCATTAGCTTGCCACGTCAGTCCTTGTTTGGACAAGTGACTGTCTGCTCTCCGCAACGCGTGTCCGATCCATCGCCATTTTCTTTCAGGATTTCCTTGTGTAATGACTTTTGGTCAGTCAGCTACTCAGCTCCCATAATCTTACATTAGGCTAATAGAAACCGCTGTCTTACAGACTAAAGACCCAGTGCGCGTAGTAACAGCTGCGCTTAGTAACCGCACGACCATTACCCACGATACGGTAGCTGCCCGCTTTAGATATGGTTGAGGGACGGTGGACTTTTATAGCATTTGAATAAAGTTTTATTGAGACGTTTTATAAGCTTCTTTAATATTATGTTCACTTGGACCTTATGCTATCGTAGAAACCTTGTAAGCTCACGTCTCATCAAGCTAAAGTTGAACCAGAAATGGCCCTCACCTATGGCTTTACTTATCGAGTTTCGGGAATAACATTCGACCAAAGGTTCCACTGCACTGCAAAGCCGAGTGGCCTCTTCACTCATCCCGTGTGAGTGAAGGTACCACTGGATGCTGTATAAATCATCCCATTACGTAGATGCAAAGGCCTTAGCTAAAGGTTCCCATCAATTAGATATCATGTATGTAGAGTTTGTTTATATAACCATTTGTATGTAGATTTTGCACGTAAACTCACTAGACAGATTTCACTTTGCCTTGGTACACCTAAGACACGCGTTTTCTTAGCTAATCGAAGGAAAACCGATCTATCGTTACACCCAATACTAGTGCGCTGCAAGAGCGCGTCAATCGAACAAAATTGGGTACCCTGGCGTGTCGCTAAGCGTAACTTACCTAAGTGTCAACGTTCATTGTCCTCTCGTTTCCAGCCGAATCGTCAAAAAATGGCATTCCATTGAAGACTTTCTAAAAAACATTCAGGCACGGACGTGGCAGGCGGTTTCTAAAAAAACGAAGCTTTCCGACCAATCGCCGGCCGCCTCGCTGGTCATCAACCGCTGGGTCACGCCTCGCTGCGCGTGCGCAAGACTTTGGGCTTCCATTCCATGCTCGAAATTCAAAAGGTGTTAGATGGTTACAGAAATAAAATCTTTACTAGGAGATTTCTATAAGACAATAAAGAAGAAGGCTCGTTTTTGGGGTCCCGACTCAGAAGGCCGGGAACACACATCTGACTTTTCCATCCGACAGTCTGATCCGACATAAATTTTGGGAACATTGGATCAGATATGGATCGGATTTGTGCTGAATTTTCACACACGCGGAAGCCTACCGATAGCCTAATCCGACTACGAGTATTGCCGTTCCCGGCCTAATCAAAACCAAAATCCGGTAAAAATTAAAAAAACTTACTAGGTACATTGAATAAGAAGAAAAAAGTAGAGTATTGAAATTGACTCTACTCTAGACTAAGAATGTGTACTAAGCGGGTGAAGTCGCGAGCAACGGCTTGTTCTTGCCCAAACAAATGGAGTAAACGGAGTACCTAACAGTTTTACTGCCCCGAAATATTATCCGAAACGATTAACACCAAAATCAACTAAATCCGAGGGCTATGTTATAAATGGTTTGTATGGGAGTCAGTGCGGTAAACACTAGTCTTAAATAAAAAAAAAAGGGAACGATTTCCATTCTGCGGTAAAAACTTAACCCTTAGGCAAGTAACCTATGCAGAATTATCTACCAGTTTTCTCAACGGTCACCGTTCAAATGCCAAAGCAGGTGAAGTGAACTTCGCGCGCGGTGGTATTTAAACCTAATGGGAACCGAGTGTCATTGGGTATTCCTTACTGAAAAACTACAACGGCGCTTGTTTTTAAATGGCAACAACCCTGCATTGACATAGGCAGGTACACCAGGTACATTAAAACATTTCACCTTGATTGTTTAATTATACCTATAAGGTGCCTAGCCAAGGTAATAAATTCATCATAATGAACAAATGTTAGGTCGCATTTTTTAGAAGTCAACCTTAGGTGCTTCAAAAAACCTACCCAGGTATGTTATACAAAAAAAAAAAAAAATACAAAAATATTTATTTTACGCCATCATACTTATTTCTAAATTACACTTTTGTTATGTACCTACCTACTCAATTTCTAAAGCAAGACATCAATAAAAGAAAGGTTGAGTATCACAGTCGTCTAGGGTTGTGTCTTTGTGAGTCAACCATTCAATGATATGCTGGTTTCCTCGTTTTTCTCCTACAACCAGAGAACTAATCCTCTAGAATTAGAATTAGAATCAGAATATTCTTTGCTGTACATCCTACAAAAACATTAAAAGGACCGACAGCACTAGAGTCGTGCAAAGCTAACTTTGCAGTGGAGCGTCCGAAATAGTAATTTCCGTACGTTGCTTTTGTATATTTTCACCATATTTTCAATATTTATTTATTTTCCATATTTATTTTCCATATTTTCACGTAACATGTACCACTTGTAGAACTTGTAACATGTACCACTGCAACGAACGGAAATTACTATTTCGGATGCTCCACAGCAAAGTTAGCTTTGCACGACTCTAATAGTCAACTGGCTATTAATGCTGTCGGTCCTTTTAATGTTTTTATAGTACAGCAAAGAATATTCTGATTTTAGAATTAGTTCTCTGGTTGTAGGAGAAAAACGAGGACCCATTTTAGCACCATCGACCCGTGGTTCCACCCTACATAGCGACGCGGACGTCACGGCCAGGGCTCACATTATGCACCCTCGGTCACTCGTACTTGTTTACTTACTTAGGTACAATCGGTTACAGTCTCAGATACCCCTTTTTGTTCGATTGGCGCCCTTATGCCGCGCGCGATAAGAGCTGCCATGGGGTATCTGAGATTGTGGCCGACCGTACTAGCTGTCTAATTAGCAATCCCGGCTTGCGATTAACACGGGTAAGGAACTGTGTGGAAATAGGTAGTAACATCAGTGCAAATGTTCCACTGTGATTTTTTTCGACAAATAGTAGGGATTATTTGTTGAAGGAAATTATTGTTTATTTCGATAAGAGCTAGTTTCCCGAAAATTAACCGGTTTTGAGGACTAGCAACTATGCGGTTTTTTTTTTTACAGAATAAGCACACAGATCGACAGACAATCTACTATTAAAACCATACTATCGCCGCAGTTCAAGGTCCATTGGGGCTGATTTTTTGGGGAATCTCGCATTCGAAGTAAAAAATCTGATTTTGCGGCAAAATCTGATCTCACGAAGTCATCCTCGACTTAATAAGGCACGAAATTTCTGCGAGGTCGGGAGCAGTTGAGATCGAAATGACATGACATTTTTCCTTCGAGATGTGTCATGAGATTCCCGAGAATTGCCCTCAGCACTGCACCACCCAGGAGATTCACTCTAAAGCCACTACGAGATCAATCAAATAGACCTATAGCGGACATAGAGCACTAGTAGATAATAAAACTACGGATTCCGTGTAAACCTATAAAGACGACTTGAATGGTATTTTTCCATCAGAATTCCCGGCACGGGAGAAGAGGGTAGATGGGAACAGATGTATCGCTCCACATCACTTGTGGGCATTAGAAAAACTAGGCTTATTATTATGCTTATTCTGTAAAAAAAAAACTCGAAGTTGCTAGTCGTGAAAACATGCAGGAAAATAGCTCTTATCGATATAAACGACAAATATAATCTTCTAAAAGGGAAAATACAGGGTCACCGAAGACTCTGGCCGCCTAAAATCATCATGGCTACAAAATCTCGCAGAATGGTTCAACAAAAGCCACAAACAATGACACAACTCTTCCGAACCGTAGCAAAAGTGGCCGTAATGATAGCCGACCTCCGATAGAAAATAGCAACAAAGGAAGAAAATCAAATTAACAATATTTTAATATGTATTTTTTTATTTATAAACATTTTTGAGGACTAGCGATAATGCGGTTCTTTTTAAAGAATAAGAATAAGAAAACTGATAGTGGATTAAGAGGCTAAATGGCTGGACGGATTTTGACAGGATTTTTAATTTATTTACTGGAAAATAGACCTACTGAACTATTTTCCGGTAAATAAATCTTACTGAAATGAAAAAAAATATGTTTTGAAAATGAACACGGTGCGGTGCTAATTATTTTCGAAAATACAGGGGCTGGACTTCTGCCACTCTCTGTTCAGTGGCGGGACTGGGAGGCATCGAACCACGCCGCCACGCGCCGCTGCGCGCGCGCCGACCGTGGAAAATGTAAGGTGCATGACATTCGCAGGTGGAGCCGGGGCAGGTGCCTAGTCGAATTAATTGAGCCCCTCCGCCCTTAATAGGGCTTGGTTAGGCTTGAGGAGTTAGGAGGCTCGGATGGTAGAGTAAAGTCAAAATGACGATGTAAACTTATGTATTTAATTAAATAATTTATTTTTTTATTTTTTATTTATAGTTAATACAAAAACTTTACAAGGTTTCGCTAAACTGCAGAGTAGTTTGTTGACGTGACGCTCATTCTACTATTAGTCTTAATTTAATTTAGCATTGAATAAACTAGCAGCAACAAGCAATAAATAAATAATGTATGTCAACTAAAATATAGAGTACCTGCGATACGTTTCCTAGGCCTGCCTCACTGTTTAAATGTAACGGTAATAAATAAATTTTGAATTTTTTATTATAATTTGTTTATTTTCCACTTGGCGCTTAAAATCTCTTGACTAATAGAGCCAGTTTTTGCAGCTCGATACGCTAATTAAGTAGCTTTGATTAGGTTAACTAATTAGGTAGATGGCAGAACATACAGTAGTGGGTAAACAGCTTCCGCACCGGTGTTTTTCAAACCACGCCACAACACAAAAGTTACCTACTGGGTGGATGAAAACGGTAGGCATAATTGGCTTCTCCATAAAATCATAGATGTTTCTGATTCGAAAACCATTTCGAGGAATAGGCTTCTGGAGCTATTTGCAGTAATCGAAAAAATTTATAAGCATGTAGTTATTTTTTTATATGCAAAACTATGTATGACCTTCATTTCATTTGACCTTCATCATATTGTCTCTGCTGGACGGCCGTGACGTATATAGTTCCTTTTGCCGGAGAAATATCATAGTGTTACCAACTTTAGAGAAAATTCCTGAAATACTGAAATAAATAAATGCGGTTCCGATATTGATTCGAAAGTACAACCAACTTTGTTTCTTTTAAAATGCTGCGCAATCACAAAACTGCTTCCGTCACAAAACTGCTTTCGTCACTCACTCGGCAACCAGACACTTAACTCCGAAAAACAGCGGAAAATCGGTTTGCGGCTGTGTGAGTTATGATCAGTGGTTTATTTTTCTTAGTTTCTTGTAATAAAATGTCTGAGAGTGCTCTAGTCTTGGTATAGCCGATTTTCGGCGCAGATTATAAGATTACAGTTTGCCGGCAGACTTTTGGTAATTTGCACTGTGCTAATGCTGGCAACTCCGATAGTCTGTCATCTACTTTTGACAGATAAGTTTGAGTAATGCCCTATCCACATTCACGCGCTAACCTTCGCGAAAAGTGTTTACACCCCGCTCCTTGCGTCGGTTTTCTATACAAACAAACAAAAGAAACTCCGCCCAAGCGTGCGCGGAGGTGTGTGGCGTGATTGTGGACCGGCCATAACATTTTGTGGTTTTTGTTGTTGTTTGTTTTGTTTAAAGTTTCCGATTTCCGTCTTGTTTGTTAAGTTAACGTTTACTGATTGTGGCACCGATCCTGACCTATAACCCATCCATCCCTTGTGACTCCCGCTCAGCTGGATACTGTAAACTCCCATCAAATGTGACTCCCACTTTCATAACTGGACACTGATGATAATAACTCGCCACTGGATCCTAGTTAGACTTGCGTTGCTTGGACCTACTGTCAAGAAGATGGCCTGTACACCTGCGGCTCGATAACTTTGTCAACAAAGCAGACTCCCGCAATCTGCCTAATGTGGAAATAATTATGATCCTGGAATACATAACAGCCACAATATTGCTGAAATTAGAGGGGCTAAGGCATTGATGTAAGTATCTTGTCACCATGCTGGTTCACATTAATCAACATTGTATCAAGCTTGAATACAGCAACATAAAAATCTGTCACACCTTTTCGAGTTTAGACGCTAAAACAGAAAATGATTCATATAGTGTAGAACTGTTCAGTTTAGGCCAGAGTGGCTCAAAGTTCAGTTTATGCCAGAGAAATAATATTTTTTGGTGATGGAGACTTCAAAATAAGTTTAAATCATCCATAACATTCTTACGTTATCATTAGTAATTTTATTTATTTAGCAAAGTTATTTTACAGGATATCTCGTGATTCATACGTTGATTCTGCTATGGGATATGTCTGCATTGTGAGGGCCTAAGTAGTGCCAGAGCATAGATTAGGAAACAAGCTGTACAATGTTTTAGCAAAAATTCAAGAGACTGAAGAAATCATTACTGAAGCGGCTTGTACTATTTTTGTAAACATTATATTTCCTGCTATCGTTTCTCTGTATGTATACCTAACTACAAAACTTTTTTTTAGGGGGCTGCCTGCAAACATTCACTGCTACTTTTATTCTGGCTGGTAAAGATACAGAAAAGCATCAAATACAGCAGCCCAGTGTTATTGGATAAGGCCTACATTGAGCTTTTGTGTAGCGAGCCCATCTTGAAATAAATAAGAAAATCCTTAAATACTGGGTAAACTATAAGAAATAGATTATACAAGAATCAGAGAAAGCAATGTATTTTTGGAAGTGTTTTATTTACCCTAAAAAAAAAATGTAAGTGCAAAGGAATTAAAAATTCAATTTTCCTGGCTCTGTAATAACTTGCCACTGGATCCTAGTTAGACTTGCGTTGCTTGGACCGACTGTCTAGAAGATGGCCTGTACACCTGCGGCTCGATCCACCATTTTTACTTTGCACTGCGTAGAGCACTCAACATGCATAGGTGCTATCAAATTTCCTTTTTTTAGGTTCACCTTTCTTGGGCATGCAAAGCAGCTTTGTGCGTGTAGGTGCCTTACTGAACATCTCGTATGTAGTTTCTTTTTCATTTTCAATATTTTCCTTATTAGTTTGAGATTGGAATCTTACGCTGGTTTTCATTTTTGGGTTTTTGGTTCATCAGCTTCCATTGTTGGTAATTTTTCAAATCCGTTTCAAGCTGCAATTAAAAGAAAGTAGATGAATATCATGTAGAATTAACACAGACAAGGACTTTATTAAACATAAGATAGTTTGAAGTAACCATATGCAGGCCCTGTAAAGGGGAAGACAATGGCTAAAAGCTTTATGTTTACTTACATTGAGATCTTCGCAACAAAACATTATCTTCGATTTTTTATAGTCAGTGTTGGCTAGGATACACCATTCGTACTTCAGTGGTTCACATATCCGCCGAATACTTTGTCCGGAGTTGTAATCCTTTGGATGTTGTCACGTTACAGGGGTTACCTGTTAGTAACGCCCTGTGACGGAAGCTAATTTTAAAGAAGAAATAAGTAAAAGTAAAGGAAAGAAAGAAGTTAAGAGGTGGGTTATTTATTTGACAGCGTTACTTATAACTTAGAATTAGGACCTAGATGACTTAATAAAAGTAAGAGAGCCTATCTGAAACTCGGTTTGGAGAATTTGGAACTCTTCAGGCGTCTTCGGCTCTTCGGAGCTTAGCGGACGCCGGTCGAGGTGAAACGATTTCCGGTTTCCGATTCCGTGAGCGAGGCCTTTCCAGGCCGGACTGCCGCTTGAAGATGAAGGTTTGAAGAGGGTGTTCGTTATGCGGGGGCTCAAAAGACTGGCCCGCCGCTTGAAGATGAGGACGGTGTTGGTCGAGCGAGGGCTTCAAGGCTGGCCCGTCGCTATGAAGTCTTGTAGTTAAGGTTGGTAGAGCGGGGGCTTTCCAGGCTAGCCCGCCGCTTGAAGTCGAGGATGAAGTTTTGAGGATGACGAGGTCTTCAGTTTTAGATCTTCAATTCTTCAGATTTTTCGCGGTATTTTCTCAGAATTTCCCGGGCCTGCCTGGCCCGGGAATCTGGCCTATATTTCTCTTTCGACTGTGGTGCCGAAGAGAAGACTGACCCTTGTTGTTGTTGGATCGATAAGGAAACCTCGTAAGAACGATTTTGTTCTTTTTGTAGATTTTGAATTCAAAAATCTTGCCTCTTTATCTTTTTGTTGATCGCCTTGTCGAAATAAGTGCTCCAAGTAGTTTATGATCTCCTTCGACCGGCTCCATAAAGGTTTTTATGACATAAATTAAGAAAAGTAACCTATGGTTGACAGAATTTGAATACAATTTCAAAATAAAGAGTAATTCCAAACAATGCGTCAAAAACGTCAGTATTTTTTCGAGACCACAAAATATCAAAGAATTTTATATTTTGTGTCTCAAACATTAGTAAATCACTATAGTTTAGTGCTATAACAATAGTTTTTATGAAGTGAAGTGGCCGTAGATGCATGAGGATACATAAAAGTATATAAAAGTGCGTGTGAAGGTGAAAATGCAAAGGTGAATGTGATGCCCGTGATTTGAGGATTGCAGTGTTATCCTAAGAACTGGAGCTTCAACTGTGCAACCGTGAGTTTCGTAGCATCACATGTAGTTATTTACATCGAACACATACAAGGGTAGGGTGAACCCTACAATGTGCCAGGGCCAGGGTCCATCGTGAAAGCAAATATCGGTGTCCAGGTACGTGTAAAGCCAAGGTCAAGAAGTGAAGAGGTTTCGGCGTCTGGTTACGTGTGAAGCCAAGTTCAAGATATGCAGAGATTTTGTTCGGTGTCCGGGTTAAAGCAAGGTTAATTAGGTACGTGTTTATAGTCGATCAATCAGTTGAAATAGAAAGCCAGTTAAGCCAGAAAATGACGAAAACAAAACGAAACAATCAACCACAGATAAATTGATGCGCTTGACTTGACAGTTGTCATTTTCACCACAGATTAGTATTTGACCATAGACAATTGGTTTTTTATGACGTCACATCCGGAGAAAGTTTAAAATTTAATTAAAAATATAAATAAAAGGCTTAGAATTTTTTCCTCCAAAATGCATTCTTAAAATGTTCTATTTAATGTAATAGAGCTTTAAAAACAAGTACTTATTTTTTCTCGACCTACCCAATTAAGGTCTGTATGTTATTCATATTGTGTCAAACTACAAAAAAAAAGTGACCTTCGTCGACGCTTTATATAATTATTTTAATAATTATTCTTATTATTAATAATATAATTTTTAATTATTATTTCTATTTGCTGTCGTGTTTTGCAATCGTGTTTCTGAACGAGATATTTCAAAGTTAAATGCTAATTTATCAAACTAGTGCTTTCTTTTGATAAGCAGTAGGTCCACTTCTAAAAGTGCCGATTTAACGAAACCCAAACAAACACTACTGCTGACAACTGACGCCTCAGATATTGGTGATGGTTTGACGAATAAGAACTTACAAAACAATTTGGCGTCATTGTTTCCAGCATATGGCTGGGTGGCGCTGGTAGAGACAATAGTTTCTTGGCTGACGCTGGCGCATCAAATTGACTATCCTAGGTTTGAAATTACTTTTCTACAAATCTACAATAACTTTGTTCTTAAGTAGTCACCTTTATTTACCGCGAGGTAGGAGGGTCCATCGAATAATTTGTCAACGTAGGAGCTCTTTGGTTTCGGTTGGCAACTTCAAAAGGCTCTCTCTACCCCTCTACCGTTACAACTTACTACAAAGGAGATTGATCGTTTGATCTAAAAATATTGAAAATCTGCACGCCAAGAATAATATTTGTGTAATTTATCTATTATAGATTAGTGGGATGGGTAATATTAATATACTCATCCCACTAATCCATATTATAAACGCGAAATTTTGTGAGTGAGTGAGTGTGTGTGTTTGTTACTCTTTCAAGCTGCAACGGCCACCTGGGACATAGGTATCAGGCGCTATAGGATCCGAGTGACTGTGGTCTTTTCAACCTTAGGAGTGTAAGTGCCACTGAACGTTGTATATGATCTAATCACCTAACATAGATACAATGCTCTACATTTTTTTAAGCTTAAGGTGAAATACGTCTCACAACTAGCGCCGCCAATGAAAAAAAAAACATATCTTTTAATTGGATGCGTTTTTAGCAAAAAACGCTCCTGCGATTTCTCAACGCAAGGCTTAACTATTTTTAGGACCTAAGGTTTGGATTCCAGATCCTAGTACTTAAGAATGCAACCGATTCTCGCCAAAAGTGGCCACTTTTGGCGAGAATCGATTGCATTCGAAGGAAATCCAATCCTGGAATCCAAACCTTAGGTCCTAAAAATAGTTAAGCCTCGCGTTGAGAAATCGCAGGAGGGTTTTTTGCTAAAAACGCATCGAAAAAAAAGATATGATTTTTTTTCCACTGGCGGCGCTAGTTGTGAGACGTAAACTGCTGCAATGAAGAAGAAACTAGCTTTCTTTCACAGCAAACACTACATTAATTTTAATCACCGATGCATGCCCAACGCGGCAAAATATAGGCAATATTGCCTTCATAGATCAATCAGCAAGCGTAATAGAAAATGCTAAGTGGGTAGCTAAGTGGTTAGATAGGTATAGGCAATGTTTCACCATATAACAAGTAGCTAATGCATTTTGTTAAATTGCGCATAACTAGACCACTGACCAACGACTGATTGACTGATGGTGATGAGCATGCATGCATTCTGAACTTTATACACCGTGTAAAAAACATAGGTATTGATTATTTTTACAGGCCAATGTTTTGATACCTTCAGGAAGGTACACTCGACAGCACGTCGACCCTTAGGTACACTATGTTGCACTCTATTCAGTCGGTAGACTAGGTACTTAATCAACAGCACATGAAAAAAAGCGGCACTGACGGTGCAGGATTTATTCGTAGGTTCTAGACCAGGATCTAGGATCTGGAATCTAGACCTTGGGTCCTAATAGGGATTCTCATTTGACGTCCCGTTTTTTAGCAAAAAACATCCATAAAGAAGATTTCCTAACAACCCCGTCCGCTGTTCAGTAACGGCTGAACAAAGAAGTCTAATTAGTAATTAGATTAGAGACGTAATTAGAGTATCGTAGGTATTTAGTTAGTTATCTTGTAGACCGCCATCTTGGAACACTATGGCAGAACGGGCACTGAACCACTAACTTATTCGAGTAGGCGCAGAAGGATGGAAAAATTTAGTTTTTACAGACTAGGTACAAACATTGTCAATACTATTGGAGCCAACTAAGCCATGAGTTTCCTCACGATGTTTTCCTAGGCGGACTAATACAGGGGATGGTACCACGAATACCTACAGGGCAATTTTTAAATAGCTTTATTCCTGAAACACGTCGACTCTCAAATGTGATTTCCAACTCTTGTTCTACGACTAGTAAAAGCGCAATTTTATTTTTCCATACAAAAAAAACAAATATCCAAACCAAAACTTGTATGATTTTTTTTGTTTACTTTATCTTGATCAAACCTAGGAAGGTACCACCCTCATTGGGTTCAAGCCCCTCCCAAACCAAAATCCTGGATCCGCCATTGACATGTTCTATGGTTTGGCCGAGCCTAACTCTAGATGCAGATCGGTACTTCTGTCAAAGGATGCATATTTTGTGAGAACGGGTAGCGAACCGAAGGAAACGTTGTGCTTTCATGACTTTATAACTGTTCATCTTCTATCTACCTTCATTATCGGAATTATCTTTCTGTTTGCTTCGTTGATGGTGTTCTTTGCTTTACAATGTTTTCTGTCTAATTTTGTAGAGCATAACTGGACGGCTGGATGGGTTGACATGATATTATGAATGAAAGAGGTAGGTAAGTAGACTGGTCGGTACCAATTAACATTTGTCGAATGTGAAGAAAAACATTGTACCTAACATTGTATTGTAATGAGTGTTATAAAACTACATCACCCATTGCCCACCCTAGAAAAATTGACAGAGCGAAAGAACAAAAATGTTGGTTGCTCTCTTATCTGATGCCTCTGCTCTGCCTACCGCTACGTTGCTGGTATGGGGGTGCTTATTTGATAGGTATACTACAGGGTAATTTTGAAATAGCTGTATTCCTGAAAAAATACAACTTCTAAATGTGATTTCCAACAACTTTTCTTCTAAACTCTAATTTATAATTCGAGTCCATGGAATGACAGTTGCTACAAAGGCTTTATCTGTCAGTAGCATACTAGCAACTTTCATTCCGTGGACTCGAATTAAAAATTTGAGTTTACTACTTTTCGAATATCTCTCTTTCATCTCTTTTTCATTTAATGAACGTTTCTTATTCTTTAAAAGTTTGCATTCGTTCCATTTCAGCGCTGCCTGCGCGGCGCGCTTTCGTGCCCCTCCACTTCTCCTGCTCCGCAACGCAAATTTTGGCTAAAATACTTTTGGAAAGTACCTATATATTTTTTGTAATGGAAAAATACATTCTCGCTTTCATAAAAAACGTAGAAAAAAAGTTGTTGGAAATCACATTGTAGAAGTTACCGTTTTTCAGCAATAAAGCTATTTAAAAACTGCCCTGTATACTAGATTTGTGTCGATGTATGCATGTGAAAGCATCAAGGGAAAATGTAATGTGTGGGCGGGTTAAGAGGTGGGCAAGTGAAGAGGGCGGGGCGGGGGCGACAGAGTTACGATTTCATAGGCACAGTGTGTGCTGTATAATCAACGTTTCACCTCTTAATCTAAGTCAAGTCCGTCAATCGAACAAAAAGAGGTATCCTAGTGTATGTAGACTCTTGTAGCGTGTCGCTGACTCTACAATCATACAAATGACCTAAGTACTGAACTGATCTGAACAGACCAGATGGTCCGACGATATAGCCAAAGTAGCCGGAAAACAGTGGTTACGCCTGGCATCCTGCGCCAGAGAGGTGGCATGAGCATGAAGAGGCCTTTACTCAGCAGTGGGTGTTAACAGGCTGAAGATGAAGTACTGAACTAGGCACCAGATAAAAATTGAACGTAAGTATAGTCGGGCACACGCTAGGATACCCCTTTTTGTTCGGTTGGCGCCCTTATGCTGCATGCGGTAAGAGCTGCCATAGGGTATCTATGACTGTGGCCGACCGTACCTACAGGTCTAGGTCAAAGAACCAGACTTAAAGAAATGGATCTAAAGAGAAAGTAGATTCTCGTTGGATCCATTATGGATCTAGCCACTGGATCTGTACGAGCTGCTCCCGTACATACTTTAAATTGCTTAGATTGATTGATATGGATTGATATGCTTTTTATGACATTGATTTATTTATTGATTATGATTAACACGGTTGCTAGCGAGTACCCGCCGCGACGGTTGATTGCGTACTGAATTGACTGAGTCGATGTGTGATACAAACAATGCACAATGTGCGGTTGGACCGTACAGGATCCATAGGGAACTAAGGCTAATAATCTACAATAACTCATCATAAAGCAAGCCGCTCCATAGCGCAGGGGTTTGTAATTACGCGCCACCACTTAGTGATTACATTCTGCACTTAGTGATTACATTCGGCACTTAGTTACGGCGCGAGACGTTTGTAATTGAGCCGAGGTTCTTTCTCTACAATGTGCTAAAATTCATAGTTTTCAGTTTTGCCTGCTTTGTTGTACAGTTGCATAGAGATCGTCGTCTACGGCAAAACTAAATGCGAATCCCAAATAAGACTAATCCTACTAGTATTGCTGACTGTACTGCCGATGAACATTTATGAAGTTCTGGCTATCAACCTATCGCTCAATAAGCTCGATTAAATTTTTTTGCTGATTGATAAGTGAGCTGCGATGTCTAGTCTGCGCAAGTATAGTCAAATCTCGATTTAGTAGCTCAATGCTGACTTTGTGCATAACGCCTACTAATATAAAATGTCATACAACTTCTCACCCATTTAGCACCCTCTTAGCTGATACTCAGTGTCGCGCGCGACTGCAATATCTTCAGAAAAAGCGAAATTTGACAGCCGTGAAAACGGCTCATTGAATTGAACTGTAACTAATTTCTTGAAGTGAGTTTAATAAGACAGGGCAATCAGGTTAGATAAGACATGAAAACAACTCCATATTGTAAAAAAAATAGTTTTTTATTCAACTGGTTCAACGATAAAATGTATTTACATACAGACATTAATTTATGATACATATTTACACTACTACAGATATAAAAGGTGCATTTACAACACATCAACGAACAGTAACACACAGCCCAATTTGTATCGATCTCGATAGCTCGATCGATTCGACTCTGTCCTCTTTCTAACTACAAAGCGTTAGAAATTCTAGTGCATTTAGGGCACACAATACCGGATGATTTCATTGTGGCTGAAAACCGGAAATACGTAAGTTTTTGAGATAGATAGATAGAACAAGAATTCAACCTAATGGTCCGGAAGGCATTGTACACCAGTAAATAATTGAGTCATCTAATATCAAAGGCGGCAATAAGCATTTCGTTGTATTTTGTGTAAAGTGATGATTTAGATTTGATTAGATTTAGACAGTATGGGATAATGCCGGGTTTGTTACGAACTCGAAACTTTGAGCTCGATTTTCTGCAGCAATTGATACGAAATGTAGATTTCTTTAGAAAGCTACGTCCACAGACAATAAACCTACATTTACAGATTAGTTTTGACTTTGAGTGGACATTGCCGCCTTTTTTATTAAGTATATGACTCAATTCTACAGGGTGCACTCTAAGTCGATAGAGGAACTTTAAGTGGGCTATCTACTGATCAATACAAACATCTTGTACTAGGTGGCGAAAAAAAGGGAGTGAAAAAAATATCAGCTGTTCCATACAAAAGGTCGACTCAGTACTGCGCCAAATGTATGAAACAGCTGATATTTTTTTCGCTCCATTTTTGTCGCCACCTAGTACAAGTTGTTTGTATTGATCAGTAGACAGCCTTCTTAAAGTTCCGCTAACGACTTAGAGTGCACCCTGTAGTGGTTATAAACAACTGTTGTTCTGACACTAAGATATATGGGAAAATAAAGATGGTTGGACATGGCCTAAATAAACATTATGCAGTTTATTTAGGCCATGTCAACTGAGCCATAAAGTTTTTCCCGCATTTTCAAAAGTGTCAAAAGAAAAGTGGTTCAGAATGATCATTACAATTTTATGCATTTCACCGACTAAAAATCGTCTAGTTTTATGAGTTATCGAACTTGATAGGAATATTATTCTGTGTGCGTTGGTCAACATAAAATAATAATTTTTATGTATGAAAAATACAGCCTTCCAGCTTCCAGCGAAATCGGCGACTTAGGTATTATGATTATTGATACCTTTGTGCGTGACTTGAGACTATTTCAGACATTTTGCGACGTTTTACGCATGATTAGTTTTAAAATTTGATAGACGGTTCTACAATACACCTTCTAAACATACACTGAAAGGTAATTAGTAAAATACATTATTTCCACATACTATAAGATCAAAAACAAGATCTGATCGTGCTCGGACATTGAAACGGAATAGGGGGAAATAGAAGTTTTAAAGTGAAAATACCATTTTTCATGCAGGCGGAATCACTTTAGAAACATTTAACAACAGATTCTTACATCTTTTACGTGGTATGCAGGGAATAGAAAACCTAAGAGGTTGGACCCACAGGTGCTTCGATGTAAGTGTTATTTGTACTTAAAATTAGAAATACTACAGACTACATTGTTACTTGAAATGTCAAATGGTTAAAATGCAGTTAATATAATAATATAGCATTAATAATATCATCAATCAATATGCACAATTCAATATTTTACCGACATAACATTTGAAAAAAATATAAATACAACCGAAAATAAGTGCTTAAATAACAACCGATTAAGTCTGTTTACTTTACAGGTTTATGAAACGAACTTTTATTTTATTGAACGACGTGAAAACTACTGTTTTAACTGTTTTTTTTTTACTCATTTTATTTAAATTGAGAAACCATGAATTAGCAAAAAGAAAACTTTTTCTACATGATTCAAGGGTTGGTCCTAAATCGTTTGTTCTGATTAATTATTGGATTTTTTGGAATCATGCATCCAAATGTTAAATAACAATTTTTGCGAATGGACAATACACCGATTCACGAAACAATTATTTGATTCAATAAAATATATCGCTTACATTATTATTATGCCTATGTACATATACATTTACAATAGAGTATTAATCACAGATTATTTATAAATTACTGTGCCATGACACGCATACAACCACAATAAATTCAAATGTCACTAATCATTATATTAAAATCTTTTTACACAATTTTTATATTATTATGCTTTATTTGTGAGCCGATATGGCCCCTTAGCAAAGGGGTTTTATTTACAAAATGATCAACCCTAATTAATTGATAATTGTTTATTCATAATTTCCAACTCCGGTCGGCATAACATGACAGGCGCATGCTCTGTTGACAAACTCGTAAACTCGACTCGACTCGGCTCAGAAATCGGCAGTTAGTCAGTTGACTAACTGCCGATTTCTGAATAAAGAAATTCGCTAAGTAATCGGCAGTAAGTCAATATATCTTTGAGAGGGACCGTGACAGATGTAAAAGTTAGACAACTTCCAAGTTAGCAGCTCCAACAACAAGAACAACCCTGCCAAAACAATCAAAGTTCACTCACAAGTGTCCGATTCACTGCCCATTGTGCCACCAACCACTGTCGTTTCATTGTCTTGTGTCCGTCGGGACACTTACTCCGACCCCTAGCTATCCACGCCACTGGCATCGGCGTCGTGCTTCCCGGACCGGATCATGAGCACTTTGTCATCGTTCTCGACCTCAGTGTGAATGGTGAGCATCATCTTCTCGTCGCAACTGTCGTCGCCGCTGTCCGAGTATATGGACTGGGTCGAGGTGGCTACCTCCTGGGGAAGGCGATAAATTAATGGATCAGTATTAGGAGTTTTAAAGGTTTTGCTCTAGCAAACTGTAAGACCGCGATCAAGACAAAGGGGTTAATTCGGAAAGCAAAGTTTTTTGTTCGAAAGTCCGTTATTGGCTTAATCTTACCTTTAGACAATATTGAGAAACTAATTTCAATATTTTTTATTTTGGTTCAGTAGTTTGGATTTTACAACGTTTCAAAGATACGGTTTTATGACGTCACGCGACGGTCTGCATACTGTTGGCGGTCATAGGAACAAAAAATTCTAGCGCATAAAAACAAAACTACTGGACCAAAATAAAAAATATTTAAATTAGTTTCTCAATATTGTCTAAAGATAAGATTAAGCCAATAACGGACTTTCGAACAAAAAACTTTGCCTTCCGAATTGTCTAACTTTGAAATCTAACGCGATCCCTTTCAAATTGACGTTTGAAGGGGGTGTTGACGAACTTCAGACTGCATTTATTTGACATAGACTGTCATTGAAAGCTATTGGGATAGGGATTGAAACTCGATTTTGAAGGAAATTTGAAAGCAAGACAGGGCTATGGAGTGAGCTACCGAGTACCAAGCGTCGTCATCCGACGTCGAACAAAGGTTGAAGATTTTGGTGATAGAATCTCGGGTCTCAAGTGGAAACCCGGCGAGGAGGGAAGATGGCCGGTGGACAAGGGCAGTCACGGAGTGGCGGCCGAGAACTAGACGGTGATCAGCGGGAAGACCAGCAGCCCGATGGTCGGACGACATCGTCATTACGGCGGAGGGTCCATGGATGCGGATGGCGAGGGACCGTGAGAGGTGGCGCGTGGGGAAAAAGGCCAATACCCAACAGTGGGCAGAGGTGGGCTGATCATGATGACGCAAGACTTTATTAGATGAACACACCGTTATCCGATATGGATGCGGATGGCGAGGGACCGTGAGGGATGGTGGGAGGAGAAAAAGGCCTATACCCAACAGTGGGCAGAGGTGGGCTAATGATGATGACGCAAGACTTCATTAGATGAACTGCTAGGTAAGCAGTTATAGGTCATTGACGAGCTGTGTCACTCGCACATTAGTGTAATAAACCACTCTTTGGAAAACGTAATTTCTCTTAATTGTTGTAAGAAAACGGGATTCTTACCACGATTTATTTTAAACATTTATAATAAGTTGAAAAAATTCACTCGGGACAGGACTTGAACCCGCAACCTCTCGCATACCGTGCAGGCGCTCTACCAATTGAGCTACCGAGTCAAGTAACTGTCGATGCGAATTTCTTCAACTAGTCTACGTCTACTGGACGGGGGGCGCCATCTGGTGTGATGAGTTTGCACTAATCTACACCTGTCCCGAGTGAATTTATTCAACTTATTATAAATGTTTAAATTATTCCCTAGCACGGGTTAGTGCTTTAGAAAAAACAAAAAACGATTTATTTTCTTTGGAGTTTCCAATCCCGTTTTCTTACAATAATTATGTCTAAAAACTACGCAAGTTTCAAAAAGCATCATTTCTCTTATTACCAAATATACAGGGTGTTAAAAGACCGCCAACAAAGCGAGAAACCACGTATTGTCCTCATCAGGAACATTTTTGCCCGAAGAACTATGCCTGGGAAATCAACGGTTTCCGAGATAATGAGGTTCAAAGTCGGACTTTTAAATTTTTTTTTTTTTTTTCAGAAATGCATTCAGTATCTAGTTCTTAACATACCTTCTCAAGAAGCCATATCAAAATTATGAATATTTCTTACAAAAAACGACGTTAAAATTGCAACCCGCAATGTATTCCAAACATCGGCACTTCAAGCTTAAGTAACATAAACTGATACCTACGCTTGCGCAATATGACTTCTGTGCATTACACATCCATTGCGTGATAAAATATTTTTCAAAATTATAACCTAAAAATGCAAAATAATTTCCCAGCAATAATTTATCGAAAAAGTACTTTGTTTTGGTGTCTAGTAGGCGTGGCTTTCGGGTCTGTTGGCGGTCTCTTAACACCCTGTATAACAGTGGCGACGAGGATGGGATGGGAACATACCGTTATCCGATTTTTCGTGTGTATCCGCACATGCTTGGCCAGATGGTCTGAGCGCATGAACCGTTTGCTGCATTCTGGACACTCGAAGCGCTTCTCGCCGGTGTGCGTTCGTCGATGACGTTGCAGCTCGTCCGATCTTGTAAACCTGGGGAATGAGAAAGCATTATGATATTTTGCTACTTCCACCCATTGCAGGGGGCTCGCAATATTCTCAAGCGAGTGTTTTGGCCGTTTCTGCGGAGGGCAAAGGTAGATACTAGACCTAGATTCTGATGATGAAAAGAGGTTCAAAGCAATTATTATCAGCGATCTATAATTTTGTCCTCAGGCAGCGTATCGAGAACTGAGCGTGCTTTACAGTTTCGGAGCTTCCAAGGAGAGCAAATAGCCTGCTTCTCGGGTGTCCCAAGCGGGGGTTGAACTGTTAGCAGTTTTAAGGAATTGCGCGTGGTGAGCGACTTTCCAGCTCCGACACCTTCCACGATATCCACGAGCCACTCGCAAAGTACCGAAGCGCAAGCCAAGGCGGCAAGACTTACCGCACATAGGTCTTGGCAGTCGGTCTCGATCGTGTGCCCATTTTACGACCATAGCCGTCGATAAAAAGGGCCACTATTAATCTAAGTAGAACCGGAGGGGGATGTCCTTAGACAGCCTGACAGCGATGAGGACTATCAACCTTATTTTTCCATCTGTGATCTGTTATTGTCTTAAGAGAGCCGAGACGAGCCTGAGAGATCCTGATGATGAAGAAAAACCTTCAATAACTCACCTTTTTCCACAGAAGAGCCAGTTGCACAGGAAAGGCCGCTCGCCCGTGTGCCAGCGTAGATGTGCTCGGAGGTGGGAAGTCTTTCCGTAGACTTTATTGCAGCCCGCTATGTGACACATGTGCTGCTTCTTACGGTCGACCGCTCTACTGTAACAAGGGGGGGGAGTTAGTGGTGGTATGCTGGGCCCGCTGGGGACTGTAGGGTTACGGGGGCAAAAGGTTTGCCGACGCGAAGCTAAAACAGCGACAACGTTGCGCCAAAATTAAATGGCGGATTAGTTTGCTCAGCCCCTGTATTATCTAAAATATCCACCGTAAAAATAACGGTTTTTAAATGTCAAAAAAGAGATTGTTCATTTCAATAAGGGCTATTTTCGAGTGTTTTGACGCTCAAAGGTTGAGTGGTTTTTTTACATAATAGACCCGCAGTTGCCGGTGCTGATACTTGCAAGTTTTTTTTTTATCTGTGACGTCGATGCAATTTCACTCGAAATAGAAAAAATATGCTGTCAAAACGATTGACAGTACTTTTACATTTTTAATCTGTGGCATCAGTGATTTGACGTGCTGCAGATAAAAAATGCTGCCAACAGTTATTTTTCACCTTTAATCTGTGGCATGAATGCAATTCGACCGCGACACAGATAAAAAAATGTTGTCAAACGTGGGCCGCGTGTTCTAGACTCTATAGTGCGTTTCACGAAAGAGTTCCCTTGACGAAACTCTTATTACAATGTAATAGGGACTATTTTTGTTCAACCCAAGGGAGTTCTTTCGTGAAACGCACTGTAGGATCTAGATTCTAGATACTTGCTGCCATCAGAGGCCCTAGCATGGCGGCTGTCGATTCTGCTCTTGTCTAAGCTTGCTGTAGACATTGGACAAAAGCAGAATCTACGGTTGCCATCTTAGGAAGCCTGTCTTATTTTTGATAGAGTGTAATACTGAAGTAGCACTCACTTCTCCCCCTGGTCGCAGTTGGGGCAGGTGCAGGCGACACGCTTGAGTATCCGCTTGATCCCGGTGCCGGACGGGCTGGCGGGCCGCGCGGTCTTGTTCTCACACTCGGTACCGGAGGCGACGTCGCTGTTGTTGTTGCTGTTGCTGCCGCTGTTGTTGCTCACGGTGACCACCTGCCACTTGCCCGGCTCGTTGGGGTCCTGCTGGATCTGCTGGCCTGGACACGAACGAAGTGTTTTACATTTTAGCAAATCCACCAACTTAGGCCAATAGCGCACTAGGCGGCCAAGCCGCAGCGGTCAGGTCGCAGCGGCCAGTGAGATACACACATAAGTATGAAATCGCCATGGGCCACGCGCACTAGGCTGCAGCGGCCAGGTGCGCGCGGCCCACGGTGATTTCATGCAAATGTGTGTATGTAACCGGCCGCTGCGGCTTGGTCGCTAGTGCGCTATTGGCCTTAATTGACAAGACAAATTAAGCTCATTGTAATGCAGGGAAGGGTGGAAGGCACTAGAACTCGGGGCAACTAGAACTAGGTGGCGGCACCGAAGTGGTGGACAAACACCCTGTTTACGCACAAGCTTAACATAGTAAGTCATTGTTTTTGTCATTTATTTCGAGACGTCTCTTTGAGTGTCTTCATTCTCACTGTGTCGAAAAATTCGATCGGAATTTTTGCGGTCATTAATAAATGATCTCATTAGGTAGATCTTAAAAGCCTCCTAGAGTAGTCATAACTGATTCGGTGCCGGCAGCGTTACTCGTCGACGAAGGTTTTCTCCCCGCGCGCCGAGTGTGCCATCTTGCTTTATTTCATTGCGTAAAGCAAGATGGCGTTACTCGACGCAGGACAAAAACGCTCGTCGACGCTTTGCGCTGCCGGCGCTGCATCCCGATTATTCCCGATGAAAGCGAAATTTCCAATCCTTGGTCCTTCCTTACTACTACTAATTTTGCCTTTGCATCTACGTAATGAGATGATTTATACAGCGAGCGTCCAGTGGCACCTTCACCCACGCTGGATGCGTGAAGAGACCACTCGGCGCTGCAGTGCGAGAGACCCAGGTTCGATTCCCGGTGCCGGCATGTACCTATGACTTTGTTTCTTTTCAAAGTTACGTACATTTGTGAGTTGGTCCGTACTGTAAACATGCTTACCTATAACAGGTTGAGGCTGCGCCTGCGCAATCTGCACGCCGGGCAACCCGAGCGCTGGGACAAGCTGGACCGTCCCCATTCCACCCAGCGTCGGGACCTGAAAACATTGACGCACATGTTACATCGGACCTATGGAGTGCGTCGGAACCTAAAAACATTCGTACAAATGGTACAACTAGATTAGCAAATGCTTGCTTACCACGCTTACTCAAATTCAATCTAGAAATGTACTTCTTTTTTATTGCTATGGCACTGCACTCTTTGTGCATCATCATCATCATCATCATTTTCAGCCCACATTTGCCCACTGTTGGGTATAGGCCTTTTCCCCTTCACGCCACCCTTCTCGGTCTCTCGCTGCTCGCATCCACGGGCCCTCTGTCACCTTAGAGATGTCATCTGACCACCGGGCCGCTGGTCTGCCTACCGACCGACGTCCCGTTCTCGGCCGCCACTCCGTTACTGCCCTGGTCCACCTACCGTTTGTGCATATCGAAGGTTTAATCTAACTTTTTCGTTTACTAGTCGATTTCGCTATTTTCTTTTTTAAATGTTTTTTTACACGTTTTTCCTAGTTAGTTAAACCCACATTCCGCCATCTATATCTCGGCGGTCATCTCGAAAGGTCACGATATCGTAATTTTCTGGTTAACTACGGTATCTCACCTCCTCATCGCCGCTATATCGGTAGTACTATCTCATTTCCCCTCGGAGCCAGAGTTTTTTTTTTTTTGCAAAAGCAGTTTTCCATACAAAATTTGATGGGTGTATAAGGAGCTATGCGGCAGGAGCATACTAATCTTACAATAGCTTTACCTGCAGAACATTGGCTCTCGGTGCCGGTATAACAGTGAGCTGCTGACCTCCTGGAGACGTCGTGATTATCTGAGCCTGTTGCTGTAATCCGTCGCTCGATTGCATCGGTTGCGAGACCGCCTTTGGGTTTACCGTCCGAGTTCGGGTAGCAATTCCAAGCAGCGGAAGGGTAGGAATGGTTGCGTTTAGTTACGGCACAATAGGACGTACAACTAGCGCCGTCAATGAAAAAAAAATCATTTCTTCTTTTTGGATGCGTTTTTTGCTAAAAACTCTCCTGCGATTTCTCAACGCGAAGGATAACTATTTTAACCTACGAATGCAATCGATTCTCGCCAAAAGTGGCCACTTTTAGCGAGAATCCATTGCATTCTTAAGTTAGGATCTGGAATCCAAACCTTTGGTCCTAAAAATAGTGAAGCCTCGCGTTGAGAAATCCCAGGACAGTTTTTAGCAAAAAACTTATCCAAAAAGAAGATATGTTTTTTTTTGGCGGCGCTCGTTGTGCGTCCTACTGGGCCTTGAGCCGCGTTTTCACAGTCAAAGTACACTACGACGAAGAGCACAATGTACTCTGTGAAGAGCGCCGTCCAAGTAAGCTAAAGCTTCCGACTGGTCGATTCTTCTGATATGTTGTCTATGTGCACAAAAACGTCAACTAGGACGGAGCTCTACTCGTAAAAGTTGACTTGGATGGAAATAAAACAAAATGGCCGACCAATCAGAAGCCTTAGTTTACTTGGACGGTGCTCCTCTTCGCTCTACTTTGACTGCGAAAACGCGGCTTAGGTCGGTCGGATCGGATCTATTGAGTGTAATTTCTGTTCTCACATGATAAGATTTTTATTTTAAAAGACAAACCAAAGTGACAGTTCCGTAGGCCTAACATGGAAATCTAACATATGATAGTGTGGACAAAAATATACACCAAAGCCGAGTTTAGAGCTGCCCTGAAAGCGTAGCATAAGGCTGGGTCAGAGCGTATCTATGGGTTTATAACTATATGTATGTATCTAATTCTTATGTTTGACATAGAGCGGGATAGACCCATAGATACCCTCTAACCCAGTCTTATGCTTCGCAGGCTGCTGAAATTAATAATTTCTTCCATAAATTCGCAACCAACTAACTGTCAGTTTGGTCAGTCTTCGACAAAAATGCACTTTGGTATGGATTATTCGACTCACTTGTAACGTTATAGTGGCGGGGGTCGGCGCTCCACTCACAGGCACTTGTTGCTGCGCTTGCTGCAAGGGACGAGCGAAATGTTTGGTTATGAAGGTGTCGTGGGATAGGTCATAACCAGAGATGGGCACATACCCGAATATGCACCCAAAAATTGGGTTGATAACTGTGTATATACTGGATATCTACCCAAAAGTGGGTATATACACAGTTATATAGGCTTGGGCGACAACTGGCATACGAAAGATCTGACACTAGTGCCAGTTGACACTTCAGAAAAACACTAGTGGTCATTTGGCACACAAAAAATTCTAGTGCCGCTTCAAAAATGGGAACTACATTTTGTGTCATCAAAGTTTATATTTTTTTGTCATCAACTTGTATCATCCAATTAATAGATCTATCGCCACGAAATATTTTCATTGTCAGAAAAATAAAAAATGTCGCCAGGTACAAATTACCAAATTAATGTCAATATGTACGTAGAAAAAGAGATGGATTATCTAAACTCTAACTTTTAATTCGAGTCCACGGAATGACAGTTGCTACAAAGGCTTTATCTGACAGTTGCATACTAGCAACTGTCATTCCATGGACTCGAATTAAAAATTAGAGTTTATATAATCGTAGTGCATCCATTGAATAAAGACTTTGTTCTCAAAATAATAGGTTTATTCAAAAAATAACAGCTCCGTACTCAGAATAGTAGATCTGTCATCAAATAAATCGATTATCGTGCGCAGATTGCGATTTGTTGCTATTTGTTATTTTGTCATAAGTACAGTAGTTCCAAATTATTTCGTTAAATTCTCCAAATAATACTATTTGTTACCAATTTAATAGTTCAGTTCATAAATTTTATTAAAAAAATTTCAAAGGGGCGGAGCCAAATTGGCGCGCTATGAAAATTTAACAATCATGCGCAGCGATGGGTCGTACACACGACAGCACGTCGACCTTTACACGCTACTCGGTTGCCTTATGGGCGACTTTTCAACAAAAGTGTGCAGACTGACGTGCTGTCGTGTGTACGAGAGGTGGCGGTTTACTTCATTCGCTTGATTCCGTGCTCTTTGTTGCAAGTGCATTTTATATGATTATTGTTAGGGTTTTTGGTTTTAGTTGATTTCCCAATAGTTTCTTTATATTATCATGGCATCAAGTTGTGGTGAAGATGATGCTACTCCTCCAATAACGTTATCATCGCTCGTTGAGAAATCACTAGTGGAGAAAGTGCCGGTACAACAATAGGTACAACCAGTATCAATTTGTACATACCTAATGTAAATACAAAAACATTATTTTTCTGTATCTTTATGATTTTTATTTCATTTTGTTAATGACCGTTTTTCCTTTATTTGATTACCTATACAGTTATCAGGACAAACCTATTAAAATAAGTACAAACCTATTTCTTTGATACTTGATAATATATCCCGATGATTATATGTGATTTATTATGAAATTGTTTTTATATTATTTGGCGACTACACTTTGATGACAGATCTATTATTTTACGCACAAACCTTATTAATTAAAATATTCAAAACTTAATAAATTGATAATAGCTTAAATCATACCCTTCAAAAACTACCAATTTTTTAGTGCATAGTCGGGTATGTGCCCATCCCTGTTTATAACATAATGAAGAACACGGAAAAAGGCAAAGCAACGGTCGTATCAAATGAGCGTATCTGAGCTTGCGATCAAAAGTCAAAATCAGTCGAAATGGAAAACAGTTTTGAAAGCTCTGTGCCAAATTAGGGATGATAGGAACTGATGATGATGATGATGATGATGATAATGATGGTGATATGATGATGATAAGAAAAGGGTCCATAATACGAGATGTAGATTATGATACGATACGCTGGCAATCCACCCACCAGTTTCCCTGACACGGCCTACCCGTAAAATGTCGGGGATATTTTTTTTATTTAGTAGTTACCTTACCTGTACATTAGCAAGAGAAGCTATCTGAATCTGTTGTATTTGACCGGATGGCGTCAGCACATTCGCCACTTGGGGTTGAGCTTGCATCTGTAACCAAAAAGGTTGTTGTTTTTAATTATTATTTGGATAGAAACGAAACTCGCCAGGCCTAACCACGTAATCTTCATACTGTGGGGGATTGGGGGATACTGCTAGAAGAAGCAGATGTTTCGTGCCGATGTGGAGCCGCACAGACAACGTCGCATCTTAGCACCTGCCTTTATGCTCCACATTGCAGCTGGCAGGATCTCGTGGAGGCGAACCCTAGCGCGATCGAGTTGGCGCGTTTTTGGCACCTATTGGCACCTGGTTGAACCAACCTGCTGCAGCTGCGGGATGATCTGCAGATGCTGCGGCGCGTGCACCGGCAGATGTACGGTCTGGTACACCGTGTGCCCGTTGGCTACGGAAACTGGCACCTGGACTGGCACCATGCCCATGCCGCCGACGCCGCCACGGACCGCCACGCCTCCGCCTAGAGGGGGGGAGGGGGGTTAATACTTCGTACAGTGGTGTTTTAGAAACAAGAATTGACAGACTCTTGCCTGCAAGCGTAGCATAAGGCTGGGTTAGAGCGTATCTATGGGTTTATAACTATATCTCACTCTTTTGTTTGAATTAGGGCGGGATGGACACAGTTACAAACCAATAGATACGCCCTAACCCAGCCTTATGCTACGCTTGCTGGTAGTTTTTTTAATAAATCTTCGCGATGATTACACGGACACATTTATTTAAAACAGGTCAAATGTTATAAAGTTTTCAGACAATGTTGCAAGATTCTAGAAAACTAATGATCTATAAAATCTGATTCAATTAATCAAATTAATATCTAGAAACTTTAATGGTATTGTAGACTTTGTATCAGATGTGAAGGAATGTTTTCTAGTTCTAGTTGCTTCAATAGTGTAGGATAAGGAACCGATGGCTCATTTAATATTTTAGTTATTCCTATGACATCATTGCATTAGTGCCATATTGTTTGCCATCGATGACTGGCAAGTAAACCAAAGCTTTGCTATATAAGAGATTTGTCCCCTATTAAATGCTCTATTGTACAACTAAACAGTGGTTACATCAGTGCATGTTATATTAACAGTGAGTACAGACACCAATGCAAGGTGCAAGTGCAAAATGTGCTAAGATGAATTCGTGATGGTGCGATATGCAAAATAAAACCACATAAGTTATGAAATCTATAGACTGCGAGTAAATGTGCAAATTAAACAGCAATGAATTCTTAATGAACAGTCTATGAACTTCAAAATTATACTGTTTTACTGCATTGATGAATGAGTAAAAGAGAAATCAACAAAGCAAAAGAAATATTAATGGAACAACGAAATAGCAAATTAATACCAGTGAGAGGCAGGTTTGGAAATAAGATAAAGATTTTTTGGATTTACGTTTTGGGTGGAGACGATTAACCTTCCATAAATAAAAGTTTATGACCTGGTTTTATTCCAGCTTCAAAACGTAGCACAAGAGCTCATTGACAACTAAAGCTCGCCTAGTATGACGAAACGTATCGAGGTGTTGATCTTTCCAGGGCGATATAGACAACGGTGCATCGCGATGTCAAAGCCTGATACGCTTCTTCATGCCAGGCCAGCCCCCTTAGCAAGACAAAGGATTTAGTCGACGTCGAAATGTCTGTTTCTCGAGCTACCAAGAAAGTCTCAACTCCATAAGTCACCTTAGGTGCTATGCAATGCCAGTCTCTCTGAACGCGTCCAGCCAAACATCTGAACCAACGCTGGCCCCAATCGTCTCCACCCGCCACCAGTCAGCCAACCGTCCACCAACCTTGGCCACCGTTCGCGGGGCTCCCCTGTGCAGGCTTGACCTCCTTTCCCCCGGTCTTCTGCGGTTCACTAGTCGCGATCTGTATACTCGTCCCGGCAGGAATGTTCGGGATCTGGACGCCGGAGCTCGAGGGGATTGTAATGGTCTGAGTCTGACTCGTGGGGATTTGGAGTGAGGACGCCGGTATGGTTATATTTGTACCGGGGATGGTAATCATGGGCTGGTGGGCACCCGCCAAAGCGCTTAGGGGAATGGTGATGTTAGTCCCCGGTATGGTAATGGAGGGTTGCTGTTGCTCTGTTAGCGAAGGGGGGAGCGGAAAAACACAGTGATTAGTACAACGGAGTATAGTTTTAGGAAGCGGGGTTACGAGCGACTGCGCTAAGGATGTGGTTGCGTTGCGACTAAATGGCTGCTAATGCGTTGCCCATACTAGTAAATAAAATATGAAGGGGTTTGAAGATTTTAAAAAGGAAGACGCGGCCTTCGCACAATTTTGATAGTTATAAATATTGGAAACGACGACGCCTCAACAAACTTTCTCGTGTATTTTTTATCTTTGTATTGAGAATAATCATAAAGAACAACGTATTGCAGCCACTTTATTTAGCAAAAAACAAAATGGCGGCCTGAAGGTAGGACCAAATCTTCAAACCCTTTTTTACGTTGAATTATTTTACAGGTTATTTTTATACAGCGTGCAAAATCCTTAGAGCAGTTGATCGGAGAGCGAAAGGCATGCTGATGGGTTTTGATGGTTGTTTTTTGGTAAATGAGGATGAGGGTGCCACTATGATTGCTTATGTTCATCACCAGCACAAGGACTTAAATGTTGAAATCTAACATTGGAGTGTAGCTCTATCGATCTCGACTCGGACGTATTCCGAGTAATATATTTGCCTTTTGTATCATATGGTTTATACAAAGTTTGCCTGCAGTTATGGTCTGGGTGGATCTGAACGTAAGCCTTGACTAAATAATAAATACTCTTATGTTTACAGTAAAGTTAAATCATCAGAGTTATTTGTTACAATAATTTAATGAATAAAAGACAAACATCAACACTCATGCATGCTACATCTTATTCTAGTAAGTACGGCTTAGAAAAGTTAGAAAAAAAGAAACAAAATAATAATAAAGTTTATTTCAGAAGATTTTACCTCTAATTGAGTGCAAAATAGCGATTGCCAAAGCAATGTTATTTACTAGTTTTCTATAGTGAATCCCAAGCTATTAATGAAAATGTGATGTAAGGATGAAATGTACCTGTAACCTGTACCTCCAACTAAATATGAACTAGCTCGTAAAAGTTGCCTCATAGATAGCTGTGACAGTGGCAATCCTTATAAGGTGCTTTAATCGTTATTTGTTATGCGAGGATGAAAACTATTGATTGGCTACACTCGTGGTTAAAAAATGTAACCTGAGCGTAGCGAAGTATTCAGAAACACGAGACGGAAATAATATTCTCGCTACCCTCGTGGCTCAATTTTAGAAACCTTCGCTAGCTTGGTATGCATTACTCTCTGCAAACAATAATTGTGCATCCTTGCATATCAAATACCTTTTTTTTTTCATACATTTTTTACAACATACTATCCTGGATTAGGACTCGTACAACGTGCGTGTAAGATGATAGCCGTAGAATCAGCTTTTTTTATACATTGTCGTACAATATTTGTAGAGATATTACCTATATAAAATTGCATCTATGAAGATACAGCAAGCGTCTACGCTTTTATCGAAAATCTGTCATGTTATGGCCTCTGGGCGACTGACAACCAAAGCGACTTGACAGAACATAATATTGTTATCCTATGCAAGCGAAAAGTGTGCGCAATGTGGGCGACCGGGCGCCCATGAATAGCGCTCAATACTTCTATCAAGTCACCTTAGTATGCGATCGCCAATCGCGCACGCTGCCCGAGCCCTTATGCAAGCTACTAGACTACTCAATTGACAGAAACTTTTTTTCTAAATGCTCTAGTGTTAACCCACTACCTACTAAGGCCGTATCACAATATAAAACCAAAGTTTGATAGTTGTTCAGAATGATAGCTAAACAGATATCAAATCAACCCTGGGATTTGGTTTTGTGACGAAAAGTTATTATTCTTTTCGTCGTTCATTACGTCTGTGCAAGATCTACCCTAGTGGAGAAAACTTCTTCGAGCCCTATGTCCTTCCAGAGAGGGGCATATACTCTAATATGCACCCAATAATGGGTAGATAACTGGGTATATACCCAATTTTTTGGGTATATAGTATATACACCCAGTTGTCTATCCATTTTTGGGTGTATGTTCGGGTATATGTCCATCTCTGGCCTTCTTGAGGGATTACAGGATTTAAGTCAGTCAGTCAGTCAGTCAGTCAGTACATTACATACATAGTTTAAAAAGGAATCTAATTTTATTGTGGAAATGTGTAAAGTAAAATAGCAAGTACCTGGTAAGTGCATGACGTTTTGCAGAAAGCCAGCCGGCAACACTGGTGTCCTGACCAGTTGGCCGTTCACAAGGCTCACTTGGGACATGCCAGCCATATTATGCAGGTTCTGGAATTGGAATAATGGTATGTTCTGTATCATACAATTAGGTCAATTAGGTAATTTACCAAGACAAATATTGGTTCTTGCCAGAGTTTACTTGCTGTCAAAGCAAAGGTTACTTGCTGCCAGCAGTGGCGTTCTCAGATTAGGGCAAGCCCAAATATATTTGGGTGAATGCTAAAACATTTATAATAAGTTGAAAAAATTCACTCGGGACAGGACTTGAACCCTAACTGACTTATTATAAATGTTTAAATTATTCCCTAGCACGGGTTAGTGCTTTAGAAAAAACAAAAAGTGAATGCTAAAAGTTAACAAAGATTTGTGAAAAACTTTAAATTACCTTTCCCTCGCCGACCTTCACATTCACACTTGCCAACTTGCTGACAGGGCAAAGGTGCACTGCTGCCAAAGAAAAGGTTATTTGCCATACACGCCACCTTGCTGCCAAGAAAAGGGATTCTTGCTGTCATGGGAAAAGACTCTTACTGCCAAGGGAAAGGACTTGATGCCAAGACAAAGGTTCACCTGAGTCTGCTGCGCCGGTATTAAAAGCGCATCTTTTCCACGTACGTCCGTGACGCCAACTTGCTGCCAGGGCAAAGGTGCCATGCTGCCAGGGCAAAGGTGCCATGCTGCCAAGAAAAAGGACTCTTGCTGCCATGGGAAAAGACTCTTACTGCCAAGGGAAAGGACTTGCTGCCAAGACAAAGGTTCACCTGAGCCTGCTGCGCCGGTATTAAGAGCGCGTCTTTTCCACGTACGTCCGTGACGCCAACTTGCTGCCAGGGCAAAGGTCCCATGCTGCCAGGGCAAAGGTGCCATGCTGCCAAGAAAAAGGACTCTTGCTGCCAAGGGAAAAGACTCTTACTGCCAAGGGAAAGGACTTGCTGCCAAGACAAAGGTTCACCTGAGCCTGCTGCGCCGGTATTAAGAGCGCGTCTTTTCCACGTACGTCCGTGACGCCAACTTGCTGCCAGGGCAAAGGTGCCATGCTGCCAAGAAAAAGGACTCTTGCTGCCAAGGGAAAAGACTCTTACTGCCAGGAAAGGACTTGCTGCCAAGACCAAGGTTCACCTGAGCCTGCTGCGCCGGTATTAAGAGCGCGTCTTGTCCGCGTACGCCCGTGTCGCCAACTTGCTGCCAGGGCAAAGGTGCCATGCTGCCAAAGAAAAGGTTCCATGCAGCCAAGGCGTAACTTACCCACCTAAGCATGCTGCGCAGGTATAAAGAGCGCATCTTGACCGTCCACAGTGACTGCCTGCATGGAAGGCACACCACCCACTAGGCACCCGCCATACACGCCACCTTGCCGCTAAGGAAAAGGACTCTAGCTGCTAAGGGGAAAGACTCTTACTGCCAAGGGAAAGGACTTGCTGCCAAGACAAAGGTTCACCTGAGCATGCTCTTGTCCGCATACGCCCCCGAAGACAACTTGCTGCCAGGGCAAAGGTGCCATGCTGCCAAGGCGTAACTCCGGCGTAATTTACCCACCTGAGCATGCTGCGCGGGTATGAAGAGCGCATCTTGACCGTCCACAGTGACTGCCTGCATGGAAGGCACACCACCGACGCCGCCCACGAGGCAGCCGCCGTAGACGCCCGCGCCACCCGCTTGCTGCCGAGGGAAAGGTTAAAATAAAGGCCTTTGTGTCTACGTAATGAGATGATTTTAAGCAGCGTCCAGTGGTACCTTCACTCACACTAGATGGGTAAAGAGACCACTCGGCGCTGCAGTGCCTGTGACATTGTTTTAGATAGAGTAGGCTTGCCCAGCACCTATACCATCCTGACAGCTTGGTCGGCCTAGACCAAGGGAAAGGTTATGGTGTTAATAAATTCAGTGAATCAAGAATAATTATTTAAAACAAAGTGATTTTCAAGCATAAATTTCATTTTATCCAAGTCGGATCCTAGTAACTACGTCTAGATTATTTATACAACGACGCCCAGGGGTACTTCCACTTTCACTAGAAGGGTGAAGTCACTACAGTGATTACCTGGCTCATGCTTAACTACCAATACCATCCTGTCAGCTTGGTGAGCCTAGCTAGTCCATAAGAAAGACAATGTGAGAGCTAAGGTAGTACAATGGGTGGAACTGTCGCATGATGAGGTCCTAGGTCAAAATCTTAGTGATGGCGTCTGGCACAGGATCGTGAGCATGAAGAGGCCTTTACTCAGCAGTGGGTGTCAAAAGGCTAATGATGATGAGGTGTAGTAGGTACCTGTAACAACTGTGGGTGTATCTGCAAGAGCTGCTGGGGCGTGTTCTGGTAGGTAGGCGCCTCGCCACCCGACACCACGCCGCCACCCAGCAACGACTGAAGCTGCTGCATTGATATCACCTGGGGACCAATCGGAAACTTTTAAGTAGTCATTGTTGGGATCCCCAACAATATTGTCTAACGGTCGGGCCGGGGCGGGCCGCAAAATAAAATCAGCCTGCCTGTATTTATATGAAACAGCGTCCACCAGCGGCGGACTATTGCACTGCGGCCCGCCCCGCCCCGATCCGCCGCTAGTAGACGCTGTTTTATATAAATACAGGCAGGCGGATTTTTGCGTTGCGATGCGGCCCGGCCTGATCCGTCTAGTAGACGCCAGGCCCGATCCGCCTAGTGGACGCCAGGCCCGATCCGCCTAGTGGACGCCAGGTTTAACATTGTATGTTCTATCTCTCTCTCTGTCTCTCCACCTACGACGCCAACGTGTACCTATTATGCTCCACAATAAATTAAAATTAACTACTACTTAAAACAGTGTCACCACGGCCAGAAGAAGGCAAAGCATAAACTCTTACAGTAGTAAGTTGGTCCCGGTTATTGTTGATTAATAACAATCGTTAAACCATGTCAGAGGGCCTTGGGCGGCCTAAAAACTCTAGACACTGGGGGTGGCCACTACCTCATATGATAACCTAACCAGTAAGCAAAGGTTTATTCGGGCAAAAAAACTTATATCTACTATTAAAGTAATTCCGCCAAAAAAGAAGGTATTGTAGTCAGTTGGTGGCGTTGGATTGTGAAGATGTAAAGTCGAATAAAGGTGCTAAAACTATAATAAATCAGGAATTTCATTCCATCATTTTATTGGTTACCTGTGGTTGTTGAACCAGGTTCGCGTTGGGCATTTGGTTGGCTGCATTTGCGAGGGCTGCTGATAACTCATTGCCCTGAAATAGGAAACAAAATCCACTTAAAATCGACTGAAGTGTGTTCAAAAGTAGGCATGACAAGGGAACTGCCTTTGCCCAATAGGTATGCACACACATGGATCATCTTGAAAAGATGATCTATGGAATGCAGGGCAAGAATAGAATCCAGTAATTTAGTGAGGCTAGCCAAATAATTTTATGGCATTCATTGTATAAAACTTTGTAAAAGCCCAATTTATCAAAAAATATATTAACTTACAGATAAGCCCTGTGCTCTCAATTGCTGCACCACAGCTGAGCTTATAACCCTGAGTTGTGGCTGTTGTTGCTGTTGTTGTTGTTGTTGCAAATATTGTTGTTGTATTGCTGCTAGTGTCACTGCATCTCCTTGAACTTGTTGTTGTATTAATTGGGCTTGTTGTTGGGCTTGCTGTTGGGCCTGTTGCTGGGCTTGTTGTTGCTGTTGTTGCGCCTGTTGTTGTTGTTGCTGTTGTTGTTGCTGCTGTTGTTGTTGTTGCGCTTGTTGTTGTTGCTGTTGTTGTTGCTGCTGTTGTGGACCTGGAAGCGGAAAAAAGTACAATTAGCATAAAATTATAGTCAAATGTTTTGAATTAATTATAAGAATTCCCTAGCAATGCTAGGGAAATCTTATAATTAACCCTTATATTCATTAACCTTAATTAACACTAACGTTTAATCTTATAATTAAATATTCTTATAATATGATTATAATCTTATAATCTACACTAATATTATAAAGAGGAAAAGTTTGTAAGTATGTATGTATGTAGGGGGTAATCTCCCAAACTGCCATCCGATTTTTTTAATATTTTCACTAGTGTGAAGCTACATTATTGCTGGGTGCTATAGGCTATTTTTTATTGTGATAACAGGAAAAACTATTTTAAGTCTTCGCGGACGAAGTCACGTGCAAAAGGTAGGGCTTTATAAAAACAAAAGTGGTCAAATGTTTAGGGGTATCAATAGGTAGGTATAGGTCTAACAACAGAACAGGTCTTTGGAGGTTCGCCCCATACATACAAAATAATTAAAATAATAGAATAATAGCCTAAGATACAAAATAATAATAAGGTCACTCACTGAACCAATACCTTAGCCACAGATATCTTTGTTATGTGATGGTACCAATCTACAAATACTGAGTCATTTGGTGATCTCACAAATGGGCAGGACAAAATCAAATATGACTGTGCGGTTCAAACTCCGGTTTCCTCGTGTTGGTTTTACTTCGTAGTCTATAATTTGGGCTTGGAGTATACAGGGTGATGCAAATTCTTATGGCTAGGTATGAGGTAGTGGCCACCCCTGGTTTCAGAGTTTTTTATATGCCGCCCTCCCACTACCGTTTTAACCGCCCACATAAAAAGAGGGGTTTTATAAACTTGACCGCTATGTGTGTCTATCTGTGGCACCGAAACTCTTAAATGAAAAACCAATTTGGATGCTGCACTTTATTTGAAAGCAGGTTTTCTAGCAAGCAAGTGTTGTTAGATATGTTTTATCAAAATCGGTTCAGCCGTTTATGAGATATGCTTATTTGAAGCTAAAATGTCAGGGGTATTTTAAAATTTTAATTTAGTAGTTATGAGATCTTCTTTTTCAACCTATAGCCACCCTATGCTGAGTGTAGGTCTCTTGCAAGATCAATTCTTATCAATTCAATTCTTATGTTTTTAAAAACATGGAGACTTACTGAAGTGCTGCGGCTGCTCCTCCTTCAGCTGCTGGTCGGGGCCCATGGTGGCGGCTTCGAGCCTGCTACAAGTTGCCGCCAGCAGTGCCAGCGGCGACTGGGATCCGTCCTGCAACCAAACAACCTAATTAAATGTGATGATGATGATGATATCCTTTATCCCTTATCAGGGACATAAGGCTCGAAGAAGGGATCTCCATTTTTTGAGGTCCTGCGGCAGTCTCTAGGTCCTTCCAGTCTAGTCCAGTCGATGCAGCCTCTTTGTCAACTGTTTGTATGTATAATAATATACCTAATTAAACAGAGCCTTTACACGTGTGCACTCTATTTAGTTACATTATGGGTGACTTTGCAATGCAAATGTAAAGGTTTGTATGCTCCCACTGCTGGGCAAAGGCCGCCCCTTGTGTTTCCACTCTTTTCTATATAAATTAAAAAATATATGCTGTCCCTTTGTTAGTGCATCAAATGAGAATACAGTCTTTTTTCCTTCCAAATACCTAAAAAGTTCTCCATTAACTAGATATTTTGGAAAAAATCCAGGAAAATTTTACAGCGTTTTTAGTATGAACTCATTGAATAGGAATACCCTGTTGGGTCAATAAAATATTAAATAATAAAAATAATTTATATCACAATGAAAAGGAAAATGAAAATGAACACAATAGGTAAGATTAACTGCAAGTGTAGCTTCCAACTAGGAACCTATCGAGGCACCATTGCGTTACAGACTCAGTCCAGTTATAATACGCGGGATGGGCTTTTTATATGCGGGAAGCTGGCGATTTCAGAGTTTGTTGACACAGCAATCAAATGTGTCTTTGCCAATAAAGAAGTCGAGTTGGTCTACTAAGATTGGGAATAACAATAATATTGGTTTTTGTTACGATTTGATAAAGGAACAGATTCGTCAGTCAATCAATGCAGATGCAGCGGACCCCTTCGATCAAGTTTATCGCGAAAAAGTTAGATGATAGCATTGATTTGCATCAGTTATCAAACGTAGGTACTTATTCCATATTTCAACAAATTACATTACGATGTACTTTACTGTTTCACAATTGTTGGAGTTGGAACAAACAAATTATTAAAAAAAAACAAACAAAAAACCAACTTCATCCAACTGTCAAAAAAAACATCCCTTTTATCGCCTAATCTGTGTTTTATTAACAGGAAGCTGGAAAGAACGGTTTCGAAAAAAAAACATCATTCGTTCCTTCACTCGTTCCTTCGATTCGTTTTTTTTTTCGAATCATTGCGGAAAACTTTTGTGCTCTTGTGTACTAATAAAATACTACAGTGAAAATATTTGATTATTTTGTTTTTTTACCAAGTGCAAGTAAGTACTTACTTATAAAATACGCACAACTACTTATTGTCAAAGTTTGTGAAAGTTATAACCTCAAATTCCTCTGAAAGTTTTAACAATATAGTTGTTCCGCATGCTTCATCAGTAGTTGGGACTACCAACCATCGACACGCCTTTCCCTAACGAGTGCCCGGAGTCGTCGCACGCAAGGCCGCTGCCGCCCTTTGATCCACCCACCTCAAATCGCGTGACTGATTTTTATGCAGATGCTAACTGCATTATGCTCACACATCGAAGTCGCTAATTAAGCGTGTGTAGTAAAAGTAAACGCATTTCCAAATGAGTTTGGTAAAGCAACATCTAAAAGATAACGTGAACTTATTTTGATAATGAATGATTGCAGGATAAAATGGCGTCTTTGGCTAATTATCCATTGAAATTCTATTAGTCTATTCATATTGACTCTCAGATCCCTTGTGTTTTGGTTCGGGAAAGTGTCTGTGAAGTTGAACTAGGAGGAGGATGTTTCGAATGCAATTTTGGCAAGGGAGTTGCTTATGACGCGGTCACAACCTCCTGCGTGTGGCCTGGCGGGCCCCACACGGCCGGGGCCGCGCTTGCCCCGCCCTCCCCCTGCGCGACAGACACAAGACGCTGCCCGCTGGCGTCCACTCAGTTACACAATAATACTTTATCCTTTCACTTTGCACTCCTTACCTTGCAAGTTTTGTCCTCGTTTATAAATTCCACCTGCACGTTTGAGGGCTCAGACGACATTATCCACTATAGACTTGGAAACAAATATTTTTCTTTGTTCACGTACGGGACGCACCATTCTCACGACCGGCCGCCAAACTGCGGCGGGCAAACTGTCGGTGCGAGTCGAGCGCGTTCGGCAAGTTTCGTAGGTCCGCCTCCTATCCCAGTCGGCTTTATCTCTTATTTTTCTCGCTTTTCTTCAAAAAGCTTACTTTCAGTACCATACAAGTTTGTATAATGACTTGGTGTGTAATGGAGTAACCGTAAATTTCTTTCCATCGGACTTGTTCGACAGTTTTATGAGAAAATCTTAACTTTTGCGATATCAGCTGCTATTTCCATCTCACTCTAACGGAGACAGGTCTCGATTATTGGTAGGCAGCAGCTGCGCCTCTCTCCTCCTCCCGCGTCGCGGGTGCGGTGCCGACACCCGATAATAATAATTGGAAGTAGGAAGGACGTAATAATGGGTGTATAACCTCGTGCCCGCGGCCTCCTTGGGCGGGCAAAAAATGCACACATGTTGCTGTGCCTCGCCAGCCGTAGCTAACGAGACGTTAGTCAATAAACAAATGATAAGAACAGTGGACTGCCTTAATATCATTTTACAGTTCTTTGTTCACGTGATATCGCTTGGTATCATACTATCATTTATTTATTACAACCACGTTGTCTTGAAAATAACGCTATCCAGTTTAAAAAAATATATTCCATCCAACTACTAAGATATAACCAATGTCCCAAATTTGCAGTTGCGTATCGGTGATGCCTTTAAAATCATCGGTAATCAGCCTATACGTTGTAAATGTGGACTGGTTTGCTGAGAAAGTGAAAGTAGAGCCACGTTTTGTCATGCCGTGCGTCAGCTTCATCGCCCCAAGTCCATTATGCACGAATGAGCAGCTAGCCGCCCCGAGAGAGCGTGAGTCCCCGCGCTTAATTATATCAGGTTTCTGTTATGGCATTCTCAACTCTCTTCTGCAGCGCTTGGGGTGTATTTGCTATAGCTTTGAGTCCTCCACTATGAATTTCCAACAAACGGTGTCGTGATGCCAAATATCATTCAAATTCATTTTCTAAGCCTTTGAGCGCTAAGTTTATATTGCCTTATTCAATTATTGGTTTATAAGCGGTTCTTTAAGAAATTCTATTCTATTATGGGTGTACCTCTCTGCATTGAAGCTCGGCATGCGGTAGCACAGACGAGTGACGTGATATTGTTTACGTATATTTAATTAGTCTGCCTGCACTTTTGCGTAAAATCATTTGTTGTATCATTTGTTTCAATAAGATTTGCCTTTCGTATTTTTTGCTTAAGCCGAATTGGATGTTATATCATCGGGGTCACGGTAATAACTCCGTTCAAGTAGTTATAATTCATGTCACTGACCCTGCTATTAAAAGGTTAAAAAGGTCTGCTGCTTATAGGTAAAACAAGTTCTGCAAGTGTCTAGATCGTTATCCTCAAGAATCGAAATCAAGATTTGTCTTGTCTTTTCCCACTTCTCGTTGTGTGACTAAACGGCAGTATCTTACTTGACCTTATAAAAAGTGCCGCTAAGAATCATGGGCATCTCTACGAGAGGTAGATAGTAGGTAACTACAAAGGTACTTTTGTCACTTGGTAGATAAATTAGGCGGACTTGCTATCCTCCTCGTCTATGAATCAGTAGCCAAGGTCTTCAGGCTTTTTTTCTAATTTATAGCTAAGCTAATTAATATCAATGGCCCTACCTACAGCAGGTAAGTAACATTGTCTGTGGTATTTTCCCGAATAACAAATTTAACTGTGCAGTTAAAGTCCTCGTAGTCTGACGGACTTGCCCTATTGAACTCGATACGGTGCTATAAATCTCCCTCTGTTTACAGTCTCACCCATACAGAGATAGGTGTCGAGTTGTCAAACCTTGATTTGCACAATATTCCTTCATCTATTACACCGACTACACGTCATGGCATTTAACACAGAACCTTTGCAATGGAATTCGAAGATTCTACGATATTCACGAGTTTGCGGTGCAGGTGCCATTATTGTAATTTTGTGCGATAAATTGGTATCTAAAATCCGTCGTGCGTGTAGCAAGGTATTTAATAACAGATGTTTTCAATCGGGTTCAGATCCTGGTTTTCAGTGAGTAACTTGTTGCTTGTTCCTGGATCGCTAGAGATCTGTTAGAAACTTATGAAAAGTATGCAGTGCCAAAGCTAAAATTCTGCTTTAGTTCTTATTTAAGATTTTCTGATCGTCACATACCATCTCTGTTTCCTGATCATCATCAGATAACATCTCTGTTTCCTGATCTGTGTCACCTGTGTGATGGTCTCCTGCATTTTGCAGCTAGAGAAATTCACCAAAGATATTTGGGAATCGGAAGCGGAAGCGAAGGTGGGCGGACCGGACCGCCGGGACCACCCGCCTCCCCCCGCGTCGGACACGCCCTAGGTCTTGCGTTGCATCTCTGATTAATTAAGAGAAACATTGATGATAATAATGTCTGACTCGAGTATGTTAACTACGCCATAGTAAGAAATTGATTTGAAACTTTTAATTAAACTTTTCTTAAACTTCGCTTCTTCTTTGATCCCTTTACTCCTCCGTGGAATCTGGGGCCAACACAAGGACTTTCCGTTTAGGTAGCTCGGTTGGTGACATCCAAAGTTTCATATTTTAAAACTTTATAGGTAATAATGAGTCTTCTCCCGTGTTGAGCACGAAGGAACTACCTATAGGGATGGGGTCAGACGCGTGATTAGCACAATCATGCGAAACAGATACCTAGACCTCAGCAGACCAGAAATCAAGAATGGGAAAGAGACCACTGGATCAGGCTCTATGTAGAGTAGAATCTGACGAATCCTAGAGTGGGGACCGTGGTAAAATATCAGATCACGACCACGAGGCTGCATGGTAGTACCTACCTTCCTAGGTATGTACTTTTTTGATAAATTATTGCTGGGAAATGAATTTGGTTTTTTAGGTTATAATTTTGTAAAAGATTTTATCAGAGTCAAATGGCGCAAGCGTTAGCATAAACTTAAATTATGCTACTTAGTAACGCTCGGCTCGAAGTGCCGTTGTTTAGAATCAACATTTTGGGTCGTTTTTTTAAGAAATATTCATAATTTTGAACACATTTCTCGAAAAAAAACCGACTGAACCACATCTCGGTAACCGTTGATATCCCAGGCATAGTTCCTTGGGCAAAAAAAAACATGTTCGTTATGATGAGGACAATGCGTGGTTTCCCGCTTTGTTGGCGGTCTCCTTACACCTTGTAGACTAAAAAAGGCCACAAATAGTGATATTGATGAACAATTCATCAACGATTGGAGCAAAATCTGTAACAAAAGCCTCCAGAAACATCAATGGGTTAAAAAAAAGTAAATCTGCACAAACTGAAGAAAATAGAGTTCTTTGCGTTTTCGCTAGATATCGCAAAGTAGGTAGGTACCTAGATAGCACAGACTTATTTTGCGACCCAACTCAGTCGGCCAGGTGAAGAGCGCGATCGCGCTACGCTACCCGTATCAAAAGCTCACAATGGAAAGATCATAGGGGACCACTTTGCAAGATAGGTACTGTATGGAGTTTGTTGAATGAATGATCTATTAAAATTTATGTGAGAACCCCATCTAGATATGTAATTAAGATCACCAGGTTAATTAATTTAGCAATGTGAAAGATTGTGCTCAGCTAATGAAGATGTAGGTTAAAAAGATACTGGGTTGCCTGTGTGTGACTGTGAGATCTACCTGCTGCAGTTGGTTTTAAGGTTTCCGTACCTCAAAAGGCAAAACAGAATCATTTTAGGATCACTCGTGCCTCTGTCTGTCCGTCTGTCACACTTACACCACAGCCAATTTACTTCGAAACTAATGGACCGATCGAGTTGAAATTTGGTACAAATACCTATTTACTTCGAAACTACTGGACCGATCGAGTTGAAATTTGGTACAGTCGGCCACAGTCTCAGATACCCCTTTTTGTTCGATTGGCGCCCTTATACCGCGCGCGATAATAGCTGCCATGGGGCATCTGAGATTGTGGCCGACCGTACAAATACCTATGTAAGTTGGTCACCTAAACGCGGACGTGCAACGTAAACAAGGGGGCCACTTTTGGGGGCCACTTTTGGGGGGTAAATTACGAAAAGTACAAAAAGTTTTGTAGGTTAACTAGGTAGGTACTTATATTATTATCGTGTGACGGTGTGATGTGACATATCAAATAAAAGGGCTCTTTGTGAGTATCAATTTTTTTTTTTTTTACTAGATTTGAAGTAATTTAAGAAATTAGGCGATAACTAATATTTTTTTAACTATAGGTAACTAATAATAACTAATATTTTTTTTATTCATTAATAAACTTAGGCCTTTACGTCTACGTAATGAGATGATTAATACATGTTTTGTATTAATATCTAGATAATTAATATGAACCACACCTACAAAATAATCTTTCTTGCCACCTAATTTACCTAATAGTTACCTATATAACAAAGAAGTTCAACGCGATAAACAGTACCTACATTCCCATCATAATATTATCAACAACGATTGCGTTCTTATATTAAACTACGTAATATTGGGGTCCCTTTTATCTATCACCGATTCAACGCCTCGAATTGATACGAATACTAATATTAATTCAAAAGGGACAAAAATTCATGACGTTCAAGAGGATTTGTTCTTATCTCTCCACTCGCACGCGTCAACAAATCTCTAGGATTACGCACCCTACGTGTTTCCCTAGCTTAAAAATTTAGAAGCACCCGGAAGTATTGCGCCCACCCACCGCCCGCCGGCAGCGCGCCCCCGCGGGGCGTTACCACCGCCCTACGGCTACGTTTCAGATCGCGTAACCACGCGTCACATCAACAACTTTTTCCCGCCAACACAACTTTGTGTCGGAGATGAACTGAAATTATTGAATGTAGGTACTTCACATTAGAAGAAGGTAAGTAAATAAAGTGTATTTACCTCATGAATGAGTATACAGGGTGTTAAAAGACCGCCAACAAAAAGGGAAACCACGTGTTGTCCTCATCATAAGGAACATTTTTACCCAAGGAACTATGCCTGGGAAATCAACGGTTTCCGAGATAATGAGGTCCAAAGTCGGACTTTTCAAAACTTTTTTTTTGCAGAAATGTATTCAGTATCTAGTTCTTAACATATCTTTTCAAGAAGCCATATCAAAATTATGAATATTTCTCACAAAAAACCAGGTTAAAATTGCAACCCGCAATGTATTCTAAACATCGGCACTTCAAGCTTAAGTAACTTTAACTTATACCTACGCTTGCGCAATATGACTTCTGTGCGTTACACGTCCATTGCGTGATAAAATATTTTTCAAAATTATAACCTAAAAAACCAAAATCATTTCCCAGCAATAATTTATCGAAAAAGTACTTTGTTTTGGTTTCTAGTATGCGTGGCTTTCGGGTCTGTTGGCGGTCTTTTAACACCCTGTAGGTTACATTCGGTACAAGGAAAAAAAAACAAGATGTGTTTACACTGGATCTAATAATCAATACCTACTTATATAGAAAAAATACTTTTTGAGCGATTGAGCGAAGCGATGCTCCGACTCTACATAAACAATTCGGCGATGGAATGTAGGAATGTTTGTCCAACGATAACACATCTCATAAAAAAATTATACAAACATATTTTTTACTTCATAGGAGCCAAGTCGGTCAAGGGGTTGCCGAGCCGTACCACATAAAATATCTCGAGGTTGTAAAATAAATGCGAGTTCAGTTCTTTGCGAACTAGAGTGCGTTTCACGAAAGAGTTCCCTTGACAAAACGCTTATTACAATGTAATAAGGACTATTTTTATTCAACCCAAGGCAATTATTTCGTGAAACGCACTGTACTAGATAAAAAGTATTTTCCGCTGGTTAGCGCGTGACTTCGATATTTCCCGCCCTTTGTTAGCCGGAAACGCGAACGAATGAATTTGTCTGCTTTTCACAGAGCAGAAAAAATCTGACTCGCGCACAGAACACTAATTGTTCTGTGGATGCGCGAGATCCGACTTCGATATTTCCCGCCATTTATTAGAATTGTGCGTTGACGTTTCCTTGAACCGGAAACGCTTGTCTATGATTGAGCAGAAAAAAATAATCTGACGCGCGAAATTCAAACTTGATTAGAATGTAGTCCTTTTACGTTGGTTTTTTTTTTCACATTTGAAAAGTTACCAAAGTACAGAGAAGGCCATCTCCCACGACTTCTTCGTCCCAGTGAAAGTTACTCATAAAAAACACCCTCTAGCAGCTAGCTACTGAGTAGCTCATGAAACCAGTATGCTTAGTATGGTCGTTTTGACACTCTCTCGAACTCGAGTGACAGACGTGCCATGTCTATTGTGCGGGCATGGCAGGCGGGACTCGAGATGGCAATAGATATTAGGGTCATGTCGAGCAAAAAGTAGTTATTTCCATTTTAATAAAAATGTTGTATTTTTGTCTCCATCGCCATGTTGGCGTAGAGCCAACTCGAGCCCGACCGACAAGTTGACAGTTTTGCATAGAGAAGGGCCTATCTCGGGCTTACCATGCTGCCCGTACAGACGGCGTTACCTATGTTGTACAGTGAATGTCACAAAGTTATCTGGCCCGGTGACGACATCGCTTTCATCGAATTGAGTGTAGCCGAAGTTTTGAGGGATTGTAATTCTCCCGTTATTTCCACTCCTCCTCCTTGCGTCGGTTAGTATCCTCATCACTGAGGGTCGTGGTCATTCAAATGGAGCAATCCATGTCACACGATGCGTCGCCCCTGTTGTTCCTGTCTGCGGCTGTGTGCATGGCACAGAGTACATTATTAATATTGAGTGCATGGCATCGTATACGTGTTGAGTGTGGAGCGGATTTGGTCTGGTCGGGTATCCCCACTAATTAAGAGAAAATAAAACGAGGTTTGAAATTCGACAAGAGGCGACGCCGCACAGTGGAGCGAGTCCATAGAAGCGCGCGGACTTAGGACGCGTGGTTTAAAAAAACTTCTTAATTACAATCAAAAGTATGCCAATGAGTTCTAATTAACCTTATATTTTAAAAGTACGTCTTGGTAATTCTGCGTAAAACTTATATTTACTAAGTTATTTGAGCTTATGTGATTTTTTTGTATGGGAGTGAAGACATTTTATAACATTACTCTTTTGCTTCAACTAGCTTCACTTTCTGGGTTTCAAAAATGGAGTAAGTATATTATTTACTACATTTCACCCAAATAAACTACACACCGCAAGGGACCGCATTCGGGAGTAATTCAATATTTTGTGTTTTTTTGTTATTTTTTAAAGATTTAACATAGATTTATAAACTTTTAACTGACTAATTTCCCACCATAAATTGTTTGATTATGAAATCCTGCTTTTGTGCTACGATTTTCATCAGATTGAAAAGCTGGTTGAAAGTTAAGTACAAATTATGTCAGGCTATAAAAAAACTTCTGAATTCCAAACAAAAGTATGCCAATGAGTTCTAGTCAATATTTTATTTTAAAAGTACGTCTTGGTAATTTTGCGTCCAACTTATATTTGCGAAGTTATTTGAGATTACGTGATTTTTTGTATGGGTGCGAAAACATTTTATGACATTAATCTTATTCTTCACTTAGCTTCACTTTCTGGTTTTGAAAAACGGAGTAGGTATATTATTTACCACATTTCATCTTAACACACAACATGCCGCAAATTACCGCATTCGAAAATAATTAAATATTTTATGTTTTATTGTTGTTTTTTCGGGCGTGGAATCCCTTAAAACTGTAGTTTAATAAGTATAGTGCTCGTAAAAATCTAAAAAAAACATTAGAACTACATTATCGAACAACTTTTGGTGAGAAATTAGTCACGTAAAGTAAAAAAATAACAGTTTTGAAGGTTAAAAAACAACAATAAAACATAAAATATTGAATTACTCCCGAATGCGGTCCCTTGCGGTGTGTAGTTTATTTGGGTGAAATGTAGTAAATAATATATTTACTCCATTTTTGAAACCCAGAAAGTGAAGCTAGTTGAAGCTAAAGAATAAGTTTATAAAATGTCTTCGCTCCCATACAAAAAAATCACTTAAGCCCAAATAACTTTGTAAATATAAGTTTGACGCAAAATTACCAAGACGTACTTTTAAAATAAAATGTTGACTAGATTTCATTGGCATACTTTTGTTTAGAATTCAGAAGTTTTTTTATAGCCTGACATAATTCGTATTTAACTTTCAACCAGCTTTTCTATCTGATGAAAATCGTAGCACAAAAGCAGGATTTTATAATTAAACAATTTATGGTGGGAAATTAGTCACTTAAAAGTTTAAAAAACTGTATTAAATGTTAAAAAAATAACAAAAAAACACAAAATATTGAATTACTCCCGAATGCGGTCCCTTGCGGTGTGTAGTTTATTTGGGTGAAATGTAGTAAATAATATATTTACTCCATTTTTGAAACCCAGAGAGTGAAGCTAGTTGAAGCAAAAGAGTAATGTTATAAAATGTCTTCGCTCCCATACAAAAAAATCACATAAGCTCAAATAACTTAGTAAATATAAGTTTGACGCAAAATTACCAAGACGTACTTTTAAAATAGAATGTTGATTAGAACTTATTGGCATACTTTCGATTGTAATTCAGAAGTTTTTTTAAACCACGCGTCCTAAGTCCGCGCGCTTCTATGAACTCGATCCACTGTGCGCCGTCAAGCGCCAGATAAGTTTAATGTCACTGTTATGTAAGGAACACTGTGCTTGCCCCACACAATCCTCCTCTCTCTGGCATGTCCCATGCACATTAGGAGCATTTAAAAAGTTTTTTTTTTATGCTATGGCTCTCCACGGTTTGTGCTTTTGCCATTCTTATAGAGTTCGATAGTGGTAGGTTTTTAGTCCTTACATTTAAATGAGAAAATAAAAATGCAATAAGTAATTAAATTTTCAATAATTTATTAAACTGCACAGATAAATATTTAAAAATATGTTCAAAAAGTTTACACCTAAGTACTTACTTATTCTAATGATTTTGCTGCCTTTATATGTGCTATACAAATAAAACTTTCAAATAAATAAAACTCAACACAATATCATGTCAAAGACTAAATCACAATAGTAATGCTTATTTTAAAATATTGCCACAATATATTTTATAATAAAAAATCTAAATTTGTTTGTCTGTACGTACTTATCAAATTTTCCGTTTGTTTAATTAATAAGGCTTATCATAAATTCATAAGAACTACAATCTCATTAATAATAATGTGCTTTTGAACTAAATTTGTAATAGTAAACTATTTATTAATAAAATAATTCACCTACAAATAAACTGGATTAAATACTTTCTAGGTTGTTCGAATCGTGACCACTCAATACATGTGCAAAATTCTGAAACAAAAAAAATATATATACATTTATTATAGAGAATGCAGAGGCAGGCCAAGAGGCTGATTCTGGGGAATGTTTTTTCGAGATTTCTTTGATAGATTTTGAAATTCTTTAGAACAGGCAGACCTCGCGACTTTTATGCCGTGGGGTCAATCTCTGTGGGCCACATTTCCATTAGAAAATGAAGTCCTTAATAGGGTGTCACAGTAGTGTTTTCTCTATACAAACGTAGTCCCCGATTTCCTCCCTGGATAATGGCACTAGAGCAAATATTTTTGGCATGCTGGGACATCTCCACCCCCAGCATGTCGGACTGTTTTGATTTTTTCGATAACATTATTTTTAACAGGAGCTAGAACCTACGGAAAATAAAAAAAATGCGTATTTAAAAGCGGCGGCAAAAGACGTCTGGTAAACCTATCTAACAACTTTAATTATTAAAAAAAAACAAGACAGTCCGACATCAAGTAGTTTCTTGTGACAGTGGTATTTTTTTATTGGACCAGTTTTGAGAGAGGAAAGTCGAAAATACGAAACCTCGATTTTGACAATTTTCTTCAGGTTATCCCTTTCGCTCAGTATTTGCGCACGCGAGACAGCAACAGATTTTTCAACAGATTTGTCTGTACTGCTCAGCGAACTGGAAAACATCCGCTCGCTGGTACTGCTATAATCCGCGCGGGATGAGATGAGAGTGGGATGCGACCTTTTGGTTAGCAAACTCGCGTCGAAGCAACCTTGTCAAAGTAAAGTATATTTTCGATTGGCTTTGACAAGGTTGCATCCCATTCTCATCGCGCGCGTATAATACACGCTCTTACCAGCCCTAGCGTATGTAGTTCTGGGAAAAGCATCTGAGACCCTATATACAAATAAATTTTGTATACTTTTTAATGTTGAAAACCTACGCTCATTGGGTTCAAGCCCCCCCAAACAAAAACCCTGGATCCGCCACTGCTTACCAGTGTGTTTACAAGCCGCCGCCGCTGCGCTCCACGGTGATCTTCTTCTTGAGCACTTCTGCCTCGTGGTGCTGCTCCTCCATCTCGGCCATGCGGGCGAAGCGCGAGTAGGCCACGTGGCCCGACTTGACGGCAGACATCATCTGGGTTGGGAAGTCGGTTAGTACTCGGATGTTGATTGAAGACGAATTTTATGGAAACAATATTTTAAAAAAAGCTTTAGAAAGCGTGCAAATACAGGGTGTTGTTTTGGTCAGTGACACCCGACTGAGGGACGATAGTTTGAGTAACGCTTGAAAGTAAAAATAAGTTTTTTTTATGGACAAATTATTTGTTCAAGTTGTTCTATACTTAATAACCGCGATGTGCGGACGCCTCCGCCTCCTCAAAACGCGCGCGCGATGTGGCACCCGACCCGACTCGCGTTAGTATAATTGAATGATTTTTGGGTATTTTTCACTGACATATTATTATGTATTTATATTTTTTCGTATATATATATTTTGCTTTAGTATCGTGTAAATAATCACACCTGAGTCAGGTGTCACTTTACAAAACAACACCTTGTATATTAAAAATCAATTACTAAATGATAAAATAAATTCCTAACGATCCATCTAAATACAAATTAAATCCAAATGCAATCAAGATAATCGATGTCAAAAACGTCATGCACAAGAAAATTTCGTTTTTATCCAGTCAAAAAAAAATTATAATCATCCATAGTATGGGAACCAAATAATATAGTAATAGGAGTTATGTTATCAAAAGCCAAGCTGTTAAGTTTTGTTAAAATAATCTAGGTAATATTCATGAAGAAGTTAGCAAGAACAAATGAAAAGCATGCTTGGTATGAGTAGAAGCAAGCAAACCAACTATCATTATAACATGTAAAAAAGAACCAATAAGACCACCATGCAAACTACATAAAGTTTCGTATTCACTCGGGATTTTTTTACGATATTTTTCTACTACTTGCAACAGTGAGATTCACTAGTTCCACTGTAAGACTAATGAGGAAAAATATCCCACTAAAGTTGGGCTGTTGAAAACATGCGAACTGAGTCATAAAGTCATAAGTCACTCTCGCTCGCCACTAAAATAGGCCTGTTGTGAGTGCGAGCGGGAGAGACTTGTGACTCAGTTCGAACCATTACCATTACTAATAATGGCCCGACTACAGTTCGACGGACCAACTCTTCGGTGGCACCACTGGGAAGAAAGTGATTCACTAGTTCCACCGTGGAATTAGTGAATCTCTTGGAACTTCTACGGTAGAACTGTCCAGTAGAATACTGGGAACAAAACCAAGTAAATGCGAAACCTATCCAAACTGTCAATGCCACACTTCAAACGATATGGACCTGCAAATACTCGTCGAGTTCGACCTGCCCGTTCATGTTAGTGTCGATCTCTTTCAGTATTTCGTGCAACTGCTCGCCCGAGACCTCCTCGCCTCCCGCCTGTGAACAACAAGCTGTTGCGTTCAGAACGTGCGATGGTTTGGCTGTATGGGGTTAGGATCGGTGCTTTAGGCGCTTTCTCAATAAAAAAAAAGATAAATATTCCCGCGGGCTCGAAGATAGCAGCGTGGCGGGAAATTCAAAATTTTCACAGTTTTTTACATTTTGTAGCTAAACTGAGCTATTTATGTTCAGCGCGTTTCGTTCGCGGCAATAACATAGTATTCTTTTCATTATTGTAAACATTATTGTAAGTTTTTCGGCCAGTACTAATAATGGCCGAAAAACTAAAAAAGAAAATATTGAAAATTTTGTTCATTCTTGGGAATGAATATAATTATTCTGTCAATGGTCATTTTCGAAACATGAGTTGAACCCCTTGAAAGCGCCTCAAGCTTCAATACCTCATGGTCTACACTTTTATATCCTTTCTAATGAACATGTAACATGCCTATTCTGATACCCACGTGAATAATCTAATCGAAAGCGAACCACATTGCTGACATTGACCTCCTTGGTACCCAATCTAAAGGCTCTACCTGTAGATAGTCTTGGATCTCCATCTGACCGTTGTATGTGACGTCTATCTCCGATAGTATCGACCGGATTTCGTCCTCGCTTGGCTTCAGGCCCATGCTCTATAACGTTTTGGGGATTCTGAATGAGTTTTGTTGAACATAGTAAAATCTAAGGCCGAATCCAAGAACAGTTTAATTTAGATTGGCGGCATCCGAGATTTATCAGTCATTGGTTTCGGCCATAAGTATAAAAAAAACTTGTATAGAGCTGAAACAAAAAGGATTAAGTAAACTTGGTAAAATTCAGGATCGAAAGTAAAGAGAAATTTCCCTCGCAGTTGTTGCGACAAACCTAAAATCTTAAAAACTAAACCAGAATTTTTTTTAGGTCCGCGGATCATAAGAGGTTATTCACAATGGAACTTAGATGGTTATACTATGCTTGCAAACCAGGTCCAACCGCACGAAATTGGACGCTGTACAGGTGGTATTACAGAACGCTCCTTAGAGTTAATCATGGTTTATTAGCTCTGTCGATAAAACCGTGCATGTTGTGATTTTAATGTCCATACTAAAAACTCCAAGTCATCTAGGCACCTGGTTTGTAAAACTTTGCTGCCGCGATGTAGTATCCGTAGCTAGGTAAAGTCCGTTTGCTTAGATATGTTCGCGTTTTATATGGCACCGCCTTGACACAGCGACACTATCTAAGCGAATGGACTCTAGACCCACGTGCGCCCGACAGGCGTCGCTACAATTTTTGGATTCTCATCTCAACCACACATTACCTTGAGACTCCTCCTAATATCATTGATGGACACATAGCCCTTGCGGTCGGCGTCGATGATCTGGAACCGCTTGATGTAGGTCTGGATCTCCTCCTTGCTGAGGTTGATCGGGATCTTGTCGCGCGACTGCCGGTTAACCATCTGGCCCATCTCCGTCGCCAAGAACTCGCCCGCCACTTTCAGTTGGCGCTGGAAATGGAAACAAATGTTTTTGAACGAGTGAGCGAAGTTCTCCGAGTCTACTGGAACACTCCTGCGCTTGTATGTATGTTTGTTTGTTTGTTTGTATGTATGTATGTATGTATGAATGTTCGTTCGATGATAACTTGAGTAACTCGGGCCCCTGTCGTAGACCAATCCGATACGGCGGTAAAGACCGCGTGGCAGAAGGCCGAGCTCTGTCTAGAGTGAGCGTAACTTCGTTGGATCCAACGAAGTTTCGCCTCTTCCATAATAGCGCCTTCTCTGGCCCAAGATTAACTTCCCAGCATAGCTACTCTGACAGATCGCTGACTTTAGTGTAAGCTTCATTCATTACCTTATTACCATCGTATCTTCTCCACTCAGCAAAGCTCCTCTGACACTTATCAATGCATGTTGTGTGTAGTGTATCTAAACACTACAGTGCGTATATTATCTAGTGTAGTGTATCTCTTACCTTCTTCTCAGCATCGTTCCACTTGAGGTCCTCGGCCATGATGTCCACAATCCCGGACAGACCTCTGTCGCCGCCTGAGGAAGGCGAGGCGCAGGCGCAGGCGCCGCGCGAACATGTCCACAGCCGTACACGCGTATTCTCTCAAGGATCAGCTCCATTTATCAAGGCTTACTGTACAAATATTGTATAGACATGTGTAGCCAAAAGTCAAGTCTACGGCTGCCATCTTAGCTCTGCAGGTCACTCCAGAAAACACTCTAAATTACGCGAGACCTAAGGCCGAGCTCTGACTAGTGAGTGAATCTTGGGGGGCCGGGTTACCTAGTGTATTGTCTTCTCTCGGACTCTTAGCATAGCTTCTCTGATACATCGTTGTCTCTAGACATCTCAGCACAGCTCCTAAAGCAAAATGTCTTTTTCACTGTTCGCTTACCTTCTTCTCAGCATCGTTCCACTTGAGCTCCTCGGCCATGATGTCCACAATCCCGGGCAGCGCCTCGGACGCCGCCTGCACGTTGAGGAAGGCGAGGCGCAGGCGCCGCGCGATCATGTCCACGGCCGTACACGCGTATTCGCGGACGCCGTACCTGAAACCGGGAGGCGTGGGGTTTAGCACGGATCGCCGATGACCCAAACCATCATGATAAATAGCCGGGTCCAAACTGGACGATTCAGATCATAGACTTGACTCCCCGCTGCACGCATAAAACAACGACCTGCTGCATGCACCAGCGCTCTCTCTCTCTTCCAAGCTTTAGTCCCACATGGTGGTGGGGTCAGCATTCCTAATTTTCTCTCTCCACTAAGCCCTGTTCTTGGTGTCGTCTTCGGAGGCTTAACATTCTATGAGGTCTTTCTTGACCACGTCTATCCACCTGGTTTTCGGTCTTCCTCTGGATCTCCACCCGGGTATGGATAAACGTAGTGCCTCGTTTCCGATGTAGTCAGGTGGCTTCCGCTTTACGTGCCCAAACCATCTCAGCCTACTTTCTTGCACGCTGCACGCACGAGCGCAAGTACCGAATTTGTAACAAAAACACCTATTGTAAAATAAGATGTTTTTTTTATTGGTGGCGCTAGTAAAGTTACTGTAGGCTCTAAGTGCAGCAGTATCGAACCTGTAGTTAACAGTACGTACCGGATCTCAGCATCGATGTAAGGAAACTCCGGGTGCATCTTCTTGCCGATAATGGGCCACCGCTTGCCGGTCATCGCCGCCATCTTGGCGACCGCGAACGCACGGTCGCCGTACGACTTGGCCAAGTGTTGGGCGACCTGCAGAGTTTACGAACTTGTTTGTAGCATCTTATTTTAACTTAGTGTTCAACCGAGTAATCTTTATCTGATGAGTCGATAACTATAAATAACAATCATCACTGCATTAGTACACGATATAAAACAAAAAAGCGCGGTATAAAAAGACCACATTAAATCAAGCTCTAAACTCTATTATTGTTTCTGAATAGAGTCTAAAAATATAAAAAACCGGCTAAGTGCGAGTCGGACTTGCTCACGAAGAGGTCAGTACTATTATCTATGAAAACGGCAAAAAAACAGACAGACAGACAGTCAGAGACAGACAGACAGACACAGACAGACAGACAGATACAGACAGACAGACAGTCGTCAGTCTGTCGTCTGTCTAGACGACAGACTGACAGACGGACGGAGGGACGGACAGCGGAGTCTTAGTATGCAGTAAAGCACCAAAAGCAGTAAAAGTAGTAGCTAGACCTGGCTAGGGGCCAGACACACAGACAGAAGAGTCATCATGGGACGAAAACGCCACGTCACTGTCATACATAATGTACCTATAGAAGCGACGCGACGCAAGACACACAAGAGACGGGGCGCAGACAATACAAAACGTCACGTCCGAGCCGCGTCTTCGTCCCACGTCTCTTCTGTGTGGCTAGCGCCTAAGTGTTGAAACATTATTCGTTGATGCTGATTGTACTTAAAATAGCACAAAGTTGCTTTGTAGAAAGCGACAAAGTAGTTGGTTATTTTTGGGCGACAATTTGATGCACAAGACAGTGTGGGCTTCGTGCCAGGTACGTGTCAATCAGGAACTCATTTGTCCGGTATCCGGACAGGTGTCAAAACACTCGATTCACATTCTTTGTTAGGTAATATTTTAGTTGATGCTTTCGATACGTTAACTATCTGGATCTGAACTATCTAGAGTACAAGCAATAATGAGAGAGCGGGCTGCGGAATAAGAGGAATATAATGTATCGCTTGAAAAGCGCGGTAGAGAGACCTGCTCGAGCTCCAACCGATACATTGAATTACAGGGTAGAAGCAAGACAACGGAACAAAGACATGACATCTTTTGGTAACTGCGGAGGCCACGAATGACGTATCGATACCGTCCCAGTAGAAGGACCTAACCGGGATTTACTCGTTTTTCTCCTACAACCAGCGAACTAATACTCAAGAATTAGAATCAGAATATTCTTCCTGTACTACAAAAACATTAAAAGGACCGACAGCATTAATAATTCGTAATTGAAACCGTCAACCGGGAGCCCATTTTGGCACCATTGCGTTACAAGCTAAGCCCCTGGCGTTACACAAGTGTCTGGTTTTGTGGGAATCTGGTATTTTGGTCATCTGGTATTTTGGGAAGAAAGGGTTTATTCATACCTCCATCTCCAAGCCGAAGTCCTGCACAAGTCGGATGTACATGGTGGGCGTCCACCCGTGTGCGCCCTCAATCAGGAACCCATCGGTCTGGCACTCCTTGAACAGTGGCTTAAGTCCCGCGCCTGCAAATGTCAAGAATAGGGTATAAAGACCCTTGGTGTCTGGCTTGTTAGGATCTAGATGAGCTGTCCTTCAATGCTGTTATGTGTGTTGTTGTATTCAGAAGTAGATAAGGCAAGCTTAATCAAGACGAGGCCGAAGACCGAGTGCCAAGTCACACAGAGAGCGAAGCTTGGAACTGGCCAGACGCCCTCAGCACATACCCCGACTCTCGCGATGCTAAAGGGCAAGCTCTGATTAACGATTCCGAAGGCCGAGTCCCGCAGAGAGCGAAGCTTGGTACAAACTTGCTGAGCTCGCTCTAGCGAGGCCCTAGACCGAGAGCTAGGCTTCTAACAAAAAAAAGGAACTCACTCTCGATAGCAGCGTCGATGGTCTCGGAGGCCATGGAACGGTAGGTGGTCCACTTGCCGCCGGCGATGGTGACCAGCCCGCTGTCTGACACGTGCACGATGTGGTTCCGCGCCAGAGACTGCGTGTCCGGCTTGTTGGGGTCGGAGACTAGCGGTCGGATACCAGACCAAGCTGAGAGGACGTCGCCGCGGCGCACTGGGATAAAGAAGATGGATCAATGAGGGCTATGGTTGCCATTTATCCCACTGGTGGCGCTAGTGTGTGTGGAGACCTGTTGAAGTGTTGATTGGTTTGTTTTGGTGCTGATTTTTTAAATGAGCTATTAATATGGTGCATGAAGTTAAACTTTCAGCTTAAGAAATGTAAAGCAAAAATAACTTGCAAATAGCTTTGCGGGTCTATTATGTAAAAAAAACCACTCAACCTTTGAGCGTCAAAACACTCGAAAATAGCCCTTATTGAAATGAACAATCTTTGTTTTGACATTTAAAAACCGTTATTTTTACAGTGGATATTTTCGAGAATACAGGGGCTGATCTACTAATTGCTATTATTTGATTTTTACTATCAAATCTCAACCGCGTCCATCTGAAAAACATTGGTTTGACAGGTGTACACGCAAAGTGGCGCTGCCCAAGCGGGTAAACTGAGATTAGTTCTCATTATCGCGAAAACAAAAGGCGGGCGACATTACAACCAAAGAGAATGTAGTGCTGTCGACTTTACTACTTTCTACTATTGTATTAGATGCTAAAAAGTCAATTTTTCTAGTTGACACATGCTTCTATTCTAAAAGGGTCGAAACCGCGGTGATTGGTTCTATAAGTTGATTCATATATCTTCTGGATGGTAGCTCGAATAACTGAGATTTCGACGTCGAATAAAGTCTTCTCCGTTTCTGCTTACGATTAGAACAAGATTTAGGGCCATCCACTTCAAGGCAACCAAAACAAGATTTAGGGACTACCTAACGGACAAACCTACAGTGTGTTATTGTTTTTACTTGTTTTACTGCCGATTTCTGAACTGAGAAATTCCCTAAGCACTTAAGTAACGTTCTGTATCTGCAGATTTCTCACTAAAGAACGTGACAGAACGATACTTAAGCATTTACTTAGTAAAATTCTCAATTCAGAAACCGGGCTTTAGAGCGCTTCAAAGTTCAAGTAAAATTAGTTCAAATGAAGATTACCTTCAACGTCCGGATTGAGGTAGTTCTTGACTTCGGTGAGAATGAAGAGGATTTCATCTTCAGTGGGCTTGGGGTTGTGCGTGACGTCACAGGGGAGGTCCGTTGTGCCAGCGATGGTTCCCTTCAGCCAAGGCAAGAAGAAAATGACGCGCCCGTCTGATGTCGCCGGGTCTAATAGACCCATATGCTCGGGGCTGTAAGAGAAGGGTTAGATTATTGGTAATAACACCGGATTCACTCCGGTGGCGCGACACAAGGCCGAAGAATGATCCGTTTTCAGCACAAATTCACAAAGCATTTCATAGATGGCGCCTACAGGCGTGGCCATAGAAGAACCGGAATACGGCTGTCAAAATTAACCTGTGCTAAGCGAAATTAGGCAGCTGTATTCCGGTTCTTCTATGGCCACGCCTTTAGGCGCCATCTTTGAAATGCTTTGTGAATTTGTGCTGAAAATGGCCCCATATAGTCGATGTGTCGATGTCGTTAGGGGATGCAAATCAGAACATCCCTAAGAAACGTCAAAACCTTAAAACCCATTACGTCAGACTTTCCGTAACATTTTTAGTTTTGGTAGGTGAATACAGGCAGACAGACAGAAAGACACCCTGTCACACACACTCACACACCCTTAGCGGTGAAACTTATAACCCCTCTTTTTGGGTCGGGGGTTAAAAAATAGCTTGACATCGCATTGATGAGTGCCTAAATCGTGTAACAGTACTGACCTATGGCCTTTGCATCTACGTTGTGAGATGATTTATACAGCGTCCAGTGGCACCTTCCTTGTGGTATAGGTGATGGGCAAGCCTACTCCATCTAAAAACAGACCTATAATATCCAGGTAATACGATGTGAACTCCGGAGGACGGGCAGCAGATGCCCTTAGCGGCAGGGTTGTCCATCTTACGGATGGAGTCGGTGAAGGGACCTGTCGCGTTGATGATGCTTTTCGCCTTGATGTCCCATTCCTTGCCGGTTATTTCGTCCTGGCAAAAGTTTAAATCATCCAGTTAGTCCGATAGTGACTTATAAAAAACAAAATAGGATGGAAATTATTTATGATACTTATAAATGTCCCACTGCTGGGCAAAGGCCTCCCCTTTTTCAGACCAGGTCTTTCGGTCCTGAGCAACCTCTAACCACAGTGGGACATCCAAAACACTAGCTAAAAAAAATACTCATTTTATCGTTGAAATTCTATTATTGTATTTTTCTGTAGCTATAAGGGTGGCGCCCTTCGAGGCGCACCTCTAAACTGTTCCGTGTATAACTGAGCAGAGCATAACCTTGGGTGCTATAATAAAATACTTATTTAATTTCTAACGGAATGTGCCAAAGAACTTGACTTACCGCTTAGTTTGCCCGCCGCTGTCTCTAAGTGTTCTCTCTCTGTCTCTCTCGTACAGTTGAAAGAGAGAGAGAGAGAGAGAGAGAGAGAGAGAGAGAGAGAGAGAGAGAGTGCTGTGGCCCGATGTCTTGCCCCATACCTCTGAGGGCTGTCTAGTTGCACTCACTTTAACTCTAGCTCCACTCAGTTTGCCCGCCGTCTTGTACAATTTGGTGACGCTGACGTGGTTGGCGATGGTGGCGCCATGTCTCGCTGCCGTGAGGGCTATAGCCAGGTTCATACGCGCGTCGTCTTGTTGTCCTGAAGAATAAAATATAAGATGTTCTTATGTCTTTGTTATTTGTATTGTGTCGGATATAATACTGCGATCGTTGCAACCGAACTTTAACGAATAAGTTGGGCTTCCCAAGTTACATTCGCGCCCATAGCCGCAGAAGTCTCACTACAACCCTTGAGGTGGCCATAATCATCATCATTGCGTCGAGGACTAGATAAAGAAAGCGACCGCAGCGCAAAGCACAAAACTTCAAAGCGATATGATACCCTCAGAATCGCGCTTCGATACCAATCTCAATAACATCACTGCAGAATAAAATATTGAATCAAAAGTCGATCCTCGCTCGTACTATTAGAGCTCAGTCTCAAAGCGCAACAAACTATACTTACTTATTTACCCCTATGGCTCTGCAACTCGAGGTGGGTCTTACCCTCAGACAGAAGAAGTCGCTATCCTCGTTCCAGTCACCTGCCTATAGGTCGCGCAGGTGCTTCATCCCTCCAGCGGTATTTGGGACGGCCAACTGATTTTCGACCGCTTGTAAAAAAGACCCTAGGTCGCTTGTTTTAAGGCCCGGCCCCTGTATTCTCTAAAATATCCACCGTAAAAATACCTAACCGTTTTCAAATGTCAAAAAAAAAGATTTTTCATTTCAATAAGGACTATTTTTGAGTGGTTTGACGCTTGATGGTTGGGTGGTTTTTTTTAGATAATAGAGGCGCAGAATTATGTTAGCCTAGTACAAATAATAGTTGATCAGTTACAGTTGAGCAGGGGCCTTAGCCTGTAACAATGGCGTATCAATGGCGTCCTAGGTAGAAGGACAAAACCGGGATTTTTTCGTTGTTCTCCTACAACCAGCGAACTAATCCTCTAGGATTAAACTCTTAATATTCTTTGCTGTACTACAATAACATTAAAAGGACCAACACTGGACTGACATCATCAATAAATCGTAATTAAAATCGTCAACCGGAAGCCCATTTTGGCACCATTGTGTTACAGGCTAAGGGCCCTGATCGGAACAATTTTCATTTAAAAAAAAAATGTTTGTCCATTGGGAAAGATAAAATGTTGGTCCGTTTCAGTTGGTCAGAGTGGAAGAAGGGGACTCGACTCACCATCATAGTAAACAATGCCGCCGCAAAGGTTGTCAGACTTGAGCATGGGGAACAGCTCGAGCGTGTTCTTCTTGGACAGGTAGTATGAGCTCTTCACGTTCCTGTCTCCGGCCACCATGTCGTACATCTTGATGCCGAACCAGAAGTACGGGACTTGCCACCATCTGGGGAAAACATTCGTGCGTTGGTTACGGCGTTTAATTATCGCGCAGAAAGACGTGCCATTCGATTTTGTTTCTAGGAAGTATCAAAAGTCATGGTCAAAACAATGTAAAAAAAACATTACCATTATACAGGGTGGCGCGTTGAGCGTCAGCATATTGGCTCTTTCATGCAGCGCTTTCTTCACCATTTTATACTGGTTATAGGCTTATCCCATAATAGCCTTTTGTAGATATCTGTCACCGTGCACTGGATAGAGAAAAAGAGACAAACTCACTTATAAACAGGCAGAAGGATGGGCAGCGGCCTTGTCAAATGCGGCGCCACTTCCAGCATATTGGCTCTCTCATGCAGCGCTTCCTTCACCATTTTGTACTGGTCGTAGTCCAATCCCATAATAGCCTTTTGTAGATATCTGACACCGCCATGGATCAGCTTTGTGCTACGACTGGAGGTACCGCTAGCAAAGTCGTCGGCCTCAACGAGGGCTGTGCGGAGACCTGTGGGGAAAATGGACTTTAAGTTTCTCGTGTGAGAGGATAGATTTGTGGGGTTGGTAATAGAGTAAGGGGGCCAAGGCAGAAAGGGGGCAAGACCCGAAGAGACCGTTTATTTCCTCAGGATATCTACTCCGTAAAGCGCTTCTCTTCTTCTTGGTCGTTTCACTCTTGTCAGAGCGGTCGACAGTGGTCCACATATCGTACCATCAGTGGCTGATAAAGCGATTCTAGATGGGACTATGGATACCCGGCGAACGGAAATTCTCTAAAGTCTAATTCTTTATTCAGGATAGTAAACTGACAGATGCTAACTGTCACTTTGCAAAATAATGTTGCCATATTTATTGTAATAGTGATGCATTCCACTCGTTGTGCGATTCAGCTCAGTCACAAAAAAAAGCGAAATACGAAATTCCTCATTGTAGCCCATGTGTCAGGAATTCCGGACGGAAAAAAAAACGTTCGGAACGCAATATTTCCGTAGATCATTTAAAAAACACAATTTTTAACGCATTTAACACTCCTCAAAAAAAGTGGACCAAAACACACTTTCTCATTACTAATTAATAAGTTTTTAGTTAATTTCATATAATAAGCTTTTCATCAATGGGCCTATAAATCGATTATATCGATTACGCAATTCGATTCATGTCAATCTTTTTGTCACCACACTATTTAATTTTCACCAGAGACTGGTCACACCGTAAACGTCAGTGTACTATCTTGAATGAAGAATTAGACTTTAGGACTGACACGTTTTAGTAGTTCGCAAAGGCGAACATAGACAGATTTAATACTATCATACGCCAGCCATGTCCATCGATTTTGGATCACAGGCGGGCCAGCCCCATCCGCCCCTCGAGTTCGGTCAGATTAATGGGAGTCTCTCTACGATAAAGATGCGACTGCATGCAGCCAAGCAGACAGTTTCTCCGCCGGAAAGACCTATCTATGCTCTTTCACCTAGACTCATATTCTGACTTACTTGACTTGAATCCTGCTATCCCTCAGGAGGGATATAGGGCTTGAAGAAGTTTTCTCCTTCGATCTAGCGCAGTTGATTCGAGGTCGTTCCAGTCCAGAACGACCTTCCATGCCCCACTGGTGACCGATCGGCGCCACGTGGGTTTAGAGCGACCCAGGTTAGCACCTGCTTGGTTGGGTAGGTGTTGTGTCTCCTCAGTGTGTGTCCGAGCCCACCCCACTTTCTAAGGAGGATTTCTTCGTTAACCGCCTTCTGCTTGTTCAGCCTCTAGAGTTGGGAGTTTGATATGGCCAGAAATAGACTCATATAGCCTACAGTCATCTCCTTACACTTGGGAGCCACCGGTGGTAAAAAATGAGGGAAGGGGGCTCCGATGATGAGCACGTTGATGAAACTATTGGCACTCCATACGACTTCGGACGAGGTAGAATCTGTGCTCACAAGAACCCAAGGTAGTTTCCTTACCCCTGGTGCAAGCGTCAAGGGCGCAGCCGACGCCGGTGGCGCCCCCGCCGATGATTAGCACGTCGTATGTAAGTCCAGACTGTAGTCCGGCCACTTGCTCGGCGCGGGACGGTAGAGGGCGCTTCTTGCGTTCTGTCTTCGCCGCTACTGTGGCCGGTCGGTACCATTGCTGGGAAAAATTGACAATGTGGTTACGGTGAGTTAATTTAGTTATTTAATTTACTTCAATAATAGGTTGAAAAGATGCATGCACAGATAGTTGCGAGTGCGACTAGACTAGACGAGACAGGCGACTGGAATCAGAGACCAGTGGCGACTTCTTGTGTCTGAGGCCAAGACCCACTTCGGGTTGCTGAGCCAGCGGAGTAAGTAAGGCTAGACACAAGATGTATTGGCTTTATTTACAAGTAGCACAAAAAAAAATATTGCTGAATGCATTCTGTTTGATTTATAGTTATAGTTTTTTCTGTTGCGACTATTTCCAAGGTACACGCTAAGTTGCCGGCCGTGACCACTAGATGGCAGCACCAGTCACATAAAAAAGAGGAAACGCTATTTTGGCCGGCGGCCTAACATCTTTCTTTGATAGAGGAAAGTGGATGCCAAGTGTTTATTTTACTATCGACGTTCGGTGCCAAGAGAACTTGGCCATCTCTATTCAATCAACGCGACGATGATTAGTAATGTTATACGGCTACAAAGTTGTGTTGCCGTGTCAATTAATAAAGAATGGTAGGGCCGTGTCTCTATGATTTATTGGACACTTAGACAAATAGACAAGGCAATTTATCACATTGCTGAGTTACTCAGTATCTATCGTCAAGACTTTTAAATATGCAATGATGAGTTATTTGTGTAATTTTCTGGAGATTAACTGCCGGTTTCTGAATTGAGAAATTCGCTAAGCAAATACTTCAGAAACCGGGCCTATGACTATTAATTTCATGTAGGGGGGCTAAACTTAACCAAGAGCAGACTAACTCTATATTGAGTTCAGGCTTGAGTCACTGTCATGTAGAGTTCCTTCGCATCGGCTTTGCATCTAATGGCAAACATTGTGTAGCGTTACTTTAACTTGTTTTACAATATACGCTCAAAATTCCGATACCAGAAGGACCATTCGAGGGACCCAATCGGATTCGAGTAGTCTTTGGAACCGAACAGAGCAATAAAAAAACAAAAAATGACTCGCCGTTTTGAGCGTAGGCATTTTGAAATCGAAAAGTGTGGGTATTAATAACGACTTTCTGGGCGCGCGTAGAAAGATGCAAGATGAACAGGGGCCTTAGCCTGTAAAACAATGGTGTCAAAATGGGCTCCCGGTTGACTTATGAATGCTCTAGGTCCTTTTAATGTTTTTGTAGTACTTACAGCGAAGAATATTCTGATTCTAATTCAAGAGGATTAGTTCGCTGGTTGTAGGAGAAGAACGAGAAAATCCCGGTTTTGTCCTTCTACTGGGACGCCATCGATACGCCATTGCGTAACAGGCTAAGGCCTAAGGTTAAGAGGGAACGCGGGTAACCTCAACTCCATACAAAAGGGGAGACCGGTTTCCTCCCTGGATAATTGTTTTAGAAAAAAATATGTTTATGCCATTCAATCTATATTTACCTCTGCAATGTCCCTATGTTTTCCTTTTTTTATTGTTAATTATGGAAATAAATATTAAAATAATAAAAAAGGAATACATAGGGACATGGCAGAGGAACATATAAATTGAATCGCATAAACATATTTTTTTCTAAAATAATTATCCAGGGAGGAAACAGGTCTCCCTTTTTGTATTTTTTGTATGGAGCAGCCGGCTACCCGCGTTCCGTCTTAACGATGATGATGACGAGGTGTGTTCTACTTACAGCAGGTGAGTCGTCCCCGGCGAAGGCCCAGACCGCGACCGCAGCCCCGGTGAGGCCCGCGGCGCCGCCCACCAACAGCCTTCTTCGAGACATCGTCTGAAAGAAGGATTTAATACAAAGTTACTCTCTGTAGGAGCAGCTCTCTATCATGCTGCTCCTCAACCTATATAGGGAAATTTTACAATACTCGCCACAAAAGTATATTTCAATATTTTGAACATTGAAAAGAAGAGACTCGACCGCGACTCTAGCATTGGATGGTGGAGATAGTGCAACTTCTCATACAGGTGGCGTCTACGTCGGTACGACACATACAGGGCCCTTTAGCCTGTAACGCAATGGTGCCAAAATGGCCTCCCGGTTGACGGTTTCAATTACGATTTATTAATGCTGTCGGTCCAGTGTCGGTCCTTTTAATGTTTTTTTGTAGTACAGCAAAGAATATTATGAGTCTAATTCTAGAGGATTAGTTCGCTGGATGTAGGAGAGCAACGAAAAAATCCCGGTTTTGTCCTTCTACCTGGGATGCCTTTGATACGCCATTGTGTTACAGGCTAAGGCCCCAGGTTGAAAAATTCGTATCGACAGTTATTTTTGGCTCGGTCAATTGTTAGAACGACGGTACGGTATGTCTGAGGTTGCGGGTTCAAGTCCTGTCCCGAGCGATTTTTTTAAACCTTACAGGAATCCATTTTGTGCATTTTTCTTTGCGCGCGGGCTTTTTCACCATGCACCGCGCCTTAAATAAAAAGTGAAGAAACTCCCTAATGACCCTGAAGGCAGATACTATGATTGGTGATAGCCTTGAAATTGAGCGGTTACAAGCCTATACTCTTGTTTAGAGTTTCCATACTTATTCTAGACAGAAACAAGGCAATTCCAACGATAAGATTCAGGTGCGTAGCCATTCTGATGTCATTATCATGATATCGGCGAATGTGAGACAGTGATTCATTTTAGTAAAGGCGAACTGGACGCCTTGCCTGTTAAAATAATTGTTTGACACCTAAGACCACCAGATACCACTACCTACCTTTCGCAACAAAACTGTAGACGAACAGAATTTTTGTTCTTATCGCGATAACAGTAAAGAACTAAATCGAAGAAAAGGCGCGAATATCTTAGAGCTCTCAGTGTGAGTAGCCACGCATTGATAGATAACTTTATCTTCTATTGGTCAGTAATTCCTATAAACAATGCGATAAAAATATAATCATGGATACAATTTTATTGATAGGTATTAGGTATTTAGGTACCATGAATATTCATCGTGTCAAGTCGTGTTGAAAATAATCGCGGATAATTCAATGCACTTGTGTTTTTCCAACCTCTATAATAATCAATGCTGGTGGTGGTGGTGTAACTACAAAGACAAAGTCTCGACAAAGTAAGAAACGAATAGGTACATTAGAATAGGCCGTTTCAAAGTGGCACCCATCACGGAAAAGCTTACGGAAAAATCGGCTAGATAGATAGATAACTCTTTATTGCACACTATAAATTATTTACAAGGGAAATTCTTAAAACTAAACAGTAAGCATACAATTGGGTAGGCAAAGTTTTTTGTTCGAAAGTCCGTTATTGGCTTAAACTTATCTTTAGACAATATTAAGACACTAATTTAAATATTTTTTATTTTGGTCCAGTAGTTTTGTTTTTATGCGCTAAAATGTTTTGTTCCTATGACCGCCAACAGTATGCAGACCGTCGCGTGAAGGTCATAAAACCGTATCTTTGAAACGTTGTAAAATCCAAACTACTGAACCCATAGACTTACTACACCTAGACGGAGTCCGTCCATTCAAAACGCCGCCCGAAATTGAGGCGCCTCGCTTTGTATGTGTGCGTAAAGCTGCTGACTGTGACAATCGCCTACACAACACATGCACCCTAATAATGCTGCCAGCGTAATAAGCTTTTCACAATATTGTGACTTTCCTTCTGGTTGGTAAGGTGATAAACATATTAAATTATGTTTGCGGACAAGAAGTCCATGTTATTTACAGTAACATTTCTCAATATTTGTGCGTATGAATTTTAAATCTAGGATCTGCGATCTAAACAAAAAAAGTTATCTGTTGTACGGTTGTACCCGACTGCCCTAGAAGGGGGTTTATGTTTTTCGAGTTTAAGTATGTATGTGTTACCGGCCAAACCCGATTTAAGGATAAACTAGTTTCGCCTAGGCCAAACTAGTTTATCCGAACGTCGTATGGATAAACCGGTATGTCCTAGGCCAAACTAGTCTAGCCGAAGCTCGTAAGGAGAAACCAGTTTAGCCTAGGCCAATCTAGTCTGGCCTAGCAAGAGTATGCAAGCTTCAGGATGTACTAGTATGGCCTAGTCCGAGCTGATATTGACGAATGATTAGGTATGAATGTTACCATATCTCGTAAACTAAGAGGTTTAGCGCAAAAATAACGAAATTTTCGAACCCCTTAATAACCCCGGAACCAAGCCTTTTACTTCTATACGTGTTCTAAAAACCGACATACAGGGTGTTAAACATACAGGGTATTCTGAAAGTGTGACAGACAGTCGAAAAAGATTTAAAACAAAGGTTAGGTCAGTAGGTTTGGTTGGCGACACACTGACAGTCATACTTCTTTTTGTTTACGAATGGTCCTTTAAACCGGACAAAACCGGACATCCGTAGACTTTTTGAACGTAGACTTTTCAAATTCGGCCTCTTAATGCGTCCCCTACT